>CM053610.1:108159451-108209746 GCA_028646535.1 Procyon lotor
ATCATGACCTGAGCCGAAGGCAGAGGCTTTAACCCACTGAGCCATCCAGGCGCCCCGAATCTCTTTTTTCTTAAGATTTATTTGAGAGAGAGAGAGAAAGAGAGAGAGTGGAGGGAGGGGCAGAGAGAGAAAGAGAGAGAGAGAGAGAAGGAAAGAGCGAATCCTCAAGCAGACTTGCTGCTGGTTACAGAACCCAATGTGAGGCTTGATCCTGGGACCCTGAGATCATGACCTGAGCCGAAGGCAGAAACTTAACCCACTGAGCCATGCAGGTGCCCCCTTCTTACATGTGTTAACCATGTTGTCAAGTTTTTATATATATGATTTATCTTTCAAATTGCTACTCAAAATCTTTAAAGATTTTGATATTTTCTTTTATAATTTCTATCTTTTGTGTCATCCTTTGAAAGACCTTTGATTCCCGCGACGATTATAATAGTTTTTCATATTGTTTTTTACTACTTTGATAGTTTTATTTTCACATTGAAATTTTAGGCCCATTTGGAATTTATTTTGATGTGCTGATTGTGCTAGCTATTTAGATTTATTTTTTCCCCTCAAATGACTAGCAGCTAAAAGCTTAAAGGGAACTTTTTTCTGTGGTGATATCTTATTACAGAGAGAACCGTGTTTTCTCAAACCATGTTATTGAACATGACAGAGTTCTTAAAAATAGTAAATTTTTTTCTTCACTCCTAAGGGATTATATTTCTATTTCAGATGATGAAAATATCAAATAGAATAGCTTTTGAAATTGGGAGTTGTGTTTGACCTAAATCTTTTTGGCCGATGTCCTCACAGATCATTTTTAAGTCTACCCTTCCAATATTTCCCTTTTTCTCCCACAAGGACACATCTTAATTTGGAAAAGATGTTGTATGTGTATAAGGTGACAGCAGACTGATCTGTGAGTCTGGATAATATTTGAATGTTCACAGTTATATTTAATATAGAAAATAGCCCATATATTCTTACTGATTAAAATATTATGAACTAGTTTTTTTATTTGAAGAAATAATACATCCACAGGATTAGAATATTCAGGATTAAAAAAAAGGATATATATTTACAATAATTCTCTCTTTTCATTCCTGTTCCCCTAACTTTATCCCTCAGCTATCTTTTTAAATCATTTTCCCATGTATCCTTCCAAAATACTTTCTTTTTTTTTTTAATTTTTTTTTTATTTCTTTATTTGACAGAGAGAGATCACAAGTAGGCAGAGAGGCAGGCAGAGAGAGGGGAAAGCAGGCTCCCTGCTGAGCAGAGAGCCCGATGCGGGGCTTGATCCCAGGACCCTGAGATCATGACCTGAGCCGAAGGCAGAGGCTTTAACCCACTGAGCCACCCAGGTGCCCCCCAAAATACTTTCTTAAACGTTACCGTCCTCTTTCTTAATTCACAAATGAGTGCTTACTACTTGTACATACCTTTCTGGATCTTGTTATTTTCACTTATGATCTACACTGAAGGCTTTTTTCATGAAGGCATGTCGGCTTGATCTGTTCTATTTGATGGTTGTAGAATATTCTGTTGCTTCACTTTCTAGAATTTATTTAATTCATAATAAAAATGCATTCTATTGTATTTTAAAAACACAGTGGTAGTGACCATCGCTAATTATGTATGGGCATGTGGGAACGTGTGAGCCTATCTGTAGTAGAAATTTGAAGGTAGCGCAGTAGTGTTTCGGTAGATACCACACGTAGGCTCCGTCCCTTGTTATACTTGAATCAGCAGTACATGTTAGAGCTCATTTTGTTTCAGTTTTACAAATTTGCAAGCAAGGTAGGCCCGCATCCATCCCTCAGTCACACAGATGCATCCTGGGGCCCAGGGATCTTCATCTGATGATTCATGATTTTAGCATATTTAGCCCTTTCTGGCCTGATCTCTGCCTCCTTCTAGTCCTGCGTCCCAGCATTTCTCCATAGGCACCTTTCAGAAAGTAAGTTTATATGTTAATGAAAAGATTTCTTAAGTCCACTTTGTCTGGATTTTTTAAAAATGTGCTTAAAATACTCCACAGGTGTCACAGATACTTGGTTTAGTGAAGTCACTTTCTCCTGTATTCCTCTCAGCAACGCATTACGAATGGACTCTTTCTTATGATCAAGAGTGTCCTTTGTGCAGGGACTCAGCTTCTTCCTTTATGGAGTCAAATTTGTCGCCGAAATGAGATGTTTGTTTTTCCTAGAAGAATAACTGGAAATTATCTGAGTTCTGTCTCCATTTGAAACCTTTCCTGTATGATTATTAGCGTTGGAGTCAGCAGTAAAAAGAGCGTTGAAGGCAGAGTTAAGGTATTTTGCTTTGTAATGTGATACCATTCCCTACTATCAGTACAACCCTGCATAGATCACTTCACCTCTCTGAGCTTTGATTTTGGCTTCCTTAGGTAGCAGGGGATGCTGTTTGCCTTCCACACAGGCTTGCTACGAAGATTAAGTAAGATAACAGCAAGTGTCTAGCAGGGTAACTGGAATGTAGGAGGTTTTTGATAAATATGTGTTGGATCTCATGTTGTTGAATACGGAACGGCAACTTAGCCAAGCGTATGTTACTTCTTCTTTTAAAAAAAGCTGATTTTATTTCCCGTAGGTGCTGCTTACAGCTGATAACTGATAGACCGGCTGCTATTCAGGAGGAGCTGGGTCTCATCCAAGCCCTTGGATGTCTTGAAGAATTTGGGGTAAAGATCCTGCCTTTGCAAGGTGACTTTTCTATTTAGTGCTACATTATTAACTTAGTATTAACTGACTTTGCACTGAATCACTAGCGTAGCTCCTTTGTAGTTTTTTGAATTAAAGAGTACCTTTGGTCATTTAATCCATTAGCAATAGATCGGACACTGTGCCCCATTTCTCGAAGGAAACCTCAAGTGGTTTCCAAAGAAAAAATGAAGCTGATATTTTATATATTTTATCATAAATTTATTTTGTAAGTTCTCAGTTATGTCATTAAAAGAAATAATACCAGTTAATTTTGTTGGATAAAACCAATTGTGGATTAGAGTTTCGGATCTCCATCAGTTTGATGTATAGTTGCCTCGAACTCTGGACCACAGTGCCCTGAATGAAGCAGGCAGCTTGGTTATCAGCAGTATGCTTGGTGCCTTCCATGGAATCTCTTTTCTTCACTCTTAACCCTGGAAAGTTTTTGGACTTGGGAGTGGGGGAGGTGTAGTCAAGTTCTTTCTGTCTCTGGTTTTTGATAAATTTTCATGAGAACTGTCTCTCTTCTTCCTCTTCCTCTTTTTCTTCTACTTCTTCTTCTTTCTTTTTTCTTTTTTCTTCTTCAACTCCTGGTACTTTTGGACAGTGGGGTCCTGTTACAGGTTCCTTGGTGTCTTTGTCCTGTGTTTTTGAGGGTTTTGAGTCAGATGGATCTTAGGAGATACAAGTCATTAGACACATTCTCATGTTTTCATGTGGGTCTCCGCTTTAGTTTTAAAAATTAAAGCTCTGCAGTTGTCAGGTAAGTTTATTAGACTTGAACAAGGTAGTATTTCTGTTACCTTGAATATCATTGGAAATGATTTCTACATGATTATACATATCCTGTAGCATCTTAAGTAAGTATGGAGATTGTTAAATTACTGGAAAATTCTATTTTGTAGTATCATTCCTGTAATTTTTGAGCTCAAAGCTTTTTAAAATTGTGAAAATTAATCAGAGTTACTAAAAATATTTTCATTGTATTCTTGAATGTCTTAAATCATGAACTATCTCCCCCGAAACACATTTTCAATCAAGGGTTCAGTGGTGGGGGGGCGTCCAGAGCACTGTGAAACTTGCCCTTCATGTATGTCATCTAGGGCCAAGTCCTTATAGCTTTGACTCTGTGTATATGTGTGTATTTAGCTACTTATTTATTCCAGGCAGATTAATGTAATAAAAAAACCCCCAAAACACCCTTTTCTTGCAGTCCCCTAAATGCTAAAGATTTAGTTCAATTGACTTGAAATAATAAATAGAGCTTTAATTTTCTGTGGTGCCCAGTTAGCAGTATTTTTACTGGCAGTATTTGTACATTATGTGACGGGTTTAAAAATCTGCAACCAAACCTGCTACCAGGTGGTTACTTCTGATAAATTTCCCAACTGAAGCATGTTTTAAGAAAGACATTTGCTTTCATGTCTTGACAGCTTTCCAGCTTGATATATTGATATGGAATTTCCTAATAGAATGAATGTCAGAAAATCTTCTAGATGGGAGATGGCATATTGCCTTTGTATCCTGTTTGTGTTTATGCCACAGATACAATTTAGGTGTAAGCTGGTTTTGTATTCATTGGGAATACTGGACAAAGTAACTTGATATTTAAACATTTATGGTCCAGGTATTTTTATAGCATATGTTGTTCATTTTGTCACTTTGCTTTGTTTTAAGGCCACCTTTGCTTACACTCCAGAAGTTGCTGCTAGTCACCGAGGGAAGGCTGGTGGTACTAGCTATATTATAATTAAAGAGTTAATAGAAAACAGGAACAGAAATATGTAAAAATGGTTCCTTATGTTTGAATCTCCTATGAGGTATTTGTATGTGTGTGTGTGTGCATGTGTGTGTTTTTCCCCATAATTTGGATGTTATGTTTTGTGTAAATTATTCTTACTATCCACGTGAACAGATCTGGGATGTTTCAGTTATCCCTCATGTTCTTTCTGTAACAGGGTAAATCAGTTTTTTAGTCTCCCAGCTTTGTGGGTAAAGCCAGCCTGGAGCCACTCACTGCTGGGTAACTGGACAAATATCTGACCTTGCTTTCCATTTAAGTTTCCTCACTTACAAAATGAGGATGCTAATAATAAGCACTTTCTAGAATTGCTCAGAAAGGTTAAGGCGGCGTGTGCACAGTGCTTGGAACTTCGTAAGAGCTCTAGTCATCAGCTGTCATTTTGTTACTTCTCATGGAGGTCCTAGTTTCTAACTGGTGGTAGAATTAAGGTCTCTTACCTGCTTTTTCATTCTTCCTTTCTTCTCCTCTTTCCACTCGCTTCCCTTTCATTCTGAGTTAGCTTCTTACCCTATTCCAGAAATTGAAATGATGAAGGGAATAAGGTACACTTCTTGACTCGGAAGGACTGACCCTGATGACAAGACAGAGTCACACTAGTGTCACATACGAGTTTGAATTCTGATTCAGCCACCTTGAGCTGTGTGACCCGTGGCCGTCTTCATGTTTTTGAGCTTCACCTTCCTCAGATGGAGGTAATTATAAAAGATTCTCGAGGAGGACCTGAAGGTTGCATCTGAAACATTAAGAATTTTTACATGAGAGGATTCCATACTTCATAAGCATTTCTGTGACTAGGACAGTAGCAGTGGTAATAGTAATAACTAACATTTATTGAGTGATTTTTGTGTTCTAAATATATTTATGGGTATTTGTTAATTCTCAAAATACCTTATGAAGTAGTGACTGTTATTGTTGTCAGCTTCCAGATGATGAAATCTAAGTTCAGGGGATTAAATAGCTTGCTTAGGGTCACACAGTTAGAGGTGGAGCTAGAATTCAAACCTGTATTTATAAACAGTGGACCATTCTCTACTGATGAAGTGTGTGAAACTAAGATTCAAGAAGGAAACTCAGGTGTTCTCACTCATCAGCTAAGTGACTGCTGTGTATTGTCACCTTGTGCACCTGTACAATTCAGATTTGTACTTCAGCAGTGTTACAAGTAACTGCCTCTGTTGCTGTGTGCCTTTTAGGCCATTCATGAATGACCAAAATTGATATTTTGCATCTGTGGTTTACTGGGCATGATTCACTGTCTGTGTCTCGTATAAGGTGGTGATAAGAATATTTGGCATGTGTGTAGCTGATCTGTAGATTCTTCTTTATGCATTTATGTGTGTGTAGGTGTCTGTGTGCATTATAGCTTTTTTTTTTTTTAAACATTGGATATATACTTGTGAGAGCCACAGGAAAATGAGATCTCTTCAACTATTAAAAGATGCATACACGCATATCTATATTATTAATTCCATTTGAAAAGGAATTTTAGGTGTTGAAGACTCTTTTTCTTCATAGACACATAATAATATTTAGGGCTTGAGTTTACCTAACTGAGAGATCACATTTTGAAATACAATTTAGCATGTCCTATGAAAAAGCACTAAAGGAGAATTGGTATAGTGATTTTCCAGAGGCTCAAAAAATAGTAAATAAATAAATAAGTAAAGTAAAAAGACATTTGAAAATGACAACCGTCCCACTCTCCAAATTTACTTAATGTACTTAAATATTAGTAGTTATGCCTTGCTTAGGGCAAGAATCAGACAAAGAACCAAACTTGGAACTTCAGAGAAAATGATGGTCCATTGGCTATGTATGGTTTTAGTTTTCTACTTTGATTTTATGGAGCTAGAAAAAGAATGGTGACAGTCAGGAAATCCACCCACTAGATTTATTAAAAATAGTTTCTCTAAGAGTATCAGCATTCGTCAAATACAGCTATAAAAGCATCTATGAAAACCTCAGGTTTTTACATATGTGGAGTAACAGTGAGATCTGTGATGGATGTTGTTTTGAAAATCAAATTAGAAACATGTAGAAAGTACCTTTCTCATAGTAATTGAATCTGGAACATGGAAGTTGTAATACACATTTTCTTAAAATACATACAGGGAGAATACCCCAAACAGTAGTGGATGTTGAAGGAAAAAAATAAACAATTTTTTGGTTGAGAAAAGTTATGGAAGAGTTTTAAGTATACTGTATCAGTTAACCTTTGCTAGACTGTGCTATCATAGGAATCTCAAAAGCCTCAATGACATGTGATAGCAAGCTGATTTCTTGCTCATAGGCATTTCTGCACCATTTCATGGGACGGCATTCTCACCGGAGGGACAAAGATCGGTAGTGGGATCCCATGGTGATTCTTATGAAACATTGGGTCAGAGGTGGCATATGTCACTTCCACTCACATTTCACTGCCCAAGAAATCACCTGGCTAAGCTTAACGTTAGTCAGGTGGGTATTTGGGGTACGAATAATTACAGTGGAAACTGGGAACAATGATACAGTCTACTGAAGTTAGACTCAAATGTAGATGTTGGCTGTCGTGCTGGTGAAATAAGTAATTGAAGTCTGTATCTGCTTTATGTTTTAAAGTAAAGGTCACAAAGGATGACTGCACTAGCAGATGTATAAATAGCCATCGTAAATCGAGTGCAGACTGAAGTATTTAGGAATTTAAAGATAGGATATACGCAACTTCTTCTTGAATAGTCAAGAAAAAACAGACTGTGTATGTGTGTGCGCATGTGTACGTGTGTATATATGTGGGGGGGCCTCCTGTGTATGGTGGTACATGTGCACGTAGACGCGGAGCAAATTATTAACAATTGATTATTTGTGACAAAGAGTTCTTTGTACCATCTGGCAACCATTCTGTAAGTTTGAAATTAAATCATAATGAAAACTTAGAAGAGCTCTTTCCGAAGAAAAACCACAACCTCTCTCCTTTATCTCCCCACCCCCGGGCCCTCTGCCACCTATAAGAAATTTTGGGGAGAACGCAGAATGTATAGGAGCTAGCCATGGATTTGGGAATGGAGAAAGGAGTGAAGGCTTAAAAAACATTTAAGGGGCTGGGTTGAATTCTGGTTCCATCATTTTTTCAGTGACCTTTCCGCACTTCTTTTTCTGAAGATGATAGCGCTTGCCTTGTCAAGTTCTGCCTTGCAGGGTTGGTCGGCTGCAGCAGTGCCTGGGGCGTAGGTCCTATTCCTGTAATGTCAGCCGCTATCGTTATAGTTGCTATTGTATTTTCGGGGGTCCAGCCGCCCAGGTAGTACCATGCTTCCTAAATGTCGACACCTCTCCCTTAAATAAATAACCATCTGTTCCTGGCATATATAGAGTAATCTTTACTGAAATTACCTCATAGTGTGACTTGGTGTGGTCAGACATGTTTTATTTTCCTAATATTTGGCTTAAGTGAGAAGATTGGACCTGTTTTGAGAAAGGGTAGTAAATTGAAACCGTGAGCACTTTGCAGATTCCTACCCTTTAAGTTGAGGTGATGAAGCAGAGGTGGAAAATGCATGTTCAGATCATGGAATGGGTTTTGGGGTCGGGGGGTAAAGTGAATGGGGGCTCTGGTGTAATAAGTATGTGAAGTTTTCAAAGACAAACTATGAGTCCTTTGAAATTTTCCCTAAGGTCTTACATGACCCTTGAAAAGGTGACACTTTTTCTTAGCTTCCGGATACTAGGGCATTTGCTGTTTCAGGAGGTTGGAGACAAACGAGCCTAGCTGTACATTATTTATTCAGAAGCAACAATAATTTTAATGTTTTAAAGCTAACTGTGTCTTTTCTTAATTCTTTTTGGTCTGGAGGCTAAGAGTTTTCGTTGTGTTTGCACTACACTGGGACCGTCACGACGCTCTCTGGTGATGTCCCTGGTTCTGAGTCTTTGGTCTTTCTCTTGCAGTGCGACTGTGCTCTGATCGGATCAGCCTCGTCAAGGAGTGTATCTGCCAGTCCCCCATGTGCTACAAACAGTCCGCCAAGCTTCTGGGGCTTGCTGAGTTGCTGAGGGTAGCAGGTAAATTTTGAATGCTGAATCGCAGAGGAAACTTTCCATGTCATTCTTGACGTCATTCTGGGCAAAGGTCAGAATATGTGCTGGCTGGTGTCAGAATGCTGCTCTTGACCAAGGATTTATCTTTTCTGCAAAGATCAGCCTGTTAGGAAAATGTGTCCCCATACTGAGCTGCTGGTCCATCTGTCCTTCAAACGAGGACGGCCTCATTCAGGGTGTAGGAGGCAGTTGTGAGGTCCAGGATTAACATCTGTAACCAGAAAGCTTAAATATAGAAAAGTCAGCCCTACCACTCACCTTCAGTGTCCAAATTTGGTGTGATATTTTTGAGTTCGAGCAATTTCTTAGAAGAATTTATGCATTTACTATTTGGTGGGGTTACCACATAGGTGACTGTGCTTCATCATCTATTAAATGGTAAGGATGATGGTATTTTTCTCATTTTATAAGGGAAATTGAGGATCAGAGAAGTTCTTGCTCAGCAGGGTTAAATAGCAAACCCTGGCTCCCAAAGAAAGTCTTTCTGACTCTGCCTTTCGTGCTTCTTTAATGGCACTGTTCTGCTTAGCAGAGTCTCTAAATAATTTTCTTTTGTATTTTTGACCTACAGTTATCTCTACAAGAACAGTTGTTGGCCAGGGGCGCCTGGGTGGCTCAGTCGGTTAATCATCTGCCTGTGGCTTAGGTCCTGACCTCGGGGTCCTGGGATTGAACCCTGTGTCAGGCTCCCTGCTCAATGGGGAGTCTGCTTCTCCCGCTGCCCACAACCGCTTGGGCTTCTCTCTCTCTCTCTGTCTCAAATAAATAAAACCTTAAAAACAACATCAACAACAGCAAACGGTTGTTGGCCAAATATTGTATAAGCTGTGGTTTGAAGTTGGACTCGTCCAAACCGTGTATTATAGACCCCAAAGTAAACAGGATTTCTGCTTCTATTTTGAACTTTAAAGAAACATATATTTGGTGTGTTAGGGGACATATATTTATTAGTGTTCTTAAATCTTAATATAGAGGACTCACTCTGAAGGTCTGTAGTTTCAGTCGATTTCCCTGCGTCAGTTGTCCGAAAGCAGAGCATCAGCGCCTTTACTAGTGGGTCCCTTGCAGCTTTGGAACCCGTCCCCCGTCGTGAGGGATCTTGGATGACAGAGGAGAGACTGGATTTGGTCAGAAGGCTGCTTCAGTCCTGACTGTCCCATACACTTGCAAAGTGACTTTAGCTCCAGTTTCTGTCTCTGGGAAATAGGAATGATAGTCCCTGGCTTCACCCTCCATGTTTACAAGGCCCTCGAATGAGTCAATGCCTATAAAAGCGCCTTGTAAACTTTGAAGCAATCTGATCATCAGGGAAGACTTTCATAAGGAAATTTCGCAGAAACTAATGAAGCAGCTCAGGGATGCTGTCAGCATTTCTTATGTGCCTGCGAAGACCCCATTTCCATTTTTGTCCTCTGACATGTTGACATGGAAACAGGAATATCTGTGATCTTGGTAAATTGTAGGAATTTTTAATGGGATTAACAACTTCTCAGTCCCCTTCTCTGCTCTTTTTACATATTAGCTCTTTCGTGATGTACAACAGCCTCTCATTAGCTGCATTTTACAGATGAAGGAATGGAAGCAGAGGCAGGTGAGGTAGTATCACTGCACCAGGTACTTGGATACAAGGATGTGGTACAGCTCGCTTCTGTCCTCTGGGAATTCAGAATCTTCGAGGGCTGAGGAGGCAGATAATTACGCTGCAGCACGAGGCGGGATGTGTGCCTGGCTTCTACACACAGATATCGTAGAGCTCGAAGAAAGGCAATGCTAATATTTTGCCTAGCGAGGAGGGTAATTAGGAAGGGGATCACAAGGCTCGTGGCACTTATCTGAGGCTTGTAGGGCATTCTGATGATCTACCGCTGCTTTATAAACCACTCCCCAGATTTAGTGACTTTAAAACAAAATCATTTAATTTTTATCTTTCTCGGTTCTTGGAGGTTGACTGGGCTCAGCCAGGCAGTTCAGGATCTTTTATGAAATTGTACCCAGATAGTGTCTAGGGATAGAATGGCTCATCTCCGAGTTGCTTTACTTCCATGTCTGGCACCTGGTCTGGGAAGACTTAAATAGCCGGGGGACAGAATAGCCAGGGCTGAATCTCTTCTTTGTATGGTTTCTCCTTGTGGTCTTTCCAGATGGTGGCTGCAGAGTACCAGGATTCTTACATGGTGGCTGCTGGCTCCCTAAGTATGTGTTCTGAGAGGAACCAGCAAAAGATTCTTGGGGTTTTCTTTTCTTTTTTTTTTTTTTTTGAGATTTTATTTACTTATTTGACAGAGATCACAGGTAGGCAGAGAGGGGGAAGCAGGCTCCCTGCTGAGCAGAGAGCCCGATGCGGGACTTGATCCCAGGACCCCGAGATAATGACCTGAGCCAAAGGCAGAGGCTTTAACCCACTGAGCCACCCAGGCGCCCCAATTCTTGGAGTTTTCTAATCTAGCCTTGGAATTTGGGCAGTTTCATTGTCATCATGTCTTATTCATGAGGCACTTGTAGGGGCCCTTTCAAATTTCAGTACGCATGGGCTCTACCTGAAGACTTGACTGGGCCTGGATGATCTGCTTCTCAGCTGGCTTACTCATTGGGCGGTTGGAGGAGACCTCAGTGTCTTTACCTGGCTGGTGGTAAGAGGTCTCAGTTCCTTGCCACATGGACCTCTCCATAGAATTTCTTAACTGTTCTGTCAACATGATGCCTAATTGCCCTCAAGCAGTTGATCCATGAGAGAGTGAGGAGGAAGCTGTAATGTCCTTTATGATCTAGTATTGAAAGTCCTACATCATCACGTCCACCTTATTGTGTTAGAAGTAAATCACCAAGCAGCCTCCGTCAAGGGGAGGGGCAACGAGCTCCCTCTTTAGAAAGAAGTGTCAGAGAGTTAATGAACATATTTTAAATTATATTTCATATACTCAAAGCCTTGTTATGCCACCATTAATATTCTCTTTTTCAGACTAAATATCTGAATCATTTTCTTTAATAAATATCTTGTAAGGCCATACTCCCACTGTTAAGAATTCATTTTGCTTTGTTTCGTTTGTAATGTTTTTCTAGATCATTCTTTTAGGCTCTTTTTGGTTATGTTTTCCCATTTACCCACCTGTTCAGATTGGAACTTTCTAGAATTAAAAGCAGTTAAATACCTGAACTTTGGACTTCAGGGTGACTAACCCATCTTCATATAAAAGTTTATATTAACAACAATAATCTCATTTATGCTTTTATACTTACCTAAGTTATTTCTTACTATGTCCCTTATAGTAGAGTTATGACTCTTATTTAGAATGTAAGAAAATAGGAATAAATAAGTTAATTTATTGAAAATTTCACAGTTAAGAATTTTCTCACTTTGAACAATTATCATATCTCTCTGATAAGAAGAATTTGAGTGGAAGGTCGGGGGGCTTTGGGGGGTGGATGAAACAAGATGGGATCAGGAGGGAGACAAACCATAAGAGACTCCTAAACTCACAAAACAAACTGAGGGTTGCTGGGAGGTGTGGGGGAGGGATAGGGTGGCTGGGTTATGGATGTTGGGGAGGGTATGTGCTATGGTAAGTGCTGTGAAATGTGTAAGCCTGACGATTCACAGACATGTACCCTGGGGCAAATAATACATTATATGTTAATTAAAAAAAAGAATTTTCTCACTTTGAATCTTTTACTCTGTGTTTCCATTTTTTATTTATTTTTTGGTTGTTGGAGGGTGGTAATCAATGGACCCGTTACTTAAAGTTAGCTGATTAGGGGTTTTAATTATATCTGCAAAATATCTTTGCAACCTACTCAAGTTGTCTCATGAAAAATACAACGGCCCCTGGCCCTTTTCATTTTTGATTTAGATATTCTGAATAAACGAAAACATTTCAAGAGTATTACCTAGGAAATAGGTTTTATATTAAGTGTGATATGTGCATTTATTATTGAGAAAGTTTTTACATATTCCATTTCCAGTGTTACAGAACATGGGTTTGTTATTCTAATAATAGTATTATGAATCATAGTGTTTTATTATTTTTTAAAAAATCTTTTTCGATTAGTTTAGGCCAATATGTGGATTTTATTCAAACCTAATGCAGCACAGGTTGGAGATTAATGGTGACATATTTTAAAACTGATTCAGAACTTTCTGTGATATATTTCTTCTTCCAAACCACACTGTAGCCTAAAAATGCAGGGGCCATTGTGTATTTTCTTTCCTTTTTGGAAATATTGAAAATAATTTTAAGGTTTTATTACCTCATTAAAATATAAAATATGTTTTACTTTTTTTTTGGTCTCAAGTATACATATTGTGTTTGTGCTGTAACTTTGAATTATTTGTCTTATAGTTGAAAATCACATTCTGGATGGAATCTCTGCTCATTTCATTGAGGATATATTTTTTGAGCCCCAGTTATGTGTGTGACTTGGGGCCAGGTACTGAGAATTTAACAAGGAAGAAATCCATGTCTTCAGAGAGCTTAAATTCTGATAGAAGATGTAAATTTTTAAGATAATAATCTCAATAAATTGGTATTCACAGAATGAAAAGTAAAGTAACATGTGGGGGGGCACCTAAACCATGTGTTTCTTATGAAGAAATTTTGCGTAGAGACGTCAGAGAAGGGCATAACATCTAAGTTGACTCCCAAGAATTTTAAGAAAATTAAGATTTTTTTATTAAAAAAATGAATTTTGCTATGTGTTCTTAGAGTCTAGATGTTTACTAGGATAAATAAAAGGTAGTTCTCGTTAGAGAAACTATAAAATTCTATCCAGTTTACTGTGTAAGTCTCCCCACCTTGTATTTGTCATTTATTAATTATAATTAGAAACAACATTCAAAGGGCAAAATATAAAACAGGAAATAGCAAAAAGTTTCAAGTTCTTGTTGGGAGGAAAACTTTTTCTCTACCCACTTAGGTTGGAATGTTCGGTCTGGGACTGATACTAGTCGTTGATCTCTTAGGAGACTGAAAGCTAATTCCAGGATTAATAGATAGATTGGAAGGTCAAAGTTGCTGTGACATTTGTCCTGTGATCTTTTAAAAAAATCAGTCTCAGCTCTACCTTTTTTTAATTAATTTGAAACACATTCTTAATGAGCTCTTTCATCAATTGATGCTGCCATAATCTTTAAGTCATTTGCACGTGTTTTACAGGTGAAGACCCAGAAGAAAGGCGTGGACAGGTTCTGATCCTTCTAGTAGAGCAAGCACTTCGTTTCCATGACTACAAAGCAGCCAGTGTGCACTGTCAGGAGCTGATGGCCACAGGTGAAAGAGACAAATTACTTAACACTTGGCTCAGGTCCTTTGTACACGATGAATAATGGAAAAGGTCTGTTCTGAAATCAATTGGCCTGATGGGGAAGCCAGCCACATTTTCTTCAAAAGACATGAGAAACATTTTATGAGCCCTGATCAGTATGTATACCATGTGCTTATATATTCATATAAGTACTTTAACGGGCTTAGAGGTTACATTTTAGCTGAGATTTTGGTTGCTTTCTGTTGCCTAATAAAAATATGCTCATAATTTTAAGAATAATTTTATGTAAAATATTTTAATGCTTTTTCATGTATTTGTTGTATAAAAGAAAATTTAAACGTTTTGAGGTATCTATAATTCATGAGTAGTTAATATTTCTAGTCTTTAATTATTTTTAAAGGGATAGCATAGTGCTTTTCCAACTGATGTTGAGAAAATAGGAAGTAGTATACAATCCTAAAATTTTCTCTGTGGAAATTCGAAGTCAGGTCTCTGGAAGATCAGATGTTTTGTGTGACATAACCTCACTATGAACGAAGATATTCCCCAGTGGGGTTGGAAGTGATGTTGCTTTTTCGTAGACTCTCTGCTAAGTGACCTGCTTTCTGTGGCTGTGTCTGAACACATGAAAGCCCAAGCCATCTTTTCCCTGCTGGCTGTGCTTTCATGGTGAGTGGTTAAAAATGTAGTGCTTCACCTCATGATAACTCTCAGAGCTGTGCATTGAGGGGCTCTGCACTTTTTTGTATGTGTACCGTTAAAGAAAAATACCATTCTGACATTTCTTAAAAATGGTAAGGAAGACTTTATTTAGGACTTTTGCAGTAGTTGTTAGAACTATTGTAATAGAGAGAGAGAGATCAGACTTAACTCCAAATACAGAAAAGACAGCTGGGGGCTTAAAGCCAAGGAGCAGAGTGAGGGGCCAGGGGATGGAAAACTTAATAAGATACCACGTTTAGTGGGATTCTCGCTGACCTGACTTAACCCGATTCTTGCTGAAGGCAGACCTGGGTGATCAGATTGCAGGGATGAGAGAGGAGGAATTAGCTATCAATGGTCATCAGTTATCAAGGGTGGGAGATTCTCTCTAAATGGGCTTTGTAGGATTGTGGCCAATGTTGGCTGAGCCAGCATGGGCCAAGGAGTGGGCCTAGTTGTGAAGAGGTTTCAAAGGAGCCTGACTAATGTTTGGTCAAGGAGAGAATCTTTTTCAGTATGTCTGTGAAAATGTTTCAAACTCTGGGGGAAAAGCTCAATGCTTTATAACCTCAGCATTAGAAAATCAGTTTCATAAAAGAGCCACATTAGGGGCGCCTGGGTGGCTCAGTTGGTTAAGCAGCTGCCTTCGGCCCAGGTCATGATCCTGGAGTCCCGGGATCGAGTTCCACATCGGGCTCCCAGCTCCACAGGGAGTCTGCTTCTCCCTCTGACCTTCACTCCTCTCATCCTCTCACTTTCTCTCTCTCAAATAAATAAACAAAATCTTAAAAAAAAAAAAAAAAAAAAAGAGGTACATTATGTAATGCTCTGTTAATATCAACCAATTAGTATTAATATTAACTAATAAGCCAGTAATACTATTAACCAATACTGGCTTTGTAACATTAAGTTCAGAGTAATTATGGTATATTTGAGAAAACAGTGTATTGCTTTAAAATTATTTAGAGACCTTTGTAAGAATTTTATTCCCATCAGGGTAATACCTGGATTTTTACTTTATATATTTAGAGAAATTATTCTGGACCAACGCCTTTGTACTTAGAAAAAACAAACCCTTTCAAACTTGAACTTGGTACTTAAAAAAAAAAAACAAGCAAAACTCTTTCAAAGTAGAACTCCTTCAACTACAAATAAAAACATATTTTACGAATCTGGAGTTACAGAATTGTGTGGGACCAAGATCTCTGCCGGGAGCCGGGGCTCACTACATGCTCTGCTCTGTCCTTGGATCTCTCGCTTCTGTAAAGTGAATGATTCTGTGTAGCTGCCTGCAGTAATGTTTCTTTTCTCACACTTTGCAGTTTACAGAGTGCTTTTAAATAGAAATGTTATTTAATCCTTCAACACCTCAAGGAGGAAGGCATTGTTACTGTCCCTTTAAGAAGCGTGACACGTGGAACTCTCTCGCGCTCACACAAGTGCTAGATGGCAGCACTGGGCCATCCTCTCAAGTCTTCCCAAGTCAGACATGCAGCTTTTTGACATAGCGTCCAAGCTGAGTACATTCTTTGTAGTCATTGTCAGGTTTTCTAAAATGAAGCAGAGTTCATCAGAAAAACACGTCTGGGATATTGCTGAACTTTCTGGGTAATAAACGAGCCTAATATTTCTTTTCTATTTTAGTTTCTTATGTATTTCTGCTTATGAAAATGTTATGCATCACTAATGATTGTGATACACTCACAGGCCATGAGCAGAAAGCCATTGGATTTCTCCTGTTAGGTTGGAGACTTCCGTGTGAAAATCAGTTTGTTTTCGCTTGCCGATTTTGCAGGTTATTCTAAGAGTTGGGATGTTTGTAGCCAGTTAGGACAATCCGAAAATTACCAGGACTTGGCTACTCGTCAAGAGCTCATGGCTTTTGCTTTGACACATTGCCCTCCTAGCAGCATTGAACTTCTTTTGGCAGCTAGCAGCTCTCTGCAGACAGAAGTAAGTGTTCCCGGTAAAGTAAATCTCGAACTGTATGAAATGTATTTTGTTGGGTGTGTGGATCTGACATTTGTGATCATTTTTTAAAATAAGAGAATTTTAATTTATGGAAGAAAAATAGCTTGTCAATTATATCAAAAGGGATTTGAAGATATTAGGATATAAAGTAGTGTTGTTGGCTTATTATAGTAAGGAAGAAAGGGTACAAGGCAAGTATGAGAAAAACAGGAAGTAATATTAAGAAGTAAATTATTGAATGTAATGGGGGAAGTTAGTGTTGCAAGAATAAAACATAAGAAATGGTCACGTAAAATCTATTTGAAATCATAGGAGTTAAAACCAGTCATGATACCATTCCTTAGAGGCCTTTTGGAAATGACAGGGGAAAGAGTTTTGGTTGGGGAGATGCTGAATTTCCTAACACTCACAGGATAGATCCACCTGAGGGTGGATTAATGCTCGCGTTGCAAAAATATAGGAAGAGATCAATAGAGGGTACCAGAATATAGGAAGAGATTCTGGAATTCTCATTGTCATGTCCCTGTCATTCAATACCAGCTTTTCCACCAGTGGTTCCCAGTTCTGAAACTGAAAGCTGTTCAGAAAGTCCTGAAATAAACCTGTTCCCAAAAAACTGTTCATTATGAAATAGCAAATTTTCCCTCAAAAGAGTAAATTAAAAAAAAAAAAAAGAGTAAATTTTTTTTTTTTTTTGCATGACCCCTCTCTCTCAAGATTTCCATTTTTAAAGGCTTGGCTTTTGACCGATCTACTGAATCTGCCTGCTGGTCCTCAGAATGGTGTCCACTTTGAAGGAGTGCCCACAGCCACACCAAGTATGACAGCCCCATACTAATGAGCATGAAGGGGCCACCAGCCCAGGGACTCGTCTCAAGACGTGGTTTCCTGGACCAGCAGGGCCATTGCCTTGTTAGAAACGCAAATTCTCAGGCCCCACCCAGGGATCCCGCATCAGGAGCCCTGGGGAGGGGGCCTGGAGGCATGGGCAAGAGTAATTTTTAAATTTTCAGTCTACATTGTGAAGTGCCGTGAATTTAAAAACACAATTCCTTCATAGCATGTCATGTTCATTTTCCAGATTCTTTATCGAAAAGTGAATTTCCAAATCCATCCAGAAGGAGGGGAGAGTATCAATGTCTCACCGTTAATTAGTAAAGTGCAACAAGAGGTGAGTCAGTCTGAGTGAAGGAGTTTGAAACCTGCCCAGGAGAGGAGTGAGCTGGGAATTGCCTGGCCCTGTGGTTGGATGGGGGTGGAGAGAATATTTTTCTTTTAAGCTTTTTTGGTGTGTTTTGTCAAATGCAACATTCATACATTAAAAAAAAAGTGCACAAAGTGTTCAGCTCAGTAAATTATCACAGAGACAGTATCCATAAAACCACCAAAGAAATAGTGTATGACCAGTCTTCCCCAAGTCCCCACACACCCTCTCCCAGTTTAATTTCTAGCTCTTCTTTCTCATTCTAGAAATCACGGCTGTCATGACACCGGGTCTTTGTGGCTTTTGTTTTTGTTTTAAAGAATTTTAATACCCATTCACACCTCTCCCGATATGATAGTTTCATTTTAACCTGTTCTTGTATGTAATAGAAGTAGCTACACTCCATACCGTTTGTGAGATTCATCCACACACTTATATATTTATTGTTACCGCCGTGGAGAAATTGCAGTGTGCGTATTTTACGTTTGATCCGTTGCAGTGGTGATTGGTGTTGCTATCTGTTCAGTCTGGGCTAAAGCTAAAGCTGCGTCATCACTTGGTACATGTCGTTGTCTCCGGCATCTACTTCCTGAGCCCTGGAAGTGGATGTTAGCAGATGTCCATAGTTGCAGCCTCGATCAATAAACCCAAATGATTTTCCAAAGTGGTTTTACCAGTTGCATTTTCAACAACAGTGTTTGGGATTGCCGTTTAGTTTTGTGGGGTTTTTTTGCTTTTTAATTTTATCTATTCTCTTAAGTATTTAGTGATACTTATTTATGATCTTGACTTGCATTTTTCTCATTACTAATGAGATGGGATTAACTCAAGAGAGATCCTCTTTTGTGAGGTACCTGTTCAGTTCTCTTGCCTATCTTCTGTAGGACTTTTCTCCTTTTCTCTCGCTTCATTGAGATTCTCATGAATAATAGTTTGTCTGAACCACTTAAGTATGTCCCTGTCTCAGGGTAGTTCATCCTGGGAGAGAAAGAGGGCGTACACACCCCTGACACCTTTCTTTTGGTCAGTGTTGGCTCTGTGGCGTTTCACTCTCCATGACATTCTACTCTCCGTGACTATTTCTAACAACATAAAATTAGTATTTTCTTCTTTAGGTTGAAGAAAGTAGCCCAGTTTTTGATATTCTAATTAGGTCAATTAAGAGATGATAGTCCTCTTTACAGATTGGTTTTCCGGAGGATTCCTTTCAATGGTAAGCTTCACTTTCAAAATGTGAAATGTCGTTCATATTGGAAGATGTATATTGTGAACAGTGAGCTGCACCTAATTTTTTTTTTTTTTTCAATTAGCTGTATCCATTTTGCCAAACTCACCTGTGATTGCGTACTATGTAGTAACTTCTGGAAATCTGAGACAAGGTTTCAGCTGTGGAATCAGTGGATGGGGTGACTGCAGAGACACTTTGTTTTTGCACGTAGTGGACTAGGCCATTTCCGTAATTCTTTCTTTTATCTTAAAATTCATTTTGACAAATGGATATACCCGTGTAACCTTCGCTCAGTGCTGAATGATCTGAGGATCTCAGAGTTGTCTGTAATGGGACTTTTTTGTCTGTAAGGAATTTTCTCCTATTTTTCTGTGATGAGCTAGAGCTCATCAGGATAGCACCGACCAAAGGATTTTTCTACAGTGAGGGAGACGTTCTGTATCCCCACACTATTCAGTATGGTCGCCGCTAGTCACATGTGCTATTGAGTACTTGAAATGTGGCCAGGGCACCTAAAGAAGCAATTTTCAAATTTCATCTTAATTAAGTTAAATGTAAAGAGCCACACGAGGCTCCTGGCTACCAGCTGGCTCTCACAGTTGCAAGAGATCAGGCACGGAATAGAGCATTGTGTTCTGCCATCAACTGCGGGTGGTGGATTCTGTGATTGCATTCTGTCTGGAGGGAAGCCGCAGCATTTTTCTGGGGGCCTGGAGTGTTGTGGACATGTTTTGTCTTTGGCATGTTGTGACTTGTAGTCATACTGACTGCTCTTGGTTTGTTTTTTACCTCTGGATATGAAAGCACATTAAGTTCTCTGATGTTTTCTCTGTGGGAACCAAAGCAGTTCTTATATTGGCCAGCAGTCCCTTAATGTTTGGTGTCTTTGGAGAAAGGAAGTTGGCCAGTTTTACCATCTTTCAAGGTCCAGTTGAAGACCCACTTTCAGTGGCACCTTCTTTCTCCCAAGTTTTGTGTCTTTTGATCTTCTTGTCCCTCTCCACTGGTTCAGCCACATCTCTCATCTTTCTGTTTATCTCTTTAGCCTCATCTGTGTTCATGCCTCCCACACACGCTCTGGGTTCCAGTCCTACCGAACTCACCACCATTCTCTAGCTCTGTCACACCTTTGGTGTCACTTAGTTAAGAGTTTTCTTTCTTCCTCTGCTGCCCGTCTTGCCTTGTGCTCTGGTCGTCTTTCTTACCTCTTGATCCTCTCTCAAGTATCATTTTCTTTGGAAAGTTTTCCTTGAGTCCTCTAATTATTCCTCCTTTTTTATCCCCCACATACTCTCATGTCCTTGTGCCAGCCCTTGTGTGGTAACCGGAAGTATGTTGTTTATCTCTGTACTCTCTCTCTGTAGAGTGCTTGTCGCATAGTGAACACCTAGGAAATGTTGCTAAAGCTCAGTTGGAAACTTCACTGCATAAAGGTTAGTCTGTGGTAAAAATTAATTAGAAAGTAGATTTTAGCATAAAAATAAAAGGGATTTCCCATTGAATTCATATATATGTGCTATGGTGGCTATTGAGATCCTGTAATGTTTTGGCCTATGTAAGGGGTTTATCATTTCTCTGTTCAGCATAGACTTGCCAAGTGTTTCTGCTGAGTTCAGCTCCCTAAGTTTATTCTGAATCCCCATCCTTCTTTATAAAATCCAGGAAAAGCCTTTGTGACTTTTGGGTTTCCTATTTTCTCCTTCTATGATGAATTAGAAAGTGTCAACCTGGCCCTTTAGTGTCTTCTTTGGAGTGGGACATGCTGTGTCACTGCAAGTGAACGCATATTCGTCCATTAGTCTCTTTAGTAAATGAAGGAGACCACCAGCCTTTCCTTCCTTAGCAAGGAAAAGGAATTCTTCCAAACTATTTTTTTTTTTTTTTTGTAGCTCCTTAAAAGCTTTCTTGTCTTCCCTTGTCCTTTTTCAGCAAGTTGTAAGAAATCTAGATCTCATGAAACGCAAATCCAAACCCTCAATGAAGACATTACAGCTTTGGTTCTTAAAGCACATTTCGGAATATTATAGCTACTATTATTAGATTGAAATACAGTGCTTAGCTGTAAGATGCTGTGTGTTGCACATTAATAGTAGATATAATAACCACATTAAATTATAACCATAAATGAGAGCTGACTATATGTGTAACCTGCTTAATGTTCAAGACTTTCATTACTCAGTCGTGAAAATAATAATTTTTATTTATATATCCAGGCAAAGTAAAGATGTAATTGCTCCACAGTAGCATTTGCATTAGTTCTAGTGGAGCCTACAAGTTTGAAGATATTGGCTATTGTCCCTGTGAACAAGATATTACTTTATAAATAGAACAGAATGCATATTTTGTGAATAACTACCAAAATTACAGTTTTCCAGTGTCTTATTAATGTTGGTTATTATGTTTTTTAGATGTAGCAATATTCCACCGTTTAGAGTGTATTAACGTTTGTTTAGCTAGTATTTGTTATATCACTTAGCCAATGGTGTTTTCCCCTGGATAAATCTAATTAGATTTGGAAATGGATTATGTATAAGGTTCCCATTAAAAAATCATTTTCACTGTGGGAAAACATGTTATGAACATTTTAAGTGGCTGTATAGATTTATACAACTGGACTAATTAATGTTTAGAACTGGGGCATGGGCTAAGCATGGAGTGATTTTGGATTTATAAAAGGATTATTTAGAAATATCTAGAAATGGGCAAAATGGCAGTTGTCTTTCAGTATCAGAGACAAACATTTCTTTTTCCATTCACCAGTTGATGGACATTTGGATTGTTTCTACTTTTTCGCTGTCGTGAATAATGTTGCTTTGAACATTGGTGTACACCTCTCTGTAGGGAATATGCTTTGATTTCTCGTGTAGGTATATGTAAGAATGGAACTGCTGATTGCATGTACGTATGTGTTTAACACTTGAAGAAATGGTTAAATTGTTTCCCGAAGGGGCTGCACCATTTTCCTTTCCTGCCAGGAGGTGTTTAGATTCCTGTGTCTCCACATTCTCATGAACACTTGTTATTACCTGGCTTTTTGACGAAGGCCGTTCTCAGGGAGGTATGTGATATCCGTTATCATTCTGGCATGCGTTTTCCAAACAACTAATGATAATGAACATCTTCTTATGTGCTGCTGCTTATTGAGCTGTAAGAGTTTTGTTGTGGTGGTGTTTTGTTTTTTAAATTCTGGATATAAGTCCTTTCTCAAGTATATGATTTGAAAATATTTTCCTCTCTCTGTAAGACTTGACTTTTTAAATTTTCTTAATGGTAGCTTTTAAAGTGCAAAACCTTTTAATGTTGCCGAAGTCTAGCTTATCAATATTCTTTTATTGCTTCTGCTTTTGGTGTTGTAGCTAAGAAATTAGTGCCCAACTCAAGGTTATGGAAATTTATCCCTGGGCTTTTTTCTAAGAGTTTTATAGCTCTTACATTTATTGATAAGTAAGTAAAAATAAGCCACTTTTTGTGTAAAATAACCATAGGTTTGAGGAATATCCACATATAAAAAGATGAATTTAGAATTTCTTATCATACGTAAAAATTAGTACAATAGGATGATTTTTGTTTTATTTATGTTTTATGATAGTTTATTCCTTCTTGAAAGATTTTAAGTCTCATGTTTGGTATGCACAAAGACAAATTAATATTTTGAGGTTTTAGAGGAAACAATTTCATTGGAATCGAATTTTGTTACAATTATCACTTTATTGTCTCCTTTCCCTTTGTGTTTTGGCATTTTGGTTTTCAAGCTCATTGTTGAACCATCCTTTCCAGTTTACTTTTTAACTCCCTAGACCCTGTCTAAGGATTCTGTAGTTTGTGGTTTTCCTCAGTCTAAACCCTTGGTGCTTCAGTCTAGAACCATGTCCTTTAGTAGCTTTTGACATGGGACTCCCTCTTGTAATGTTGAGGATATATGAGAAATAGAAGCATGGAGCTAGTGAAGGATTTGGGCCCTGTCTTAGTTCTCTATCTCTCTAGATTTACAGTTTTATATAAATACGTAGTCCCAGGCAGTGAGTCTGAGCTGCTTACAGGGGACCCTTTCAATTCACAATTCTCTAGAAAGGAGCATCTGGCAACCACTGCCAGAACTGGAATTTTGAGCCCCCAGATGTTGACTTCCATTGAACTCGAGTGCCTTTCTACCCTTTTCATCAGTTATCCTCAGTATTTTGGAACAGAGTGAGCATGGGTTCATTTCTCCATCTTAACTGGAATTCATAATGGTTTTTTTAATTGCAGAAATTAATATAGGCTTTTATTTTAGTAATCCCTTTAAGAGGAGACATAGTTCAGATAATTGACATTATTTGGCATACTTTTTTCCAGACAGGAAAAAAAAAAAAGAAATGT
Organism: Procyon lotor; assembly: GCA_028646535.1. Taxonomy (NCBI): domain Eukaryota; kingdom Metazoa; phylum Chordata; class Mammalia; order Carnivora; family Procyonidae; genus Procyon; species Procyon lotor. Next base: position 108,182,767 of record CM053610.1, read on the forward strand.
GGAATATCTATGATAAAATATTAACATTTGTTAACTTTTGTTAGGTACATGGAAATTTGTGGTAACTTTGTTTTTCTACTTTTTAAAAAATGAAATAATTTAATCGACAATAAATTAATATGATAAATTCTTTCTTCTCTTAGTTCTTTCTACCTATACCATGAATCCCATTGCTTAGAGGTGAACATTTTTAAGGTTATAAAAAAAAGTTCCAGACTTTTTTTTTTGACTATAAAGAGATTCTCTGTGCAGCTCTTTTCTGTCTCCAGAAGAATTATTATTTTATTTTTTAAACTAAAATGGAATCATACTTCATATATTAACTTGAAGCTTATTTTTTTCATACAGTGTTATTTGTCATGGATATACGCTTTTCTCATTATATATAGGCCATTTCTATAAGGGTGGGTTAGTGTTCATTTGATGCATATACAATGATTTATTTATCTTTTGCTTTGTTTTTGAACATTTAGATTGTATCTGATTTTCCTCTATTTTAGACTGAGCTGCACTGAGCCTTTTAGGTACATATTTTGCATAGTTATTCTAGCATTGCTCTGGGATAAAGTGGTAGAAATGGGCCGCAGAGATAGAGAATTTCCCGTTTTCTTGTGGCGTACCTTCCATAAGTTTGTGTAAATACCGATTCTGCTTTCTTCTCTGCCATGATGCCAGCACATCACTGGGAACAGACTAGGTCTTCATTAAATTTTTTTTTTTTTTTTTTTTTTGATAACATTACCTGAGGAATATTTTCTCTGGGAGCCTGAGTTTCTGGTAATCCGTCATATCCGTGTGCTGGGTGATAACATGGAGCCAGCATGATTCAGAACATTCAGGCATGTCAGTCAGTACGGAGTGTGTCCTTTCTGAGAGGTGACCAGAGGAGGACGTGCGCTGCCCGTTGGCGTGCTCATAGGATAATGTGTTTGCTCAGTGGTCAGGACCGTGCAGCCTGTCATTCTATTGGCTCGGAGAATCTATGTCCCAGATCTCCATTCCTCACAAAGGCTTAGGTTAGCTGCCTCCTTTCATACCTCCGTTGGAATTCCTGGCTTTGTCCTTTCATCTCACCCTTTCTTCATAGGGCTCATGCATTTCTCATTGTTTTGTTTTGTTTTTAAGTTTCTTTGACTCTTTTCCTAACAAAATAAGGTTTTTACTTTTTAATTAGTCTCCCTATCTAAATCCGCTTTTAATTTTCCATGAATAATATATCTTAGTTCCAGTGAAATCTGGGGGATTCGATAGTTTCCTTTCATTTTAAGGAGGCCTTGTGATAGGAACATTTGGCCCTGGAGGGGCTCATACGTACTGTTCTGGGGAACTTTTCACATGCTCCTTTGTTTTACGCTAGCAGTAGTCCCATCTTCTTTTCCTCCTGTTACATTTTGCCTACTCACCATGAGCCTCTTTCTCCTCCCTGTTTTATCACAACAGCTTGTGTTTGGGTCACCAGTGACCTCTTGTCGCTAAATTCATGGGTCACATCTGTCTTTATCTTATTCGACTTACCAGTGACCTTGGATACATACTTGTTTCAGGGACAACCTCTTTGTCTTCTTTATACCTCATTGACCACTCAGTCTCATCGTGTTTGCTGGTCCTTCCTCATTTCCCCAGCTTAAGTGGTAGATACCCCAGATCTCTGTCTTTAAATCTCTTCTCTGCCGATACTCATTCCCAAATGATTGCACCCATTATCATCACTTTAAATATCAACTTTGTGCAGATGATTCCCTGTTTATAGTTCGAGCCCTGATCTTCTGAGTTCCAGGCTTGTACGTAAAGCTGCCAACCTAGTATCTGTACTTACCTTTCTTACAGACATCCATCTCAGCATGTTAAAAGTGAACCGCTGATTTTAACATCCCATGCTCCACCCGGGCAAACAATGGTGTTCCTTCTGTGCTCTGTCCTATGTCAGAAAATGGCAGCTTCATCTTCCTAGTTTTTTAGGTCATAAACCTGTTGTTATCCCCAGTTGTTCCCTTTGTCCTACACAGCACATACGATTTGTCAAGAAATCCCGTTGGCTCCACTTTCCCAATGGACTTGGAATTGGGCCATATTTTACTGTGACCCCGGCTACCGCCCTGGTCTAATTATCCCTATGTCTCACCTACAGTTTTATGGTGGGACTCTGTGTGTCCCCCTGCCTGAGCTCTTCTCCTTGCTACAGTGTATACTCAACAAGGCAGCCTGCACGAAGCTTTAAAAATACATCAGATCGTGCCACATTCCTCAGAGTACAAACTAAGTTTTTATGATCTCCCTCCTGCAAGGACACCCATGATCTGTCTTCCCTACTAGCTGTTTGACGTGATCTCTTCTCTCCTGCCCTGCCCCCTGCCCTCTTTCCCCCACCTTTGGCTTTGCTCAGTAAATTCCAGTCCTATTGACCTCCTTGCCGTTCTTGAAACATTCCCTTCAAGCTCTCCCTCTGGGTCCTTGTACTTGCTGTGTTCTTCCTGCAGTTTTATATAAACTGTTTATATAAACTGTTCTTCTCCCACAGGTCCAGGTGACTGGTCCTCACTTCCTCCCGGGTCTCTGCTCACAGGTCTCCTGTCTCCTCAGTGAGTCCTGGTTTCTGTGTACACAGTTCTACACCACTGTATTCTTCCTAGCTCTTATCCGGTCATTGATCGGATGTACTTCTCTGGCATGCTTTCTATTTTTTGCTTATCTCCTCTTGGAATGTAAGGGGAGATCTTTGTGACAGGAGCAATGTTCACTGCTGTTTTCAGTGTCTAGAACAGTGTCTGTTCTTGTTATTCGTAATGTCAAAAATATTTGTTGAATATGTGAATAAAATAAAGAAGTTTAAGATGTAGATATGATGGGGGAAAAAAGATGTAGATATGATGGGTGGGGATAAATTCTGTTATTATAAGAAGAAGAATATTTGAAAGAGGTCCAATTTGATAAATTCTCAGTTCATTTGGTGAAATAAAGCAAATTTCCTATTTGTCTTTCTTTCCTAATATACTGCAAGTTCTTTGAGAGCAGGGATAACATCTTAATCATCATGGTAACTCTGTTGCTTAGCACTGGGTCTTAGACATAGTAGGCATGCCAGAAGTATGTGTTCAGTAAATTTATTTTGTGGATGCATTTAGAACTGCAAATCGTTTATCAAAAGTCATTTAGGAATTGGGTATGGTAAAAGAAAATAAAAATATACTTCATATACCTCTATTTTTCGTAACTACATGCCTCTTAGTCTTGGTCAAGAATGCTAGGAGATTCAAGAAGGTTTGATTCCCAAAGCCTCTGACATCATGTGTTAAATGTGGGGTGTGTGTGTGTGTCTGTGTCTGTTTGTGACTTTGTTCATGTGTGTGTACACGTGTGTGCATTCTGTTGTCTGGAGAAAGGACTTAAAGCTTCCATCAGAATTGTATAGGGGTTCATGATTTGCAAAGGTGAAAACATCCAAATTGTAACCCGGCCTATTAATTAGCAGATGAATTAAAGCAGAGTCGGACTTTATAATGAGTGATTTATTCCATGGGGCATTTTTCTACTGCTTCTTCTGACATAATTCTAAAAGTAACATCACCAGTAATAAAGATTGCATTCTTAATATTTTGAGTTCAGGGTGAAATGTAGTTTAAGTGTTAGGTACAGAGAAGAGCTTTGGATCATCTAAAGATCTGTTGGAGGAGAAGGGATAGTGGATAAGTTCAGTTTGGGTGTTCTTTCTAATCCTTACCTAGTTTATGTGTACCACCAATTCAGTTTATAGTGGGCAAACAGATTTCTCATTAAATTAACCCAGGTGTTACCGGACACCAGTGAAAGCAACTCCAAAATGGATTATTCATTATAGTAATGGATTAGCAAGGATCATTTCTGTAAGGCAAGCTCGACATGGGGAGCTATTCTCGTCCTGCTCAGGAGTGGTGTCTATTGTAGAATCTGAAAGATACTATTAATGCTTAGTAAGTTAACCTTTGAGCTATGTAACACACTTGACATTAATGAGATTTCATGTTAAATTTTATGCTGGAAGTTGTTGATTTGGTTTGGGGGATTAATCTATTTCTGCTGTTACACATTCTAAATTAATTAGCAGTGTGCAGCTATGAATATAAAAGTGCCAGTAGTAATCATTTGAGGAGTAAATTTTGCCTAACCTCTCTTTTCTTTCCCCATTACATGTAGTTGAAAGAAAACTATTTTCCTCATTAATTATCCTAGTTACAGTATAATCTTGGTAGACTGTCCTCAAGTTTGATGCTTTTTCTGCGGTCCAAATGAGCCTTTTATTTTACCTTATCTTTTGTAATTCTCATTAGGGGACTCTCTTACAATCCTTTCATCTTGTACATTTCGGAGCATGTGAATTTCATTTATCTTGTGAAACAAACTTTTAAGTTTTATATATCTAAAATTTCCTATCTTGAGTTAACTTATCCATATGAATTAGAAGTAAAGTTTGGGTTCATTTTATGAATTGTTATATAGTCTGTATTTTTTGATATCTTTCAACTGACTTGATTTTCTTCTAAGTGAAGTGGCATTGTGTTTAAGTACCATATTTTGTACCATGTTTATATTTTGAATTCTATACTTGGATTAGTTGATGACATTCAATGAGTATACCCTCTCGACTAAGAAGATTCTAAATATGAACAAGATTTGAAAATGTGGCATGAAATCTTATTTGAATAACAGCTACTATAGGTGCAACATATTAGGCTTTAGAAAATGTATCTGCAAACATATAGGCAGACTTCTCATACATATCTATGGATACAAACTACAGGTTAGGGATTTTCACATACTTTGAGGATATAATAATGGATAAACGTAGTCCCTACCCTTGAAAAACTGGTCTCTGTTTGGGGAGACAGACAAAAAAAATATCAATATATCAATATATTATGGCAAATGCATTAGAAGGATACATCTAATGATACAAGTGCATAGGAGAGGGAGTCATAACAGGATTTTACTTAGAGCAGAAATATTACGTGTCAAGGAAAATATGGAAGTGCATCTTTGTGACCTTGGAGTAGGCAGTGATTTCTTAAACATACAAAAAATGCTAATCATAAAGTAAAAAAAACCTGATAAATTGGGGTAATTTAACATTAAGTACTTCTATTAATCAAAAGACAACAATCTTTTTATAATTCACAATTCGGACATCTAATAAGGGATGTGTATCCAGAATATATAAAGAGCTACAAGTGAATAAGAAAAACAGGTAATTGACAGAAGAACGGCAAAGCAGTTGAACAGACACTTCACAAAAGATGCTCCAATAGCCAATATATACATAAAAAATTATTCAGCTTCATTAGTCCTCAGAGAGATACAAATTAAAACCACAGAGAGATAACTATTATATACTCACTGGTCATGCTAAAAGGGAAAAGAAATGTGATGCCAAGTGTTGGCCTGGATGTGGGGTGACCAGAACTATTGTAACCGAAATGTACAAGATAAAAGGTTTGTAAGAGAGTGTAACCATTTTAGAAAATGTTTGGCAGTATTTACTAAGTCCAGACAGATGTGTACTCTGTGTCTAAGTAGTCCTTATTTCCAGAAATACATATGTTCACCAAAAGATAATTATTAGCATGTTCAGGACAGCACTATTGGTATCAGCTCCAAACTGCAGAGTGTCCAAATGCTCAGCAGAAAAAAGGACACGTTCTGCTGTGTTCACACTACCTAATACTGTGATGTTAGCAATGTAAGAGCACAGCACTAGCAGGGAGTGGGTCATCTTTGACTCCTTGCAAGAATTTGATGAATTTATGTTGAGTGCCAGAGATCAGACCCAAAGAGGACATAATTCCATTCATATAAAGTATAAAAATAGGCAGAACTTATTTATGCTGCCAAAAGTCTGAATAGCATTTATCTCGGCCGTGGAGTGGCTGGAAGTGACCACAGTAGCAGCATGTGGGATGCTGGCCCGGAGGTCTGTTACTAAGTGCTGAGGTGTTGTGGTTTATCAAACTGTACACATTTTTAAATAGATCTTATCCTTGAGAGGTCGTTAAGCCTGGGTCGAAGGCAGGAAGGGAGAATGTGTACTGGCAGTATTGTCTTTGTATTGCGCAACTGTGAATAAAGACTATCTTTTTCTCCTAATCTTTGGAATTTTTCAGGCCATCTTTAATGAGATTTTAGTTGTATAAGAAGAGTAAATGACCTTGAATGTGTGCGTGTGTGTGTGTGTGTGTGTGTGTAATGTGTCAGAATACTATGAAGAGCTAATGGACCACACACACATTTTGATAACCAGACCTGGTCAAGAAGAGACACCCCGAGGCCAGTTGCCTGTGGGCAACATATTCCACTTACTGCATCTCTAATTTACTTTTCCATCACACGGCGTCCTTCTCCCTAGTCTGCACTGTTACTGTAAGACTGAGGAATGACCCTAGGAAGCCCCTGCCCAGAACCCAACACACAGTACACGTTTAGCAAATGGTAGCCATTACGTTTCTTAGATGTTATAAGCTGGACTTCTATTAGACACTGCTCTTGGGGGAAAAGGTGTCTAGATCTTTCTTATTCCTCTCTGTGGATCTGGTCCTCTGTTCATTCTTCCTCAGTAACTTGCATTGCTCATTTTTACCCCCACTGCATCTAACCTTGCTCAACAGACCACGAACATTTGCTTATGTTCCCGACTTTTCTTCTGTTCTTGTCTTCTTTCTCCTAGCTCTTCACTAAGACCCACCTGGTGACCATGGACTTTATTTCTTAGAAAGTTGGATTTCTCTGCTTATCTGATTTACCTCAGGCCCTTTTCACTTTTAGAAGGATTAGAAATAAAAACACTTACACTTAATGTATTCATTCAGGTAGACAAATACCCCATGGTGACCTCATATGTTCGTGGCATTATGATCTTAATTCAAATTGTCCCTGATCAGTTGAAACTTGGACTAACACAGCAACCTCCTAACTGGATTCTTGTGCCTGGCGTAATGTTTTAAAAACACAAATCTGGTTATGTGACTCCCTTTGTTGAGAGTCCTTCAGTGACTTTCCCACTTGTCAGGGCGATAGCGGAGGTGCTCTGGGCTGGTCAGTGGGGCTCTTGGTCCAGTCCCCCCTCCTTCTTTCCATCCTGGTGTTCTGGCCCTTGCCCTCATGTGTCAGCATCCACACCTTCTCTGATTCACTCAGGATTCCTCCAGTTTGCCGTATTGTTTCATTTCATGCTCTTGTGTTTGCATAAATCTGCCCGAAACTATCTCCACCATTCCTCCTTTAGAAGCTCTGTCTTCTTTCCTGCTGGAATATTACCTTCTGGGTGCAGTCTTCTGCAATCGTGCCCAATCCTCCAGGGGAGGAATGGCCTCTCTTCATGTTCCCGTAGTGCTTTGTATGCACCTCGGCTGGAGAAGGCGATAGCCCCCTGCAGTGATGGCTCTGCCTCTCTGCCTCCCTCCCTAGTTTCAGAGCAACTTGAGAGCACAGACTGTGTCTTACTTGTTCTTATCACCTCAGTGCCTGGTATCGTGCGTGACACTGAATTAAGGATCACTCAGTAACTGCTGAGTAAGTGAATGAATTCTCATTTGTTTCTGGGTTTTTAAGTAGTTCAAAAATATAGCCAATAAATTGAGATGCTTACTATATATGTTCTATATATTCATATATATATATCCATATATACACACTCATAGCTTTGTCTGCATATCTATATCTGTATAAGAAGAGAGAATGTATACTACAGATTCCTTCTGAGCTTATTTCTGGCCGAGAACTATCTTTGGCAGTGCTATTCAGACGGACACACGGAGCTTTTCCCACTCTGTGCACAGTTATTACGGGGAGAACTCAGAAGCTGAGGGAAGCCATGTGTACGTGATCCCCAGAGCCTTCAGCAGCCCTGGAGAGCCCTGGAGGAGAGCTTACGCTAGACGTGGTGGGCTCTGTGCGCGATGACCAGCAAGCTCGCTGTCTGGTGGAAAAAGGCCCCACTCCCTAAATGCAGGATGGGAACTGGGTAATGCTGCCGCTGTGCACCATCAGAAGCACTTTGGCCGGGGTTGTGGCCTTCGTAGAAAGACGGGCCTCTGGGTTGCAGGAGCTGAAATCAGCTAGTTTTTCTTCTGTTGCCTTAAGTCCGACACAACGACCCAGCTGTCTGCAGTACCAGAGTGGAGAATAAATCGGCCTCCATTGCCATCTCCTCACACAGTGAAGAAATTAAGGAAAGGAAAGAATCATAGTAATGCTACCATGAAAACTATTTGTGTTTTTCGGTGTTCCCTTCCGTTTTGTATGCCCAGGACACTTGTGAAGCACTTGATGCAGTCCCGGTGCATAGCGGGCTGTCGTCATTATTCCGCTTGGAATGAGAATTCTATTTTGTCCTATGTAGGACTTTCTGCCTTGTGCCTTCAGAAGCATTGGATAATGAGCTAGACCCCAAACAGTTCTTTTTAGCATGGTTCCCTCATCAGTACACAGGCAACTTAACATGATTTTTTTCCTTATTAACATCCATATTTTTTATGTTGTTTTCATAATCAAATTATAATGATGGCATTGGGTGGGTAGTTTATACTTTACCAATAGCCAAAAGCCCATAGGAATCATGATTTTCTTAAAACTTTTTTAATTGAGATATATTTGACATAAAACATTGTGTTAGCTTAAGATATACAGCTTATCAATTTGATAATTTTTTTTTTAATAGGCTCCACACTGGATGTGGAGCCTACAGGGCTTGAACTCATGACCTTGAGATCAAGAGTAGGATGCTCAACTGCCTGAGCCATCCAGGGGCTCTTTGGTACATTTATATTGCAGTACGGTTGCCATTGCAGCTGAGCTGACACCATTACTATGTCACATGATTATCATTTCTTCTAGTGTTGGGACACATTTTTTTTTTCGTGTTAAAAGCTCAGTTTGGAAAATCTTAGGGGAAACCTTAAACAAACTGTACAAATTATAAGCGTTGGTTACTATAGCTTAAATTCATTTCCTTTCACAAGTAAGAATAAAGTTGACAGTAGTTTCCTAGAAGTTAAGTATCCTAACATGATGTTAATTTGTTTTCTGTTGCTGCTGTAACATATTACCACAAATTTAGCCACTTAAAACCAGTTCAAATTGATTCTTTTAATTCTCATGGGATAAAAATCTGGCAGACTTGGGTGGGTCTCTCCTTAGTCACACACGGCCAGAATCAGGGTGCTGACAGAGCTGTGCTCGTTTTCTGGAGCTTCTAAAGGAGGATCTGTTTCCATGCTCATTCATGTTGTTGACAGAATTCAATTCCTTGTAGCTAGAGGACTGAGGTCCCTGTTACCTTGCTGGCTGTGGCCTGAGGGCGGTCCTCAGCTTCTAGATGGCACTCACATCCCTTGGCTTATGGCCCCTTCCTCCATCTTCAAAGCCAGCAGTGATGGGTTGAGTCCCCTCATGCCTCAGGTCTCTCTTGCCTCTGCCCCCATGGCATGCCCCAGATATCCTCGCTCTGACCCCAGCTGGGAAAGATTCTCTGCTTCAATGCTTGTATGACTAGGTTAGTCCCACTCTAATACTTTAGATAATCTTTTCACCTCAAGGTGTGTGTCCTTAATCATATCTGCAAAGTCCCTTTGCCATGGAATGTAGTGTATTCCCAGGTTCCAGGGATTAGGACGTGAACATCTTTGGGGGCCCGTCATTCTGCTTACCATATAGGGCAGCTGTCAATTTGGTCTACAACAGGGCATTTGTATCCTGAGTATTTGTGATGCGTGATGTCCTGGCAATTAGTGAGTGATTACATGATTTATGTTTTTTAGTACTTTTATAATGCATGAATAAGTGATGTGACATGGACCTAAAGAGCCAAACTAAACTCTCCTCTCAGTATCAGGAAGGCTGGTGAAATGGAATGACTAGGCCTTAACTTCACTTTCATTTAAATAGGAAACTTAAGAAAAAATAAGTGCGAATAGATAAACACTGAACCAAGAACTTTGTTTTTGTAGAACAGGTAGTGTTTTTCTTTGATCAAAAGCAGAAGTGGTTGTTGTCATTTCTATTTAAAATAATGTTAATGTATTAGCATTTTTCTCCACATGGAATCTCTCAGATGAGTAAATGGAGAATCAGAATTTTAGCTGATTGCTTCAAGATTGGCAGGAGGTTTCATGTTATAAACCTTTTAAACACTATTAATCATCCACTTGTTTAGATGAAAAACAAAACATTTCAATATTAATAGATGGGTCCTCTGAATCCTCTACCTTTGTCTGGGTCACCGTAGTGCTATTCGAATGAATAATTTATTTCATAATTAATAGAAATAGTAAATATTTCGAATGTCTCAGAAATTAACCTGAGTTTCTCATTGGTAGGATATTAGATTGGTAAAAAAGAGCCTGTTTGCTTCACGAATGTTTCTGAAGGGGATTCTTTGACAAATACACAATGATGGTTTTTCCTTTACCAAATTTCTTTTGTAAATGATCCAAGGAGGTACAGTGTGCCAGTAATGCTTTGTTTCCCTTTTTTTGTTGTTGCTGGCAGCGATGGATTTTTAAATTTCTCTTTGTCTGAGAAGTGTAAGTAGTCTCATGATCACGCACTGTTCTTTTGACAATGTGCATTTTTGCGCTTGTCGTTTTCTGTTTTAACCAGGGTGAAGTCGGTGTTCCTGGTGGCAACTCCGACCTCTTCCACTGGAGCACAGCGGCCACTATGAAGGTCCTGTCCAGCACCACGACCACCACGAAGGCCGTGCTGCAGGCCGTCAGTGACGGGCAGTGGTGGAAGAAGTCCTTGACTTACCTCCGACCGCTTCACGTAAGCAAGGCCCGCTGTCGTCTTAAAATCCGTCCCGGGGCTTCTGTCAGTGCATTAGCACTGCTTCTCGGTTGTTTTCGTGTTGTGAACAGCTTTATCTTTTCTAGATTATTAAATAATCTCTTAAGAAATCGAGGCCTTCCATCATATAGGGGAAGAGTCACTTATTTTATAGAATGGAACCTACTCCCATAGGGTGCTGGCAAAAGACCCTGATACAGATGGAGGTGGGGTTGGGTTTGATGTCAGAATTAATAAAATTTAGCAGGATGAAAAGGAAAATGATTTCATCGGTGCTTACTTGTTTTTGCTGTATTTCTATGGGCCAGGAGTCGAGGAAAAGCTCTGACAGCTGGCACGGGGGCTAAGGTTATTGGGGCTGCTAAAACAATAATACCATGTACCTTGGGGCTTAAATAGCAACCATTTCTTCCTCATGGTTCTAGAGGCTGGGAAGTCCAAGATGAAAGCTCTGGCAGATTTAGGGCCTGGTGGGGCCGGCTTGCTGTGTTCTCACGTGGTGGAGGGGTGAGGGAGCTCTCGGCAGTCTCTTGTAGAGGGCGCTGGTCCCATTCCCCAGGGCTCCAACCGCATGAGCCCATCCACCCCCCAAAGGCCCCACTCTTACTTTTTTATTTTTATTTTTTATTTTATTTTACTTTATTTTATTTTATTTTATTTAAGATTTTATTTATTTGACAGAGAGAAACACAGCGAGAGAGGGAACACAAGCAGAGGGAGTGGTAGCGGGAGAAGCAGGCTTCCCGCCAAGCAGGGAGCCTGACGCGGGGCTCGATCCCAGGACCCTGGGATCATGACCTGAGCTGAAGGTAGACGCTTAACAACTGAGCCACCCAGGTGCCCTCCCTCACTCTTACTTTTTTAAAAAGTATTTATTTACTTTTAATTGAAGTGTAGTTGACTTCAACGGAATGTTGCATTAGTTTCAAGTGCACAGCATAGTGATTTGACAACTGTATACATTACGTCATACTCACCACAGTGTAGGTACCGTCTGTCATGACATCACACTGTTACAGTACCCGTGACTATTCCCCGTGACTTACTCCTTCCGTAGCTGGAAGCCTGGACCTCCCCCCCCCCCTCCCCCCTTTTTCTCACCCCCTTCCCTTTGGAAGTCATCCGTTCTCTTATTTATGGGTCTGCTTATGCTTTTTTGTTTGCTCATTTGTTTTTTAGATGCTACATATAAGTGAAATCATAATATTTGTCTGTCTTTGACTTGCTTCTTTTAGTGTAATGCCTTTTAAATCCATCCATGTTGCAGAGCTTGTAGCAGATGACAAGATCTCGTTCTTTTTTAATGACCGAGTAATATTCCACTGTGTATATTTACCCAAAGGCCCCACCTCTTAATACCATCATGTTTTGGGGGCTTAAAATTGCAACATGTGAATTTTAGCAGATGATACAAACGTTCAGTTTTTCGTAGGTGCTTTGGGTAAAGAGAACAGCATAACCAGATTCTCTCACCCATTCTGGAAGCAGCGGTCAGGACCAGTGTGGAATGATTGAGTGTGCTTTCTGTGACCAGTGAACCTCTTGCTCCCCTGCTATCTTCCCTGTGCTCTCACACTGCAGTCATTGGTCCCACTGGAAAGCTTAGAGGAAAAAGAGACACGCTTGTTTATAAATTCACCCCAAACACTCACTGGGTGTATCATTTTGGTGCATTCATTTGGTGTATTCATTGCATTCACACTCCAAATATTCCTCAGGCGTTTTCTGTGTGCTAGTGATTGGGAGCAGAGTTGGCAAACCCTTCACATGCGGAGCCTGTATTTCAGTGGGGGAGAGAAAGAAACCCACCAATAAAATGTCTGTGTGATAATGTAACGGTAGGTGGTGGTGAGGACAATGGGGATAACTTCAAGGTCGGGAGTTGATTGGGCGATTGAGGGTCTGATTTAGATCAGAAGGTAGGTGTCTCAGGAGTCACTCTGAGCAGAGACCTGACTGAGCCAAGCAGAACAAGTGCAGGGCCCTTTTTGAAGGAAGGTGCTTGACATCTTTGTAGAACAGAAAGGAGGCTTGTACAGTAGGAACAGAGTGAACATCAGGAAGAATGATAGCCAGGAGATGAGATCAAGGAGGTGGTGAAGAGGCCAACATCCAAAGCCTCACATAGACGGATGAGGACCACACGTTTTGTTCTGAGTAGGATGGAAAGCTGTTGGAGAAGGTAGGCAATGCGGTTGTGTGATCCAGCTTCACCTTCCCTAAGATCATCTAAGTGCAGTGTGGAGAGCTGGCCGTGTGAGTCAGAGCAGGGGCAGGGAGTCTTGTGTTCCAGGGGAGACGTGGGTGGACCAGGGCGGCCGTGAAGGAAGTGGGAGGTACGTCTTGCGGACCTGCGGCTGGTCTGGATGTGGGATATGCAGGAAAGAGGGGAAACAAGGGTGACATGGCCGAGATGTCGATCCCACAGACTGAGGTGGTGTGTGCTGGACTTGGGGGCACGTCTGCACGTCTCTTCTCACTGTGTGTGTCACACTGGGTATGATTATGGTTACTTTTCTGACTGGCGTCTTGGACTTTTTGAGCGTACGTGCCTCAGATGAAGCGTGTAACCCTGTGCGTGATCCCAGATCGTTTGTGTTAAGTGTCAGGTGTCGTTCTTGTCATCATTGCCAGCAGTGCCTTCTCGGTTTCCCGCAGCTGTGGTTAGGATCCCGCAAGGACTCCGTAAGCTCGGAGGGATGGGTGACTGTGCTGGACTTGGTTCTTCTAGTGCGAGCTGTATAATCTGAGGAAGATAACCTGAAGACAATTAACTACAAGGGATCCAAAAGCACTTGCCAGTGAGGACTGCTGCTGACAGGTCTTGAAGGCAGTTGTGGGGTGGCGGGAATGACGCAAGGGGTGCACTTCTGTCTTGCCTCCAGCTGGTAGGGTTTGAGCAGGTGAGGGCCCAGCTGGGCCTGGAAGCGGGGCAGGGGTCTGCCGAGGCAGTCAGCACGGCTGGGCCCCTTGGAGTGGCAGACGCATAGAAGCCGGTAGGACGCCGGCAGTAGATCGTGGTTGAAGAATTGGCCCTTAATGTTAATTGACGTTGAAGAACTTTAAATGTTATTTACATAGTTCAGACTTGCTACTGGGGCCTGTTAGTTTCGTTCAGAGCTGCTAGAGGTGTGTGGAGCATGGGAGTGATATGCACGAATGATGCTTTGGGCAGGTTACTCTGACTGTAGGATAGAAAACTTGCCGTGTGTTTAACACTGATTGCTTCTTTGTTTTTAATGCGTTGATGTCAGAGTGACCAGGGAAATCAGAAGGCACTGCAGGCTTGAAGTGCCACTTTTAGAACATGGGGGCCATTTTAACCCACTCTGCTGGGCGTCCATGTCATGCTGACACACTCTCCGTGGATCCCACAGGGCACGTGGATCCCTTTCTCCCCACATAACCCTGCCTTCACCTCTCCCCATCTGCCCCCAGCGCTCTTTCCTTTTAGCCACTGTTCTTCCCTTTGTTCTATTTAGGGGCAAGAAGTCGGTGGTGCTTATCAGATTGGAACCATAGCCAATGAAGGTCTAGAAAAACAAGGCTGTCATCCTTTTTATGAATCTGTCCTCTCCGATCCCTTTGTCACAGAGGTAAGGACTGTGTGCCCGAGAACAGATTCAACATTCATGCTGTTGTGGGCATTTTAGTATAAACAAAAATTAAATTGTTCCTGAAAATGTACTTCTTTAGCTTTGTTCCTACTCATGTTGTTCATTGGTTTTATGTGAATTTTTTTTAATGCGTATATTTTTTAAAATATTTATTCATTTATTTTAGAGAGAGGGAGCAAGTTGGGGGAAGGGAAGAGAGAGAGGGAGAGAGAGAATCTCAAGCAAACTCCCTGCTGCATACAGAGCCAGATGCTGGGCTTGATCTCATAACCTGGGGATCATGACCTGAGCTGAAATCAAGAGTCAGATGCTTAACTGACTGAGCCATCTAGGTGACCTGGTTTTACCTGACTTGTATATGTTATAACATATTATGAGATTAAATTCTGTTTCAAGCTTTACATAAAATAGTATGTTTTAGTAAATGAGAAGTTATAATTTGAATCATCAAAAGATATAAAATCCTATGACTCTGTTCTAAGAATATCTTCAAAAAAAAAGTATCACCTACTAAAAGGTGTAACTGCTTCTTTCTAGTCTGCAGTGACGTATGACCCCCACCAGCATGTTCCAGTGGAAAGCTTTGCAGAGGTATTGCTAAGAACTGGAAAACTGGCTGAGACTAAAACTGAAGGGGAAGAGGTATTTCCAACAACAGAAGGTATGAAAGAAGGTTCTAGTTCCCTGACAGTGTATAACTCCTATTAGGGGAACTATAAATGAAAAACGAGTGAATGGGAGTGGGGAAAAATAATAAATTTTTGTAATTCCAAATAGTTTAACTTGACACCAACATACATTTATTTAAAACATTTATTTGAGAACCTTCTGTTTTCTGGATACTTACCAATATTGAGGATTTAAAAGGATAAGTATTATCAGGTATTTCTGATTTTATGTGTTAATTAAGAACTCTTAAGTATTTGCTCACAGAATGTAGATGTATATTTCATCTTACGAATTTTCTGCATGCCTGCATGTCTTTCTGTGTAGAATATTTTGGAAAGAATTAAGTGTATGTAAATTCACCAAAGGTAACCTTTCCATTTGTATTTTTTTTCTCTTTAGTCTCCCTGCTTCTTTTTAAGGTTCCAGGATAGTTTCCTTGACTATTTTTTTTCAGTTCCCACTCTACTCTGCCACCTTTAGTGAATAGCTCATGATAAAAAGGCTGCTGGAGCTCCAGCTATCTCTCTATATTCTGGGCATCAATAAGGAGAAGAGAAGAAGGAGGGCAAAATAGTCTTCTTGGTAGTCCTATCCACGCCTTCCACTTGGGTATTTCTGGCCGTTCCTCACTGCCAGTAAATTTGGATGATGTGGTCTTAACTGAGCACATCGCTGCATGGAATAAAATTTGGGGAAAATGTATTTGGGGGAATAGAACTGCTGTTTTCCCAGAAACCTGATCCTGTCACTCATTTTTGGTTAATCCTTTCAGTCAGTATTTATAAGTAATTGGGAAGAGGGGAAGCAAATACTATTATTCTTTCCCCTATAGAGGCCTCTTGAATACTAGAGGTTTTTACGGAGTATACCATTTTCCTTCAATTCTGAGATGCATGGTTTTTTACCTTCATTTCTGAAATCAAGGTATCTCACAGTTGATGAGGACGTTTTTTTTTCTTATCCAAAAAGCTATTATTAAATTCATGGCACCTCTTACAAATAATGCTGAATGTACGTGAAGAGTATAGTTGCATTTTTGTTTACCCTTTTAATTATTCTTTATTATCTCTTTTCTTTTTTTAATTATCTTATAAGTATTTTTTTCGGTTCCATAGACATTTATTGTAGCCAACATTTGCTTTGTCTACAGTAAAAGAAGCTCTATATCAAATGTTATTAGTACAGTATCTTACTTAATCTTCCTAACAGACCACCTGATGTTTACCATTAGTCCTATTCTAGAGGTAAAGAACCATATCTCAGAGACATGAAATCATGGTGGTTTAGTTGTTGTTGTTTTAGTTACAAAGCCAGTGGTTGGTTGAACTTCATCCAGATTCAGCTTTGTCTGCTCATTGCGGTGGGGAGTACGGTCCACGTTTTAGCAGTTCCTGTAAGGCCCTGTGCTAGACCCTGAATCACAAAAGGGAGTAGCAGGAACAAACAAAAACATGCCAGTGTTGTTGTTCAGTTTGGTATTTTCTATTCAAAATTTGTCAATCTCTTGAAAATAGCATGTTTGCGAGGTGGACTTTGTGCTGAGGAGGAAAAATTGTCCCGAAGAGTAAAAAATACCTCACAGTGGAATTATGGTTTATTCCCTTTTCATTTGACCACACGTGACATTTCCATGCTCACAGTGAAGTTCTGCAGGTAACAGGGAGATAGGAGGTGTCCTCTGTTTCACCCATTTGCTCCTCAACCCTGCTTCTGGATAAGTTATCTTTAATTATTTGCTTATGGATCAAACTATGATTGATTATTGAGATGGTTTGCATGCATAGACTCTAAGACCTTAAGAAAATAGTGGGTTAGGTGTGGAAGTGTATCACCCAGTGATTGGCATAATTATGACGGAAAGCATAACCAGGAAGTTCAGAAACACTGATTCCCACAGTATTTCTGTTATTTAGCTTGCAGCATACAGATGTGTGAGTGTGAGCACCTCTCACACACAAGGCCTGCTTTGTAAAAAGGCAAGATAATGGCATCACATTATAAAGGTCCAAGAGATAGATGCCTCCTTGGAGCAGACCCTCTCGAACTGATTGAAGGCTTCTGCTATTTCCAGAACTATTTGCTTGGAGAAAGTGAGGCCCTTGTGAGACACAGATTTCTGGGTTATTAGGCCTCCCCTTCTCAGAGGGTCGTGACGTACTTGACCATCTCTCTACAGCTGGTAACTGATAAGGAATCAGGGGATCCCCATCCGGTTCCTTTTCTCACCACGTGTTCATTATTCACTGAAGGAATGGGCCTTCAGTGTCCTCGTACTTGGAATATGAAGTTAGAGAAGACGTGGGCCCATCTTGAGAGGCTTACCATTGAGGTGAGGAGACAGACAGATTTGTGGATGATAAGGGCAATGACGGTCCAGCACAAGAGACGCTGGGATTATGGACATGTGACAGCTGAGTGGAAAGGGGGTTTGAAGAGGCTTCCTGGAGTTCGTGATATTTGACCCGGGTTTTGAAGGATGAACAGAGGAAATGTAGATAAAAAGAGCGAGGTGGGTGGGAATTGAGAGAGAGTGGGGTAGGGAGAGGGAGAAGGGGCATGTTTTGGAAGAGGGAATAAAATTCACAGATGCAAACTTGGCAAACGTCACGGTTTTCCCGGAATTTGTAGGTTATTCTGGTACCTGGAAAGGAGAGTATATGTGGGCAACCAGGGAAGAAACAGGCCTCATGTAAGGCTGAGAAGCAGTGTAAGGCCTCATGTGCTAATGAGTTAAATGTTTTAAATGAACCTTCCCCGGAAAGCTGTAGGGGTTTCAAGCAGAAGAGTATTGTTTAGTTTTTCTTTACCTCATTATCTGTAAAATGGGTACAGCACCTTGTAGGTTCTGTCCCAGTGGTGACGATGGGCCCCTCGTGGCACCATTTTGTGGACTGGTCCCTGGCCTGCGTTAACATTTGTGGAGTCTCGAGTGCTGTGGCACATCCAGTTTTCACTTCCCCTTGTTTCCAAGGCCGGCTGCTGTCGTTCTCCATCCTTGTCTCACGTTAGAACCCCTTAGGGAATTTTTTAAGAAGTACTGAAGCCTGGGATCCACAACAGACCCTGTATTTCAGACCCTCTGGAGTGCAGCCCACGTATTACACAAGTTTTAGAGTTCCTAAGGCAGTGCAGTTGTTAAGCTGTGGTTCAGACCCTTTGGAAGTTTCCCTGACATTTCCAGCATCTCCCCCCGCCCCAGGCCCCCCCATCCTGTCTCTTCTTCAAACTGACACACTTGCTTTCTGAGCCTCTCTCCCGACAGTCTGGAGAAAGCCGTCTATACCTTTGATGTCTGTGTCTGGACTCTCCCACCTGAGGGGCAGACCCCGAGTGTCCTGCGTGTTTCTAATACGTTTACAGGGCCGCTCGGGTTTTCTGTAGGGCAGGTGCGATGTCTCTCCCGATGACAAGAGTGGGCACGGCGTGCGCATCACAGTTGCTGGGACGGGAGTGGAGGCCATGCACCGGGTGAAGCTGAATCCGAGGCCCAGGGGCGAGTGCGCTCTTAGTGTGTCTGTGAGATTTCAGTGGGACTGTAGGTGTTTCCTTAAAGTCCTGATGTTTCTTCAAGTTGTCTTTTCTGACCAGCAGATTTTAATACTCCACCAAGGGAAGAATCCAACTCCATTAAAGCACTGGAAGTTTTTTTCTGATTTTGTTGGCTTGAGTGGGGAAAAGCTTTCAGAACCCTAGTATATGTTAAAAATGGAATTTTTCTTTAAAATATAGAAGTGAGGGGCGCCTGGGTGGCTCACTGGGTTAAAAACCTCTGCCTTCGGCTCAGGTCATGATCTCAGGGTCCTGGGATCAATCCCCGCATCGAGCTCTCTGCTCAGCGAGGATCCTGCGTCCCCCTCTCTCTCTCTGCCTGCCTCTCTGCCTACTTGTGATCTCTCTCTCTCTCTGTCAAATAAATAAATAAATAAATAAATAAATCTTTAAAATAAAATATAGAAGTGATTTTAATAATGTTCCTTTAATTTACATTTGGGGTTATAATTTATGATGCAGGTTCATAAATACTGTCACATTAGATATCTCTTGATAATGCTAATGTATCTGAAATAGATATCTTTGGCTGCTTTATAATATCAGCATTTGTCAGGAACTCAGCAGAATTGAACAGTGATATAGGTTAAATGATCCAAATTAAAAATTGTAAAAATATGACTTCTGACTTTGGTTCACAAAGAGGTCATAATAAAAATTAAACTTCCCAACATGATCTGACTTTTCAGAATTTTTAAATAAAGTTGACGAAAAGGTTTTTATGGAGACTAGCTAAAGAAAACTGATCATTATTTATTTAGCTAAATGAATGATTTAATGGCTAATGATTTCCAAATCAATAATATGGGCAGCTCTCCTATATGAATTTAGTTCTGGAATTAAATTTATCATAGAGTACTTTCCAAAGGCATTGAGTTTGCATAGAATTAGTGCTTGGAGGCTTGGGCATAGATTTCATCTGATTTTGGCTGTATACCTTATTTAGAAAATGCATTATATTCAAGATTTTAGAACCAGCTTTGCAAATTAAACTCATACACACTGATAAGTAAATGTAGGATAGACTTTTTTTTTTTTAATTTGTTTTTCATATACCTTAATGTTCATTTAAAATCATGGTGACTCCGTCTGTGGCAACTGTGACATCAGGTGAATCCCAGTGAGACGCCATGGGATCAATCTACTTCATATTCTCCCTGATAGTTTTATCAAATGTTGCTTCAGTGGCTTGCAGATTCAAAGACAGAGAAACTGCCTATGTGTGGGGTTTGATTTCCACTTTGTAAGAATCCTTAAGTCTCTGCTGCCGAGAAGGTTTTTTGGTGCCCAGGGGCATGTCCTCATGTAACCCTGATTACCTCCCAGAGGCCCTTGTCTCCACCTACACCACACTGGGAATCAGGGCTTTAATAAATTAATTTTGGGGGAGCACAGATATTTAGTTCATAACACAGTCTGGTCACCTCTCTGGTTTCGATGATTTGCTTTAGCTTTCTGAGCCTGTGTAAAAGCAATGAGGTAATACTATCTCTTTTGTGGGGTTTTGTGACACTTAGAGCTAATTCATGCAAAACATTTTTCTCCTATCTGGCTTGCCAGAGCAGATATTTTAAAAATGATAGGTATTTTTATTTTATAATAATTATTGTTCTGTAAATCAATGGCATGAGGACAGTACAGAGTTTCCACATAAGCCATTGGAGTGTCAGACTAATTTGGCTGGTGTATAGAATATGGATAATATCAGTTAAAACCACAATTAATGTTGGTTCATATTTACAGAGACCTTAAATATCAAACAATTTAATTTTCATTCTTTATGAAATGGGAAACCATTTCAAAGAGGGGTGTGTGTGTGTGTGTGTGTGTCTTTGTGTGTGTGTGTGTTTTAAGCTGTTGAGACATTATACTATTGCTTGATTAAAATTGATAGAAAAGTAGTATTATGAAAGTGCTGTTTTAGAACGGATTGGAAGGAGGAAGACTGATGGCATCAAGTTAGATTGGAAGGTTGTTTAAGAGTCCAGTTTTTAAACTAGGGTGTGTGGCTGTGAAAATAGAAAGCGTGGGGAAAAGTTCTTTGGAAATGAATCAGCTCGTTTGGATGGCTGATGGTTGGGAACAGAGAAGAGGGTGAAGTCCAAGATGACTCTGAGATTTTATGTTTTGCTAGCGGGGAGAATAGTGCTCCATTGTCAGAAATGTGAACGATACAGGGTAAAGAACTTGTAATGTGGGGGAATGTTTGTGTCCCAACAAGCACTTGGCAATGTAGGTCTTCTGAAGTGAGTCCAGACTCTGGAGGTAAAGTTTAGGGAAATACACTGAGGTAGCGACCTGAGTTTTGCTGGGAAGAACTTGTGAAGTGGGACTGATAGAGAGTCACGAAATAATCTAACTGAATTCCCACATTCAGGAGTGGTCACCCTGGGACCCTAAAGCTGAGGAGGGACTCTGTGGCAGTGCCTCGTACTTTGGTGAGCCCTGAGTATAAATGGAAAGGAGAGGAGAGGATTGCTGCGTTTGTTAGAATGGAGAGCTCTCAAGGGAACTTTTTTTTGCCTGGAGACTGGTGTCATTTACTTATGTGTTGGCACCCGAGCAGTGGAAAAGGACTTTCTCTGATTCTGAATCCCCTTTGTTGATTGAGGAAAACAGCTGCCTTCTTCCGCAGAGAGGTTGTGAGGAAAAACTAGTTGAAATAAGTGTTCAGTGCTCCGTGAGAAGAAGCTGAGTAAGAACGAGGGTGGTCCCAGAAGTGCGTCAGCTCATCGGGAGTGACTGTGTGAGTCTGCTGGTGTCTTCCTGCCGCAACTCATCTACACACCTAAGTGCGGCAGCTAATTCATTAATAACTATGATTTATGTAAAATAGAAGTAATCAACCCTGTTACCGCCATGGCAGTTACTAATGGAAGAACTGATTGTTATTTTGGGGGGAAATCAAAAAGTGTCCTACATGAAGAAATGAAGAAAATGATTTGTTTCCTCAAGTCTGTAGTTCATATGCGGGGGGGAAGAACTTTCTAGGTACTTTCTGTATGCTAAAGAGTTGAGCTGCACTTACTTCATTTAATCCTAGTTCACTTGTGAGGAAAATTAAGGCTCTGATCTAAAATCCAAAATCCTTTGAAAAACCAAAAGGACTTTTTGTAACTTGTGTGGCATCAAAACCTGAACTAAGCTGACATGAGGTTATTTAAGTCTTTGGCTTTATCTCATTTAGTGTGAGTATGTAAATGTTTTACAGCAGAAATATTAATGCCTGCGTGTTCCCAGACCGGCTGAAGGTATCATATACTATGTGGTAAACTTATAGTGTAAGTTCCTGAAAGTATGAGACACAAAATCATGCAGGAAATGGTGGAGTCTCAGTTTTGATCCCAGAACTTTCTCTTTCTGAAGATGGTTTCCTTCTCGTTTATATTATTCTGGCTCATTTTATAGTTTATAGATGTTGTTTTAGTTGTTCTAAAGTGTACCTGGGATGTTGGTTTTATTTAGGTATGGCAAGACATCCAGAAGCGGAAATGTTTGTCATGAAGGAAGAAGTTTATATTGACATATGCCTAGAAACAGGAGGCAGGGCAGGCCCCAGGGCCCCAGGGGGGAAGCACTTGGGTCAGCCCAGAGGCAGAGGCAGAGGGATGAGGGGAAAGCAGGGGCAAAACCTTGATTGTGCTTTCTGTGGGAATGAGTAGGGAAGGGATTGTAGGTAAACTTGAGGAAGCCTAAAATAGGTGGTGGAAATAATTTTGTGAGGCTCCAGGCTAGGGTGTTGTCTCTATTTGTCCAGGACCTAGCCCTGGGGTGATTTAGGTGGAGGAATGTGAAAGAATGTAAAAGCCAGTGAGAAAAGGTGGTTCAGAGTATTGGCTCTTAATTGGTTGGTTTGCATATCAAAGCTGTGCTCACAGGCAACTTGTTTGCCTTCTTGAAGAATTGTCAGGGCTCTGGAAGGACAGTCTTTCCAGGTTTATCAAGACACCCAAGATGTCAAAGACAAACAAACAAACACATTTTATGTATGAAATAAGATCTATACGGATATTCACTTCGAGCAAACATTTGTTGCTTGATAAAAGTAGTAATGACGATTCTGTAGACTTCCACATATTTTTATATGTAAAATATATATATAGAGAGAGAATGATTTTTGTCATACTTTCAGCTCATGAAAATTAGCTATTTTCTCTTTCCTGCTGTATTAAGCTTTGGATTCAATCATATATGTTCAAGAAATGCTAGAGATCATCTTGTCAGTTGTTTCTATGACATAGCTATTTAAAAAATAAACCTACTGGAATTTAGGTATTTCAGACAAAGATCCTCCCCTTGAAAGATATTTCCTGGGGACTATGCATTTATTTCAATTATGTCATCACTGTTCTTTTTCCTTGTTTTAGTTTGTTGTTGGGTTGTTTTGGTTTTGGAATTTCGTTCAGAGTCCGCAGCATAGTTATTGGAATATCCTCTGGAGTATTTTCATCTGTTGAGGGTGCTTTGGTTTTGGGATACGGACAAATGCATGTTAAACACAGTGAGAGAATAAGTCAATTACATGATTAAAGAAACTAGGTCTGACTGGAAGAGAATCCGTAGTGGGATTGGCAGCCCCGCGGTTTTGTGTATGTGTGTGTTTGTACAGTATGCAAATTTTTTTCTTAAAGATTTTATTATTTGACAGAGACGAGAGCGAGTGAGCACAAGTAGGCAGAGCGGCAGGCAGAGGGAGAGGGAGAAGCAGGCTCCCTGCTGAGCAGAGAGCCCGATGCGGGGCTCCATCCCAGGACCCTGACATGACCCGAGCCGAAGGCAGACGCTCAACCGGCTGAGCCACCCAGGGGCCCCTTTTTGTACAGAATTTGATTCGGGCCCTTTGCATTGTAGGTTTTACTTATTGGGAGACTTCCTCTTGTTCTAGTGTGTTTATCCCAAAGGGCAGACTCTGATTGTTGTTGCTTCAATGTCTGGTTCAGAGAAGGTTCTCGCTGATACGGAATGAGGGAATGAAGTTGCAGATGGGCCTTGAAACGCGTAGTTTTGATTAGAAAACCTCTCTGATCCAGTACAGTCCCTTGGAAGTCCTGAGGCTGACCGGTGGCCCAACTTGGTTCATGAAGTTTGGAGAAATCAGGGGACATGAGTATTTAAAGAGCCAGTGTTCTCTCTGTAAGGCACAGCGGAGGAAGCACAGTTTGTTCGCCCACAAGTCACCCACAGGAGATTTGAAGTTCTGAATCAGATTTCGACCCTTGCCGGTGGTTCCTTACCCCACCACCGTCTCATTGCCCAACTGCCAGCTAAGCCCAGATTATATAAATGACTTAAATTTCAGTTCAAGTAAGACACAATTAGGAAGGTAAATCTTCTGGAAAAAAAAATTACATGGTGTATTTCCAAAGTCGAATATCATCAATATTCACATACTGTTCTCCTTCATTCGTGCAGATCATGAGAGTCCGTGTTCTTTAAAAATAAAGGATTTACATTGTGATTATATTTGTCAGTAAGACCCTAAATGAATGGCATATTTCCTTATTAATGCAAACTGTATATAAACACAGATTTTGTCGGCAGCGGGCTGGCTTGTATTAGACCATGACATTGATAGGTCGTTGCTTCCATAAAAAATGTGGAAAAGTTGTTAATAGTTGGGATATATTTTAAGATATTATATAATCAAGTCAAAGGTTTTTTGTGGAGTATGATGAAGGGGGATGTTCTTGGAGGGAATAGAACCGCCTTCATTGTAGTGATCAAAGGACTGATCCTAAATTTGCACTCACAGCTGTTTTGTTGCTTTGATCTTTCGTGCTCATATGCTTATTTTCCGTATTACGCTGTCATTGATATACACAATTTTATAGCATGGCCTGGATCTTTAAAACCAAAAGATTAGCTGTAAGAAACCATCGTCACTGATCTATTTGCACTTAGACTTTGTACCTGCACTCTCAGGTTACGAGACTTTGTACCTGTACCTGCACTAACAGACTTTCTCCTGTTTAAGAGCATAGGAAATAGCACAATTTCTCTGAGTTAAGGCAAGGTTACCATTTAATAACATAGTTTGCTGTGATCTGTATTTGGGTGGTGTTAGTAGACATTTGTAAAAGGTCTTAAAGCGTCCTCTGAAGCTAATTATCTGTTGAAATCATATAAGGACTACAAACACGGCACTTAGTAACTATGAAGGACATAGAGATCCTCAAGTAAAATGATACATTTTTTCCCCTGCCTTCAGTTCTCTTGCAGTTGGCAAGTGATGCTTTACCCAATGACATGACCTTGGCTCTTGCTTATCTCCTTGCCTTACCACAGGTAAGTTTCCCTTTACCAGGAGAGGACTTCATGAGTAAACAAAAAACCTACACTGGAGATTTTTCACCAATAAATTGCTCATTATAGGTTTTACTTCCTTCTGATTGCTCTTATGGGCTGGAAGGACAGTAGTGTCAGTATTCCGAGAGCAAATGCTACAATTTTAGCTGAAGTCGTAATTTCAAAATCTGCTTTTACATGCATAGGATCTGCCTTTACAGTGTCTTCTGAGTTTTAACGCAGTCCTCCTAAAGTTGAGCTTGAGATGATGCAGTGGAAACTTTGAACCGAAATTCTCCAGTGATGACTAGAAATGTAATAGTTTGTGATGATTTCCTTAATTTCTTTTCAGCGGAGTTCATTCTGTCGTGTTCCTTTCTAGGTGTTAGATGCTAACAAGTGCTTTGAAAAGCAGGCCCACTCTGCTCTGTCTCTCCAGTTGGCAGCCTATTACTGTAGCCTCCAGATCTATACCCGCCTGGTTCCGTGTTTCAAGGATAGGTGCCATCCTCTTTACAAGGTGAGTCCTCATGCTTTCCACTTGGTTAGCGAGCAGAGTTAAAGCTTCTCTAAAATCGTTTAAACACGAGTTTACCTCTTGGGAGGGACTGATGTGCTCTGTATCCAGAACGCTCTCCCCGAAGGCCGACAGGCCTTGCCCTCCCCGTGTTGGACAGAGTTGCTTTTCCAGGCATCACTAAGAGGTAGTTTCCAGTGTGTATTGTGAATGCTGATTCTTCCCACAACTTCGCGGTCATTTATATTATCTTGCAAAGTTCTTAGGGCAGGTTCAATAGTAGGAGAAGAGAAATGCAGAATTGGCTTTTTAACTCACTGCCCGAAAGGAAGATGGCTTCAATTGAGGACAGTAGACACCGTAGTTCTTTGAGCAGCGCCGTATTTTATTTATTTTAAAGCCAGAAATAGGGGAGTCATAGCTGGACAGACGAAATGTTGAAACATGTTATGCCCACTTGCCGCCAAGCTCCAGACAGCTTTGATATAACTTTATTGTTGATTTCGGAGCCAGAGTGTCTAAGCATGGCCTCAGGTTATGAGTGCCACCTTTTGTGGACAGAGAGGTGTGACAGATGACCACTAGGTTTACCTGTATTTACCAGTTTTAAGTATCAGCCTTGGGAAATTGTCTGGTTTTTTGTACTGGAGTATTTTAAGGGAATTGCCACGTTAAGAATAGATAAGCAAATAGATCAGACTTTCAGATCCCCTGTGTGTACACATAAAAGGTTCCGATTGCATTGAGGCAGGGTTCTTTTGTAAAGAAGTAATTTCACAATCCAAGTGTGAAAGAAAGTTCTAGCTGTCTCAGCCTCCTAAAACATAGCCAAGTACATGAAAACATTCCATTTGTGGCAGAAATCTGTGGCTTTCCTTCATCAGTTTTTCTTTAAAGAGGGGAAGAGTGGTGGGGGGTGGGGGAACCATCGACAACACAGGATGATCTCCCAAGGGCCTACTGTTATGAGACGTGGATTGCCCTCGGCACAGTTTGATCATGAGGACATTTGGCTAAGAAAGGAATGTTTTCTTCTTTTATCCAGCTAAAAGATTTGTGGATTTATTTTTTTGTTTTTGATAGCTACTGCCACTTTGTACAGTTACTTTATTCCATGCTCTAGTAATTTTCCTTTTTTCTGTTTATATCTCACGTATGTTTTTATGTGAAATAAGAAATTGACCTACTGTGCTATAAATTGAGGGAAAGAAGTGATTATATAGGTAGAAATGTGGCAGGTTTCCTTCTGGAATAGCGTACTGAATGGCTTTCTTACATTCAGTCAGATAGCTGGCCAAGAATGTTCGCGGCGTGTTTGCTGGAGTCTACTTCTAAGTGTCCTCAGAATGTACTTGACTGAGATTTCTGAGTGGGAATGGGAGCCACCTCTTTTGTTCCTACGTACGTGGTCTGTGTTACGATCACACTGTGTGCCTAGCACTGTGCTCCGCTTTCCATGCACATGGAGGATGGAAAGGCCAGTCAGCTGGGCACCTCATGTGTGCCGTGGACTCTGAGCTAAGATGGAAAGATG
>CM053610.1:108210246-108228525 GCA_028646535.1 Procyon lotor
AAATTGTGTCAGAATACAAAGAGAATAGAAATGAGAGGACGTTACACAATCGAGGTCAAGTGAAGAGTGTGTGGGTCCCTCTCCCCAAACAGGTACCAAATCCTTGAGATGCCAGAAAACAAAAGGTAAAACCTGAATGTGTAGAAAACCTGTGGGAAACCCTTGAGACAGTGGCGGTGGTGGGCTTCGTGAGCAGGCGTGGGAAGCAACAGCCTGGTACAGAGGGGCTCGGAGTCGCACCCAGAGATAGGCTGCCTGGGTCTAGTCTCTCCTTCCTCATGCATGGGTCAGCTGCACCCTCAGGGCTTCAGTCTGAAACCACAGGGTCAGAGTGACTCTGGGAGAGAGCCAGCCTTGTGGTGGTGAACGTGGCTTTGTGGCCAGAGTGCCCCACCGAACTGCAAGGTGCTCTGTGAAAGGACAGCTGGGGAAGAGCTCTCCTGCCAGCCTGGAGCCCTGCTCCCTGCCTACTTGCTCTCGCTCTCTCTACCACTCGGCAGAACGCGTGGTGCTAACCAGATGAGGTGTGAGGAAGGAGGCAACAATGGTGCCCACCCGGGACAGAGCAGGTGTAGACGGGCCAGCCGGCCCCGGAGCGGGGGCCCTGTGCCACATCACCTCCGGCCTGGCTGAGCCCACGGTGTGTGACTCCAGGTGATGCCTGAGGGTCCGGTCAGTAAGCAGAGTGGGAGAGGGGGTGAATGTCAGCTGCAGAGGCGGCCCTGGGAGCTGAGGCATGGGATCCCCTTTGCCTGAAGCCATGGCCAGAAATATCATCCATATGTGGCGGATTTCCACATTTCTTCTAATGGCGAGTGGATCTGCTTCTTTTCCGCCATGTTTCTGTCAGGTCTTAGCTGCGTAGGCCTTAGCACCTAATTGTGTCCTTTACTGGAATTGGTCTCCGTGGTGTTTGCTGGCCTTTTAAACTGCTGATACCTGAGCAGTTTAGTCTGGGCATTCACTCTTCCAAGACGATGTCCCGGAGACTTGCCCACGTCCAGCTTGTCTGTGTTCCCGTAGGACCCCGTGTTCACTTGTGTCACACCATTTTACAGCTGCTTGATTGTGTCTCTAGATAGACTGCATTCCTGGAGGAAAGGGTCCCATCTTCTTAATACATCACTTGCCACAAAATGGGTGCACAAGAAATAGTTGAACAAATGAAAGATGGTCTCGTACTTTAGAGAGGTAGCTTTCAATCCCAGGTGTTTTGACTTGAGATACTCTTAATCTGTGGTTTTTGCAATTGAACTGAGTGTATGCATAGCAGTAGGGAAAAAGCGTGGACTTTTTCCTCAGCTCTCCCTCCTGGAACCCAAGAAGATTTCTTTAATTGGTTTTTATCGGCACTCCCGGATTGTTCCCTAATAGGATCAAGAGAGAAATGTCAGGCTAGGTTTGGTAATATAGGCTCGACATTGACAAATCTCCTGTGTAGCCCAGAATAATGGCTTACACATTAGAAATGCTGACAGCCCACTATAATTAGATGTGTTTCTGAGAACCAAAGGTAGATTCTGAAGTTTTTTCCTAATTTGCTTATATTAAAATATAAACCATGTCTTCCCAGGAATTGGGAGTGATTGAGTTACTGTTGTTCAAGTATCAGGATCCCTGTTAAATATTCCAAAATCATGGCTGAGCTGCTATTGCTTCGTTGACATCCAGACCAACTTTAATGTAAATAAATGTGGGCAGTTAATCACTTATTTTTCTTTCCTGTCAACTGTTAGATTCTGGGTTTCGTTCTGTTTGTATGATTTTATTGTTGTTAGAGAAGCTGTTAAGAATTATAGAACAATATCCCATTGAGTCTCAAATTGAGCAGAGTAACATTTGGTTGGGTGCACCCTTATACAACTAGAAGTTTTTATGATTTCAGGAGCAGAGATGGGTTTTTTCCTAACTTATCCCTGGAGAAAACACTCTTCTACTTAATTCTCTAGGCGTTTATAGTGGCCTTATTGGAACTGCTGCTTTGTTATTGAGAACACTTAGATGGTCCAAAGAAACTTTATCCGGGGGCAGTGATAACAAAAATTACTTCCAGGGTGAATTATAAATGATCAGTCTAATGCAGGATGATGGTAGTTGAAAAAGCAAGTGGTTATTATTATTATTATTATTTTTAAAGATTTTATTTATTTATTTGAAACAGATAGATCACAAGTAGGCAGTGAGGCAGGCAGAGAGAGAGGGGGAAGCAGGCTCCCTGCTCAGCAGGGAGCCCGATGTAGGACTCGATTTCAGGACCCTGAGATCATGACCTGAGCCGAAGGCAGAGGCTTTAACCCACTGAGCCACCCAGGTGCCCCTGGGTATTATTTTTTAACTGGTTGGAGAATTTTAAGGAAGAACAGAGCAGGAATCCAGAAACCTCCTTCCAGACTCTGTTCTGTGCCTTGACTTTGTGGTCTGAAGACATACCATGTCTGCCATCGATTGCTCAGGGTGGTTGTGAGCCTTGATTAAGCAGCGACAGGGGAAGAGCCAAACCATACCCGGTAGACGTGGTCTCTTGCTGTTAACTTTGTCCTATTTTTGTTGTCGCTCTTTTTGTTACAGGCTGATCCCAAAGAGCTAATCCAGATGGTCAGCAGGCATGTGAGCCGGTGTGGACAGGAAGCCTGGCCCGAGGACCTGGTCTCACTGACCAGGCAGTTGCACTACTACAATGAACGTCTCCTGGACTTCACCCAGGCTCAGGTCCTGCAGGGCCTCCGGAAGGGTGTGGATGTGCAGCGGTTTACTGCAGATGACCAGTACAAAAGGGAAACTATCCTCGGATTGGCCGAGTAAGCAACACCTTTGTCTCAGAAAGGGATGGATTTAACATGTAAAACGGGCTCCTGGGTGGCTCAGTCGGTTAAGCATCCAACTTGATTTCGGCTCAGATGAAGATCTTAGGGTCTTGAGGTCGAGTCCCACTTCGGGCTCCACACTCAGCAGGGAGTCTGCTTGAGATCCTCTCCCCCTTCCTTTCCCCTTCTCCGGTCTCTTTCTCTCTCTGTCTCTCATTTTTCTTTGTGGGTATGGAATGCCCCTTGGTTTTAATACTGGTCTCCATTTTTTAGTTTAGATCAAATGAGAATTACTTACCTGTTGGAAGGTAGGGAAAGCAGGGGGAGAAAAAGAAAACACAAATTAAAAAAAAAAAAAAAAAGTGGGAAAGCATGTTCACTCACAATGGTCATTAAGTAGAGTTGTTTTATTTTCCACACCACAATTTGTGGAGTGCTTACCATGTGCAAGGAGCTATGTTAGGTGCTCTGTAAGCTATATTATAAATATTGTTTAATCCTCAAAGATAACCATATGACATAAAGGGTCATCCCCATTTTATAGCTGAAGAACATAAGATTCGGTATTGAGTACCTGGTCCAAGTTTACATGGGTGGTAGGATCATCACTGGGACGTTGACCTTGACTTTTCACATCACAAAGCCATCCCATCTTCGCAGTGCCTTGTGGCCACCCCCGTACTGCCTGGTTGTGTTCCCAGGAAAACACCGGCATGCCGTTCAGTCGAGCCTTCCAGCCGTTGAAACTGAGGTTAAATTATGCCTATGTTTAATGGTTTTTCTTCCCTCTTGGTACAGTAAAATAACAAAAGATAGCCCCGCTTATGGAAGTGATATATGCTGTTTTTCATCATTATTATTTACATCTTTAAGAAAGTGGCAAAGTAGCCTTGGCACTTTGTAATAAGTTTATATTAGCCCGAGCTTCTTTCCTACCAGAAGACACCCCAAATTCTCTTTAGAGTAAGTCAGGGAATAGAGAGATCAAAGAAAAGAAAGAACAATCTGTCCCAGGACTTAGTTTTAATTAAGAGAAGTACGGAATCGCTTTTTCTTTGCCTCTCTGTTCTCCTGGAGATTAATAATTTCATAGAGTCGTTTGATGTCTAATTAGAAAATGACCGAAAAGGTCATTTAATCCAACCTCCTCAGTTTTGGAAGAGGAATCTGAGAATCAGCTTTAAAGATTTGTTCAGGGTCACATAGCCGGGGCGGTGAGCCTCGGCTTCCCATTGCCAAGTCCAGTGGGCTTTTCCTCCGGGCATTTGGTAATCCTTGGTGCCATACTCGTGGTTTCTTAGAAGAGGATTATTATGTAGAATAAAGGTTACAAGGTAAGGCACATCTTAATATCATCTATTACACTTTGCTAGGGTTATGGTCCTTGATTTTCTTTTTTAAATATCCGGCTAGATGCTATTTGAAGTATGTCCTCAAGGACAAAGACCTGCTTTTGACAAACGTACAATAGAACCTTCCCCACGGTTTGTTACTTAGAAAAATACACAACAGCCTTTGAATGGCTTGTTTAAAATGTCTGAGCGTCCATGGCATTTCCGAGCTCGCAGTTCTGATGTAGAGATGGGAGTCGGCGTCTTACATACAAGAGTCCGTGCAGCCAGCGCCTGCTTCCTCGTGTTCCTCAGCTCTACCTGGAGTTGTACACAAGACGACTGTTCTTCATTTTCTTACTAAGGGTGTATCCATTTTCATGGCATCTGTATTCTGGAAGCGCAGTGTATCTGCCCGTCATTGCCTGTGTCTCTTACGTGATAGCTTGGCAGTGGCCAGTCAGGGTGACCTTGAAGAGGGCACAGCATAGTTTGGTCTCTTCCCACCTTTTATCAGGTGGTAATGCTCTCCGTACCTGGGGAGCACGTTCGTGTCGTCAGGCAATGATTCAGACCCCCTCGCAAAGAGGATGGATGGCTAATGGTGGTTATCCTCAGGGATTTCTCATTCCATCGTGGGGAGAGAGGTGTAGGTACTCAATAAATACTTTAAGAAACTTTTAATTGACGATCCCTAGTAATTCTTGCCATGACAAACTTATTGTACCCCTGGGCCTCCTTTTTATAGTCCATGAGCAAAGAATGGTTTTTACATTTTTAAAGGTTTGTGGAAAAACAAGAATAAAAAAATAATAAGAATTTGCTACAGAGAGTATATGTATGGCAGCGAAGCCTGAAAGATTTATTAACTTGCTTTTTACAGAATATGTTTCCCAGCTCCTGGCTAATCAAACATATAAGTAAATGTCCTGATTTCCGTCGCTAGGGTATATGCAGTCTTAGCAGGATCACTTAACAGAAATTTCATTTCTCTACCCGTGGTTTCATCCACCAATCCTCCAACCCAGAATTTGTTCTGCTTGGGGACAGCAGGGGCCCATAATAGTCTTTCCAGAATGGCTTTAAAGTGGGTACCCTGGCCCAGAATTCTTGCTATACCTGCAGGGCCTCATCCCCTGGTTTAAACCTTCTGTGGGCTCCCCACTGCTGGAGGGGAGCCGACCTCCCCTCTGCCTTCTCTCTGGGAACTGCCTCGCTGCTGTTTCGCTTGTGTAGCCTCCAGACTTCAGCTCAGCTTGGCGGTCACTGGCTCACCTCTGCTGTCCGTATTTGAAGTCCTCGCTGGTGGCACTCCCTGCGTTGTATTTAATTGTTGGTTCACATCTCACGTCGTCCGCTAGGGCTACACTGTGAGTTCCTCAAGAAATACCTTGTTCGTCTCTCTGTCCTAAGCAGCTAACCCACTACCCAGCACTAGAAAACATAAACATTTGTTGAGTGGCCACCTTTGCTTCAGATAGGCAGCTGCAGGGCAGGGAGACGTGTCCCTTGCACTGTTTTTGGCTAGAGGCTCTGGTGTCTAGACCAGAAATTTTTCGATCTCGGTCCACTTTGAACTGGTTAACAGCTCGTAGGAGAGCCATTCTGAGCACTGCGGGAGGTTCCGCAGCCTCCCTGTCCTCCACCCACTAGACGCCGGTAGCCCTGGCCACCGCCTCTCCCGCTGTGGTAATCAGATGCTGTCCGATGTCCCCAGGGGCGCAGAATCCTCCTCCGGTGAGAACCACTGGTCTAGACCCTTCTTTGGCAGTGACAATGCACCACCGTGTGAAAACGGAGCGTTAGAATTCCTTGGAAGTACTTTTCCTGAATTACTGTGAAATGCCTTATTAAGGACTGCACCAACTGCACCCCTCGCAGCAGGAGAGAGTCCTAATGAACGTTTTCTTTGCTGATTAAGGTAATGGGTTTCTCTTTTCTCCCCTCCCCGTGGCTGATGGACATCCTCGAAGAACACTTGAGGAAAACGTCTACAGCATCGCTCTTTCTCTGGCGCAGCGTTACGGTGTCTCCCGTTGGGAAGTCCTTATGACCCATTTGGAGTTCCTGTTCACCGACAGTGGGTAAGCACACGATTCCTACGTGCGTTTATTTCCATGGCTGTTTTTTTCAGATCTCATTTTAGAAGGATCTTGAGGTCGTAAAGTACAACGTCACCTTTCCTTTTAAGCTATAGTTGACCAATTGCAGGACGTTCTGTGTTTATACATTTCTGGTACACATTTCAGTATTCCAACAATAGTCCATCACTTTTTGCCTTTCGGTAATAATAGTCCTGAATTACATTAATATTCATGCATTTATTTAGAGGTAGGTTTTTTTTTTTTTTTAAATTGAGAGTCTGCTGCATACTAGGAACAGTGTTAGACACTTGGGTTATAAGAGTGAGCAAAAACAGGCATCCCAGCTGTCTTGGAACCTGTAGTCTAGTGTGGGAGACAGACTGCCATTGAATAATGACAAGACAAATATGAAATTAAAACTGTGACAAGTACCACAGAAGAGAGCCCAGATAGGGGATTTGGCGAAGTTAGGGAAGACTTTCCTGAAGAAATAATGCTGGAGCTGAGATCTAAATATTGCATCACAATTGTGTACACTACAATGAGAAGGAAACCATTTGCTAGGGAGACACAACCATTTGCTAATGCCTTTTGGCAGGAAGTGGCATGAAACGTGTGAGGGCCTGACAGGTGGACAGCATGGCGGAGGTCCAGAGAGTCGGGAGCACAGTGTGAGATGGCCCTGTGGAGAGGCCTGGAAGCCCGGCTGTGGGCAAGACTGCAGGCCTGTCACTTGAGTCCTAGGAAACTGTTGAAGGATTTTGTAAAAGAGAGGAGGGTAATAGGATCAGATCTACATTTTGATAAGATCACTTTGGCTCCCATGTTGAGAAAAAATTTGAGGGAGACCAGTGCAGGCATATAAAGACCAGTTAGCGGGCTATTGGAGTAATAGACTATGACAGGTGACCATAACTTGGAGGAGGGATTCGAAAGTCAAAGGAGAGATGAGAATGGCTTGCAGAGATGTCTAGAAGGTGAAATGGTTAGGACTAAATGCATTGATTGATAAGGACCAGCTACCTACAAATTCAGTGAGGGGGGAAGGGTCAAGGTCAGCTCCCGGATCTTCCTGGGTCTGCCTGTTGGGCCGTGTCGTCCTTCGTCCTTTGGTGAGATAAGTAGCCCTAGTTATGGACAGGACACTTTGAGGGGAGTGTGAGGAAAAGGCAAAGAATTGGGGGAAGTTACACACGTTGAAATGCCTACGAGGAAAGGTCATGCAGGCAGTGGATCTTACTGCTCTGGAACTCAAAAGAGAAGGAGGAGCTGGAAATACTAATTTGGGAGTTCCGTGCACATCATAGATGATGAATAAGCTCTGGTGTGTGGGTGCACTTTGGGGAGAATATGGACTGAGAAAGGAGGGAGATGTGAGACACGATTAATGGCCCACGAAGGGCTGCCAGCAAAAGGGACAGAAGAGCGCAGGAGAGGTAGGATGAAGGAGATGGGCATCTTTGTGCTAGGGGGGCTGTGGGAAGGAGGGGTAAGGAAAGGGAGAGAGTACTGGTGGGGCCGAATCCTGCTGAACAGTCAAGAATTGCTTGTAATTCAGCACTTTTAATTTTTATTAAATCTTTAAAATGTTAGCATCTACACTTTAAGTATTTATGAAATTGCTACACGGGTGATAGTGTTATCTAGGAGAAATACCGCACTGACTTCACCATTTTTGAATCACAGTAATATGTTCAAATAAATGTTTCTTATGCATATTGGCATTTAAAAATACCTTAGCATTTTATTAAATATCTTTTCCCTTTCACTGAATGTTACATAAAAGGCTGTCCTGTCTGTACAGGCAGGATGCTCCGTTGGTCTCTGCATATATTATGAATTAGCAGGCAATCTGGTAACGTGAAGGACTGTTCACGGTTTATCATTACACCTGATAGCAGTGTGAGTGTGCCCGCGCAGCAATTACAAAAGTAGGAAGTCCTTACCTCCTGGCGTCACTACTTGTGAGTCACAAAACACCCAATATTGATTTAGGAGTGGTGTTTAGTGCTGGCGATCTTTACTTAAACTATGTAGTTTGCCTTACCATTTAATGAGACTCGGTAACATAGGTGTTTGAAACCAGCCTTAATACAGTAGAAATTGCCCGACGTTCACTCGTTGAGTCCATGCCTATGGGAAGGTAACAGATCAGGGTTATAAAAAAAATAATGGTCTTTTCCTTAAGATTTTGTTTTTCCTTTCCCTTTAAAAAGCCGTTTTCCCAACCCAGTGGATTTCCCTGTATTTTCCATGCTCTTTCCTGCCGGTCGAACTCCGGGGTGTTCCCGGCCTCCCTCACATGCAGGAAGGCGCCCCGATGGTGTCAGGTGAGGCCGCGTGTGCGGCAGAGCGTAACCCTTCACATCAGGATAGCCGCGTCAGAGCTGACCGCCTCGCTCTAGCGGTGTCCCAACGCGAGATGATTCAGTTCTCTGAAGCTCATTTTCCTTTACTCTAAGGTGTAATAAAAATTAACTTCACGGGAAAGAAGCAAACCTGCGTTCCTTTCACACGATCGGTGCTTCATAAATGGCAGTTATTCCTGCAATTTCACTTCTGTACGAAGGAGATAATGGTCATCAACACCCACACTTGAATTCAGGTCCCCTTTGCCCCCTTATTTTTCCTCAGGTTTTTTTCCTTCTTGGTCGTGTTGAACGTCCCTGATGGCTTTGAGTGGCCCCGTGTGCCTGGCCTCCCTCCCGGCCGGTCCCCACTGGCTCGCAGCCTCCACTTCTCCCTTGCTCAGGTCTGATGCGTCACTCACTGCAACCTGAGTAGCCAGCCTCCCTTCCCGGCTGTTCGGGCGCTCTGGTGGGTCTTAGGTCGTTAACTTCCCGTGTACGTGTGGCTTCTGGAGCCCAGCCACACTTCAGGGCCCGGGTCTGCTGCCCGTAACCCCAGCTGTGGAGCCGCGAGCAGGTCTCTTCATCCTCTTGAGTCACCGTTTTCTGTCATCTGACCATTATGCTTACCTTGTAAGGTTATGGAGACCAGAGAAAATCTGTGGCAGGTTTGCAGCTGGGCGGCTCTCTAATACTGTGGCATTATTCCTGGTACTGTTCTTGTCCATTCTGCTGACTCCAGGAGTCTCAGTTTTGGACACAAGATCGTTTTTGGAATATCGGAGGCTGCTTCTAGGTGATTGGGTAGGACCACATTTGTTCATTCCTTAAATATTACTGTTTTATAGTGTCTTCTTATTCTAAGTTTAGGTTTAAGTGTTGGGTAAGATACATCATTACCCTCATAGAGCTTATATTCTAATAGGGGAGACTACCCCCCCCCCCGACCCCCCACCACCCCAAGACACACACACACACACACACTTAAAAATAGCCCAAACATAAATTGCTAGTCATGGTAAGTACCATAAAGGAAATGCACAAGGAGCAGATAGCAGTTTAGGCAGAGGGTTCTGGGACCGGGAAGGTCTTGATATTTTTCAGTATGGGAAGATCATTGAGGCTGAAGCATATGGCGCCTGTGAGCACAGGAGAACCAGACAGGGGCCAGAACTACCTCCTTTGACTGTCATCCTTGGTGACACCCTCCATTTCTCCCTTCTCTCTCTTTCTCTCTCTCTTTTTTAATATTTATTTGAGAGAGAGTGAGAGCATGAGAGGTGGGATGGTCAGAGGGAGAAGCAGACTCCCTGCTGAGCAGAGAGTCTGACATGGGACTTGATTCTGGGACTCCAGGATCATGACCCAAGCCAAAGGCTCAACCACCTGAGCCACCCAGGCACCGCCATTTCCCCATTGTTAATTAAACAACAGATCTGAAGGCCATGCATCCTACACCTTGAATTCATTCTGCTAGCCAGCCACCTTTTAGTCACCTGGGTGATTACCCAATGGATTTTGCTTGGGTGTTCGAGACATGATACAATCTCCTCTGTTGGTTGGTTTAGTACTGTCTCCTTGAGACCCATGGCTAGGGCCCCTGGTCATAGGGAATCTGACTGTGCACTGCTGTTTTCCACAGTTTCATATTCTCTGGTAGGATTCTTTTGGTCTCAGGTACAAGGATGAGCAAGGGCAAGTTATAGCTGTGGGAAGACGAATACACTGTAAAATGTCTGCCTTTTTTTTGAATTGAAACAAGGTGCATAGGACCTGTGCCCCAGGTTGTTGCTGCTGAGAGTGGGGATTGTGTCCAGAGAGCCACATTGTAAAGGATGCTGAATTCTATTCCTCTCCTGTCTTCTCCTCCCTTAAGCAAGCCTGGCATAGTTGAGGAGTAGTGTGAGAATAGTCTGGAGTGGGGATTTAAGGTAGCTCAGCTTGCTAAAAGTAGGTCATAATGTTGAAAATTAAGATAAAATAA
This sequence comes from Procyon lotor, assembly GCA_028646535.1. NCBI lineage: Eukaryota > Metazoa > Chordata > Mammalia > Carnivora > Procyonidae > Procyon > Procyon lotor. The sequence continues at coordinate 108,220,798 of CM053610.1, forward strand.
AAACTTAAGACACAGGAAAAATTCATATTAGAGGAGGAGGGTTGAATATAGATATTCAGGTCATGGTTTCTATACAGTTGTTCAGTTTGATTTTAATCTTTCTTTTGGCCTAAGGGGGGAAGAGATCATGACCAAGACTATGATTTGCATTGTGCGTAAGAAGAAACCTACCATTCCTAAAAATGGAAGAACTAATTACCACTATTATGCAATTGGAAGCAACTCCTTCCTTACATCTGTAACCCTTCTTTCCAAGTTGTGATAGTTAAGACCACTTCTCCCCCAACAAGTCAAAAGCGCCTAATGCTGGCATAGAATGTAACCAAAAAAATGCCTTTTGGCTTATTTGCATCTTGTGAGGAGTGCTCAGGCTTTGAATCCTACACGTCTGGGTTTAAACCCTGGCTCTTTGACTTCCTGCTAATGTGTTGTTGGTAGGCATCCCTGTATGTATGCTTAGGTTTCCTCATCTGCAGAATGCGCATTCTCATTCCATTTGGCAAGACCACTGTGGGATTTAAGAGATTTATACAAAATACCTGGCATGTAGTAGATGCTCAAAAAAAAAAAAAAATTAGCTACTGTTGGCACTTCTGGAAAGCAGGTCATATATGTTGAACCCATCCTGTGACCACTGTTAACTAACTCAGCATATCTGACTCTTGAACAGTTGTTTCTCAAGTCATCATTGACATTAGTTATAAGGCATCTGCTTTGTGAGACAAAGCATTAAGTATCATGAGATGACATGATACTTAATGCCTAAGGTCTCAATACATGGTGCCTATTACTATTTTTGTGCCACAGTGTTTTTAAAAATATTTTTTGCTAGGTGATAATATGAGACTATGTAAACCAGTCAGAATTTAAGGGGTTGGGATTGTCACTGTAGAGGAGACAAAGCCTGTCCTCATGGCTTGCCTCACCATACTCAGTTCATATAAAACATTCCACAGAGAGGGGTGCCACCGTCGACTGAGGATTCTCTCCCTCTCCTTCTGCCCCTCCTCTCTTTGTCTGTGTCTGTCTCTCTATCTCTCTAAAACAAAACAATACAAAACAAAACAAAACTTAAATAAACAAAAATAAAACATTCTGCAGAGGATGTCACCGAGTAGTCGTCTGACAAGAAATAGACAGAGATACTCATTGTTGGTCATCCCATCAACTGTGTAGGTGAACTTGGAAAGTTAAATTCCATTTTTTAGTTTTTAAAGACACTTGGCCAAAATGGTGGCAAAACTGAAAAATGCTCCGATGATTTTGACCTCGTCTCCTGTTCCAGTGCCATGTTCAGCTGCCGGGCAGCACGGCGGGTCTGGTCAGCCACACTGAGTTCATTCTGAGGCATTTGTGTGGTAAATACTTTGGATGGTTTCCGTCAGGTCAGAGGGAAACTTAGAGGGTAGAATTGTCTCTCTCCACAGGCATCTCAGGGAACCCTGTTCACCCAGGATTGTGGTCATTAATTTGGGCCCAAATGTCTTTACACTTGTAGGATTAGTCTTCGGCAGAAATGCCTTTTAGTTGCTACATACGGATTCTGTGAAGCCCTCCCCCCATCCCTTCCTCTCCTTCTTTCCCAGTCACATCTCCCTCCTCCTACCCCACCGTCCTTCTTCCTCCTCCCCCTCTCCTCGGTATTCCTCACTCAGGTAATGGAACTGATACCAATCACTCTCAGACTGAGTAAGGAAAAAGGTGTTTAAATAAATTTGTTTTCCCGTACAAATATAAGTTCTTTCTTTCTTTTTTTTTTTTTTTAAAGATTTTATTTATTTGACGGAGAGAAACACAGTGAGAGAGGGAACACAAGCAGAGGGAATGGTAGCGGGAGAAGCAGGCTTCCTACTGAGCGGAGAGCCTGATGCGGGGCTCGATCCCACGACCCTGGGATCATGACCTGGGCGGAAGGCAGACGCTTAACGACTGAGCCACCCAGGCGCCCCCAAATATAAGTTCTTTCAATACATGCTCTTCTGGAATCACATTTGTGGGTGACTGACAACTTGAAGCCATTACAGAACACTAATCAAGGGATTAGTGCTCGTAATTTATTCCTTGTGCATTGGGTACATCTAACGCTAGTTTCTTCCTGTAGTTAATCTCTGAAAGTTAAATATGCACTATATTATATAAGCTGCTTTATAGCTTAAACTTGGCTCCCGAAGAAGCACTTAACCAGTTTTTAGAGGTCATCATTAATTTGATTAGTGAAAAGTCCATGAAAAGTGGTTTCATGGTATTTCTTCCTACTCTCCTGAATATGGGTTCTTTGGAATTGTTTTCTAAGCAGAGATTTCATTTCTTGTTCCAAAGGGAAGATAATGATTTCTTTCAATGGAAACTATTAAAATGGGTTATTGATTACTGGCATCTATAAAAGATCTTAGCACGTTGTAATTTACTTAAGAGTGAGGTTTTGGTATTTATCATGTGTCAGTAAAGGTATTCCAGTGTCTGTCTTGACAAGATAATTAGGTAAAATTATACATTGGGCAAACTGAATTGTAGGCACAGGAGAATAGTGGGTGGGCAAGGAGGGAGGTGATGCTGATTGAGAGATGCTATATCCTGAATGAAGCCAAACACCGTGAACTCGACCTGGGATGGTTTAGTCACTGTCCATTTTGTAGATGAGACTGTCTTGAGTATTGCGTTTCATCGGGATGTTAGGAATGAAGTATGACAGGAGAACTGTTTTAGAGTATTGCTGCTGGGAGAGAGAACTAATGTCTGTGTTACCAAAGGAAAATCCTGTTTTTGAGATGGTTGGTGGGGCAGGCTCTTGACCTCCGTCAGGTGATGGAAGGCTGCTTTGTGGTAAGCTGAGCGGAATGCACACTGGTCCAAACAGATGTGGACCCCTGGTCTTAGGCAAGTTGCTTCACCTCTCTGCTGGCAGTGTCTCATCTGTAGGTTGCTAATTACTTAGATCTAGCTTGCCTTGCATAGTAATCGGCATCATAATTGCCCGAGTTGTTCTCCTCACTTCCATCATGCATGCCGTTTGCCTGCGAATCTTTGATAGTACAAACCGTCTTAGTGGGGTTACGTGGTTTCCTATTTTCTTCTTCAGACTTTATTTTGCAAGTGATGCAGAGACTTAACACATTCTGTGAATCACTTTCGTATACCACTGGGTGTGTACTGTATCTTTCAGAGATGACATTGCATGCTTTGAATAGTGATAGCATCAAGAATATTTTCTGACCAGCCATTCATTTATACTCTGTGTTCATTGCACAGACCTTGTGCTTTCTTGTCTTGATGCCTCTATGATACTATTTTCACTTCATTCCTTTTTACAGTGACAAGCTCAAGTGCTTCCTTCATTAAGCCTTCTGTTACCATTGACAGCCACCTCCTCTGAAGTTACAGTTTGAGTGATCCTCCTCTTAATGGGAATTTGATTGTGTGGCTTTTGTCCACAAATAGCATAATTTTGCATTGGGGTTCAACTCGAAGTATTTTTTTTTTTTTAAGATTTATTTATTTATTTGACAGAGAGATCACAAGTAGGCAGAGAGGCAGGCAGAGGGAGAGGGGGAAGCAGGCTCCCCGCTGAGCAGAGAGCCTGATGCGGGGCTCGATCCCAGGACCCTGAGATCATGACCTGCGCCGAAGGCAGAGGCTTTAACCCACTGAGCCACCCAGGTGCCCCGTTCAACTCTGAGTATTAGAGCTCAGCTAGATTTTCAGACCACTGGACGAGAGCTCTGTGTTGTGAACCTTTGTGTCCTTCCCAGTGCTGAGCGCAGTGCCTGGTCCATAGGGGACACTTGAGTTTTTTGTTCATCCACTCATCCACTTGGCATTTATAAGACACATGTTGAATGTTTCCTTTTTACCACACACCAGTGCTTGGAACTGAGAAACTAAAGGAAGGTATGCTGCCATCTTTGCCATCAAGTGATCTATAGTCTGGGAAGGGAGACATACAAGGTAATGAAAAGCTAAAGCGTGTTATGAGTACCAGAGTAGAAGGATGCTCAGAGGAGGCAGCCATGGAGGTTTTTATAGAGCAGGGACATTTTTATAGATAGGGATATTTTTGTAGATGTTCAAATTGTATCTTAGCAGAAGAACAGGATTTCTCTTGAAGTGACAGGTTAAAAGAGCATTTAAAAAAAATTACTTGACATTTTCGCTTTGTGGATTGCAGCTGTTATCCCAAGTATTATCACACACTTATAAAAACTTAAAAAAACATAATTTGTATTAACTTTATCTCCATAAACCACAAACATGTCTTGCCATTTTCTAAAAATGGGAGTTCCAATAAATTGGATGCCATATTCCAGAGGAGCTGCTTTTCAAGTGTAAGTAATCTAACTTCGATACTGCCAGAAGTCTCACTAGCTGCCCCCACATATCTTGTTTGCCACTGCTAAGAGCCCTGGAAACTGGGCTAGACATCTAGGAGTGCGAGGGCTACCTGAAGGACTCTGAAAATTAGAGCTTGAGACTTACTTTGCGCGGGCCCTTGGGGTTACACGGGACTGGAGGCATTATGTTCAGTCCAGGATGAGGCCAAAACTAAAATTAAATCTTCCTCTCAAAAAAAAAAGTGATCATCCAAACAAAATTCCTTAAAATTTTTTTTCGATAGTTTAAACCTAAAGGACCTTTTTTAAAAATTATTATTATAGTATAAAGACATCTAAGGATGAAAAGATCAAGATATGTGTTTTATTCAAATGGAATTCATTAATTCAATCTGTTCTTTCCTATTTTAGTTCTGTTTGAACACAGTATCAAATTTGGGTCTATGGAATAGCAATTCAAGGCTCTTGGATGTAAAACTTATATGCCTCAAAGTTGGAGCTGTTTCTTCCCCTAACCATTTCCCAAATTCCTGAAATAATAAGGTTGTTTACATTTCTGTAATGAAGCTCAGATTTTAAATGCTTCTTGTGACATGAATAAACAATTTACCATGAAGATGGACAAGTCTGGGTTCATTTCCTGTCTGGTATGCATTGGGGGACTCCCCCATCTGAAGAAATGTGAAGTTACACCTGCTTCACAGGGTTGCTGTGACCCACATGAGATAACATGAAAAGTGTATAATAATAGGCATCTAACACGTCTCTTTCTCTTTATGTAAACTGTCTGTATTCTGGTGGTTTACTGAATGTGATTCACAGGAAGAAGGGACTTTGTAAGAAGCAACTTTTCTCCTTTGGTATTTAAAAAAAAAAAGGGCACACTGTTTAATAAAAGGACCAAATCTTAACACAATTTCTTTGCCCCTAATTTCAGTTTGTCCACAGTAGAAATTGAAAATCGAGCCCAAGCCCTTCATCTCTTTGAGACTTTGAAGACTGATCCGGAAGGCTTTCATAAGCACATGGTCAAGTATATTTACCCCACGATTGGTGGCTTTGATCACGAAAGGTTGCTATATTATTTCTCTCTCCTGGAAAGCTGCGGCTGTGCGGATTTTGGGAAATACGCCATTAAACCAGAAACCCACATTCGACTGCTGAAGAAATTTAAGGTAGTTGCTTCAGGTAAGATGACCGTTTCCCTGCTTGACCTGATTCTTTAAATTAAATCTAGGGATTAATTTTTTGTATGCAATCACGTTTGTGTGTTGTGACTGGCATAGATCTGAAAGCACAGGATTCAACACTAACTGACTTTTGTTATTATCTTTCCAGCTCCTTTACTTACTGTTGAAGGAATTAAATAGCAAAGAAAGTATAAGAAACCTATTGGAAGCAGCACAGTAACTTAGAGCAGGCCTGGCACTAAAATCCAGAGTTCGTGACTAATCCTCCAGAGGTTTATTCCCTACCCCCAGGGGCTATATTTTACCTTATATAAAGGACATGACTGAGACACTTTACAATTGGCAATTTGGCAGAATTTCACTTCACTGGAGCTTCTCAGTTTAAGATGTGTGTGGAACCCTTAAACTAAGTGCCTTTGACCCTCTGATACCTTGTGGAAATCATTAGAATGCTGTCTGTGTCTCCTCACGCTCATCACTAAGAATTTAAGCACATTAACCCCTCTCCAGTCTTTGTGGTGCTTTAGAACTTACAGGGCCCTTTAAAATCTGTATTCATTCGATACTTGTAACAGTTGTGAGAATTTGAATCAGTTTATCAGTGGTTTACTGAGTAACCACATTAGAAACCGGACCAGCCACAGAGGAAAAGGAGTTAAGATCCACCCCCTGCCTCCTAGCCCTCAGGCCCTCGGGCCTTCTTTGGGCCCTAAGGCTGCCTTCGGGTGGCCCTCGGGTCCTTGGGCAGCAGACGGGAGGCCAGATGAATAGCCGGTGACTAGAACGGAGTGTGGTGAGGGCTGAGTGCACTGTTGGAAGAAAATGCAGGTGCCCCTCAGGCCTACAGCATCGGGGCCGCAGTTGTCTAGAGCGCCCCCTCGAGGTGGTTCGTGGAGGACTGCGCGGCCCATGACCCTGAAGGCAGGGATGGAACTCAGGTCTTTTGACCTGTGTAAGGGACAGACTGTCCTTCTAAACTGGCAGATGGGTTTTTCCCTCCAGTCACACAGAAGGCTGCGGGTGTGTGTGAAAGTTCTTGGAATGAACCTGCTCTGTTTTTTTTTTTTCTTTCCATTAGGTCTTAATTACAAAAAGCTGACAGATGAAAACATGAATCCTCTAGAAGCACTGGAGCCAGTTCTTTCAAGTCAAAATATCTTATCTATTTCCAAACTTGTTCCCAAAATCCCTGCCAAGGATGGACGGATGCTTTCCCCAAGCGCTCTGTATACCATCTGGCTACAGAAGTTGTTCTGGACTGGAGACCCTCACCTCGTTAAACAAGTCCCAGAGTCCTCCCCGGAGTGGCTCCGCGCCTATGATGTCTGCATGAAGTACTTTGATCGCCTGCACCCGAGTGACCTCATCACTGTGGTGGATGCAGTTACGTTTTCTCCAAAAGCTGTGACCAAGGTAACCGAAAAGATAGCTCACAGTGCATTGGTTGCTTTAGAAGAAACGAAAATTGCTCTTAGGTGCAGTAGATTGTTTTTATTTATTTTCTCGAGATGGAGAATACTTATGTGTTTGACATTTTAGCTTTTTTGCTAAGCATGAGGTGTTCTAATTGGGAAATCATTTTCCCCTCTCACAGATGTGCCAGTCGTCTAAATCATGACTGTTCTCATTTACATGTACATTGTGTTCATGTTACAGTTCTCCTATGTCATTTGATAGTAAATATCCCATCCTGTTCTTTCTAGTTTGTAAGTGGAAAATACCTCCAGCGCCTGGCCCATAGTGCCTGTACTCAGAGGCAGGCTGACAACTTAGCTGTGGTTAAATTGAGCACTGAAAAAATTTTGCTTGAATACCCCGTGGTAGTATATGGCTTGGTGGTAGAATTGTCCATGGAATTCTATGTAGACATTTTCTAATGTCTGCTCCATGCTTAGGTCTGAGCCCCTTTAACTGGACTCCAAATCTTGCTCTGGATCCTTCCAACAATGTATAATTTCACACAGAGTAAATAACGTGGGTCCCTCTCCGCCCCTTTGTGCCCTCTGCTGGGCCACAGGACATCTCTGTCCTGGATAATCTCCCACCTCTCTCCTCACCTGCTGAGCTCTGTTGCCTTTGGAATTGCCTCTTCATCTCCTGGTGCCTGTTTTTGCTGCTGCTTTCTCCTTCCCAAGCTGATTGCCAAGTCCGCCCAGTATCTTATCACAAGAATATTTACTGTGGCTAATATTATCTTGAAAATTTACTGT
>CM053610.1:108235372-108256633 GCA_028646535.1 Procyon lotor
GGGGGGGGAGTCCTATCAGCGTCAGCTCCATAGCCATGCAACTTAACCAGCCCTGAAGCAGTCGAGCAAAACAGTCCTGGTCTTAATTCTCTCCAAACACACACTCCTAGAATGTTGTGGGGCAGAGCCATGGTTCAGTGGGGCGGGGGAGACAGTCGACGCAGGGAACCCCGCTGGGTTTAGCTTTGTCAGGATACCAGGTCAAGTCAGTTGTCCAGAGATTGAACTGGTAAACTGTGGCATGTGTTTGCCATGAGGGAAGGAAAATCTGTCCATCCATACTATCTCCTCTCTGAGATGGATTTCCTTTACATGTCCCTGTCTGTAGTCACTCTGCCTTCCAAATTCTAATTCCCGTGTCATCATTAGGGCCCTGCGTGCCTCTGAGTTGAGCACCAAATGGCTGCTGTCCCTGCCACTTGACTGTAGACTCCCACGTGTCTCAGAAATCACTTTCCTGGAGGAGTTTGCCATTCACAATACACTAATGATACTAAAAGCTACCATTTGATGTTTCCTATGATGCACCAGGCACTGGCTCCACATTGCACCTTATCTCTAATAATCATCACAAAAGCCCTGCAACATGGCATCCTGTCTCAGTTTAGAAATGAGTAAACTAAAGGTTAGATGTTAAGTAATTTGTTCAAGGTCAGAAGCAAGTGTAGCTGAGCCAGGATTCCAGCCCTACTCCGTGTTGGAGGTCTTCAGCAGATGGCAATCTTTTACTCCCTTAGACGGGGCCCACTCCCTATGTCTGGAGGTACCCATTCATTTGTTGGATCCATTTACTTGTTACTGTCTTACGTGAGGTCCCCATCTGCCTTTTTGATCCTGTTATTTTTCTGTAACTCCAGAGAAATAGAGCCACTTCCTCCTCCCCGGAACTGCTCCTAGGGTAATGGAATAAATTATACCTTGTATCACCCAAGACTTTTCATCCCCATTTTTTCTTTATTTTTCAAATAACGTGGATTCCATGTGTTTCAGTTCAATTCATCTTTTCCTTGACAGTTCGTGTCCTCTTAAAAAAAAAACCCATCAAACAAAAACCCTCTGTGTTTTAGTTCTCTAGTGCTGTTGTAACTGATTGCTACCAGGCTTAAACAATACAAATGTATCACCTTATGTTCCGTAGGCTAGAAGTCTGACAAGGGTTTCACTGGGCTAAGATAGGGGAGGACGCTGGAGGCTTTAGGGGCAGATCCATTTCCTTGCCTGAAATTTCCCACGTCTGCAGGCTGTCTACCCTCATTCCTTGGCTTAAGGCTCCTTTCCCCCAACTTGGGAGCCGACAGCTTTAACCTCTCTCTGACCTTCTGTCTTCACATGCTCCTTTTTGACCAAAAGTCAGGAAAGGTTCTCACATTTAAGGATCCCTGTGATGAGATTGGAGCCTTTGTGGATAATGTAGGATAATTGCCCCATCTCAGGGTCCATATCATTAACATATCTGTAGTCTATGTAAGGAGCATATTCACAGATTCCAAGGATTAGGACGTAAACGTCTTTGGGAACCGTAATTCTGCCTATCAATACCTTTACATATACTAAGGTTTTAGAGACTCCATAGGCTTTAAAAGGCTTTATAATAAGGTTTATAAAAGAACTGAAGTTAGGGGTGCCTGACTGGCTCAGAAGAGCATGTGACTCTTGATCTTGGGGTCGTGAGTTTGAAAATTGTAAATATAATATATACATGTTTTTATCTGTAAGAAAATGGATTTTAGTTTATCCAGTATATAACATTTATACTTTAAAGCCAAATAAACTACGTGTATCTCTGTTTCTAATCAACTGTGTGTGTGTGTGTGTGTGTGTGCGCGCGCATAACCACATGGATCAATTATTGGAGTATATATTACACCAACGATTGCAAATCTTTTGATTATCATGACTTTTTAAATTGAAAGAATATCTAATTGACATTTCTGAAGCCCGTGTTCCTGAGTGGGAAGTGGCATGCTCTTGTATTTTTTGACTTTATTACTTTTTTTTTTTAAAGATTTTATTTATTTGACAGTGAGAAACACAGCGAGAGAGGGAACACAAAGCAGAGGGAATGGTAGTGGGAGAAGCAGGCTTCCTGCCGAGCAGGGAGCCCGATGTGGTGGGGCTCGATCCCAGGACCCTGGGATCATGACCTGGGCCGAAGGCAGACACTTAACGACTGAGCCACCCAGGCACCCCTGACTTTATTACTTTTTAAAAGCAGTTTTAGGTTCACAGCAACGTTGAGAGGACGGTACAGAGATTTCTCATCTGCCACTTGCCCCTGTCCATACACAGCCTCCCCCATTATCTATATCCCTCATTAGAAGGTACATTTGTTAGGATTGAAGAACGTACATGGCATGACTGCAGAAGTCAACCTGATTTTCCCATTTGGCTTAGGATCTTCTTTTTTTCAAGTAGACATCATTGGTCAATTTGTTCATTCATTGAACAAATATTTATTGAGTGCTGGGAAGACAGCTTGTAAGATGGCCCTTAATGATCCCTGCCTCCCAGTATTTAATCCCCTGTGTAATCCCTCACTCATGTGTCCTATGTCATGTGGGTGCGGACAGATGTATAACGACATGTGTCCATCTGCCCATCATCAGAATATCATGCAGAATATTTTCACTGTCCTAAAAGTTTTCTGTGCTCTGCCTGTTCACCTTCTCCCCTCAACCCCTGGTGACTACAGATCTTTCTGCTGTCTCCATAGTGGAAATGTACACCATATGGTCTTTTCAGATTGGCTTTTTTTTTTTTTTTTTTAAGATTTCATTTATTTGAGATTAAGAGCATACAAGTGGGGAGGGGCAGAAGGAGAAGGAGAAGCAGAGTCTCCACTGAGCAGGGATCCTGATGCGGGGCTCATTCCCAGGACTCTGAGATCATGACCTGAGCCGAAGGCAGAAGCTTAACTGACCAAGCCACCCAGGCGCCCCCTTAGATTGGCTTCTTAAACTTAATAATACGAATTGAAGTTTCCTCTGTGTCTTTTCATGGCTTGATGGTTTCTCTCTTCTTGGTGCTGAGCAGTATTCCTTTGCCTGCAAGTATCACAGTTTATATACCCATTCACCTGCTAAAGGACATCTTGATCACTTCCAAGTTTTGCAGTTTTGAACCAAGCTGCTATAAACATTCATGTGCAGGTTTGTATGTGGACATAAGTTTTCCACTCCTTTTAGTAAATATCAAGGAGCACGATTACTGGAGTGTATCGTAGGAGTATGTTTAGTTTTGTAAGAAACTTTCCGGCTGTCTCCCAAGGTGGCTGCACCGTTCTGCTTTCCCACCAGCAATGGCTAAGAGTTCCTGTTGCTCCACATCCTCGCCAGCATTTTACGTTGCCCCGATCCCTGTCTTAGTCTTTCTGACAATCCTAGTACGTGTGGAGTGGTATGTCGTTGTTGTTTTAATTTGCATTTCCCTGAAGATACATGGAAGTATCTTGTGGAGTGGAGTATCTCCACTCCATAAAAGTGGAGTATCTTTTTATGTACTTATTAGCTATCTTTATGTCTTCTTTGGTGAAGTATCTGTTAAGGTCTTAGGCCCAATTTTTAATCAGTTGTTTTTTTAAAAAAAAAATGTTTTAAGAATCCTTTGTGTATTTTGCATAACTTTGCAGAGCAGAAGGTTTCAATTTTAATTTAATCAGTTTTTTCACAGATTTAGCTTTTGGTTCTATATCTAAAAATTCACAGCCATATCCAAGGTCATGTAGATTTTTTTTCTTTTGTAATCTTTTAGGACTTTTATAGTTTTATGTTTTACATTTGGTTCTGTCGTCCATTTTGAGTTAATTTTTGTGTAGGGTCTAAGGTCTGTGTCTAGAGTCATTATTTTGCATGCGGATGTCCAGTTGTTCCAGCACCATTTGTCAAAAAGGCTGTCACCGCCTCGTTGTATTTCCTTTATTCCTTTGTCAAAGAGCAGTTAACTCTATGTGGGTTATACTTACATGCTGGCCTCCCCCAGTTTTACGTTGTTCACTGTTGCTATTTCTTAATCATTACCAACTTCAACTGTGAAGGTATCATAAAATGTCTCCTCAGTGTTACAAGAAAACCGTTAACTTTCTCTTCTTCCTCCTCTTCCTCCTGTTCTCCTTTTCCTTCTCCCTCTCCTTGTCACCTCATGAGTGTTTTACACATTGATACCTGGTTTTGGTTTAGTCATCATTTGGCTCCTTTGATTCCGAACTGAATGAGTTTCATTCCTGCCCGATACATTCAGGAGATGTTGTGTGAGCACTTTTTCATTGCCGTTGTTCTAGGTGCTGTAAGCAGAAGGCTCCCAAGTTTGCCCTTGAGAAGCCCGTGGCTGATTGGCGCAGATGTATGCTTGTGTAACAGATGAATTATAAGTTAATATAAAAAGTGCTATTTAAGGGTTTAATAAATGCTGTGTGTAGGAACGAAGACACAACATTCATTGAAGGCCTCCTGTATATTTGTTAATAATGTTACCCCAACGTGATTATTTCAAGATTTTCAAATGTGCAGTATATACTACTCTCATCTGACTTTTAACTAGCCGGCGCATATTATTATGGTCATAAACGTTATTCTTCCATTCCTGTTCTTGAATGCCTTTGCTTTTAAGGAACTATTTTCTTCTGTTTCGCAGGGTGAAAGTTTAGTCCGATAAGCATATCCTATCTTGACAAGAATGCAAAAAAACAGGAGCTTAGGAGATAAGCGTAGAAGAGAAAACCTAAAAAGGAATTTTTTTTTCATTTTGACTGTTAAAGGCACAGAATAAATGGGAAAAGGGAATACTTAAAGGATAGAGAATACAGTTTTTGAAGCTTGATATAACATAATTTACTCATATGTAAATAAAATATAGATAGTCCTGACTTTCTATGACAAGACTCTAAAGAAAAGGAAAAGTTCTCCCTTTAAATGTTTTACATGGTGTTTTTACTTCCAAAGTTGATTATTTGTCCTTCCTGCCCTTTTTCCATTTATTAAGAGTAAAAAATCCGTAAGTTCCTGCAGAAGTCAACCTGATTTTCCCATTTGGCTTAGGATATTCTTTTTTTCAAGTATACATCATTGGCCAATTTGTTCATTCATTGAACAAATATTTATTGAGTGCTGGGAAGACAGCTTGTAAGATGGCCCTTAATGATCCCTGCCTCCCAGTATTTAATCCCCTGTGTAATCCCCTCTCCTAGAGCGTGGGCTGGATTTATTGATTTTCCTCTAATGAACAGAATACAGGAAAAATGATGGGTTGCCACTTAGAAAATTAGGTTACAGAAAGATTGTGGCTTCCTTCTTAGGTGCTCTTTCTCACTTTCCCTTGCATGACTTACTCTTGGGAAATGTAGCTGCCATGTGGTGAAGAGCTTCATATGGCAAGGGACCAAGGCTGCTGATAATCACGTACGTCCTCGCAGAAGTGGATCTCCTCCTGCTACCCAACCAGGCTGTCATATGAAACCCAAATCCTGGCCAATCATTCGATTATAACCTCAGGAGAGACCTTGATCCAGAGCCACACCCAGATTCATGATTTACAGAAACTGGGAGATAATACACTTTTAAGCTTCTAAAATTGGGTAATTTGTTATACAACAATGGGCAGATCATTATCAGTGCCTATCACATATCAGGAATTGTTCTCGGTGCTGGCTATATAGCACTGAACAGAATAGACAAACACCTGTGACCTTAGGGAACCATGCGTTAGGGATAGGTGAAAACCAGACAATAAACAAGAATGAGTAAATTCAGACATGCGAAATGGCAATCAGTACAAGTGAAAAATAAACCTAGAGTGGACCCAAGATGCAGAATGGCTACAATTTAAAATAAGATGGTCAAAGAAGACCTTACTGAGAAAGTAACATTCAAGCAAAGACCTTAAGGAAGTAAGGTGGCAGCGGGCTCTGTGGTTATCAAAGGTAACATGGGTGGGGAAGTGAAAGTCTTGACGGGGGCATGCTGGAAGAACAGCACGTTGGCCAGCGTGGCTGAAGGGGAACGAGAGAGGTGAGCGATGGGAGAGGAGGTCTGGTCAGAGAGGTGATAGGAGAGCGAGACCTTGTATGAATAAGAAACCATTTGGAGAGTTTGATCGGACCTGGCTTATTGGCAGGATACTCTGCTGTCTGGAAAACATTGTAGGAGGAACAGTAGAGAGAAAGGCTATCACTTAGAAAGCAGTTGCAGTTTTCCAAATAAAAGATGTGAGTAGTTTGGATCTAGGTGAGAGCAGTGAAAATGGTGAAAAGTGGTCAAATTCTGGATTGATTTGAAAGATAGGAACAAAGGGGTTTGCTAATGTATCCGAGGTGAGATATGTTGAGAAAAAGCTAATCCAGGATGACATCAAGATTGTTGTGAACAGCTGTGAAGATGAGAGGTGCCATTTTCTAAGATTGGGAAGGAACAACTTTTGGGAGGGGTTGTCAGGAGTTTTTTACGATATTAAAATTGTTGTGATCGCTTCTTGGCCTTTTGGCTAAGATCAAGTGTAAAATTGTTGTGACTTTTTAAGATGTCCTCACTATTGGAAGAAGCTGGGTCATGAGTACTTGGGATCTCTCTGTCTTTTTTGCATTTGTATTTGCAATGTCTTGTGAGCCCATAATTATCTTAGGGAGAAGAATTTTTTTGTTTTTTAAATATTGATATTTAAATATCCAAGTCAGGCTCTTTTTTTTTTTTTTTTTTTTTTTAAAGATTTTATTTATTTGACAGCAAGAAACACAGCGAGAGAGGGAACACAAGCAGAGGGAATGGTAGCGGGAGAAGCAGGCTCCCTGCCGAGCAGAGAACCCGATGCGGGGCTCGATCCCAGGACCCTGGGATCATGACCTGGGCCGAAGGCAGACGCTTAACGACTGAGCCACCCAGGCGCCCCCCAAGTCAGGCTCTTGACAAACAGTTGTGTATATGAATCTGGAGGTCAACAGAGAAGTCTGCGGAAATACATTTCGGAATTGTCAGCATATAGAGAGGAGTCAAAGACAGGTGGCTGGATAATATTCCCAGGGGAGCAAGTAGGTGGAGAAGAAGAGCAGAGGACGAAGCTGCAGGGCATTCCGACATTAAGACTTGAGGAGAAGGAAGAGCCAACGAAGACTGACAGACTTCTAAGGTTTTTTTTTTTTTTATTATAACTATTTTTAGTCATTAATGGACAAGACCTAGTAATGAGTGGCAAAATGCTTTTGGAAGGAGAGGGGAGAATTTCTGCTGTAATTGGTGAGAAAGAACCGACCCTAGAGCCCAGAGGAGCGGTTGACCTTGGACAAGAACCCTGTCAGCCTCCCATGGTGACAGCAGGAAGGAGACAGAGTTGATGGGCGCAGATGCGGTGGTAGGAGATGAAGGCCATTGGCTTCTCGCTGTTTCTGTTTTCTCAGTCAGTAAGGAGGCAAAGAAAGAAAACTGAGTGTGAGTATAAAGGAAGGACCGTGGAGATTTGAGAGAGGAGAAGATACAAAGCAGTAATCATTTAAGAGAGTGGGGAAAATAGGGAAATGTAGTCAGAATGCTGCCCACCTCCCAGCATTTTAACGAGCACCTCTCCCAGTTTTTAATTGTAGCCCCTCTCAAAATGTTAAGGCTCCTGTCCCTAGAATCTACTTGTTTTGGACAAACCTACTTCCCCTCCAATGCTTTGGCTTTCTCTATACTTGATTCTGCTGCTTGCCCTCTACTTGCCAGATGCCTGTTTTTATCCTTATTAAGATTTATATGTTCATAAAACTTATTAGAATTCTTTCTTTTTCAGTTCAGCCACTTCCATATGATGAAGTACAAATATTAGGGTTTCTTACCTAATGACTCAGTACCAGTGTAGAGATTTGAATCATGCTTGGGCAATAGTACATATTAAAATTAATGTTGGCTGTCATTGCTAATTATGTTGCTATTGCTGATACTGAGCCCTGTGCTGGTCCTATGCAGGAAACCCAAAGGAAATGTGAGATGCAGGCCCTGCCTTCACTGAGCTTACAATCTAGGAACACAAGGTGAACATGCATAAAAACAGAGCCAAGAATTCAAGGCAGGATGAAAGTGATCACGGAGTTCGAGTGTCATAATTTCCCCAAACATTAGGTCATTTGATATTCACGGATCTCTTGTAGGGGCGAAAATTGAGCAGGCATCATCATCTCTGGCATAAAGGTCAAATTCCTGAAGGATAATTGTCCCAAGTTTTAATAAGGAGCAGGCATCCATTTCCATTTTGACACCCAGGTCTCCTGGTTCCAAATTTGATGTTGATTGTGTGACACAGTTCTGCTCTTGGTCATTGTAGCAGAAGTAAGTAAAGTCCAGGACATAATTAAGTATTTTTGTAGGTTCCTGAGTCCATGAAAAGTCTGTCTTACGTTTAGGAAATTGGAGAGTTTGGTCCAAGTAGGCCTGTGTTATGGAGAGTCCCTGAAAGACACACAAGTGATTGTGATTGTGATGTGGAGAAGGAGCAAGAAGCCCGCAGATGCTTGTGCATGGCTCATGGGCTGGAGAAGGACAGTCGGGAGGGGAGAGAGAAGCAGCATTTGAGCGCCTGGGCTGTGCCAGGAGCTGCTGTGAACAGTATCTTCCAAGCCGTCTATACCTGCCACGTGGGGCCGATGCCGCCTCCCCTGCTGGACGGATCATCAGACAGGCTGCAAGGAGTTGAGGGCTAACCCCAGACTGCTAGCATTCAGGTGACAGAACCAGGATTTGAACTGAAGTCTGTTGTGTTCTGAAACCCTGTGCTAAATATGCTGCTTATACACAAACTATAGCTCTGTTTTACAAATTTATTTTCACTTGTTACTATGCTTTCAGTAGTGATCCGAAGGGGCACGTGCACCCGAATGTTTATAAGCAGCAATGTCCACAATAGCCAAACTATGGAAAGAACCTAGATGTCCATCAATAGATGAATGGATAAAAAAGATGTGGTGTATACATACAATGGAATACCATGCAGCCATCAAAAGCCCATGAAATCTTGCCATTTGCAACGACGTGGATGGAACTAGAGGGTTCTGCTTATCTCTGTCAGAGAATGACAATTATCATATGATCTCTCTAAAATGAAGACTTCAGGAGGCAGGGCGGGAGGTCATGTGGGGTAGGGAGGGAAAAAATGAAACAAGATGGGATCGGGAAGGAGACAAATCATAAGAGACTCTTAATCTCAGGAAACAAACAGGGTTGCTGGGAGGTGTGGGGGAGGGATGGGGTGGCTGGATGATGGACACTGGGGAGGGTATGTGCTATGGTGAGTGCTGTGAAATGTGTAAGCCTGATGATTCACAGATCTGTACCCCTGGGGCAAATAATACATTATATGTCAATTAAAAAAAGCCTCTTAATCTTAAAAAAAAAAAAAATGCCCCAGACAGGATCCTTTCTGATTGTGTCACTATCCAGTGTCGAGCAACCTGGTACAGAACTCTCAGACCCAGCGGGTCATGGTCCAGCCTCTGTGACTGCCCTTGGTAGCATTGCTGTGCCTGGTCCCACAGCTGTGGTAAGATTATGAGGAAGTTTGTTGCCAAGCAGATACCCTATCTGTAACAGGCCCTTTCTGACTGCTTCCTCAAAGGAAGATTGTGGATATTCATTGTGAATATTGGGATGTGTGGAAGACTCAGAATTGCCTCTTACGCATCTGTCAGTGTCTCCCCATAAAGATACGAGGAGCTAATCTTTCCTTCCAGAGTCTACCATCAACCTCCAGGCCACACGCAAGTACTGGTAGCGGTGAACCCTTTGCCTTCATTGACCTCTTCACATCCAGCCTTCCAAACAGATGCCAACAGAGAACGATAGTGTGGCGTTGCTCGTGAATCGTCCAGCCAGCCCTGGAAAGTACATACTTTATCACCGTATCAACAGAAAAGAAAACTAAGGCTTCAGAAAGTTGAAGAACAGCCCCAGTGTCTTGTGAGCTGAAGACAGCAGTCAGCATTTACGTGGAGGCCTGCTCCCAAGACCTTGCTTTCCGTTGAGCAGCCATGCCTGAAAAGTTTGGCGGCAAAAGCCCTTCTGGGGCGATCACGATTATTGGCCTGACTGGCAAACCGAAAACACATTCTCTGTGGGTGCTTGGAACATTATTTCAAATTGGCTAAAGTAATAATTAGTAACAGAGATTGAAAATTGGCCGGTCCGATCCTAAAGGGGGCTGCCCCTGCTCCCGAGGAGGGGTCTGGCGGGACACCCAGCCGCCGTGTGGTTCTGCAGCCCTCGAAGGCCTTCGGGTTAGTCAGCGCGAGAAGCAGTGCACACGCCTTCCCGTGAGGCATACAGGCTCTGAATCCACAGCGGGTGGAAATCGTGAGGAAGACAGAGGAATAAATAAACAATCTCAGAATAATGTGCAGCAAATACCAAAGCATATTTTAACATGAAAAAAAGCAGCGGGGAAGAGAAGTCTGAAAATAACCTCCCTCCTGAAATGCTCTTCTCTGGCAGATTTCTCAGCTTCAGCGACGGGGGCTCCCTTTCCTTCTCCACTCTTCCTTCATCCCTTACACTCCATCCTGTCCATGCCACCTTTTTGACTTATACCTCTGAACTGCTAGTCTATAAATACTTTCTGTATCCTGTGCAGCAAAGGAATTTGGAAGAAAAAGGCGTGCCCCCTCCTCTCCGCGAGTGCCTGCTGCGTTTGCGAGCGTTGGTACCCGAGGGAAGACCCCGGTCTAACTACCCCCGCCCCCCACCCCGGGATGCTAGTTGTTTTCGTTTACTTGCCAGTGGGGCTGGGAAGTTGGTCAACTGATAAATGAGTGAAAGATTCGTAACTGTGATTTGATACATGATTTGTGATGCGGAAAAGCAAGGGAGACATGGTCAGTAGAGGGGTCCCCAGGGCTGGGGTATAGCCAGGAAAGGGCCCAGCGTAGAAGAGATACTTGAGCTGAGTCCTACAATTTGTCATGAGTAGCATGGAGGGAAAGCTTAGAAGGGGAGGAACATTTCAGAAAGATTTAGCAGTTTTAATAAAGGCATAGAAAAAAACCCTAGTACCTTCAGTAAACTACAAGAAATATGGTATAAATGAAAGCTCGGGAAAGAGGCTCTAGAGATAAGGAAAGGCCTGGTAATGAAAAGTGTCATGTACCTGGCTGAAGGGTTTAGACTTCATCTGGGACATGGATCAGGCATAGATTTTAAGCCAGGTACTGACATTGTCAGATTTTTACTTTAGAAAGATCACTTTGACGGGTGATGATGGGAGAAGGAACAGAAGGTACCAGCCTGGGTACCTACAGGGAAGGTACCTACAGGGAAACTCCAACGTGAAAACCACTGCAACATCTTTCTTTTCTTTTTTTGAAATTGAAGTGTAGTCACCAGGCCGTGTTGTATTAGTTTCAGGTGGTGACATAATGGTTCAGCAATTCTGTACATGATGGGGTGCTCACCACCATAAGTGTAGTTACGACCTGTCACCATACAGGGTTACTGCATTGTTATTGACCACACTTCCTATGCTGTACTTTTCATCCCCGTGACTTGTTTGTTTCATGCCTGGAAGTTTGCAGCTCTTGAACCCCTTCACCTATTTTGCACATCCCCCTCATCCATCCCCCTCTGGCAACCACCAGTTCTCTCTGTATTTATGGGTCCATTTGGTTTTGGTTTTTTTAGATTCCCTATGTTATTTGTTTTTCTCTGATTTTTTTTCACTTAGCATAATACCCCCTGGGTCCATTCATATTGTTGCTAAGATCTCCTTTTTTATGACAGAGTAATCGTCCACTGGGTATCTATACCACATCCTCTTTGTCCATTCATCTATCGGTGGACACTTGGGTTGCTTCCATATCTTGGCTATTGTAAATGATGCTGCAGCAAACATAGGATTGCATGTATCTTTCCAGATTGGTGTTTTTGTTTCCCTTGGGTAAATAGTAGTGGATTTGCTGGATCATATGGCATTTCTATTTGTAATTTTTTGGGCAACCTCCATACTGTTTTCCATAGTGGCTGTACAGCTTTACATTCCTACCAACTGTGCATGAGGTTTCCCTTTTTGCACATTTTCTGTAACACTTGTTATTTCCTGTCTCATTGGTATTAGCCGTTCTGACAGGTATAAGGTGGTGGGAGCTCACTGTGGTATCTCACTGTGGTTTTGATTTTTATTTTCCTGAGGATTAGTGATAAATGTCTTTTCATGTGTCGGTTGGCCATCTATATATCTTCTTTGGAAAAATGTCTTCAGATACTCTGCCTGTTTTTTAAACAGATTATTTGGGGGTTTTTTGCTGTTGAATTATATTGTCCTTTATATATTTTGAATATGAATCATTTATCAGATAAATCATATACAGATATCTTCCCCCATTCAGCAGGTTGCCTTTTTGCTTTGTGAGTAGTCATTACAGTGTCTTCAGGGAGATGATGATGCATCGGGATAGGGCATTGACACCAAAGTCATTCCATTTGTGATAATTATTATCGTATAGGCATGTGTGCTGTATGTGTTTGTTTTCTTTCTTTAAGATTTTATTTGGGGCACCTGGGTGCCTCAGTCGTTAAGCGTCTACCTTCGGCTCAGGTCATGATCCCAGGGTCCTGGGATCGAGCCCTGCATCGGGCTCCCTGCTCAGCAGGAAGCCTGCTTCTCCCGCTACCATTTCCTCTGCCTGTGTTCCCTCTCTCGCTGTGTTTCTCTCTGTCAAATAAATAAAATCTTTAAAAAAAAAAAAAAGATTTTATTTATTAGGGGGGGAGAGTGAGAGAGAGCGAGCATGAGTGGGGAGAGGGGCAGAGGTAAAGGGAGAGAGAGAATCTCAAGCAGACTCCTTGCTGAGCAGTGAGCGTGATGTGGGACTCAATCCCAGGACCCTGGAATCATCACCCAAGCCAAAGTCAGGCACTTAACCAAGCACCCAGGTGCTCTGTATGTATTTGTTTTCTTAATGCATTTTTATCAACCTATTTTGAGGAAATTCCGCATATTACTTAACCCTTTTTTCCCCCACTGCATCACTCAGCAAAGTCTTAATCAGAGTATAACCAGTTTTTGTCCAGGATACTTTATACTGATGAGGGACTTTTAATGCTACCTGTATGTATAAAGACATTGATGCCAGTGATGAGCAGATGTTAACGATTCTCATGAGGAGAATCGAGAAAAACAATCTTAAATCACCGCTGACCCAGGGAAATCTGAGAAGTTTCATACATTGATTTTGCAGCTTCTCAACATGTTGAATTGAAATAAATTGATGGATCGTAGACGCAGCTTAAGTTCTTTTAATGGTAGCATAGTGATGGAGAAAGAAATAGGTTTATGTAGTCAGATCTTTTGACTTTGCATCCAGCTTGACCTTGGGAAAATTACTCTCTCTTCTGAGTTTTCCTCACTGTATAATGGGGAACAATCATCACTACTATATAAATATAGATTGATTTTAGAATGTTTTTAGACACACATAAAAACTCCAATTAAATTGGCTTAATTGACCAGAAAATTTACTGGCTAATGAACTGAAAGGTCCAGAGGCGGGGCTGTCTTCAGGGTTGGCTGACCCAGGAGCGTGTGGTCATCAAGGAGCCAATTTGTCTCCGTCTCTCTTCATTGCTGTCTTATGGTGTTAACTTCATCATAGGGTTCTATGCCTCAGTGTGATGGCTGGAAGTAATTGGGGCTACTTTGCTTCCCAATTCACATCTAGCCAGATAGAGTGAGAAAGCTTCCCCACAGGCACCAAATAAGTTTCCTGCTGATAAGATCACCCCTGAACCCCTCCCTGTGGCTCTGGTATGCCAGGAACTGACAGGCTTTGATCTGGATTTGCCTGAACTAATAATCACTGTGGGGAGAGGAGTGAGATCCGCCGAACGAGCCAGCTCTGAGTCCCAGAGTGGCTCCGAGTGGGTCCTGCGCAGATAAACAGCCACCTCTTGGTACAGGTGGTATTGAGTGGGGAAAATGCCCGCCGTTTTTATTGCTCTTTCTGTTTTATTCTTTCTTACAAGGTACAAAAAAATGTTTGAATTTTTTTTTAAGTCCAACTTCAAAGCTCTAGCAAACGGTTTTGGTTTTGAATTACCTGTAGTTTTCAGTGTTGGGTTAAGATCTGGATTTTCAAATTCACCTTTGGTTTTGATAGAAATTGAGTGGATATACTTAAAATGATCTTAAGTACAATTTGTATTGTGCGGCCCATGCATGCATAGGATAGGAAAAGATTTTTAAATGCAAAATGTGAATGAGTGCTTTTAGATCTTGTTAAAACCTGTATGTGCACATCAGCAATGGATGGTAGTATTCGTTACCGATTACAGCAATATTTCATCTCTTTTCTAACATTCTTCATGCCTTTCTCTATTAAGATAAAGGTGACCTTCAAGCTATTGAAAAACCTAGGAATGTATTAGCTTATGTCACTGCCAAAAGTGAATAGTAAAAAAGATGGGGCTATTCACACTTGCTGAAGAATAATAATATTTCTGTGGTTATTCTGCAAGGCAAAAGGCAGAGAGATAAAGTGGTCTCTGTCCTGTGTCATTCATTTTTATTATATAAGCAATCCATAGTTAAGGCAAAAACGCAAAGTTATAACATTGATTTTCTGTTAAGTATATAATTGTAAGAATGCAAAAACATGCATTCTTATTTTTGTGATTGAATACCTTGTTAACTGTATTAAAGCAAAATTTCTAAGACTTCTCAATTTTCATTTTCTGTTGCATAATATTTAAGATACTATTTCATAATTCTTTACATTTGTAGTTTAAAAACAGTGCCTTAGGGAGTGCCTGGGTGCTGCAGTTGGTTATGCATGTGACTCTTGGTTTCAGCTCAGTTTGTGATCCTCAGGATCGTGAGATCGAGCCCCATGTAGAGCTCTGCACTTAGCAGGGTGTCTACTTGAGATTCTCTCTCCCTCTCCCCCTCCTTCCGCTCTCTCTCTTTCTCTCTCTAAGATAAATACATCTTAACGTATTTGGGGGGAAAAATAATAATTAAATAAATAAATAATAAAAACAATGCTTAATGTTATCTAAGTAGTGAGAATAAAAAATGAGTAAGGTATGGGTCCTGTTTTGATGGATCTCATAATCAGTAAGGAAAGCAGACATAGAACTAAAACATATATTCAGCATTCAGTATCCGTATAGAAATTTAATGATGTGCTATCGGTAGAAAATAAAGTGGTTTCTTCTTTAATGAAGTCAATTGAATTGACTTAGACAATTTGATACCTTGTTTGTGGCCTCGATGTTTGCTGGCCCCTGCAAGTCATCCTGTTATTGTTGGAGCAGCTTTGCAGGTGTTTTACGGATGGAGTTTTACCACATTAGCGAGTCCTGTAATTAAGTGTTGTGATCGGCATTCAAAACAAACAAACCAAGAAGACTAGACAGTAGATTAACATCAGAAACTATCAGTAGGCCTCTCACCGTGGTAGGGGTCATATTGTTTCAGGAAACTTTTGTCTGTTTTTACTATATTCATATATAGATATGGATACTGAGTTTTGCTATGCGGTGAACTTCTTTCTCTGGGTCCTGGACAAAAAGGTGTGGAAGCTGCTGGGTCCGCTGATGGGTACCTGGCTACGTATGTCCGAGTGGGGGGCATGCATCCTGGGGTAACTAGCCCAGGACAGCCCGTCCATGTCTTGCAGTTCTGTTACATGTATCATCATCTAAATTCAGAACTGCTGCCTTCTTTCGTCTCCCCCTTTCCCACCCCCCAACCTGCCTGGGCTCTTGCAGTGACCTCCTTACTGCCCTTCAGTGGCCATCCCGGGAGCCACTTGATGCTGTAGCCCACGTTTCCCGTCAGCCAGTTGATTGGGTCCTTGGGCAGCATCAAGTCCCCAGAGCTTGTGGTCCCAGGTCACATGATTCCATTGCCCTCAGAATTAGCTAAGAAGATTTGCTAAAGACAGGTTTCTTCCCACCAATGCCAGTGCCTCCCCTAACCCCACATGCAGAGTCTTAAGTCTAACAAGGGCTCAGGAATTTTCGTTTTTGCAGTAGTGCTCAGTTATTTCAATGCAGTTGGTCTGAGAATCACACTTCAGGTAACAGTGTCCAAGATAAAGGCGCTAGCATAGCTGAGTTCTGGTGAGAGCCCTTTTCCTGGCCCATGGTTGGCATCTGCTGCCTGTGTCCTCACAGAGGGAAGGGACAGGGAACTCCCTGGAGCCCGTTTTAGAGGGTTCTCATCCTCTTCACAAGTTCATGACCAGCTACCTCCCAAAGCCCACCTGCTAATGCCATCCCTTTCAGGGGGTAGGAGTTCAGCATAGGAATTTTGAGGGAACACAAACATTCAGACTGTGGCCCTTGATATCTAAGATTTTTTCAATCATAATTTTAAATGGGTACAAAGGGTGATATAATTCTCTGTATCTGAAATATTGACATTAAAGTAAAACTGATAAGTAGCTTTGTTTGAATCCAGGGTAATCTACAGTAACAGCGGTTGGATAATGACCACGATCCCTTTAAAAAGTATAAGAACAAGCACATCTTTAGCAGTTAGAAAGGTTGCATCTTTCCTTTCTCTCGAACGATTTGTTCTCTTCCTGTTGTCAAAGAGAAATACAGCTGGGCACTAGTTAAAGGCAATAAAGACAGATTTTATTTAGTGATGACTACAGCAGGGAGAACAGGGCACACTCACGGAGTTCAGCTTCTCTGAAACAAAAGGCAGGAGACTTTCAGTGCTGGGATGTGCCAGAGGACCCCGCCTGGGCCGGTGGACTGGGTCATCTGCGTTTGCTGATTGACACTGATCTGGAAGAGAAACCAGCTTCTGGGGTCTTTGAAACAGAATATAGTGGTGCATGTTGGAGTTGGGTGCTTGACCCTCCCAGGGGATCCGGAGCAAGGGCAGTTTCCCTGAGTGTTTGCATCTCAAAGAGATACGTCCAGGTGGTAAGAAGATAAGAAGAAGAAGAAGAAAGTATTCTGTATCGAGTTACTATTTCATTCATGTATTTGATCAGAACAACATAGATATATTAACTTTTGATAAATAAGAATCCTAAAATTAAAATTGTATTTAAAATATACCTCTTAATGAGAGGCGTAGGGCTTTAAATATTGCCTTTTAATTAGTTTATGTGCCCTTCGATGAGTGTTACTTACTGCTAGATTGAAATTACACTCAACATCAGTTCTTTCCACTTTATATTTTTATAGGTATGAATATTTAAAAACCTTGTTCACAGTGGTTGGGGAAAGAGTTTTGTCATAGCAGTGCCACTCGGGTCTCTGCCCTCCAAGTTACCAGCTAAGAAATCACATCATGATCTATTGTTAAAAATCATTAAAAATAATGATTTATCAACTGGCAGCTCTATTAGATCTTTCATAAATTCTGTTGAAAGTACAAGAACTGGAAACCTTGTGACATGAAATAAGAAATTCATTATTTAGCTGTTGGAGTCCTGTCACACACCAGTATTTTCATTGTCCCTTGTTTTGTGTTCTGGAACTTTCTAGACTCCAGGATGACGCGGTAGTCAGATTCAGGAAGACTGTGATGCATGTCTTATTTAAGTGGAGCAGGGCCTCTGCGAAAGACGAGCTGAGAAAGAGAATAGGTTTGACACCTTGACCTCCAGAATGTTCTCAAGATCAGTTTTAGGATGGAGGATTTGGATAAGGTGATGATTTAGAAGCGGATTCCCGTAGAACCACCTGCACCGCTCTACGCCTCCACAAAGCTTCGTGCCGTGCTGCTGGCACGCACACCCCTGCCGAAGACCCCTGGCCTAAAGGAGAACGTCTTCAGTTCCTTACCATGGCGTCCTGGGGACCCCAGCCCCAGCCCTCTTTTGCATCGCTTTCCCTGAAGGACAGTCTTCTGCCCCAGCGCACACAGTTTCTGTTCCTGCCCCGACAGGCTTCTCCTCGCCCCTAGAACAGTGACTGTCTGGGTCCTTGGGACTGGGACCAGACGAGGAGGTGGCGAGTTTTTCATGGCCAGGGGGTTGGGGGGGAGCCGTGGGGCATCCAACTCCTGGGATTGTTGGCTCTCTTTTGACAACGCTTCTTCCTTTTCTCCCCCAAATACACCGTCAGCTGCTGCTCTGCACCTTCTCCTCCATTCCCCCCGCGCCCCAGAGCTGCTTTGGGGTGGTGAGCTGCTGGGTTCGGGGGGCGAGGGTATTCTCTCCCTCAGGGCCTCCCGAGTCACAGCACATTGTCTTTTATAAAAGCCCTTTTAAAGTTCTCTTGCTGCCGTCTCTGCCCGCGATCCACGCCACCCGCCTCGTCCGCATGAATCCTTGCTCATTCTTCAAGTCCTGGTTCCGGTTTTGCCTCCTCTATAAAGACTTTCTTAAGAGCCTTTCTGAGACAAACGTTTTTTCTTGATGCACCGCATCCTTTGTTTATACTCATTACGTTTTGTAAGTGCTCATCTTTGAGTTTGGCTTTCCTAGTACGATGTATGTTCTTCCCAGGTGGAGGTCATGTCTTACGTTACCCTTGTGTGTCCTGCGCCAAGGCCGGGACTAGCACAGGGGACGTGCGGAAGTGTCTGTGCTCGCGATGGAAGATTCTCTGTCTTCCTCTCCCTCCGCGCCTCCCCCTGCTTGTGAGTGTTCTCTCTCTCTCTCTCTCTCTCTCTCTCATAAATAAAATCTTACAAAAAAGAAAAGTGTCTGCTGAGCAAAATCGATCAGCCTGAAGGAACCCGTAGGTGAGGAAAGTTGTCTCGGTGAATTTTGAATCAGCCGTGCTACCTGAAAACGGTAGTACCCATCCTGTCAACCTCTGCTTTAGCTCCTTCCGGCCGTGCCCTCCCAGTCACGGTGGTGAAGCCCTGTCCCGTGGGCCCGGCAGACAGGCGCTCCGTGGGGCGCCTTCCTCCCCGTTCCCTGACGGCCCTTCACTCCCGCGCTCTGCCCAGCCAAGCCAGCCGACGGCCGGCTTCCCCACTGGCTCCTCTGGCCTGGTGGCCCCTGTCCTCACGGCTCCTCAGTGCTGACGATTCCCCTCAGGAGTGGCCGCCCTTGGCAGATGTCTCCCAGCCGCCCACCTCCAGGCGGGACCGGGCTCCCGAGGCCTCTACCGCGCCGCCGCCTTGCCTTGCTGCTGTTTTGTAAGGATCATGCTTCTTGGCCGTGTCTTTTCTCTGTCCCTCTAACAGACTAGCCTCTCGAATTCCCCGGGGCAGGGGGCTGGGCTGATTCTGTGTGCGCTGCCGGCACCCGGCCCAGGATTCGATGAATACTGGTCCAAGTGATCCAGGTGATCACCAGTGTAACGTCCTTGTGTCTCTTCTGGGCGGCCTCGTGCTGATGGCATACATCGGGCCCCGGTGTGTTCGTTTGCTTCAGGTCCTTTAAAATGTCCTTTCGCAATTTTAGTCCCCAAAGGCCTTCTCACAGGAACAAGACATTGCCGGGTCCGTGGCAAACTGGAGTCTCTTGGCCCAGCCCGGACCACAGGTTTCTAGGCACACACTGAGAGCGTGTCATTTCACTGCACTTGTAAAGGTTCTCTTCCCCTCCTACGTTGATCAGAGTTGAGTGATTTAACAGCCATTTTCTATTTGTCTGCGATGTGCTGGACATTGTTTAGGGGCCAAGAATACAGAGATTTTAAAAAAGACAGTTTCCGGGGCACCTGGGTGGCTCAGTCGGTTAAGCATCTGCCTTCGGCTCGGGTCATGATCCCAGAGTCCTAGAACCGGGTCCTGCATCAGAGGACCACAGAGCAGGGAGCCTCCTTGTTCCCTCTGCCTGCTGCTCCTCCTGCTTTATGCTCTCTCTCGCTCTGACAGATAAGTAAAAAAAAAAAAAAAAAAAGGCACACAGTTTGCACCCTGAAGGACCTCTTTGTTTAGTCAG
Organism: Procyon lotor; assembly: GCA_028646535.1. Classification (NCBI taxonomy): domain Eukaryota; kingdom Metazoa; phylum Chordata; class Mammalia; order Carnivora; family Procyonidae; genus Procyon; species Procyon lotor. Next base: position 108,255,180 of record CM053610.1, read on the forward strand.
GGAGATGTACAGATGCTCAGACGATTTGAATGTGTGATCGTTCTTCGTAAGGTAAGCACAGAGTGCTTTGGGAATGCCTGTGAGTGTTCATGACCTGGGGACGAGATCACGTCAGGGATGCTTCCAGACTGGCAAGCTCTGAACTGATTCTAGAGGGACAGAGGAAAGGGGGCTTGAAAAAAATGACATTTTTTTACCCAGACACCTGCAGTTTCATATTTTTCTTCAAAATACGGTTCTTCGACTGTGGGTTTTTTTTTTTTTTTTTTAAAGATTTTATTTATTGGACAGAGAGAAACCCAGCGAGAGAGGGAACAGAAGCAGAGGGAATGATAGCGGGAGAAGCAGGCTTCCTGCCGAGCAGGGAGCCCGATGCGGGGCTCGATCCCAGGACCCTGGGATCTGACCTGGGCCGAAGGCAGACGCTTAACGATTGAGCCACCCAGGCGCCCCTCGACTGTGTTTTTAAATAGGAACTAAATAAGGCATTTTTATACAGTTGTGATCCTCAGTGTATGGGTTGCCTTCAGTGGCTTCTAATTCCTGTACCTCAGATTCCGTAACCAGCCTGGTACTCAAGGCTACTTATACTTTATTCGCAATTCTCCTTTCTAACTGTAGCTGTTTAATATTGTAGATCATGGGGTCACCAAGCCTTGGCCTACAGGTCAGATTCAGCCCCCTGCCTGTTTTTGTTATAGCCCGTAGCTCTAATTAGTTTTTTTGTAAAACCAACCAACCAACCAACCAAAGACTATATAACAGAGACCCTTTGGCCTGTCAAGCCCGCATATTTTCTATAGGGCCCTTTAGACCTTCTGCTCTTTCTTTCTTTTATTTTTTTCCAGATACATTTATTTTATTTTTTCAGTGTTACAGGATTAATTGTTTGTGTACCACACCCAGTGCTCCATGCAATACGTGCCCTCCTCAATACCCACCACCAGGCTCGCCCACCCCCCCAACCCCTCCTCCAAAACCCTCAGTTTGTTGCTCAGAGTCCACAGTCTCTCATGGTTCATCGCCCCCTCCGATTTCCCCCCATTCACACTTTCCTTTCTTCTCACCATGCCATCCGTGTTTCCTTATGCTCCACATGTAAGTGAGACCATAAGATAACTGACTCTCTCCGCTTGACTTATTTCACTCTGCATAATCTCTTCCAGTCCCGTCCATGTTAATAGAAAAGTTAGATATTCATCCTTTCTGATGGAGGCATAATATTCCATTGTATATATGGACCATATCTTCTTTATCCATTCATCTGTTGAAGGGCATTTTGGTTCTTTCCACAGTTTGGCGATTGTGGCCATTGCTGCTATGAACATTGGGGTACATGTGGCCCTTCTTTGTACTGCATCTGCTTCTTTGGGGTAAATACCCAGTAGTGCAATTACAGGGTCATAGAGTAGCTCTATTTTTAATTTCTTGAGGAATCTCCTCAAGAGAGGAGT
>CM053610.1:108257133-108297078 GCA_028646535.1 Procyon lotor
TTTTTTTTTTTCTTTTTAAAGGAGAACACAAGTGATGAAATGTTTTTTTGTTTTTTAAAGATTTTATTTATTTTGACAGAGAGAAACACAGCTAGAGAGGGGACACAAACAGAGGGAATGGAAGCGGGAGAAGCAGGCTTCCTGAGGAGCAGGGAGCCTGATGTGGGGCTCGATCCCAGGACCCTGGGATCATGACCTGAGCTGAAGGCAGACGCTTAACGACTGAGCCACCCAGGTGCCCCTGCCCATTTTTTGATGTGATTATCTGTTTTGTAGACCTCTGCTCTTTCTAACTGCAGTGCCCCCTAGTGGTTATATGTATATCGTATACCATAGGCATTTCCCCCCTTGGCAACTCTGCTTCTGCTATTCTTCCTTTTAAAAATGTGGTCATTCGGAGTCTTTTCTGGTTCCATACAAATTTTAGGATTGTTTGTTCCAGGCCTTTGAAAAAAACTGGTGGAATTTTGATCGGGATGGCATTGAAAGTATAGATTGCTCTGGGCAGTGTAGACATTTTAACAATGTTTATTCTTCTGATCCAGGAACATGGAATGCTTTTCCACCTTTTTGTGTCTTCTTCAATTTCCTTCATGAGCATTCTGTAGTTCTTTGAGTACAGATCCTTCACCTCTTTGGTTAGGTTTATTCCCAGGTATCTTACAGTTCTTGGTGCTACAGTAAATGGAATCGATTCTCTAATTTCCCTTCCATGGGGGGAAGAACAGATCATAGTGGGCTTCATAGGGCATTGAAGCCTGAGTTTTTACTCTTAGTGAATTGGGAAGCTGTTAAATAGATTTGAGCAGAGGAATGACACGGTCAGATTGATGTTTTTTAAAATGTCACTTTGCTACTGGATAATGCCAGAGTACCCAGTTCACCCCTGGGTCACAGTGGCTTAACCCAACAAAGGTTAATGTTCCTTCGTGCTTCTGACCCAGTGAGAAACCATAAAGGGCTCTTTACACAAAGCTACTTAGCATCCAAGTCGGTGGAAGCTCTCCCATCTCATATTGGTGCCATCCAGGACCCGCACCGCCCTTGATGCGTGGGGGTTCTGTCTTGCCTTGTCTCAGAGAAGAAATGTGTCTCCTCCGCTCAGATTTCCTTGGCTGGAAGGCAGCTACTCATAGTAGCTGCACGGGGATTGGCAGCTCTGGTGGGGCCCCTGGAATGCTCATGTTGGGTGATCGCTGTGCTCGCTGCCATTTCAGGAGACCAGTTAGAACTATCGCAGTACAAGAGAGGCTATGTGGCTTAGAACGGAGGGATGCCCTTGGACGTGGGGGAAACGGGGCAGAGTCTGGACGTACTTCAAAGGTAGACCCAGTAAGATTTGCAGCTATCAGGGAGGACTCCTCAATTTCTCCCCCTTCCCACCATCTTATTTCTTATACTAAATATGATTTTTTTGAGCCTGGCTCATGTTTTCTCTCATTTTTTCCACAGGGCCTACAAAATAGATGCTAAACACATGTTTCTTGAGTACCGGAACAATTGAGTCACTTAAGTTTATTTTACAAAAATCTACATTTAAAACAAATAGTTACTAATTGCTGTCAGCGAATAGTTTTACAAAATCTTTGATTTCTCATTATAGAAATATGTGTATGAATGATGTGTTAATGTCATGGGCTTCAAAATAGAAGGTTAAGAAGAAGAGTACTTTGTGACTACTAGAGTCAGTAAAGAAATTGCAGTTTTTCACTCTGGTACATTTTGCCACTCTTTTTGTCTTTTACTAGGAGAGGAAAATAAGTATTTACTTTAAGGAAAATAAGAATTAGGTTTATCCAGTGTGAACCTTGTATTTTTTTTTTTTTTAAGTGGGCTTTTTGCCCAGCTGGAGCCCAATACAGAGCTTGAGCTCATGACTCTGAGATCAAGACCTGAGCTGAGATCACGAGTTGGTTGCTTAACCAACTGAGCCACCCAGATGCCCCGAAACTTGTATTTCTTAATCTCACCTTGTAGTCTTTCAGTGATAAACCTGTTTTTATACAGAGTGAAAAGCTTAAGTGTCCAATGAAGCAAAACTCCAGTCCTTATATCCTCTCTCATAATATCTTTCTGCCTCTTATACAGGGCCCAGCTCCCTCAGGAAAATTAATTTAGGGTTATATTTGCTTACACTCTATATTCTTAGTAACTTTTGGGTTATTTAGTTATTTTGAAAGATCACTAAAAAGAAGGAGCAGGGGGACCTTTTCTGATAACACTGGTGATGAGGTCCAACTACTTAAACTCCCAGGAAATTCACTTGCCTCCAGTGGCCATTCTATGGCTGCTCCATAGCAGGTTCTAGGAAGGTTCTAGGAAAGCACAGGCGTCAATGTGAGGCCTAGACTCAGTATTGTTGGGCAGCTGGAGTCTCCATGTACAGAACCAGGTGGCTGATGCACTTGGTGGTTGGGGCAGACGGTCTGCTGATGGACTAGCCCGTCTGGAGAAACAGATGAGTCCAGGAGAGTCCAGGATGACTTGGATGTGTCTCGGTGTTGAAACAGGAGTTGGAATGTGCCTTGCAAAGAAAAGAAGGGAGAGCATTTTGCTGAGAAAAGATACCTAGTGACACCAGGGAATGATGAAAAGTTTACATTTATGGAGAAGAGTGGAGGCTACAATTATATTTGAGCCTAGACGGTTAGTTTGGAGCCAGCTCATGAAAGTCCTCAGGCACGAAAGAATTTTCCAAGCTTATGAAAAGGTTTTTTTCTAGAAGGGATTACATGGCAAATTGATTAGGAAGAAGATTAAAAAAAAAAAAAAAAAAAAAAACCTAACCCGTAGAAGGTGGCCTGTGTATTCTATCAGTTGCTCAAATTACAATTCAGCTTCAATTTGTTGAGTACTTATGGTGGGCAAGGCATTTTGCTGATTGTTTTACATATGATCTCATTTAAATTCTCAGAATGACATTATATGGTAGATGACATTTTCCACATTTCACACATGTGGTCACGTTGCCTAGTCACCCAGCAGTGAACATTAAGCACAGGTTATCTGAGTGAGTGCTCGTGCCACTTAGCAGCTATTTTAGGGCTGGCTGACAATGGCACGTTAAACCTTGGACAGCCAAGGTCGCATCTGGACCTGTCCCGGGGCACAGAGACCACCTGTTTCTCCCAGGACGCTGCTCCCTGCACATATGAATCGCCCGCCCTCTCCCTACTCTCTTGCCAGTCTGGGCTTGAAAGTCTTCCACAGCCTTCGGTAGGCTAGGAGAGAGTAGACATTTGGGCAGTTGGTATAGCCAAATAGTCCCCAAACCTGGCTTTCTTGAGGAGACAAATATGAGTGAATAGAAAGGAAGGGTTCGTTCTGCTGTATTCTTATTTGTCTTTGCTTCTGTGGAGCATCCAGCCAGCGTGCACCCATCACCTCTGTCAGGGTCTGTGAGGAGGTGGACGTGACAAAGTGAAAGCTGTGTGATGTGCAGGGAAAGGGCCTCATAACCAGGGCACCTGGAGGCTGGCTTTTACTCTTGTCACTCACTCGAGAAACCCCAGCATTTCACAGAACCTCCCTGGGGCTCAGTCTTTCCATCCACATGATGGGCAAAGTCAGGAGGGCTATTAAACTACGCAAGTTCTATTATCTTCTATTTCTCCACCACAGAAAAGAGTTCACAGTGTATGTGAGGGAAGAGAAAAGTGTGAGGGATACTTGCCTGTCTGTGGGGGCTTCTGATTTTGTCGTATATGACGAGTGCTTGGAGGTAGCAATCCAGCTCCTGAGCTTACTTGAAGCTGCATTGCAGGGCACACAGTTCAGTTCCTTTTTACCTGCGGGAATATGGGATGAAGAAAACATCAGCCATCTGCATTATACCACATGAATTCTGTGTGGAGTGACTTGGAGGGAGCTGGTGGGAAATGTGAGGTTGGGAGGGGTTGGCCTTCTAGTACGGGCACTGACGCCATGTTGTGACGTTTGTGGCGCTTTTCAGAATAACCAGAGATACATGGTAACTGATTTTTAAGAAATAAGAGTAAAGATTTTGTCCTAGGACTCTATCTGTTTTTATTTTATTTATTTAAATTAACACAATGCCCTTTTAAGGCTGTAGTAAAAATGGGCTTGAGTAGTTGATGTGACCCTAAATCTAGGATCCCAAGCATCGCAAATCAGTGGGGCCTGCAAAGACCCAACACGGATCCCGGGTGTGTGGTGCCTCCATCAAGACGGATTACATTTAGATGTGAGGCCAATATTTTTAATAATATTAGAAAAATATGACACCTGCATACCAAACAAAATGACTGTCACATATCAGAATTCAATAAATACTTGGTAAGTAAAGAAATGAATATGACATTGTTTTAGAAAATTTGGAAAGTTGAGAACAAAATTGCTCATAATCTCAACACGTTAACATTAAGTCACTAATATTTTTGTGTGTGCATGCATGTGTATGCGTGTGTGTATTTGTGTCCAGCCATACACACAGGGTTAGTTTGGATTTTAATATAAGCATGGCAGAGACAGTTTTATGATTTCTGATTCCTAAAATTTAACATTTTATGATAAGCACTTTCCAAATTGCTGTACTGGTTTTATAATTCTAATTTTAATGATGGCATAATGTTCTATGTAGTAATTTGTCATAAGTTAGTTACCATTTCTTTTATTATCAGGCAATTAGATTGCTTTTGAGTTTTTATTTTATAGTCTTAATCCAGTTCAAATCTTCATGCTTATACTATTTTCTTCTTTTTAATTATTTCTGTATAATAAATTATAAAAACTGGTAATCGTGGTTGTAGAAATGACTGCTCCTTTGTTCACTGTAACCAGTACTCTGAACGCTAGTTTCGTCATATCACCACCTACTTTTGCATATTATTAGCATTAAAAAAAATCTATATTGGGGCGCCGGGTGGCTCAGGGGGTTAAAGCCTCTGCCTTCGGCTCAGGTCATGATCTCAGGCTCCTGGGATCGAGCTCCGCATTGGGCTCTCTGCTCGGCAGGGATCCTGCTTCCCCCTCTCTATCTGCCTGCCTCTGCCTACTTGTGATCTCTCTCTGTCAAGTAAATAAATAAAATCTTTAAAAAAAAATCTATATTTACTAATTCAATAGCGCCTATGGTCCCTCGTGGTAGTGTTTACCTCACAGAAGGAAAGCTAATATCACATACGCCTATTTGCTGTCTAAAGCTGTCCGCTGACATTTCACTTCGGCTCTCTCTGCCTCTCTTACTACCTCACGAAGTACGCCATCTCTGGTGGCCTGGGGCCGGCTTGTCTCACTGTTGTCCCATCCCTTTTTGTGTCTCAGCTGTCTGTGGAAGCACGGAAAGAGATGACTGAGAAGGCTCTTCAGACAGTCAAGCATTTTCTTGAGAAGCCGCGGAAAAGAAATTCAGAAGACAACATTCAAGAAGTCAGTGACTCTACAGTGACCTATGCAGATGCCCAGAATCACCTGGAGAAATCACTCGCTCACTTGGAAACCCTCAACCACAGCTTCCTTGTTTCTCTGAAGAATAGTGAGCAGGTAATGAAGTGAAACTTGGTCCCCGTGCTCGCTCACTCAGATTAAGTCAGTACACGCTTCCATTTCTCCTTTCAAGCCACATTAGTGGCTTTGCCTCCTTTGCTAGAGTTTTCAGTCTTACAGATGTCTTTGAAGATGGTCCTCAACCCTTTGTCCTCTAGCTTCTTTGTTCTGTCTTGATTGTTCTTTGGAAAGGATTTGAGGCCACTTATTGGGATCAATCTCTGGCAGGGAGGAGGTGGGAGAGGGTGTGGGGGGGAAGACCCCTGAGTTGAACCCAGGTTGGGTGCCCGGGGGAGGGAGCAATCACTGAAGCTGAGAAACCATCAGGACAGTGGTTCGCAAGCCTGACAAGCTGGTAGGCATTTTGCTCTCTCAACTGAGAGAGCAGTTGGTTTTTTTTCCTCCCTCATTTTCAGAAAAAATTCAGAAATTCGGATGGCTCTCAGAAAGAGCCATCCGTGCCTGCTTCAACAGGTTTTTTTTTTTAGTTATATGCACCCATCTTGTTTTTTGTTTTTTTTTTTTTAAGTATTTCATGTTTCCAATGTCATTTTATTATTGCTATGAATTTTTTTGGCTAGTAAAATTGTTCCTACTTGGTTTCCAGTTGAGACCTTCATAGTGTCTCAGAAAATATTCTCAGGAGAGTCTGGAGCCACTGCCCGTGAGCAGGCATGAGGCCCAGTGAGTTAGGACAACTCAGGGAAACTCTCTGTAGCTTTTGTAGTTTTTCCTCTGTACCATTGCAGCCAAAGGAGTTTTAGCTGTTCTTTTCCATAACCGAGAAGTTGACAGATCAATCATTAAATGGTTTCATATAGGTGAAAACAATGTTTAGATGTCTAAGTAGTTTTGCATTTGCCCCCTTAATGTGGATGGTAAATGAAGCCATAAGTGGCCACTAATCTCCTCTTTTCTTTTTCTCAAATGGTACATGTTGATTGAATTGTATTCTTGGCTTGTAAAGAACTATTCCTGATAGAAAGATGGGTCAGTGGAGAGCAGTTCAGATAATGAACAAATGGAAAAGTTCAAAATTTGTATGAGACTCATAAATGCAAAGCCCTCATGGAAAAGATGATGGGAAGAATTCAAGAGTTTGATGGCAGTTTTATTTCATTTTGTATTTTTCAGTACTGTTAGCCTGTCTAATGAATCACATTAAGTGATGTACAAGCAATAGAGAAGACTTTGCAGGGGACAAATTGGCTTTTCCAATCTGGATTTTATCCTACTGACATGCACAGTGCTATCATCTGTAATTATGAGAACTAGGGTAAAATTTGAATTCTTCAAGTAAAAGTGATTATACTTTATTAGTATAAAAATTAAGTACTTGTCTTATTTTTTTAATTAAATAGACTGTGCTCAAATTTGGAGAATTGTCATTCCTCTCCTTAGAACAAGTGTTGTCTTTGAGTGACTAGAATAATGTGTATGAGGCCAAGGGAATCATTAACAGAAACAGCTGTTTGTTTCAACGAGACTGTGATTTAAAGTTACCAGTGGGGGCTTGCAAATGATGTTCAGTGAGACCCCGGATGGTCCGAAACAGCAGACTCCTGGCTCCTGAAGCAGACCGGATGTAATTTTATTCAGGTGCTTTTTGTAGCTAACATTGGATCACTTTCAGCCTCATACATTTGTCTCTTTCAAGTTCACGCCTTAACTTAAACCTCTTCATTATACCCCCGGTGAAAGGAGATCCCGCAGACCCCAGGTTTAGTGTCGTCTGAGCTAGAGGCCTTCATCCTGTGCAGACGCAGGTCCCTCCTGCTCAGGACGGACCGAGCAGCGGCTGTGTTGCACCCTGGAAAGCATTTTTAATACTAAGTGGCCACGTTTGGTATGATGAAAACCCGAAACTCGTGGCCTGTTTCATACATTGTTTGTCATCATGTTTGTTTTTACAGACATTATCAGAGAAGCGAGCGGTGTGGCCTTGGGGCGGGGAGATATAGTCTGTCGGATTCGGACCCCCGTTCCCCACATCGCTGGCCGTGTGACTTTGGGCATGCTACTGTATGTCTTTGGTTTTCTGTTTACTTTTTGGTAAAATGGAGCTAATTAAAACTTGCAGGATTATTAGGAGCATTCAGTCAGGTGACACACGTGTACCACCTGGGTTTGCGCAGCGGACGCTCATGGATCTGAGCTGTCCCGTGGTCGTAGCCCAGTCACAAGGACAGAGAAACTTACATTTCACGAGCTTTACTTTGGGCCTGACGTTGTGCTGGAGGCCTGACTTTTGTATTTTCTCATTTAATGCTCACGACACCCCCATTTGCAAGAATCTCTGTCCTCATCCTCATTTTGCAGCCACTGAAGGCCTACGGACTTCTACAAGGTAAAGCAAGGATCTGTCCTCAAGCCTGGTGTCCCTGAAGCCCAGGCTCTTGCTAACCACTGCCAGTTCTTCAGCACAGGGTTGGAGAATCTTCTAAATGGGCTTTTACTGCATAATGTAGACCCACAGGGTTCCTGTTTGATACTCAGGCGTTGCATGCCATGTCTTTGCAGGAGGCACTGCGCAAGTACGGCGACCTCTATGACTTGTCCCGGTCAGAGAAAGGGAAACTTCATGACCAAGCTGTGGCCATGTGCCTAGACGGTCTGCCGCTAAGAATGATCGAGCAGCTGCTGCAGGTGGCCGTGGGCCCCGTGGACATCTCGCCCAAGGACGTGGTGCAGAGTGCAGTGAGGGAGATCGTGTCCGCGCTGAGGTAAGCCAGAGAAGAGTCGCTGGAAACCTGAGGTGATGGTTTGCCAGGACTAGCGCTTATTTCACAGTAACAAAGAAGAAATACCACCTGTGTAGGAGCATTTTATAAATGATGAAGTACTTTAGAGAAGCAAGAGATGATCGTGAGATTTCTCAGAGTCTTGGGTCTTAAGAAATCTTGAGAATGGAGAACCACGAAAATGCTTCACCACTGGTGTTGGGTATAACGTGTCCTAAAACTTATTTCCGACTCAACCCGCTTCTCCTTGGGCCCACAGATAATTCTTGAAATAGGGAAAGGCCAACGTGGCCTGTGCAGGCGGTAATTGAGTGGCAGGCCATCATGGGACCCCAGGTGGATGTTCACCTCTTGCCTTTTCTACTTCCTCTTCTTTGGCAGGGCGGCAAAATGGTTCCCAGAAGCTCCTCTTGAAGTACACAAGGCAAGGTTCATCCTAGACCCAAGAAGTTAGACATCTGTTAAATGTCTTAGAATTTTATTTACCTGCGGTTAATGGCATGAAACCAACAGTTGCGAAGCTCTAGCTCTATGTCAGTGTGCCCGTGTCTTCGTGGGAACGCATCCGGGCGGGCTGCGGGAGAGGGGGAAGTTAAGCTCAGAAAAGAATGAGGCATGAAGTGCTTTCTGTGAATAATGCAATTAGGCTGAAAGATTTGGTTGTGTTTAATGTATTCTCCTTTTAAGCCTTCTTTGTAATTCTGCATTGCTCTTGAGGAACTTTTTGATTAAATGCATGTCAGTTTTCCACAGCTGAACTGAAATCAAATGAGCCTTTATCAGTTTAATTACCCTAGCCTCATACAGTTTTCACCTTAATGATCTGCAGTATCTGGTAGTTTGAGAGAGAGAGAGGAGAGAGAGAGAGAGAGACAGAGAAATAAAATATCATAACATTTTTTAAGAAATAACAAATGTCAAATTAATAAAGCTTTGTTCTATTATTAGGTTATTATGCTTTGGTGGCAGTGGGGACTGTAAGAGCCCCTGCTCGCCTCTCTCAGGCGACGACCGACGCTTGGTGGCCGTATTTTGCATCTTTTGATCCAGAGCTATCTTTTGATTGTTCCTTAAATCAACATTTAGGTGAACCTCCCCCAAAGCAAACATTTTGAAAGCTTAGTGCTTTGACGAATTTAGTTTATTTCCTAAAAATTACACATTGCACAAATAATTAAAATATGATGTGATATTTTTACAGTTATACAGTTCTGACATAAGTGACACTCCTCTCTCTCTTTCCCTGCGCCCAGTTCCACTTGAAAAGTCAGCTCTTATAAATGTTACGCTTAGCACACAGAAGACCTTCAGTAAGTGTGAATTAAATCTTTCTGCAGTGGGAGGAAAGGGAGCTTCAGGACTTCGGCTCCCACCTTTTCAAAGGAAAAGAAATTGCTATTGACGGCATCCATAACATTTACCTTTTAGAAAGTTAGTACAATTGAGTAGGTATAGAATAACAAAGGCATGTAACGGACTGAATCCAGCAGCTGATTTAAATCCTGTCACTTAAATTATTCAGAAAACTCACCTAAAACTTCTTTTCTTCTATTGCTTTTTCAAAATGCAGTGGAGTCCTGGACATACACGTTGTAAAGTAGGCGTAGTAATAGTACCTATGTTGTACAGTGCTGGGAACTAAATGGTGAGGTGTACTTAAAGCACTTGTACCTGGTAAGTACCACGTCAATAGTAGGGTTAATTTTTTTTCTTTTTAAGTCCATCTGGAGAATTTAGATGATATATTTAATGCTTTAAAATAGCTTTGAATGTCCATTGAATGCTTTTTAAATGATAGAAGGCAAGTAGATTTTATTTTCTAGATAGAAAAAGCAGATATTAGACTATGAGCTCCTCAAGGGCAGAACATGTTTCTTCTCCATATCTTCAGGGCTCACAGACCGCACATACCCCATGTGGCTATGAGCTGGCAGCGTCCTCTGCCGGGACCCAGCTGGGAGCCTCTGACCGTGGATGCCACGCTGCTTCCTGAGGCTGAGCCCTCTTCTGATTCGGTTCTGTCTCTCTCCCTTCACAGCGGGCGCAGAGCTGACCTCGGCGGGTCGGGGGACCCCCTCCAGGTCCTGGAAGGTGTTGTTGCGGCCGTCCATGCCAGTGTGGACAAGGGGTAAGCCTAGCTCCGGGGGTGTATCTCAGCTCATGGCGCTCCTCAGAATCTCAGGACTACCTCTGATATCACTATTTTTGAAACCGCCAAGACCAAGCAACCTTTCTAGGTGGTTTTGAAGGAAGAGCTGAGGACTTTCCGCCTAACTAAGGAGGCTCTGCATCTGGAGTCACGGTTTCTCCAGCTGTCCTCTTACCCCGTCAGCTCTAGTGGGACACCCCCCTTCTCCCCAGAGCCTCGTTTGCTGGGGAGAGCCTGGTCTCCTCTTACCTCGTTCTGTGTGCGACTTGGGGGGGAACTGCCTTGCGCATCTTAGGAGAGAAGAGATTCACATCTCTGGGAGGTTAGCTGGGCTGATGAAGGAAACTTTCTGGATATATGTATTATTTTTTTTGAAAGCTTTCTATCCATTAGGTCTGCCTTGCCCCAGAACCATGAGTATACGGGCTTTATAAGTCTAGAAAGGTGTGTGTCTTTAAAGCCATTTTTAAAAACTTAAATTCAGTTAATTAACATATATTATTTGTTTCAGGGGCACAGGTCTGTGACTCATCCGTCTCACACAACACCCAGTGCTCGCCACAACACATACCCTCCCCAGTGTCCGTCACTCATCCGCCCTGTCCCCCCATCCCCTCCGCTCCAGCAACTCTGTTTGTTTCCTAAGATTGAGTCTCTTATGGTTTGTCTCCCTCTGGTTTTGTCTTGTTTCATTTTTTCCTCTCTTCTCCTATAATCCTCTGCCTTTTTTCTTAAATTCTGCATATCACTGAGATCATACGATAGTCTTTCTCTGACTGGCTCATTTCACTTAGCATAATACCCTCTAGTTACATCCACATCCTTGCAAACGGCAAAATTACATTTTTGATGGCTGTGTAATATTCCATTGTGTATATTATACCACATCTTCTTTATCCATTCATCTGTCAATGGACATTTGGGTTCTTTGCATGGTTTGGCTATTGTGGTCTAATGTCATTTTTAGAAAGAATTTTTCATTCAGGTGCAGTGATAGTGATGGGAAGAACAGCAACAACAAGTTGGTTATGTATTTACTACGTCTTTCATGTGTCTGATATCCATTGTTGCCCCTGTGAGGCCTTGCCCCAATTTTCTTATTTTATTTTTTTCAAATAGTATCTGTACCCAGTGTAGAACTTGAACTCATGAGCCCAGGATCAAGAGTCACTTGCTCTACCAACTGAGCCAGCCAGGCACCCTGTTTTCTTTTTTTAATGGAAAATATGATATAATAATAATGAAGAAATATTTGTGGAAACTCCTCATAGTTCATTCAGTAATGTAATTGTTTTCATTTGCATATTACCTTCTAGTTATTGTGCAGGTACACATATATTTTATAGAGCTTCAATCAAAATTCATATTCCTCTCTTACTTACTTGCTACTGTAACTCTTCCCATTTGTCTTTGTAGGTTTCCTTATGATTATTTCTGATGGTTGCATGTGTTGTTGCCATTTTCCAGAAGGCCTTGCCCTGAGTCTTAGGCCTGGGAAATGGAACCCCGATCTGGGCCAGGCTCTGAATCCTAATTTAGTGCTCAGAAGCCTGTACAGTGCGTTTCCGTGTTTTGCTTTGTGCCTGAGGCTTGAGTGGAGGAAACTAGGATAATCCATATAGGTGGACCTGGGAAAGCATTGCAGTCGGGCCCTCTATGTACTCAGCCTTCTCTGTCTTGCACCGTTGCTCTAAGCCCCTTGGCTTAGGGTCTTGGAGTATAACGAAGCCATTTTACCCCTTATTCGGAAGTGGAATGAAATGATCTCCACATTCCCTGTGTGTCGTACCCTGTGCTGCATCCCGAGGAGTTGGGTACGGGGAGGAAATAGCCTCACCCCGCGGAGGCTCGCAGGGAAGATGAGCCTTCCCGGAGCTCTAGCTGCCAAACGACCAGGGGTGAGTGCTATACAGGCAGCAAGGTGCACGGAGCGGTTTAGTCTGTCCAGGGAAGTCAGGGCAGGATACCCAAGGGGCGACGTTGGTCCTGGTCCGTGAGGAGGGGGAGCCGGGGAATGGCACCCCTGGCCGAGGAGGCCGCCTGCAGCGGGCTGCGCGGCAGGCGGAGACACTGCGTGGGAAACCCTCAGCCCCCTTCCTGAGCTGCTGGTTGGGCATCTCCATTCAGTTCCAGCCCCTGCCGCTCCGGCTCCCGGGGGACAGCTGTCCGAGCTCCGCCGCTCTCAGCTGGTGGCGACCCGGAGGGAGCCCCGGCCCACAGGATGACAGTTCCTGGCGCGGCAATAAGCCCCCTCCAGTGGGGACATCGCAAAGAGATTAGAAGGCAGTATTCTTCTCAGTGAACTTCCTGCCCAATAACATAGGGGAATCCAACTTGGGTTTCTTGCACACAGACTACTTTTTTTTTAAGCTTTGATTTCCAAAGAGCAAGACATTGGGGAATGAAGAAACAGAGCAAGATCTTACTTTTTATTCCAGAGACACAGCATAACAAAGTCTTCTTTACAGAAAAACTTCAGTGAACATTTTTTTTTTCTTAAGAAAAAAAAAGGAAGAAAAATGAAGTCATGACTTTTATTTCTGGCAACCGGTTTTCAAATCCACACAGTTGAGCCTAAATCCTTGGCTTCGCTTTCTCTTCCCCGAACTCTGCCTGCCAGAGCCCATGAGGGAGCCACTTTCCTTTCCAGTAGTGGCGTGGGGACTCAGACCCTCTGAAGTAACCCTCTCGGTCCCTCGTCACGTGGCCTGATATGACCGCCTCACCTCCAGGAGGCCAGGCCGGGTCTGTGTGTCCCCCTCACCCTCAGGCCATACCCTGCCTCCCTCAGTCCTCGCTCCGAAACTTCCCCGGGCACTGGCCTCTCTGGCGTCTGTTTGCAGCATGAATCCCCTCCTCATGTGCACCGTCAGCTCTCGCACGCGTCACATTCGTGTGCTCTGAGGCCAGGCCCACACCAGCCCGTGGTGTTCCTGGCAGATACACTGCACAGAGAAGTCAGAATCTGGGCGTGTGTATTCATGACTACCACCAAGTGTTTGCTTTTGTGCCTAATTTTTAGACCATTTATGTCATCATCAGTGTCCTCCTCTGACTTTTTATATTGGTCCAAGTCTGATTTGCCTTTGAACTGTAGCTTCTGCTTCGTTCACAAAGCCCCGTGTCCCTCCTCTTCCGTTGGTGCTAAACGCCGGCCTCACGCAACCACGGTGCGCAGACAGGCCACCAGGGGTGTGTCTGGACAGACAGACTTCCTTTCCAGCTGAGCCACACTCTTGCCTCTGGACATCAGGGCCAAGTATTGTAAGGCTTTGAAATTGTGTCAAAAATCTTTTACAGCATCTACAATTAAAGATGAGATTAAGGTAATTGTTAGGCTCAGGCACATAAATGGAAATATATGAGTGTGTTTTCTCTCACGATTTATGCTTGTCTGTAACATATTTTAAGAATATAATCTAAATTTCCAGCTTGGGTTAAGAATTAGTTGATTAGATTGCTTAAGAAAAATGGATTTAAAAACATTCAATGGCTAAAACAATAATTCTCTAAAACAATATATTTGTTAAACCTAGAACCAAGAAAGATCATCATGCATTTAAAAACAAAAAAATAATGACCACCGATGACTCAGGGCTGAGATCTTCAAAGTGACTTTTCAGCAACCCACTTAGTCCTCACAGCAACCCCCTTACGGTGTTATTATTGCCTCCATTTCAGATTAGGAAATGATGCTCAGACAGGTTTGGTAGTGTGTCGGGGCTCACCCAGCTAAGGCCATGCTCTGATCTCATCTGCTTCTGACATTAAAGAGCCCGCAACGGATAGGACTTCGCAAATGCCGCTGTGCGCAGGGATTGCCTGGGGGTCTTCTTAAGATAGAGATTTTAGTCGAGTAGGTCTGGGTACGGCCTGAAATTCTGCCTGTATAACCAGCTCCCGAGTGCTGCTTCATCCTCAGATGGCACTTGAAGTAGTGATGTCTTTGGGCAACATTCTTCCCTCTGTCTTCCCACCTTTTAAATCCCCTTCCCTCTGCCGTGGCCTGTTTTCCTTTCCTACCCCCTGCCGTCCTCTACCCTCAGGCTGCTCCTTAACAGGAATGACCTACCCGTGTGAACCAAGACATTAGTGATTCTCAAAAGGCTGTATAGAAATAAATCCAGTCGGAGAACAGATAATTAATGTGGAATTCCTCTGTGCACCATTCAAAAAGGAAGAAAGATTTCCTTCAAAACCATTGAGTATTTTAGAAGTTGTTGTTTGTTTGTGTAAATTGCTACTTAGTCACAGTCCAGCTTCAGGTGTGAGGACTTCATGGATATTGAACATCGTCAGATCATTCAGACTTGATTGAGCTCCTTGGTATTACCTGGGGATTTCACAGTACTTTTAGAGCTTGGAAAATAAAAGAAAAAGAAAGAAAGCCCACCCAAGCAAATTGAATCTGATTTCTTCTTAGTCTTCATGCTCTGTGGGGCAAAATAAACCGTCAGCCGTTGTCTGAGTACCCACGGTGCACGAGCATCATGCTCTCTCATCCTGAGCCCTGCTGCCCCCACGGTCACCAGTCAGGGGGATGGGTCCCCTCTCCTGCGGTGTTTCTCGGGGCCACCTCAGGCCATTCTGAGGACTTCATAGCTGTCATTTATGCCTCATTTTAGCAAGATGTGCCCAGACTCTTATTGATAAACGAACCTCAGGAAGAGATTCTGGATCGGCATACATTTGAGAACGGCCACAGAGAGGTGGTTTTTCCATATTGGCCAGAAAGTTAAGACCTGAGATTGGAATTGTGTGTACATCAAAATTATTTCCTTTGTAGGAATTTTTCTTTTGGTAGAATTGGATTATGTTAATTGTTTGCAAGAAGCCACACTTTTTCCACCATGGCAAGGTTGTTACCATATTATGAGTTCATTTAGTTGCAGTTCTCTAATCCCTGGCCAAGTGCCAATAGTAGAAGCTATTACACTGGGGGAAGGTCTCCTCCCCCAGCTCCATATGCAGCAAGGCGAGTGTGTGCGGCGTGTGGATCAACAACCTGAGTTGTGGGATCTACGGAGCACACGAATACTAGCGTCTCTCACTGCTCGCTCACGTAGGTTTACTTGCTTCCCCTCCATCACTCCCTTCTTCATCTCACCGAGCCTTTTACACATCAGGGTTTGCACACACATTTCCCGATGAGGCCAGGCAGGTGATGGGAATGAGCGAGGTGGGCTGGGCTTAGGGAGAAGTCAGAGGGGGTGGAGGCCGATGGGAAGGGTGCTCACCTGGCCAGCGCGTCCTTTTCATCCAGCTTTCCTGGGGGCGTTGGTGGTTAAGAGAGTAGATACGAAGAGATCTCTTCACAAGGGGAAACATTTCTTTTTTAATCTAAACGAGCTGACGGATGTTAACTAAACTTACTGCGGAATCCTTTCACCGTACATGGAAGTCAAATCATTATGCTCTACCTCGTCAATTTATACAGTGCCATATGTCAGTTACAGCTCAGTAAGACTGGGGGAGGAAATAGAGGAGCTGGAAAAATCTTGATTTCCTGTAAAAATTTTAAATTGTGAAGCATTGGCATATACCATACAAGGCAACACAAAACTTCGGCTGCCAGTTTGTAACTTCCATTTAGAAGATATGACTAAGTGACCTTCTGTTCCCTTCAGGCATTCAAATTCTGTGACATTTATGTTTATAAGAAATCACAGTGGTCTGTGTTTTTTTTTGTTGGAATGCAGTCTTTTCCTTCCCCCATTCCCAAATGAGAATAATAATTTTATTTGTGTAGTGTGTCATGATTATATAAAGTGCTTTTTTTATTGACCATCTCTTTTAATGAACCTTAACAACTTAAGTTCAAGATTGAGTTATCTTTGTATGAATATGCAACGCAGAATCTGAAAATTCTTTTACCAAGGATTAGCTTATTAATATTCTCACAATCTGTCTTTTTACTTTGATTCATTAATTGCTTTTGTTTGGCTGACATTTCTCTTCCATTCCTTTTGTGAATATCCTCTCGTGCTATAGAATATCACTTTTCTCAAATTAACCATTCAGTGAACATATTTTTGTTGTTATTGCTGCTGCTGGTCTTCTCTGTAAATAGAGCTATTTCAGAGGACTCCTTATCTTTTGAGCCAAAACTGATTGTGTGGATGTGTGTTTCCTTTAGTAGTTAATTTTTAAAAAACAGTATAGTAAGTTACTCTGTGCAGTATAATAACCTCCTCCCCAGAAAAGCCTCATTATAGAGAAAAAGGTGGAAAATGACTATTTGCAGTGAAACTATGAGCGATTTTTTCTTTTATCTGTTTTATAACTTTATCTGTTTAAAAACATTTATATAACTTTTATAATAAAGTAAAAATGTTTCGAAATAATGTTCTTTTTATTCCTAAGCTCATTAAATCCTTTCCTTGCCTTCATAAAATACTATATAAATGGAATCATTTTCCTTCTTCCTGTTCTGTTTTTTCACATTATAAAAGCCGTAATTGGTTATTTCTCACCCACCTATTTACTTCAGAAATTTCAAACCCATAGGAAAGTTGCAAGCATAGAAAAAAGAATACCTGTATACTCTTCCCCTTGATTTGTCAGTTTGTTTCCATTTCATCAAAATTTCTGCTCTTTCTCTGTCTCTGAATATGTGTACGCATGTATATTTGATGAGCCCTGAGAGTGACTATGGATTTTAAAAACTCAGATTGAAATGGAAATTTTAACCATTTTGTAGTCGAGATCTTTAGATTCCTAGGTATCTAGGTAATGTCCCTGAGTGGCTTTTCCCACAGACCCGCCTTTCTCTTGTGTGTCATCTTACTGAACAGTATTCACGTGGCTATCAGTGAGGCTTGCCTAGAACACGGTGCTTCCAGAACACAGCACGTCTGTTCAAGGAATGAGTTTTCCTAATTGTATTATGTGCTTAAACTGTCAACCCAAAGTTAGAGCAGATTTCCCCAAAACGTCAAGTGTTATCAACCGTACAATAAATTCTAATGTAAATGAAATCTAGCTCAATATACTGACTTGGAAAACATAATAATAATCATCTTTCTGTATCTCATCAGTATCTGAATAGTTGTAATCTTCTGCCACTGTGTTCTGGAACGTTCTGGAACGTTCTGGAACGTGCTCCTGGTTGGTTTGGTAGCACTGTGTAATAATTGCTAAGGCATTAAGATCGTCCAAGGTCAAATACTGGCTCCACTCCTTACTTCGTGACCTTGGACATTAAACCTGTCTGTGGTTGTTTCCTCATCTGCAGATTGGAGATGATAACAGAAGAAAGAGAGCTGTGATGAAGTGTGGAATTCATAGCTCCTTGTAACTTCCCTAAGTCGCTGTTTCATTCTTGTTCCCCGTATTCAGGTCTTGGGTAATTGTTATACCCCTAGTGGCTCTTCATGACACCAGCTTCTTCTCCTTCTGGTTCATCCTATCTGCTCCCCACTTGGCATGTGGGTGACAGGGTCAAAAAAATGAGCTTCATATTATGTGAAATTGCTTCGGACTCCAGGCCAAAAATGTGCTTTAAACTCCTCTTCTCCTGAATTATACCTAATTGGACCCCTGCAGGCTTCACCAAAAAGGGCCTGAGCCTCCCAGCCTGTATGCCTCTCTGAACACTTAACATGATTATGTTTTTTCAGTGCTCAGAAATTCCCCATTGTTCTCATTCCATACAAGGTTAAGACCAAACGCCCTCGATAATAATGGTTGCCACTAATCGAAGCACTTAGTTATCTGTCTCTTAATGTATTACGTGCTTTTAATTTATCACGTATGTGTTTGTTTCATTCTCAAAAGCTTCATAAGTAAAGGGGTGGTATCCATCTCCGATTTACAAATGAGGAACGGGGGCTCAGAACCGTGAAGTGTCTTCTTGGTCAGCGTCACAATGTCAGCAAGAGGTCAGTCTGGGAGCTGAGTCTGGGCCTGACAGCTGGCGAGCCTGAGCTTTCAAAGCGTGAAGCTGCCTTTGCAGCCTTTGGTGTGTGCCCTGGGCCAGCCACGCGAGGAGATCTCTGCGAGCTACTCAGTCCCCTCCCTCGTTTACCACCCGGACGACTGTGCTTTGAGCCCCCCTGGACATGCGCTGTCCTTTCAAGTCGTTGGGTTCTTTTCTTGCTCTCCTCTTTGTCTGGATTGTTTTTTTTCCCCACGTTTCCATGTACATACATCCCGTTTTGTCCCTTATGATCCTGGGCAAATGCCACATGCTCTGTGAGGCCTTCCCTCCTTCTACTCAGTCTTCCTCCAAAATGATTATTCACGTTTACATACGTTAGTAATTTGAATAAGAGTCATTTTTAAAACCTTTCTCTGCCGTCATCAGTTCTTCGAAGGCAGGAATGCTATGATTTTCACCCTTGTGTCTAGCACAAACTGGTGCTTGGATAATACCAATAATAATCATGATGATCACTGTGCAGATGGTGGTGATAATTTATTAAGTACTTCTTCTGTGCTATGTACCGTGGCTAAGTACTTTATATACATATACGTTATCTTGGTTTTCACAGACTCCAAGAGACCCACTTTCAGGACCTATGTCTACTTAACTATAAAATGGGGATGATGATGTCCATGATTTTTATCTGGGGCCAGGGTTCACAGTTCCAGCACATTCCCCCAAAATGCTTTTCCTCTGCCTGACATTGTTTCCCTACTTTCCACATAGATTTCCAGGAAATCTTGCTGGTGGTCTCTTTTCCTTGCACCCCAAGTTTGCCAGTTTTGATCCATAGCAAGGACACACATAGATAAAGCTCACAAATGACTTCATAAATTTAGAAAATGCTGGGGCCAGTTAGCCATGGTGTTTAATCATTTCTTTTATTCTGAAATACAAATAATGAATTGTCATTTTAATTGGAATTTCCATGAAGCTGTATTGACAAGTATATTAATAGAATGCATACTAACAGGCGCACTCAGTGGTAATTGTCAAATCTTTCAGAATTTCCTGTGGTCTTGTTAGGTCATGGAATTTGGGACTTGGTGCAGGTGATTTATTGCTGGAAGCCTCATAAGGATGTGGTTACAGCCAAACCTATATGATTCAGGGCTTTATCGCTGCTCCCCAGGGCCTTGTGCAAGTGAGGTATCTATATGAGACCTCTTAACAGTAATCAATAGTAATTCATTGACATCATCATCAAACCAGTTGCTCTCCTGAGATGGCCCATTTGGGATTACAAGGGAAGCGATTCTAGTGCTGGATAGAAAGTTGCACAAATATTTCTTTCTCTGAAGCCTTTTAGACATCACACTTCTTTTAATAACCATACATTCGTATTTTATCTTTAGGGTAGTATGAAACCTGATGCTCTAACCCCGGATGGAAATTCTATCACAGAGTATAGTGGTAGAATGGACATGGGCTTGGGTTTGTATTGTACTATTCTAGATACCTGTGGACATGCCATATTCCTTCCTTGAAGCCTACTTCCTCATCTAAGGAATTTACACGTACAGCATAAGGACTAACAGTATTAACAATATTATCTATTTGAAGGTTATTAAGAGAGTAGATCGTAAAAAATCTAATCTCAAAGAAAAAAATGTTAACTATGTCAGGTAATGGGTGTTAACTAAACCTACTAGTAACCATTCCACAACATATACGTATATCAAATCATTAAGTTATGCACTTTAAGCCTACACAATGTTATGTTAGTTATCTCTACAACTGGAAAAAAATTAAAATAGAATTTATAATATCTACTTTGCATAGTTACTGTCAACTAGTAATAGTTTATATAAAACTTAGAATGGTGCCTGGCTCTCTCTGTATCAGCAACAGAAATAAACCTTACTTCTTACTAAACTTTGCCTAAGACATAGAGTAACTAAGAATATATTGATTATTTCCATCTGCTTCATGTAACTCAGTATGATACTGCTTAAAACTTACATTCATCTTACATAGTTTTTAAAATGCCTAGTATGGTTGCCTTGTGCCACTTAAAATCTACACTGGGTGTGGTGCTGGAACAATGAATCTTGGAACATTGAAAAAATAAAAAAAAAAACTGATTTTCATACACACACAAAAATAAAACCGAAACATTTCTTCTCAATAGGAAAAAGAAAAAACAGTGTCCGCCAACAAACAAGTCTTTGGGTCAATCGCCACATTTGATTACTGGGATTTTTCTTTTCTTTTTTTTTTTTTTAAAGACTTAGGAGTTTCTATCTAACCATTGATTTTGCCCTTCAGAGAAGACTTGGTCTCCTCCGAGGACCTGTTGGAGTGGCTGCGGCCCTTCTGTGCAGATGACGCCTGGCCCGTGAGACCCCGCATTCAGGTGCTACAGATTTTGGGACAGTCCTTTAACCTGACAGAGGAGGATGGCAAGCTCCTTGTGTTCTTTAGAACGGAAGCCATTCTCAAAGCCACTTGGCCCCAGAGACAGGTAAGGGAGCATCCGGCTGGTTATTGAATGTTTTCCCTGTTAAAAATCACTGGAGGTTATTTCTTGATTACTTTCAATGACTTGGTGGTGAGTAATCAGCTTGGTGATGCCGACACTCCACTTTGTTCCTCAGTCTAGCTATTTAGGAGTTAAATATGCACAACAGAGTTGGTTTGGATTTTTCCATCGGTTTGAATATGCATACGCACTGCAGGTGATGTCTCGTTCACCTCACGTGTGTGGATCATTTTTCTCTTCGTAGAATATAGTCAGGATTCTTCACAGTATCAGTTAATTACCACAGTTCTCCCTGTCCCTGGGGGAATGCGGATTTAAATGGAAATGCAGTGTGCAGTTTAGCTCATTCATTTTTTTCATACTCTGCCCAGGCAGGGAGGTGTCCTCTCTCTTCTGTACCTAGAGTGATAATGTACCACACACACAAGATCTTACTTTCTCCATCCCATCCTTCAACGCTCACTCAATCCATCATTTCTCTAGAACCTTCCCTGACCATTTGAAACTTAACTTTGAATTCCACACATTTGAGCTTTAATTATGTATCATGTATTATTATTGTTATTATCATTATCATTACTATTAAAGTCTTCTCTCCCCACTACTGTGGAAACTCAGAAACCCTGGAGGATGTATTATTGTCTTTTGAATTCCTCTAAGTATGCTGTGCACATACTCTGAGCTTAGATACCTATTGATTAAATAAATGGGAATGCTGATTCCTAAATCAGAGAAATAGGGTGGCCATTGATGTTTGGCTCAAACTCTAAACTGATGCATCCTTAAAGACATAGGACGTAAGGACCAATCACCTCAGTCAAGTGCATTAGCCTGAAGGGTAGATCATATGCCAATAAAATAAAACTTCTCATATAATCTGTCTTGCAAGAGAATTTCCTGGAAGTCTGACTGCAACTCAATTTACCTTCTAATTTTAAAGCTTTGTTCTGTAATTAATATTTATGTCCTTATTACTACATTGAAAGAACAATGAATTTCTTTTTTTTAACAATGAATTCGATATTAAGAATATTTTGAGACTCATCTCAGAACATCTTCATAATTATCATTCTTATATATTCTAATTCCCCTATATGAGAGAAAGAGGTAAATACTATTTAGAGTTAGAAAATTTGATATGAGGAAAAGATGGACTTATCAGAGATTCTATAATCTTGCCAAATTGCTGAAATGGATTGCATTATATAAAAGTCATTGATATCTGAATAATCCTCTTGCTGAAGCCCCATGACCTTCCCAGCCTATTTAGTCTCAGCATTTTGCCTTGAATTGCATTAAGAGATCACTAACAGTCTTTTTAAAGAGCAGTCGATGAACACAAATGCAGTAGACGATGAAATATATTCCAGGTCTCTGGCGCGGTCGACGTTAGAGGTTTGCTGGTCTTAGCGACAGGAAGGTTCATGTAGCGTCTCCGAGGTAAGCTGAGAATTAGGTCTTATTATTTTTGCCACGTGGGATCTTGGATTGTGACTCATTCTGAAACAAACGCACGCTCCTACTCTAGGTGCTTTTCTGACAGAAACGCCAGTTTCCAAGTTCTCAACCTTGCTCGGTTTCCTCTTCCTGGACGGCTGGAGCTGGGCTGGGACAATGAGGCCGATTCCTCTGGTTGGAGCCTTGCTTCACATTATGTCCAATCTCTACTCCAACAATATTACAAAACAATGCGGAGACCAGGGAAAGGGGAAAACATCCATCTTCTCTGTCATGTTGAAACAGTAGAAGTGACACTTTGGTATTTGGGGCAAAATGCTTCAGAAATAGTATGAATGTAAACACTCTTTCTTCTTTAAGCTTTCCTTCACTTTCCAATTACCCAAAGGACAAGATCCAATGTTTATAGTGTTCCAGTGACTTCTGGATATTTCTGAGATTATAATTTCTTTATAGCGACAACTTTTTCCAAAAACAGGATCTAAGGGGAGCTTAGCCTTTGTAAAGCTTCCTTTTCCATATGCTTTTCTGAACTGACTGGACTATTCCCCCAAACACAGTCTGGCCTCTCTCCTTCTCTGTCAGTGCGTAGATCCCCATGTTACTGCTTTTCAGGCTCTTAGAAAACACCTCTCCCAACGTCTCTGACTCAAGTAAAATTCACCTTGTACCCCCTTACTCTTTTTACATTCTCCCCCTTTTCCTTTGTCCTTATAGAAGAGCGATTTCTCTGTTCTTGGAAGCTAACGAGCTGAGTTTCTTTAGGTACTTAGTAAAGGAAATACAGAAACTACCCTCATGGCTTAATTATGCCGTCCATCTATAATCTTCCTCCCTAAATAAATTAAGTCAATAAGTGTCTCCTTCTCCTGTAAAAATGAAGTACTCTGTGTCAGCCTGGCATTGCCGATTCAAATTTGTTTTGGAAGCCACGTGAATTTGGTCAGGAGACTCTGCCTATAGCTGTAAGTTACCATTTGCTACATGGGAAATGAAGGCAGAAAACTTGTGGCTTCACAGTGGAAACAGCAGCAACTTCTAGAATTTTCTAGAACACTGCCCAGAGCTTACATTGGAGGTTACCTGCATTATTGTTTTTACCTTTCACTAGAGCAGTAGAAAGATCAGGGCCTGCTGGACAAATCCTTTGTAATCATAGATCTTGGCCACCCTCCCTTTTCTGTTGGTTTACTGCCTTAGAGAAGATTCCAAAACTGTTAGCTTTGTCTACTTGGTGTGCCAAGTGGAACCTTGAACCGGAGGAGAGAGAGCATGGTTTACTCACTGTCATTGTTTCCACACACACTAAATTCTTCCTCATCTCTCTATCCCAGACGCCAGAAGACCCCAAAATGTTGACTGCATGGGCTCACATATCCTTTCTTCCCTATCCCTTTCTTCGTGCTCAAAGGTAATATTAAGGGTAGAGGCAGATTCTTATGAAGCAAAGATAAGAATAGATAATGATATTGCAATGTTCAATTACCAGAAAATGGAGGACCGCTACCTTTCCTGTGGCTGGTAATCCTCTTAGGCAGACTTTGCATACATCAAAGAGGGACTTAATATTTAATTATCCTCGAGGTGCCCAAAGTAGTGGCCCCACAAATCAATGTGTTGCTGGGAAACCAGCCAGCTCCTGCAAAATTCAACACCGAGTGTGTGGAGCCTGCTACCTCACTGGTTTGCAGAGAGACAGCAATTTCTAGTTTTCTAATGATTAGTTAACAGAATTAAAAATTCAGAGGCCCTCATTTTTCAACTGCTTGAGAGGCCTTCCTTCCCATTACAGAAAAGCGCCCTGGCATGGAGGACAGGGTGAAGGGAAGGAAAGAAGGTATGGAGGGGGAAGGGATGAATGTATGGTGCTCATTCCCTGGGTACAATTTATCTGAGTTTTTCAGGTTTTGTAATTTTCTAGTTAACTGGTGCATGAAAAATACGGGCCACAATACTGATGTTTCCTCAAAAAATTCCATATCCCTTCACCTTATTGTTTTTTCTGGTTTTGTATAAAAGGCATGTGGCTTAGAGTTGCAACCTTTAAATTTCAATCTGCCTGGATTTGTGGTTACAAGTGATCACCGGAAAAAATTAGTTTAGGAAAACTTACTATTATTTTTTTTTTTTTTTTTTTTTTTTTTTTTTTAAAGATTTTATTTATTTGACAGAGAGAAACACAGCGAGAGAGGGAACACAAGCAGAGGGAATGGCAGCAGGAGAAGCAGGCTCCCTGCAGAGCAGAGAGCCCGATGCGGGGCTCGATCCCAGGCCCCTGGGATCTGACCTGGGCCGAAGGCAGACGCTTAACGACTGAGCCACCCAGGCGCCCCTACTATTATTATTTTTAAGTAGGCTCCATGCCCAGCATGGAGCCCAACAAGGGGGCTTGAACTCACGACCCTGAGATCAAGAGTCAGACTCTTAACCAACTGAACCACAGGTGCCCTAGTTGAAGAAAACTTCTAATCTTATTACAAATATTACAGATTCCTACATTTTGTGTAGTTTGAGACATGCAAAGACATACTAACTCTTCTGGTCAGAGACCAGTTTGGTTCATTTGCCAAAACATTAACAAAATACACACTTCTTTATCAGAACTCAGAAAATAAGCAGTAGAACAGGTTCAGTAGGCAAAGCTAAACTTAGTTTCTTACACAGAATTTACTGTTACCTTAAATGCCATCAAAGCTAAGACTCACTGCCATAAATGATTTGTTTAATCAAGCACAGGGTAATGGTTGATGTTAAAAATATATGCATCTACACACATATATCGCACACATATAAATTATCCGTACATGTAATATATCTTTAATAACCATTGAAACTGATTCCTGGAACCAGAGGAGACTTTAGAACGCCTGCCAGTTCCATAGTCACATTTTATAGAAGAGGACACGATGTCCAAAAAGAAGTTACTTCCTCTGATTTTAGCTTAAATGTCACCATTTCTAAAGTGACTGCATCCTGAAGTAGGTCCCTAGTCACCGTCTCTATCATAACGTTTTAAATTTTCCTGTAACCATCACTATCTGCTAAATTCTCCCTGCCTGTCCTTCTGTCTGTTATATGATGTCTTTCTTCTTCCGTTAGAGTATAAATAACCCAAGAACAGGGAGCATACTGGCGCTCTCAGTAAATAGCTGTTGAATAAATGAATATTTAATTTTTAAAAAACTTATCTAAGGTCACCTTTCAAATGGCAAGGTCAGGACCCCTGAGTTTCAATTTGTTGTTCTTGCCATGAGTGGGGAAGGATTAGACCACGCTGCTTCCTCCTCATATGCAAGCAAAAATGATTTGCTTGGGATAATGAAAAGCTTTCCTTGCAGAGTGGCCCAGTGCTTTTGGATTGATGCTGTTTTGTACTAATTTGCTGTACTCTGCTGGCAGTGATTTCTGACCAGCCAGTTGCTTCTCAAATGGAAGCAAATGAGTCACAAACAATCATGTTCGTCCGGACATAAGCAAGAAGTCTGAAATGTTCTAATAGAGCTCGATATGCTTTTCTCCTCAAATATATTAAAGTTGAGAGCACATCCGTGTTACTGGGTTCTGCAAATATTCAGAAACCTTGGAGGGACCCTCTTTAGGAGTAAGGTTTTTTTTCCTTTAGAGATACTCACTTTAGCGTGGGTATCATGGGGGGAAGAGGGGACCGTGGATTGTGTATGAAGTGCACATTACCACATGGAATCTTTAGAACAGCCTTGCTAAGTCATTACCATTCTCTGGTTGAGGTGAGGTCACATAAGCTATTGAGGTCACCCAGCTTATGAAAGATAGAACTGGAGTTCAAACCCAGTTCTGTCTGATCCCAAAGACGGTGTTTTTGGCCCTATACCGCACTCCTTCCCAACTGCTGGGAGCAGCGTGCTCCGCTCACCTTCTCCTCTCTCTGCTGTGACTTTGCCTGGGTTGACCATGACTGGATATGAGGAGAAAGGAGCTTGGTTCAGAAAACAGGAAGCATTGCTTCATCTCTTAGCATTTTTCACTGTCACCATCTAGAGCGCTGTGTGTGTTCACTGCTGCTCAGAGTGCTCTGAAGAATGCCTGCCTCCTGAGTGTTGTATGGGAACTGTTCATTGAAGATTCTTCAAGCACAGATTATGCACCATTCACTGTGCCAGACTCCGGGGCTAGATAGGCCAGGCAGTGAACAGTGAAGTGTCCGGGCTCTTCACACGGACTTGCATTCAGATCCCAGTGTTACTTACCACTTGCTTGCTCCTGGACCTTGGAGATGTCACTATGGGACCGTGCATGTAAGTCTCTAACTCCAGCCCAGGTAAATGGGCCCTGCCGGTGTGGGGATGCCGATCCAGTGGAGCACATAGATACAGAGGCAAAGAAGCGAATTCCCTGCAGACTGCGGATGGCACGGTGGATGTCTACACAGTGCATAAGGTTCGAGGGAGGGCACGCAGCCTTCTGTGCCAGGAGGCAGTGAGGAAAGTCTGCTCTTAGGAGGTGAGCCTTGAGTGAAGGCAAGAGACGAAACTGGAAAGAAGCCGGCCAGACTACTTCCAGTGTCCTGCACGGGTTTCACCGTGACAGTGCTAATAAGCCCCTCTGGGAGAGGGATGCCCGAGAAGCACCGTGATCAGATAGGTGTTTTAGGAGAAGCCCTCTGACCTCTGCATGAATAGCGGGCAGGAGGGGTGCCGGTCAGTGGCGGTGGTCAAGTGGCCCAAATTTGGCCTTGAACTTGGTACCAGCTGTGAAGATGGAGGAGGGTAAAGAAAGCTGAAGGGGTTACTGCCAGGGACCTGGGGGACTGCTTAGAGGTGGGGGGGCAAGAAACACATTTGGGGTCCCTCTGATGTTTGCTTCAGTTGCTAAGGACCCAAATGGCACTGGAAAGAGCAGAGGAGAAACTTGTTTTGTGGAGAAAGACACTTAAGTTCAGAGCTGTGTTTTATACCTAAACAACACTTTTGGGGTGTGGGGCTGTGTGGTGAGATAGGGAGGCTCTGCTTACCCCCTTCCCTGGGTAGACTTCCTTCATAACCTTATATACGCCCAAGGTCACAGCGACCTCTTCCTGGGACGCACACTGGGTTTAGTATGTGTCCCTGGATGGCTGCTTCCTCTATCCCAGGGTCCTCCTCCCAGGGCCAGGTCAGCTTAGGACCACCCGGACCCTCTGTACCAAGAGAATCACATCCAGGGCCTTGTGCGCAGGGCCGAGAGAACCTCAGCAGCCACACCAGTCGTGTTCCTGACCTCTCCTAGGGCAGTGCTGTCTCCTCGTTCCTTTTAAGGGTTAGAGAGAAAAGTGGAAGGAAGACAGGACAAGAGGCAGGGAACATCTCAGCGTTTGGATGTTGGAGAGCGGTGAGGCTAAAGTAGCTGGGGATGACTTCTCTGTGTTTACTTTGGACTTTTTGTTTGGAAGGAATTTCAGGTTTACTCCCCAAATTGCATAAACCATACAGGCCGTGTAAAAGCTCATCAACTCCCATGGAAGGTAGGAATATGGTGATTAATATTACTACATTGAGAATAATCCTCCACCTGATGGTAATTATTTTCCACTCATGCAGTATGTTGATGTGCACTAGTACCCATTTCCTATTCCCAAATACCTGAAGGGAAACTAAGGACACCGCCGGTGCCTCTGGAAAGACGCAGATTTCAGGAGGAGGCCTCGGTTTAGGGAGGCCACGCCCACGCTCAGCGGCCACAGAGAAATTTCAGGGTAAAGCTGTTTTCGTTGGAGAATAGGTGACTCTGTCCACTTTTTCAAGGACAGCGACTTTCTGATAAGAAGGCTGCAGCTACTTGACAAATGGGCTTACAGCGAGGGCTGAAGTCACCTAATTCAGTGAGGATGGAAGCATCGCTTCCAGAGACAAAAGGGAAAGAGATATCTTTGTGTTTGAGTCACATTTGAATTTTGCCCTTTAAAATCCTATGGTGTTTTAGGTAGAGGTGCCTGTGTGGGATCATCACTAACGGACCCTCCCCAACCCCCACCCCCGGCCCCAACGCACTGGGAAGGAGACAGAGGCGTAGATTACTTTCTCTTTCACTGGAGAAAAGGGTAGAATCACGCAAAACTTAGAAGATGAACTTGTGCAAAATGGCTGATTATTTTTACTCATCTCTAGCAGGCATGCTACGGAGCCATTCCAAATCCTATATTCTACAAATAAATGAGACTTTAACAAGAGATGCGCATTAACCCATGATCCCATTATCCTAAAAGAGCCACAATTCTTCCTATTCTTCCTCTGTCCTGTTTAATCTATAGACCCTTTTCTTATTAGAAGAACTCAGAGCACACATCCAGCTCTCTGCTTTTTTATATGTAGCTGTAGCATAAATAATCCCTGTCACCTATTACGTCCTACCGTCTGCTGGTCACTTGGCTAGCTACCTTAGCCACGTTCTCTTATTTAATAATCACAACTGTCGTATAACATGTATTATCTTCGTCTTACAGAAGAGACAGTTAAGCCTCAGAAAGGTCCAGTAATGTCTCCAAAGTATAATGTCTTTCCATGTTACTCTGACTTTATCAGCACTAATTTGAAAGCTGCATATTTAATTAAATTGCCCTTTATCATTACCTTACAGTCTCCTTAGGGAGGTATGTTGAAGATTTGCTAGCCACTTGCTGATCGGCTTTCCTCAATGCTAAACTGTGTTCTGTGGTCACTTCCTCTTGTAGCTGTTAAGGCACATAGTCCAGGTCCCTGTATGCCTCACACTTGCCTTGGAGCGGATGTAGATGCTAGCAGTCTGTGTTTTAGTGAGAACTGTGCTACTTTCTGGAAAAGAGAAAATCTGATTCTTTCCTAGGTCTGCATTCATGTTCAGCCTGCACCTGGCTTTCGGAATTTAAATTCCCGTGGTATTAATATCGATCTGATGCTCCCCCATCTTCCGTAGGCCTCTGAGACCCATTGCTTTCATTTTTATTGACTCAAAACAATACTTCCCTCTTTAATTCTTTTGCAGATAATTTGCCAGATTTATAACTTTGTGATTTTCTTCAACTTAAAATTAATGTTTGTAGCCACGAATGAGTAACATTACTATGATATGAAAATACATTGGGCCAAAACCCATGTCCTTTCCGTTTGAAGAAGTTTCTATAGCCAGTCCTTAAGACAAAGGCTGTTCATGACAGATTATCTTTTAATTTTCCTTACCTGAGAATGTTTTCATTTCCCCCTTTTTATCCTAAAGGATAGTTTTACTGTATATAGAATTTGTAGTTGACAGTTCTTTTAACACTTGAAAAATATTGTGCCACTTTTTTTTGCCCTCTGTGGTTTCAGATAAATAATTTCCTGTTATTAAAATTGTTGTTCTCTCTATAGGGAATGTATTGTTCTCTTTCTGGCCTCTTCCAAGATTTTTTTCCTTTGTCTTTAGTTTTCAGGAGTTTAATTATGAGGTGTCTGGGCACAGATTTCTTTGGGTTTACGCTGTTTGGGTTTACCTCAGCTCCTTGAGTCTGTAACTTAGTATCTTCCACCAAATTTGGGAAGCTTTAAAATGTTATTTCTTAAAACATTCTTTACCCTCCACCTTCTTTCTCCCTTCCTTCTGGAACTCTGATAAGAAATGATCTTACCTGGACTGTCTTATGTCTTTTGGTCAGGAGTCAGAAAATACTGAGTCCTCCTTCCTTTGGGTGAGCGGATATCAGATGCCATGCCTGTGTTGTGCCTCTAGGCCTGGGTGCCCAGGCTCGTTAGCTTTTAGGAGTCCTTTGGTTGTCGCTTCTGTTATTTCCAAAGTTTATAGTTGTGCTTAGCAGGGAGAAGTAGGGGAAAATAGGGTCAGAGTCATTTTGTTTAATCTATATATGTTTATCTTCCTTTATGCAGAAATTCACTTTGAGTTTGGTTACCTGAAATTACTTTTAAAACCTTTTAGGATATGATAAACTTATGTTATCTTGGTGAATTTAGATAAATATAGTTATTTTAATATGTAGACACAAATCCTAGATTAGCACTTGTATATCAAAGTATGTAATGATTAGCCAGCAAAGCGTATTCTTTCTCAAGTGTTAAAATACACGTACTCAGGTCCATTTTCAGGCCCATTTTCTTCTCTTATATAAGGCGAGCCTTTTGCAGTTACAGTGGTAGAGAATTTAAAATTGCTTTCTTAAGAGCTGAACAACGTAAACATTTGAAACCCTTTATGATGTGAGAGGGAGTGTACAAGTGTGCCTACCCAAAATGGGTAATTGTGTAAACTGCTATATTTTTCACATTTCTATTTTAAACATGAGATCAATGCTCTGAAAAGTAAGTTACAAATAATTGAAACGGTTGATGAATTTTCAGAATGAAATGTTTCCCCACAAAACACACTTTTCAAAAGTCTGTGTACACGTGAAGAAGCTGTTATACAGAGAAACTGCTAGCCAGACGCATTTTAAAAATGGAAACTATTATTGACACACTAATATAAAAACAAACATGTAAAGGTTTAATTCATAGTTGTTGTTTTTTTTAAAGATCTTTCTCTCCCTTAGGATACACTTCATGTCCTAAAAATTGACAAGCTGTTAGTTTTTGAAAAGAAAGAAACCCAAATGATACTGAAAACAAGAGTCACTCTTTTCTGATCTGTTCCACTCACCCGTGTAGACCCCACAGTCCACATAAAGGAGAAAGTCCCTGTTATTCATTCTGCAGGAGTTAATTTCAGCAAGGGGGGTATTGACGCTGCTTGCAACATTGTAGACCTACCCTTCCACTGTTTTTAAATATTTTCAAAACACAAAACCTTTTCTTCAAATAAACTGTAGAACTTGGATTTTAACTCAGGAAAGAGCAGCCATTTACCAACTCCTTTTTCCCGCTGCTGACCATCAGTCACCTCCTCAGAACTTCTGAGACTTTGGGGATTCTTGGAGCCCATTTAACAGACAGGGAAACAGGGAAAAGAGACTCAGAGCAGGACTGTACTGAGATCACTCAGCTACCCACAAGGCATTATTGGTCGAGACATAATGTCAGTAAATGCGCCCCCCACCCCACCCCGGGTGTCTTTTGGAGATTTCCTTTTCAGGGGCATCTTCTAAGTCTCACATCCATCTCCAGTAACAAAAGAGCCAAGAATTTGGCTCAGAAATTCATGGAGTTATGGCCACTCCATGAATATTTAATATCACCATTCTGGGCTAAGATCTTTTATAAATGATGGAATGTCTTCATTTATTCATTGGTTTATCTGTCAGTTTAAACACTCAATAATAAGTGCTGGGCATCTACGGTTCGTCAGATATTTTAAGGAGGAGGGATAAACCAGTGAACAAATGAAAGTCTCTCTTTCCAAGGAGCTTCCACAGTGATGGAAGGAGAAAGGCAATAAACAGAAACATATGTAATACATCATACTTGTACGTGCTAGGAAGGAACATAAACCACAGTGAGAGAGACAGATGGTGGAGGGGAATGCAGTCTGAGGTGGGCAGTTACACAGCACCTTCCCTGATGAGGCGATGTTTGAGAGGTTTGAAGGAAATAAGCAAACAAGCCCTACAGATATCTGCAGAGAGAATGTGCCAGGCAGAGAAAACAGCTCAGAGTTCCCAAGGGGGGAGCGTGCATGATGGCCACGGGGCTCCCGAGCCTCGGGAGGCATTGAAGGTGGGAGGTCAGGTCCAAATAGGTGGACGTCTTGAGTTTGAGATGTTTTGTTTTAAATGTTTCTTTGTAAACAGGCAAGAACATGTTGCCAAACTCCCAATTAGACCACCCATTTAAATACCTAAGAGCTCGTCTCGCTTGTTGAGTCCTCTAGTTCCAGAACATCCTGATGATTATAATTTCGTATGGGCTCTGCCGCTCGCTGGCCACGTTACCAGGCCAGATAAGGCTGTTTCCTCATCTGTAAAGGGAAGTTGACAACACCCGTGCGGTTCTCTACCCGAAGCCGTCGTAAGGGTTCTGAACTCTTCCTGGATTCTGAAATTATTTCAAAAACTATAAAATGCTCTGGGGTTATTAGTCCATGGAGGAATGACGTGGGGATTTCAGGCAGGTTTTGAAGAATCTTTTGGGTCGCCATGTGAGCTTGACTTGCCATAGTAATTACCAGCCATTTCATAGTACCATCAACTGTTGTGGGAATGCAGAATTCGTGCTGTGCCCTTTTCAGGTGGCTACTTGGGATTACAGCCAAAATGACTGCTAAATTAAATGCTCTGGAAACATGCATTTGTACAGACAGTTTACATTCTCGTTATCCTTCCAGGGTATCTGTCATCATCTGAGTCTCAGATACCCAAATGTAGAGAATCTGTGTTAAGAGAGGCTAGGGAACAGGAAAAGCAGCTGTTGGCTTACTTTTATATTTAAAACTGCTTTCTAACTTAACATAGCAAACACTGTCAGCCAGAGATGCTGGAGATGTGATTTGTTTCGGGACTGCCTCCATGTAAGGATGTATCATCCAGTTACACAGTGAGAGGACGGATTCGTGTTCTTGACTTGGTCAGAACTTCTTCTGCATTAGAAATGGAGATAGGATTAAAAGGATATTTTGCTTTATTTTGGTGTGTCACAAAAATCCTATGACAAATGTACTTTAGACAGTTCTTTAATTTCAGATTAGAGAAATTGTCTAGACAACATGAAAACTTAGCAATAATAATGCTAAAATGAGAAATAGAAATGCACTTAGGATAATTTAAAGGAAAAAAAGTTTGGCTAATGTTAAGTATGATTAAGTATGAACTATTATAATTTCATATATAATAATTCTGTATTTTAACATAACACATATTAAATACCAGTAAGCCAGCCCTCTACTTGTTTGAATTTATTTTTGAAAGAACATTCAGAACCTTCCTGTAATTTGTTCTAAACAATTCTTTAACTTAAGGGTAAGGCTTAGAACTTCTTGAAGATTTTGGGGGGTTTGGGGTAGAGGGTGGTGGTGGCGAATCTCACCTCTCAACACGTTGTAAAAATTTTCAAGAGTGTTTAACCAGAATCATCAAACGTGAATTCTTCTGTAAACCAGTGAAGTAGCCTCTGCCCCCAATGTTAAGTGTGTATTTCCACTTCCAGGTAGACATAGCTGACATTGAGAATGAAGAGAACCGCTACTCTCTCTTCACGGAACTCCTGGAATCCAGCTCCCAAGAGGCAGAGTTTCAGCACTTGGTTTTGCTCTTACAGGCTTGGCCACCTATGAGACATGACTCTGTGTAAGTGGTAACATAAAATTAGATCTCTTTTGTCTGCTCTTTAGTTTTAAAAATTCAGTACCTTCGAAAGAGCCAAAGAAGAGAAATACATAAAATCAATATTAGCCTGTAGCAGAAATTAAAATTGTCTATTTGAAATATTGTACTTTCTTTCCATTTCTCCTTGCCCCTACATGCAAATATTTTACTCAAAAATATCAGGCTGTGCTTAGGAATAACATCTGACGTAGGGGCACCTGGGTGGCTCAGGCAGCTAAGTGTCTGCCTTCGGCTTAGGTCATGATCTCAGGATTCTGGGATTGAGCCCCGCATCTGGCTCCCTGCTCACCAGGGAGTCTGCCTTACTCTCTCTCTCCTAAATAGAAATCTTAAAAAAAGACATCTGATTTATGTCGACAAAATAGTTGTGTTCCAGTATTTTCACCAGGAAATGGTGAGTCTATTTTAACACAGCTTGCAGTGCAAACTTGAGAATCCATATGGAATAAATTGATAATTCCCATTTACTGAAGACGCACAATGTTATGTGCAATTTACATATATTATCGGTTCACTCACTAAGCCTCCCCAGAAGGCAGGAGGAAGAGGGAGTGGAGACTCAGAAGGTAAATGACTTCAGGCATCCCGTGGCCGCTAAGTGGAGGTGGCGGCACTCTACCCGATGCCCGGCCACCCTCACGGCCCGCGCACCCTCCGTGTCCTGCTGAGCTCGAGGCTGCCCCTTGTGGCCGCGCACAGTGGTCCTGCAGTCCCCGAGCTCCCAGCCAAGGATTCCCTCGGGAGAGGTGGCCAGCTCTCCTCGGAGCACGTATGCTTCTGTCGTGAACTGCTGCTCGTTCTTGCCCTCGTTGGCAAGAAATAGGAGCCCCCGTGCCCCTCTTTCCGACGCCTGCTTGCCCCCCACCCATCCCGTGCTCAGCAAGCCGGCGCTGCCTACGCCGGGACACGTCCCTGGGCCTCGGAAGGTCAAGAAGGAGGTCTTCCTGGAGATAAATTCGTCTGCGAGCAGTTTTTAAAGGACTCCTGAAGAACATCTAGCAAAGACTCTTCCCCTTCACCCTAGGATGAGACTGTTAGGACTAATGAAGCAAACCAAGGAGAGTGGTGTCCTTGTTTGGTGTCCAGCCACATGTCTGTAGAAAGGGGGAAGAACATTTCTGAGAGTGGATGCCACCCGGATATGCAGCTTTCAGCATGACATTCTTTCCTTCACTGTTGGAAATGCTGCGGCACAGGCTCCCCCGTCGTCAAACCTTCAGTTCTCCGTGGGACGGTGCCCTGAAGCCACCTTGCCATTTTGTCCCTGCTGTCTTGGCAGAGCTGCCCCGGGACCCCCAGGGCCTTGTTAAAAGCAATCTCCCAGGAACGCCTGGGTGGCTCGGTTGGTTAAGTGGCTGCCTTTGTCTTAGGTCATGATCCCGGGTCCCGGGATCGAGTCCCACATCGGGCTCCTTGCCCAGCAGGAAACCTGATTTTCCTTCTGCCTGCAGCTCTCCCTGCTTGTGTGCTCTTTCTCTAACCCCCTCCCCCCACCCCCCCAAAATAAATGAATATAGTCTTTAAAAAAAAAAAAAAAAGGCAGTCACCCATGCTTGGCTTGCTGAGTCTAGCTCTCTCCTGGGAATCAGTTTCTAACCAGCTCCTCGGTGACAATAATGTGCAGTAGATACTGACCCACTAATTAGATTGCCAGTAATGCTTTGCTTTTTAGCAAATGATTAGGGTTGCAGTGTAGGTTTCCTCATGCCCTCAAAAGGGATCTCTCGGTCTAAAGAGAGTTTTTCAGAATCAAAAGTACAACCCCCTCCCAGTCGATTAGTTTACTGTGGTTTTATAGTTTCTCGTACCTTTAGAACAATGACCATTTCAAATCACTCACTTACCCACAAGAAGTAAAATCAGCTTCACTTAAAACATTTATTGCATTTTAAACAGTGCATTTATAGATTTTAGAAATCTTAGTATTCTTTTATAGCCAGTATAAAGTGAAATTTGTAAATTGCTAACCTGTGTTTTAAAAACCTCCTTTAAAGGCCACATGGGTGGCTCAGTCATTTAAGTGTCTGCTTTCAGCTCAAGTTCCTGGGGTTGAGTCCCACATCAGGTTCCGTACTGAGCAGAGAGCCTGCTTCTCCCTCTGCCTGCCGCTCCCCCTACTTGTGCGCTCTCTCTCTCCCTCTCCCCCCCCACTCTGGCAAATAAATAAAATCTTTAAATAAATAAATAAAAACCTCCTTTATGAAATCATTAGAATCAAACCATTACTGGTCCTCTTACGCCTCTTACCAGCCATGTCTCTATCCAAGAGGGGACCTGAGGGTAAGTCAGATAAATTTATCTGTTTTCCTGGCCCAAATTGGTGTTTTACCACAAGAGACTCTATGATGGGATGTTTTCAAAATTGGCTCTTTTTTTTTTTTTAAAGATTGTATTTATTCATTTGACACAGAGAGAGAGAACAAGCAGGGGGAGCAGCAGAGGGAGAGGGAGAAGCAGGCTTCCTGCCGAGCAGGGAGCCCAGTATGGGACGTGATCCCAGGACCCTGGGATCACGACCCGAGCCGAAGGCAGATGCCCAACTGACTGAGCCACCCAGATGCCCCAAAATCGGTTAAGAGTACTTTTGAGTACCATTTTTTTAGTTGGCGGATAATCCAGTGTATTCAGCACTTCCAGAATAACCCCCCCACAAAGGGACGGAGGGGAGAAGGAGTGGGAAAGACAGGAGGAAGGGTAATGTGACAATGATTGAATGTTGCCAGTTAACACAGTAAAGTTAAAAACTAAGAAATTTGCTGGATCCACATGACGGCTAATTTACTAGAACCAACTTGGGTGTTTAAGTTTTTTGTGCTTTGTTTTGTAAAATATAGATATTTTAATAGTGTGCATTTTATGACTGTCATATACTTTATTTTAATGAATTAATATTTTAAAATTTTGTGTTCCAGTTTTTAAAATTTTATTTAAATTCCATTAATTAACATTTAGTATAATATTAATTTCAGAGTTCAGTGATTCATCAGTCTTACGTAACACCCAGTGCTCATTACATCACATGCCCTCAATGCCCATCACCCAGTCACCCCAACCCCCACCTTCTTCCCCTCCAGCAACCCTCAGTTTGTTTCCTATGATTGTCTCTTAAGTTTTGTCTCACTCTCTGATTTTGTCTTGTTTTATTTTTTCCTCTCTTCACCTGTGATCCTCTGTTTTGTTTCTTAAATTCCACATATGAATGAGATAATTTGATAATTGTCTTTCTCTGAGTAACTTATTTTGCTTAATACTACACCTTCTCGTTCTATCCATGTTGTTGCAAATGACAAGATTTCTTTTTCTTTTCGTTTTTCTTTTTTTTTTTTTTTTTGCTGGCCAAGTATATCATTATATGTATATACCACATCTTCTTTATCCATTCATCTGTTGATGGACATCTGGGCTCTCTCTGTAGTTTGGCTATTGTGGACATTGCTACTATAAACATTGGGGTACAGGTGCCCCTTTGAACTGCTACATTTGTATCTTTGGGGTGAACACCCAGTAGTGTGATTGCTGGGTCGTAGGGTAGCTCTATTTTGAACTTTTTGAGGACCCTCCATATTGTTTCCCCGAGTGGCTGCACCAGCTTGCGTTCCCACCAACAGTGTAGGCGGGTTCCCCTTTCTCTGCATCCTTGCCAACATCTGTCATTTCCTGACTTGTTAGTTTTAGCCGTTCTGACTGGTATGAGCTGGTATCTCACTGTGGTTTTGATTTGTATTTCCCTGATGCCGAGTGATGAGCTTTTTTTCATGTGTCTGTTGGCCATTAGTATGTCTTCTTTGGAGAAATGTCTCTTCATGTCTTCTCCCCATTTATTGATTGGATTATTTATTCTTGGTGTTGAGTTTGGTAAGTTCTTTATAGATTTTAGATACTAACCGTTTATCTGATAAGACATCTCAAATATCTTCTCCCATCCTGTCAGTTTTCTTTTGGTTTTGTCAACTGTTTCCTTTGCTGTGCTTTTTATCTTGATGAAGTCCCAGTAGTTCATTTGTGTCTTTGTTTCCCTTGCCTTTGGAGATGTGTCCAGCAATATGCTGCTGCGACTGAGGTCAAAGAGGTGGCTGCCTGTGTTCTCCTCAAGGATTTTGATGGATTCCTGTCTCACATTTAGGTCTTCCATCCACTTTGAGCCTATTTTTGTGTCTGGTGTAAGGAAATGGTCCAGTTTCAATCTTCTGCATGTGGCTGTCCAATTTTCCCAATACCATTTGTTGAAGAGACTGTCCTTTTTCCATTGGATATTCTTTCATGCTTTGTCGAAGGTTACCATAGAATTGAGGGTCCAGGGGCACCTGGGTAGCTCAGTGGGTTAAGCCTCTGCTTTCGGCTCGGGTCATGATCTCAGGGTCCTGGGATCGAGCCCCGCATCGGGCTCTCTGCTCAGCAGGGAGCCTGCTTCCCCCTCTCTCTCTGCCTGCCTCTCTGCCTACTTGTGATCTCTCTCCTCTCTGTCAAATAAATAAATAAAATTAAAAAAAAAAAAAAAAGAATTGAGGGTCCATTTCTGAGTTCTCTGTTCTGTCCCATTGATCTGTGCGTCTATTTTTGTGCCAGTGGGTTTTTTGGTTTTATTCCCCTGTAGGAAAATACATGGAAAGCATAATAGATCCATCCTTATGGGAGATTTATAAAATTCTCATCCATTGTATCAAAACTGGCTAGTGAAAAATACATTTTGATAATTCTCGTCAAAGCCGCATGGCCCATTGGGGTGCGCTGTTTGGCCGGCTATTGGGTCCGCTGCAGTGAGGCTGCCTGTTAGCGAAACCCAGGAGAGTGGAATTCAGACTTTGAAAGAGAAAAACAGAGGGTGAGTCCTTGAGTGTAAGAAGACTCCCCAGTCCCCAGACCCTCTCAGAGCTTTGTTTGTCCCTTGAAATAAGCAGTATTCTTTGTCCTCACACAGTGTTAGTTTGAGCTGAGACACAAAGGCTTTGCCAAAGGCTAGTGTTGTGAGTCCCTTTGTCATTGTTACACTTGACATTTTTCTTAGGGGACAAGGAATGAAGTCCTTTCAAGGGAAGAACCACCTTAGGTGTTCAGTGTCTAGAATCCAGAGCTATGCTGAGACAACAGACTCTTACAAGTAGTAAAATTATTTTAAATAACACTATAAGCAAAATTGGTAACCTCTTCCTGGGGCCATGGAATGAATGTAACTTTAAGGTGTTTCTGGAAAATGTAAATTGCAAGATTTGTATGAAACACGGGGTAGTGACATCCAGAGAAGGAAAACAAAAATCAAATGTGTATGCTTTAATGTTTTAGAAATAAGGGAACTGGGGACGCCTGGGTGGCTCAGTCCATTAAGCAACTGCCTTCGGCTCAGGTCATGATCTCAGGGTCCTGGGATCGAGTCCTGCATCGGGCTCTCTGCTCAGCAGGGAGCCTGCTTCCCCCTCTCTCTCTGCCTGTCTCTGCCTACTTGTGATCTCTCTCTCTCTGCCAAATAAAGAAATAAAA
Organism: Procyon lotor; assembly: GCA_028646535.1. Classification (NCBI taxonomy): domain Eukaryota; kingdom Metazoa; phylum Chordata; class Mammalia; order Carnivora; family Procyonidae; genus Procyon; species Procyon lotor. The sequence continues at coordinate 108,296,104 of CM053610.1, forward strand.
TCTTAGAGAAAAAGAAAGAAAGAAAGAAAGAAAGAAAGAAAGAAAGAAAAGAAAGAAAGAAAGAAAGAAAGAAAGAAAGAAAGAAAGAAAGAAAGAAAGAAAGAAAGAAAGAAAGAAAGAAAGAAAGAAAGAAAGAAAACAGTGTGAAGGGCACAGTGTGGTCTCTGTACCGCTTGCCCGTGCTCCCAGTTTGACCCCCACTGCACACTGCCCTTACTGTGTGGGCCCGGAGCCCTCGTCCTAGTCCTGGGATCAACAGAAGCCAGTATTTAGGTGGCAAATACTCAGATGTGCCTGCTATTGAGAAGGCACAGTTACAAACATCATTCACCAAATAAAGCAATTTTGTAAGGAAAACATTAAGTTGCTTTCTCCGAGTGAGGAAACCTGAGGCCCAGAGAGGTAGAGTGGCTGTCCCCGCACTGACCGTCTGGGCCGAGAGTGTTGAAGTGATTTGTTTGAGTCGCCTAAGCCGGAAGGCAGCGAGCCGGCCCGTGAGCCCGACGGGAGCTCCGGCCTCCAGGCCGCCGCACTCTGAGAGTCCGCCTGCGGCCTCCACACCGCTGGGCACCTGGTGATGCCCCAACGAGCTCTTTTCCCTCTGGAAGATGTTCTCTTTTCCACAGGAGGGACTCGAAGGAACACATCATCTAGATTGTGACCCAAGTTTGCCAGAAAGCATTTTACTTCCCAAGGTGGCAGTTCTTTTCTTTCTTAGCATTTCGCGTCGCAGTTGTTACGACATGCATCATTCATTCCTGGTGCCTCGGTGTTTTTGTCCCTCAGAAGCGACATAACCAGCAATCCGTGGGTGAGACTGATGACCGGGATGCTGACCCGGTGTGCGGCGGAGAACAAGGAAGGACTGGGGAACGAGGTCTTGAAAACCTGCCGCTCTTTGTATAACACGAAGCAGATGCTCCCTGCGGAGGTGAGTGCAGATTTCCAGTGCTTTTCCTGGGGGGGGGGGGGGGG
>CM053610.1:108297578-108315585 GCA_028646535.1 Procyon lotor
TATATACAATGGAATATTATGCCTCCATCAGAAAGGATGAATATCTAACTTTTCTATTAACATGGACGGGACTGGAAGAGATTATGCAGAGTGAAATAAGTCAAGCGGAGAGAGTCAATTATCTTATGGTCTCACTTACATGTGGAGCATAAGGAAACACGGATGGCATGGTGAGAAGAAAGGAAAGTGTGAATGGGGGGAAATCGGAGGGGGCGATGAAGCATGAGAGATTGTGGACTCTGAGCAACAAACTGAGGGTTTTGGAGGAGGGGTTGGGGGGTGGGCGAGCCTGGTGGTGGGTATTGAGGAGGGCACGTATTGCTTGGAGTGCTGGGTGTGGTGCATGAACAACGAATCCTGTAACACTGAAAAAATAAAAGTATTTGGGGGGAAAAAAGAAAAAGCATCTAGCACAGAGACTCCTCTGATAGGCAGCTGCTCCTGCAAGCTTGTGGATCGAGGTGGAAAATGCCCCCATTCACTCACTGATCGCATGTGTTATTTTTTATAAGTTATGAGACGCTGACAGCTTTGTAAGCATTTACAGCTGCGTGGATGATGCGTGAGTGCAGATGCCCGACATTGTGCCGGCTTCGCCTCCAATAGCTGTGCTCATTTCCTTCTCTAAGCTCCTCTGAAATTGCAGACCTCTAGTGTTGAGCGTGTAACCTCTTACAAATGGCCAGCAGCCTCTTCCCTGAAGAAATAGACAGTCTTTCTTAGAGATTATGTTGTTGATGAATAATTAAAACCCTAGTGTGGTACAGACCTTCCTCAGCTAGCGATGGGGTCACGTCCCAATAAATCTATCATAAGTTCAGAATATCCTAAGTCAAAAATGCATTTAATACAGCTAACCTACTGAACACCGGAGCTTGGCCTCACCTACCCCACGCATGCTCAAAGGCTTCCGTTAACCTACGGCAAAATCGTCTAACACCAAAGCCTTTTTTATAGTGAAGTACCGAATGTCTCACGTAGTTTGTTGAGCACTGTACTGAAGGTGAGTGACAGAATGGCCGTGTGGGTGCGGAAGGGGGGTGGTCAGTGTATCAGACGTTCACCCTCATGGTCGCGAGGCTGGTGGGCAGCCGTGGCTTTGCCCGGCATCGCAAGAAAGATCATAGTGCGTGTTGCTAATCCAGGAAAAGAGCCAAAATCCAAATGCAAAGTGGTCCTACTGAATGTGTGTTGTTTATGTGCCTTTGTAAAGTCAAAAAATCGTAAGTTGAAGTTAAGTCAGGCTCTCTGTCCATCAGCCTCGGTAGGATGTGAACTCACCTCTGAAACCTTACTCTCTCTAAGAAGGGTATTCCTGCTGCTGTATTCAGATCTCATCTCTGGAGTATTTTCTACAGGGTAAAACTCACCGCTCATTTCATCAGAGTAAGCAGATGTCAATCTATCACAGTTCTGTAGACTGAAAAATAATTCCAGACTTGTGCTAGCTTCTGCTCTTCACAGCTTGCTTCCTTCTCTTTTGTACTGCTCAGAGCCTCGACCTACACCCTCCCTCCCAGGATCTGTGTGGGACTACGATGCCTGGCGAGAGAATCATTCAGGGAGCTACAGAGGGAGGGTGGAAGGCCTCATCACATCAAATTCAGCATTTCTCTCTGAAGCTAATTAATAACCACATCTTTCCGGTACCAGCCCTTTGCCAGGCATTGTAGTAGGCACAGCCTCACTTTCTCTTCTCAATAATCTTGTGCGAAGATCGCAGTCTAGTTTCACAGATGAAAACACAGAGACTCAGAGGTCATCCAGCGAGTAAGAGCTGGCGTTGAAATTGAAACCCCAGACCCAACATTCAGAGCCTGTACTCAGCCCTGCGGCCCCTGTAACATAACGAGGCAAGCTTTCGGTGGAAGTGAGTTCTCTCTGCAGAGAAATGAAATTGCCCTGAGCGTGTCGCATTATATTAGCTGTGAAAGAGACTCAGGCAGAGCTAGTCTAACAACTGGGCCACCGTGGGGCTTCTTTTTTCAAGCCCGCTCAGACCCCGAGGTCCAGCGCTGCTGGGGGTCGGGAGCCTCCGCCTCCCTGGGTGCTCCCCGCCAGTTTCTGAGAAGCCTCGTGGTAAGAGAGAACCTCCAGATTGAAAGCTGCACCTTTATCTTGAACATGTTGATCTTAGCCCTGCCTGATGGGGTTGCTCAGCATTAGTTGCTTCCCTGGACAGCCCTCTGTGTATTTCGTATTGGTGATTCTCAGCCTCTTTCATCTTCCTCTTCAGGCACAGGAACTGCCAACATTACTTACAGAGCGCCTGTGTCTAGGTTGGAGGGCCTTCAAGATGCTCAGAAACACATCTTTACATTAAAGATGTTGTACAGAACCAGGATACCTTTGGCCCCTCTAACTCTATCCAGGTTTCCAACTAGTACTTCCATTGTGAGAGTCTCTTCCACTCTGGAGGGCTCCCTCAATACTGCCGTCTCACACAGTGCTTAGCTGGATACCTCTGGGGACAGGCAGCTCACTCCCTGTAGGTTAATCTATTCGATTTCTAGGCTGCACGGATGGTGAGCAGCCTGGTACTGGGTACAGGAGTGAGGAAGGGGCGGGATATTTGTAAAGATCAAGTAAAATAATTTCTTAGGTTCAAAGGAATTACGGGGAGATTCACACATGAAACGATCGCACAAGAAATGGGAGTAGGAAAGAGGGCAGTACAATGGAACCGGCCCTGCTCAGGGCCGCCCGTGCAGCATTTGCTGTGGTCAGAGAGGTGATCAAGCTTGGGGTTTCAACGATTCTCTTCCGTTGCTAGACCGTAAGTTAGGTGATTTGTCCTCGTTTTGGTTTCAGAGGAGGTAATTCCGTGCCCGCAATTGGGGCTAGTGCTTCTGCCGAAGTGGAGGATGAATAATCAGTCAAATAAACAGAGAACAAAAGAAACCCTGTGGGCATTTTTCTTACCCAAGTGTACAAGTATTGTGCTGCCCTTTTGTTTTTCTGCCCTAGTAGTTGGTGTTTAATAACTTTATTAGTAGTGGTATATGTAAAACTGAGACAAATACCCTATCCTCAAGTAAACAGTGAAATAATATTAAATAACCTTCTTTAAAATAATTGGAATGAGGCCCTACATACATTATGCTACTGGAATTTCAGCATACCTCATTACTATAATTACTCTGCGTTTGGTATAGATCCATAAAAATCAAAGATTTTAATTCAGAGAAGGCTCATTACCTGTTGTGGAAACTGGAATTAAGCAGATAACATTTTCATGACTTGGAAGACAGTAGCACTTTGTGCTTTAATAGATTTCTTTCCCAAGATCTTCAAAGTTTCATTTATTCTCAAAAATTACAGAAGAAATAATCAGTGACCAAGATGGCAAGCATTACCCATTTTATGCTATGTGTATGCCTTCCCCTTCTAGAACACGCTTCATGCCTAGTTTGTTTGACTGTGGTAACTTCTGCCCTCCACTGAACTTGAACTCTGCCCCAGGATTTGTGCTGGGCACTTAAAAGCGTAGGTTATCACAGCCCCTAGACACTGTCTGTTTTTCAGATGTGGAATCTGGGGCCCAGAGAGATTGTCCTTAACAAGGTCACACAGCTGTTCAGCAAAGAAACCAGGATTGGAAATTGGTCTCTAGCCCAAAGTCTGTCTTCTCTTCCCAAGACCAGACTGCCTCTCACTCGAATTCAAAAGTTATTCGATCAGAGGAATTAAATCAACTAATCCTCCTGGACTTGTTTCATATTTATTTCAAACATCCAACTGAGTCCAGAAATGACAGGACATTTTTTTTTCCTCAAGCTGGGAAAGCACCAGTCAAGCAAATATCAGGGACGGGTGGTTTTCCCGTCCTATGTACCGAAGTAAGTCTTGGTCTATTAAAAAGTTACATATTTTTAAAAGTCAGGAAAAAAATGTATATTTTTAGATATATATATATAATCAGATCCTTTGAGGAATTATAACCTCTAAGCTTTAAAGCTTAGAAAAAAATCATAAAGGAACAGTTCTTTTCCTGACAATGTAAAAATGTAAAACTTCTATAAAGCAACAAATAAGCCAACAGAATTGCAAACGGTTTAGAATGCTCATTATAACTAAAATCAGGGTTAATATTTAAATTATACAAAGAACTCTTTCACGTGTGAAAGAATCATGTAACAGTTCTAGTAAAGTAGCGAAGGATTTGATGCTTCCCACAAGAAAAAAATAAAAATGATAGTAAGTAGTATGGGGAAAAATGGTCCTTGCAAATGAATATTCAAATTAAAACATCCTTGAGGTATCATTACGCATCTCCTAAATTAGCAAAATAATTTTGCTTTCAAAATAATAACTGCCAAAGCTGAGACATTTGCCAACACACTCCTCTGTGGATGCTCCCCCTGTAAACTGGACAGTTGACTTTGCTATGGCTGCACTCACATTCACGTCCACACCAAAAACGGTTTCAGGCATGTGCTGTGGTAACAAAGCACCACAGACTGGGCGACTCAAATCACAGAAGTTTATTGTTCTACAGTTGTGGAGACCAGAGTCCAAGGTCAGGATGTCAGCAGGATTGACCTCTCCTGAGGCTCTCTCCTTGGCTTGCAGACGGCCACCTTCACCGTGCATCTTCACAGGATTGCTTGCCACTTGGTCTGTGTGTGTGTCCTCTCCTCTTGATGAGGACATCAGATTGGATTAGGATCCACTCCCTGACTCATTAAACCCAATTACCTCTGTAAAGGCTCTTTCCCCAAGTGCAGTCACGTTCTCAGGTCCTGGGGGTTAGGACCCAACATGGTGATAGGGGAGGGGTGCAGTTCATCCCAGAAGACCCCAGTAATGCCTCTCTGGTGAGTTATCCTATGAAAGTGATTCCAAGAAAACACACACAGAAAAAAATTCATTGATAGTACTGCAGTAATTCAAATATTTGAAAACAGCTAAAATGTTGTAAGCAGGAGAAATTAAATAAATGTTATCTCTACTCAGTAGATGATTTTGTAGCCATTACAATTTTTAAGAATGAAAACTATGTAAAAACAATAAATTTTTTTTTTTAAGATTTTATTTATTTGACAGAGAGAGGTCACAAGTAGGCAGAGAAGCAGACAGAGAAAGAGGGGGAAGCAGACTCCCTGCTGAGCAGAGAGCCCGATGCGGGGCTCGATCCCAGGACCCTGAGATCATGACCTGAGCTGAAGGCAGAGGCTTTAACCCGCTGAGCCACCTAGGCACCCCAGACTCTGCCTTTCTTGAGGGAACCTCTGGGAGGGTCAGAGGGGCAATTCTGTATTTGATTTCCGTGACTTCTGCCGTAGGCTTTGTTGGCCAAGGGAGCACCTCGAGAGCTTTTAGAGAGTGGCTGCCTACCCCGTCCCTGCCGGCCTGCGGCGGACTCCCGCCTGCCAGCACACGGCAGCTCTCCGGAAGGCTGGGCGCATCCAGCAGGAACCTGACTGTAAGGATGCCCTTGCACTGGAGAAAAGCAAACAGAAGACGGGAGTGAGAAGACGGGAGTGAGAGGAGCCGCAGCCGCAGGCATTGACAGAACCCGTCTCTTCCTCAAGCTGGAAAAATCCATCACTCCCTTTCTAGGAGACTTTCAGGCCCCCAAAGGGAGGGTTTGTGAGTAAACAGAATAATAAAGGCGTCCTAGCCTTGAAGACTTACTCAGGGCAGCAGAGAAGATACTGCCCTGCAGTGTTTGGATGCTGGGCCTTTTATCTGTAGATTTATCAAACATTTGCCTGGAGCATCCTGGTGCACAGTCTGTTCCCTCCTAGAGGGCTAGGTGGGGGGGCTCTTTCTTGTTCAGGGTGAACCGAACAGTACCACGCGCAGCGACTCAGGTGCCCCGTGTGTGCGTGTGCGTGTTCCCGGGGGGAGGCAGCAGCGAACAGGGAAAGGGTGAGAGCGATAGAATTATTCATTCCTTCATGGATTCATCCCGCACGTCTCGCCGAGCCCCTAGCACGTGGCCAGCACTGTTCTGGCCATCGGGGTTGCAGGGCTAAACAGAGCTTTGCCCTGGAGGAGACCATATTCCGGAGGCGAACGGACAGTAGACGAGTCCAGGATGAAGGCTGCTAGCCCCGCTCGCCGGTGAGCAGCCCCATGACGCCCCCACAGGACTTTGACCTCACCGGATGGGTTCTCTCATCCCTCAAATGCGGCAGTGTCTTAAAGGGATGCGTGAAGGTTGAGTCCAAGTGCTCACTGGCACGTGGGTAGCCCCCTCTGTAAGTGTAGACCCGGGGATGGTGGGGGTGGCACCCACATGGGGTCAAGATTCTTGTTCCCTGGCTGTGAAGCAGAAGGAGGAGGGGAGCTGGAAGGCGAGAAGATACAGAGACTCCCTCGGCAGCCCCCGGCGGGGAGTGTTGGAAGCGCCCATGTCGCCTGCGGCAGAAAAGCTGGTCCTTCATACCACCTCCTCCCCTACCATTGAGCCTCTAAAAGCAAAAACAAACAAAAGCTCCTAAATTGAGTTCAACCAAAGCGTCTTCCTGAGCCCAGGGTGGCTGAGCCGCATGTGCTCGGGCTGAGAGCGAGAGGCCCTGGCCTGGCGGAGACTCTGCCCTTCCAGAGTCCAGCTCGACTCGGATTCTCCGCAGAGTGTTCTTATCCCGAACTTGCGCAGTTTACAAAAATGTGACAGTGTTCAGTAATGCAGGTTCATTCGTCCGTGGAGCACATGTTGATTAAACCGGATGCTGGAGTAGAAGGAGGACCAACCTCTGTGCCCTCCAGAAGCCCCCAGAATGGCGGGGGAGACAGGCATACGGACAAGTGTCCAAGTGCCACAGAGTGGGGAGGAAGGGTCAGCTTGGCCGAGAGATTTAGGGACAGTGTCATCCCCACGATGGCCTCGGGGCCGACATTTCTTTTGGCTTTAAAAGGTCACTAGGTGGCAGGAAAGATGGACGCTCTCTGACAGTGGGTAGTAATTCTGTCCCCATACTTTTGTTTCGAGTCTTGAAGTCGGTGGACACAGTTGACCTCCTCTTCGGTAGCCTTGCCTCCTCATCAGGGAACACGAGGGAAGACCACAGAGTTGTGTAACGTAGCTGGTCCACACGTTAGGTAATTGGCTTTGAAATGCCACATGATTTCAGAGGTTCCTGCAACCCAAACTACTCAAAGCATGCAGTGACATTAAGAAGAACCATCGTGAAGCTGGCTTGTGACACCCCGATGTAAATGAGGGCTCGGAGTTTTGAGTGTGATCAATGTTGACTTCATTTCTTACAAGAATATGGACAATAATATTAAATAGAAATGCCTAAGCTAAGTGTCACAGCCATGAAAGACCACACAGAGACTAAGCTGTGAGATGAGGGAGCAGATACAGGATATCCACGCTGAAAACAGGCCCTGTAACATTGGTCTCCAAAGCGATATAAAAATGTCTTAAAGGGGCACCTGGGTAGCTCAGTCGGTTGAGCTTCTGACTCTTGATTTCAGCTCAGGTCATGATCTCGGGGTCATGAGATCAAGCCCCACACTGGGCTCCGTGCTCAGCATGGAGTCTGCTTGAAGATTCTCTCTCCCTCTTCCTGCTCATGGGCTTGCACGCACAAGCTCTCTGTCTCTCTCTAAAATAAATGGATCTTTTTTTAAAAGTCTTAAAAAGAGCTTCTAGAGGCTTAAGCACGCAGAGCCTATAGCCCTCCTGTCCATTACCCTGTTTACATTAGCGGCATTGATGGATAGATTTTCTCAGTGCAGGACAAGAAAGGTTCTCCTGTTCTGGAGGGAATTGTTTCCACGTGGATCTATGGACAGGAGAGGCTTGGGGTTCCAGGACCTGGACCGCAGTGACACGGTCAGTGCCGCGGTTGGAAGCCCGGGCTCTAAAGTCGAGACTGACCCACAGGCAGCTCCTGTCCTGGCCTCCTGACCCGCCGCGACGTGAGATGAAGTCCTTAGCCCTCGCCTCCCTCACCTGGGGCGGCTCGGGCCGAACTGGGAGGAGTCGGGGAAGTAAGACAGGTGCACACTCGGCAGTCCGTGGCCCTCGGTATCTGGCAGCTGTTGCCGTGACTCGGGGTTCTCGGCACGTGGTTGTGTCTGACTCCGCAGGGGAGCCGTGCGTGTGAGGCCGCACGGCAGAGATGCTCTTTGGTGCGAGCCCCCGGGCGAGGGGGGTGAGGATGACAGGCGGAAGGGCCCAGTGTAGCGAGCCGCGGAGGGGAGGGTGTGCGTGAGGAGTTCGCTGGAGAACTAAGCAAGGCCACGCTCATGTTCTGTCTCCTTTCTTAAAGGTGAACGACTCTAACTGTGACGCAGAGCTGCTGTCCCTGCTCGTGGACGCCGGGCTGCTGGCCAAGTGCATCTCCACTCCCTTCTACCCACGTGTCGTGGAGCAGCTCTTGGCCAGCCCACGGCAAGGGCCCTGGGACTCGGAAGGGCTGGCCAGACACCTGCGGGAGGCCGGCCACGTAGCCGAAGCGGGGTCGCTCCTTCTGGCCTCGAGGAGGACGCACCAGGCCCTGCGGACCTTCAGCGCGGCGCTGAGCGCGGGACAGCACTGGGTGTGAGCCCGGCCCGGCCCTGCGCAGCCACGGCTCAGCCACCCAGGGGGAAGGCGCCCCCAAGCCGAAGGCTGTTCCACAGGCATCGCGTGAACCTGTCAACTGTTCTCAGTGGTTCCGACAAACTGCAAATAAAGATGTACAGAAGTGACGAGGGTCATTTACGCTTGTTCTTTGTTCTGGTGACTGGTTAACGGACTTTCTCATTGACTAAGAGAGACTTGACTCCTCGACTTCATTTCGAACCGCCTTTTCTGGGTAGAACCCAGCGAATAAAGACATTTCGGATGGGGTGGCGGCGGGGGCTGCATTTGAAAGGGAGAGTGTGTGTGGAATGGGCCGTGGTTGGAGCGGACGTCCAGGATGGAGGAAGGCCGTGTCGAGTTAGGGACGCAGTTTGGCTCAAAGTACCCCAGCTCTCTGAGCCTTAGTCAGCCAGTGTAAAATGTATATGTATTGTATTGTTTGTGTCACGAGTTGTTATGTGAAGTTATGTGTGGGAGGCCCTGTGTGGGCCCGAGAAATGTTACGTCCTCCCCACTCATCAGTGTTACCGTCTGTGAATGGTGATTGTGAGGCCACAGGCAGATCCGTGGGCGCACCGCACGTGCCTGCTGAATCAGGGGCCCCCACGCTATTCAACGTCACATCCTAAGGTTGGCAAAGTGGCGTCTCTGGAATCTGGATAACTAGGTGGGGGGCTAACGGTGCTGCTGTGGGCACTTACCCTGGGGGGGGTCACTAATTTGCACGTAGCCCGTCACAGCAAGGGTGTGGATGGGAAACCCCCCAGGAACACCGGAAGTCTTCGTCATCTTTGGACAAGATTTGTCGGCTTCATTGCCCGCTCCTCTGACTTCTGACCAGTTGTCTACCCCTGGACTGAGTTCCTTGTCCAAACCTTTGGTAGCATCAAATTTGGGAATTGGGGAATTCTTACACAATTTGGGAATTTGGGAATAGCTTACACAAGCCTCTGAAATGCTTTCAGAGGAAAAGATCAGCATTTTTCTCCCCAGTTAGGTAACACCTGTGCGGAGAGACCCACAAGACCCGAAGGGCCTTCCTAGGACTCGGAGGGCACCAGCTGGGCCCGATGGCATTGATGGAGCCCCCAGGAAGCGTGCCTCCTGGTCACTTGGGCTTTCTCTAACCTTACAGCTACCTTCCATCATTACAGGTGACTGAAAACATAAAGTGAGCAGTGTTCTGAGGTAACACAGTCCGTTTTAATGGGATCCGTCCAGAAATGTTTTTCTCCAAATTGCGGAATTATAGGCCCTAGACACCAATATAACACCATGACTCTCTAGGTAGATAAACCGAGGGCCAGAGGGCTGACGTGACTTGCTCAAGGCCAGCGGTGACGTGTGGGTCTCTACTGGGCAATGCTGCTGTGGAGGGGAGTCCTTCATATAAACTACATTGCTCTGATCGGACTCGTGTCGTCTCCAGAAATCAAATTGCAAAGTTTGAGCAGTTTCTGTGGAGGGAAAAAAAAAAAAAAAGGCATACACTCCAGATTCATACAAACTGCAGAAATAATCGAGAAGATTGAGTTGGTGTTTGTGTTGGTATTTAGAATGTTGACCATAAATGTTAAAGAAATGAGATAATCTGATGTCTTCCTTACTAGAAAAAGCTCCTAACTAGAAAAAGCTCCAGGCCTGCCTGGAAAGGGGACCCGAGGGTGGGCAGTGAGCCTCTGGTATCTGACGGCAGGTCACCTCATCTCTCTGAGCCTTGTGTTCTCACGCACAAGGGGGGCCAACACTGCCTTCCAGATGTTTGCAGTTCACCCCGGTCATGCCACGTTGTCGCTGCTGTCCGGCATGCTCTGCACGCCGCTGGATCCCCTGTCCGCCCCGGGCCCTGCTGCAGCCGAGGGAATGCCCCACCCCAAACATAGACCCCAGGCTTGAAATGCACTCATATCATCACTGAGAACCTTATAAGGAAAGGAGGTGCAGAGAGAGCACGCAGTTGGCCCGACACAAGGAAGATGTGATGGAGCTGCGGGGCAGGGGGACGGGGTCGGATACGGAACCTCAGCCACGTGCTGCACGCACGTCTGTCCTCGTGGCACCTCCACCCGGTGCCGAGGGACCTGAGGGGAGCTCCTGGCGGGCGTCTGAATGGCACGATGCTCGATTTTTCATCTCTCTTTTCCATTCATGAGCTGATAATATGGCCAAGGGGGCTCTGAAATGTCACTGGAGGCTTTCCAATGGCCTGCTGGTATCCCAGCCTGTTCAAGAGCTCGGACCCCGCAATGTCCAGATGCCCCCACTTCCCACACAATCCCCGGGGGCCTTCGCTCAGACCTTCCCTAGCATTCCATGTTTCCCGAAACGGGCACGTGGCTTTGACCCCCGTGAATGTTCTCTGTAGACAATTACGGCATCACTTGGCTGGCTAAAAAGAGGACGAGTCAAGGACCCTAGGTGCTAATATCCACTTGGAAGGTCGTCAGGACCCGTGGTTAACGACCTTAGCTGTGTATTAGAATTACCTGAAGAAAATTCAAAACCTGTCGATGCTGAGGCCCCCCCACCCCTCAACCCCGACCCGTGAGAATTATCTCGGGGTGAGGCCTGAAGTCATGCTACACCACAGGCAGCTGGGGCCCCGGACTGACGTCACTGGCTCCTTGTTTCTCATTGGCCATGTCTCTGGCCACTTGCCTCTCACTCAGGAGCAGACAGGAATGTGTTGGGGTCCAACCCATGGCCCACCCGTCCGCGGGCCCTCACGTGCCGGGGGGAGCAGGGGCCGCCTGCAAATGGGAGAGATTTAACAGAGGAATGAAAAGGCCCCTTCACTTAACCCACGGCTAAATCCAGGTCTGGCGTGGAGGCGGCCCCGTCAGCTGCTCTGGGTCCGAAAGGCACCGTCTGTGGAACGCTAAGCTTCCCCTTGCAAACTGGGTCTTACCCTTTTGGAAGGAAAACTCATTACGGTCAATGCAGCCGGAGAGCATTCCAGGGCAGCTCTGCCCTCTTCGGAGGAGGAGGCCGCACCTGGCTTGGGTTCGCTGTGAATGCAGCAGCCCTGCCCTCTCACTGAGCTCCGACAGTTGGGACTCCGTATCTCTTCTTAGTAACTTTAAACTCACTATCACCTGGAAATGGCTTAGAAAAGGAGAAAATAGGAAAATAGACGCCCGGGTGTTCAGGGCTTGAGAAGAAGGGAGCGTCTCGTGTGAGCAGCCAGGCCGTGGGCTGTCTCCCCAAGGACCGTGGGGGTCAGGAAGCATGGCCTGGTGTCCCTCCCGCTGTCCCGATGGCGCTCGATGCTGCCGATCCTGGGGCTGTGACGTGGGGCCCCCGCTCGGGGCTGGGAGCCAGCAGCCAGCAGGGAGCACGGCAGACTGGTCGGGTACAGCGCCCACTCGGTTCTGATGGTGGCGGGGAGGGACTGGAGTGCGAGGCTCTCCTCGCCGGCCGGGAGTTCTGGAAGGGCACCTCAGGGCACAAGGGGCCGACCTCAGAGACCAAGGCCTCCACAGCAGCCAGGGAAGCCATAGGAGGTGTGACAGAGACGGCCCTGGAGGGGCTCTAGCGGCAACGGGAAGGGCCCGGTTTGGCCTTGTCACTCAGCCGGAGGCAGCCGTCCGCCTGATGGAATTCGGTCCTGGCGAGTCACGCACCGAGGACGGGCCCCGGCAGGAGCCTGAATCCGGGCTGGCGGGCGGAGCCACACGGATCTGCCACTACCTCAGGCTCCCGCGGCCGGTAGCCCAGGCGCAGGGGTGAGGCTGCCCTGTCCCAGAGACAGAAGCGCTGCACAATTCCGCTCGTTGCTCTTGGAAAAGACTGTCTCTTCCGGGCACGTGAAGATCTCCAGTGTTGGGTCTTGTACGCAGCCGGTGGCTCCCAGCCCTCGCCCTCCGGTGCCGCTTCCCTTGCCTCCCCTCTTTGGGTGAGCCCTGCTGTTCAGGCCCTGAGCCAGACAGGGCCTCTCTGGTCCTTTGATAAACTTGCTTGTAGCCCATTTTTTAGGACTCCTTTGTTTACAAGAATTTTGCTCTTTCTACTACTGGCAATAAAATGTAAGGAACAATGTAGCTAGCACCCACGTGCAAGGCCTCTCGTCCTAGTGCTCAGCTGTGAGCTGCTCTGGCAAAGCAAGTAGGTGCTGTCCCCCCATTTATGTTCGAGGAGAGCGGCTCGGAAGGGCTCACTGCCTTGCCTGAGGCTGTCCTGTCAGGGGGTGTCGGGAGCAGTCACACCGGTCTGATTCCGAAGCCTAACACTGGTGTGAGTCCCGGGTGCTTAAGATTTCCGGCTTCCTGGGCCCCCGCTTTGATTCAGGGGGCCGACCGCAGCCAGAGGATCCCCTGTGAGGAGGGGACGACCCAGAATCCAGGATCTGTTGGGCAACAGGCGAGTTCTCTGAGCCCCTTCGTGTTCACTTCTTAGTAAAGTGGAAGCTTTTCTCCTCCTGTCCCAGAGAAGGATTTAGAGCAAAGACCTTCTTCCAGGGGACCCCACACAGTGGGCAGAAGGGACCTAAGAGTAAATGGGATGAGATTGGTTTCTTTGTGGGGGAGCAGGAGATCAACCTTGCCCACCGGAGGGATCCTTGGGGGTCCCAGCCGCCCCCTGCCCGGACCCCTTGCTCAGCGCCCTTGACACGTGGTCTGTGCTCCGCCGGGTGGGGGCGGGGGTGTCTCAGAGCAGCTTGTCCCCGGAGCGGCAGCGGTAGCTGTTTGAAAGTCCCATCGTGAGTCCCAGGCAGGGGCGCCTCCTGAGTCCGCCGCTGCATTCCCTGGGCACGCCGGGCGTTTCCGTGTCCAGGGGCTCCCCTCCCTCCCCTGCGGCTCCTCCAGGGCCCTCCGGACAACACCGGAGCTGGCTCTCTAAAGCAGGGAGTGGGTCTTGTCATCAGCCTCCAGTGGCTCCCTGCGCTCCGTCAGAGCCTTTTGCGTCGTGTTTGCGTTGGTGACTGTTTTTTATGTAACATGCATGGAAGTCATCTTCACAGTGAAGATGCTAGATATTATTGTTCTGAAACATATTCTAGAGAGCATAGTGAGCCTCACAGCCTAACCCATATCCCCAAATCACAGAGCCAGTGGGGGATGGAACGGAGATGACCCCAGGATTCTCCAAGGCTCAGTCTCCTACTCTAGCCCCACGTCCTGAGTAGTAGTGGTAGAGTGTGTGCTTAGTTTTGGTCAAAACAAAACAAAACACATACCATAAAGTTTACCATCTTAACCATTTCCAAGTGTACATTTCAGTAATGTTAAATATATTCACATTGCTGTGCAATCAATCTCCAGAATATTTTCATCTTGCAAAATTGACCTTCTATTTCCATTAAACAACAAGTCCCCTTTCCCCCTCTCCCCAGCCGGCAACCACCATGCTCCCTTCTGTTTCTATAGATCGGATTATTCTAGGAACTTCGTAGGAGTAGCATCATACACTATCTACCTCTCGGTGGCCGGCTGATTTCGCTCAGCATGATATCCTCAAGGTTCCTCCATGTGGTAGCATATTTCAGAATGTCCCTCCTTGTTACAGCGGGGCCCTCTCCCATTGTGTGTATGTGCAGACGGTGAGCCCCGTGAGTCTGCGGGAGGGTCGGCAGGGAGGAGGTGAGCAGGGAGTGGTCAGTGTCCTAACATCTTGTTCACAGTCTTCTTCTATGCCAGACCGTAAGATCAGTCTGTGGCCCGGGTCTGCAGGGGGAAGCATTCTGGGTTCTGGATGGCACATGCCCCAGGGGATTGCGGATAAACCCCAGGAAGGGGCAGAGCCTCATCGGGGGAGTCCCCACCGTGAATGGATCCTGGGAGCACAGCCTACAGGTTGCAGATGTGGGTCTCAAAGCCTCCCTTGAAAAGGACAGAGAGAGGGGCGGGGCGGGCTCCCCAGGAGGGCGAGGAACCTAGACCCCAGGGTCTAACTCCATCACGGTAAGAAAGAACCAATCCTAGAAGAATCCTTTTAAAACATGAAAGGTGGTTTTGGTCTTGTTTTTAAATCAGAAATGGTTTTATACTAGATTTACACAACATACAATTTCAACATGGAATGATCTTTTTTTTTTTTTAAGATTTTATTTATTTATTTGACAGAGAGAGAGATCACAAGTAGGCAGAGGCAGGCAGAGAGAGAGGGGGAAGCAAGCAGGCTCCCCGCCGAGCAGAGGCCCCGATGCGGGGCTCGATCCCAGAGCCCTGAGATCATGACCCGAGCCGAAGGCAGAGGTTTTAACCCACTGAGCCACCCAGGTGCCCCTCAACATGGAATGATCTTAATAATTTTCTTATTTGATCCAAATTGAAGAGCTGAATTAATAACAACTCACTTAATATTAAAGCTTATTTTACTTGCCCTTTTTTCAAATTCTTTGCCTTTCTCCCATCTCTAGGGGATGATTGTGAATCATCTGTTTGCTCTACTCCTGGATGCAACCACAGTATTTGAGCTGAAAGTTTTACTTGTTTTTCCATAATGGACAAGACTGGCTTGTAACGTTTGTGCACATACGTACCCCCTGTATCAAGGGCTGAGCTTTTATTTTATTTTATTATTTTTTAAAGATTTTATTTATTTGACAGACAGAAACACAGCAAGAAAGGGAACACAAGCAGAGGGAATGGTAGCGGGAGAAGCAGGCTTCCTGCCGAGCAGGGAGCCCAGTGCGGGGCTCGATCCCAGGACCCTGGGATCATGACCTGAGCCGAAGGCAGATGCTTAACGAGCCTCAGGCGCCCAGCCGCCCCAAGGGCTGAAGTTTTAGGTGAACTACATCTAGCTTTATAAAATGAGAAGAACTTTTAATACTTTAAAATCACTGACCTGGGGCGCCTGAGTGGCTCAGTGGGTTAAAGCCTCTGCCTTCGACTCGGGTCATGATCTCAGGGTCCTGGGATTGAGCTCCACATCGGGCTCTCTGCTTGGCAGAGAGTCTAAAACCATTTAGACTTAGTAGAGTTAACTTAGGAGTTAATTCTGACATTTTCAAGTTTGTTTTATGGTAATCTATCTGGTCAGGTTGTCTACTTCTTGACTCTGGGGAGTAATTAGTATTTTTCTCAGAAGTCCTCCATTTCTTGAGATTAAAGATCACAGCATAAAGTTATAAAATGAATTCCTCTTCATGTCTGTATTTTTTATTGCATACAATTGATCATTTCTAATTTTTTGCATTAGGACTTTCTCTTCTTCTTTGATTAGGCAAACTGAAGTGTGGCAGGGTGTTTTGGGCGGTTCAAAGGTCACCTTTGGCCTCATCTTTTAAGTTTCGATTATCATGTTTGTTTCCTATTCATTTCCGACATCCTGTAATTGCAAGTTTTGTTAGAGTTGTTTAGGAGTTGTGTCTGTGACTTCCATAGACATCTGTCCTTCACTTGTAAGAAGTTTCTGGCATTTTCCGCACTGTCTGAGAGCACCTCCTTACCTCTGTGAGAGGCTTCCTCCACCTCCACCTTCCCTTTCAAGGGCCCAGCAAGGTTCTGCCAACGTCCGCCGCCACCTCCTGAGATACCGCACTGATTTCCCAGAGGGTGAGGGAGGGATTGAGAGTGGTGGGTGGGTGTCGCATCCACCTGCGACAGGTGGGTGTCGCATCCACCTGCGACAGGTGGATGGTCTTCCATGGTCTGAGTCCAGGAGGGGGGAGGATCCCCTGCTTTGTTATTCCTTATTGATTAGAGTAAGTGCATACATCCTGCCAGAGCTCCCCTTTCCTGGAACACGACGTGTCTTCTTCCATTCCTACAACTCGGGGAGGTGGGTGTTGTTACAGATGAGGGAACTGGGGCACGGAGAGTTTGAGTCACCCTGCTGGGAGTACCCCTGCGACACGTAAATCTAACTCCTCCTTCCGCAGAGGTCATGATGTGATGTTGCCGGTATTCCCTGCAGGTGAATGGCTGCGGGCCAGCTGTTTGAGGGATGTGGAAAGGCATCCCTGAGCCTGATTTCCTCCCTCCTTGTGCCTGATGCCTCTTCTGAGCCTCTTCTGGGAGGAGGTGGGAAGCTTTCAGGTCCCAGGAGCAGGAGACGAGGAAGCTCCTGGCAGATAGGTGCAGTGACAGCCGCTGCACCAAGCAGAGGTCGCCACAGCCATAGAGGGCATGGGAAGAGGGAGAAATGTGGACGCTCTTAACAGCACAACTCAGAGCAATGGGGCGGGTGTGTGTGTGTGTGTGTGTGTGTGTGTGTGTGTGTGTGCGATTCTTTACTCCCATAACCAACCGCAGAAGGGACAGGAGGCAGCGGACCTCTGGGAACACTGGATCTAGGAGCTCGGATACCAATAAGAGTCCCTCTTACTCTTGACCAACCATCAGTGAGTTTCCCTGCCTGCTGAACCATCTGCTCCTTTTGCACACGGCAGGGCTCACTGGCCACCTGGAGCCCTGGGTAGGCTTCATCTTAATGGCTGGGCCACCCAGGAGGAAGAGGAGTCTTCCGTGCCCCCTTCCACCAGCAGGTGGATCCCGGGAACAGTCTCTGGTAAGGTCAGAGCAGCAGCGAGCCTGAGAGGGGCTGGGGCGGTGGCCCTCTTTGAAATCTCCTTTGGATGGCGACAGGGAATGGGCATTTGCAAGCCCAGAGAGGGAGGGCGAGAGGTCTGCACGGCAGAGATGCGATTTCCAAAGTCCAGAGGTTTGCAGCCCGGCGGGGCAGGAAGAGCAGATTCGGGAAGCCATCCTCCCTGGGCCATTTCCTAGCTGTGCAACCCCAGGCGAGGGCCTTTGTGTCTGCTGCTAGCACTAGGAGGCCCCTCTTACCCAGTGACCTTTCTTACTTTTAGACTTTCGGAAAGGGAGAGAAAAGCAACTCAAACCCCTTGGCCTTGCCATTCCTTTCAGGAACACCTGCAGGAGTTGCCATGGCAACAGGATCCGCAGACCTGCTCTTCTCTGCCCCCGGCTTATTAGCTTCTGCTGTCGGTTAACTGTGGGGCTGCGGTTGGTGGGGCCCGGAGAGCCGACTAGGGAATTGCTGGGTGAGGTCAGCACTCTTGGTCCTGGAAGAGGCCTGGAGATGTTCTCTCCCCAGAGATCGGGGTCCCCGGCATCAGCTTGCAGGATGACCTGGCAAAGGTGGGGAGCCACAAGGTCCCCGGGGTCTCGTGGCCGTTTGTGGGCACAGGTCCCACTGCCCGGGGTGCAGAGAAGCCAGAGCTCTGCACTCAGGCAGTGTTACTCCCATCTCTCCTGCCATCCTGTGCAGGTCTCAGGGACCATTCCCAGCCTGGGACCCGCAGAGCAACAGGGCAAGGTAAACACTGTTGTCCTCACTTCCGCAGATCCGAAAACGGAGGTGAGGACGGCAAGGGTGGGGGTGGAAACTCTCGAGTTCCATCCGGGTCCCAGCTGTTCCTGATCTATTTCCCGGCCCCACCCCTCCCGCCCTTCTGACGGCCGAGGCTTCTCCAAGTGCAGACCAGCCATCATCTCGAGGGGCACAAAATGGGATTGATGAAGCTTTCTGGGGAATACTTCGACGTTTTGCTTCCGATGGAAAAAACACCTA
>CM053610.1:108316085-108357370 GCA_028646535.1 Procyon lotor
TCACTCCGGTGCTGGGTCAATGACCGTGGGAAACATGGAGGTGGGGCACAAATCCGAGCAAAGTTCTTAGCTGGGAGATCCACTACCCCATGGGGGGCATGGAGGGGCTTCGGGGGGCCCAGGGAATCCCCGAAATGACACGCACTGCACAGTGTATGTGCGCGTGGAGGGAGGACGCCCGTGGCTTTTTCTGGATTCTCAAAAATCCAGAAAGGCGAAGAGACGCTGGATCAGAACCTTTCTGAGGGAGATGCAAAGTGGCTGGACCGCAGACCTGGGAGCCCCAGGGATGCTCCGGAGAGTTTGTGCTCAGCACGGAGCCCGGCCGTGCACTTGAACTCCTGGGCCACCTAGCTTCGCACACAGAGGCCCAGAGGAAAACAGAGCTTTCGTCGCAAAACCAACCCCACATGTTGTGCCTGGGACCTGTCCCCTGCCTGCTGGAGAGTTCTCCCCACCTCCTTGGGGATGTCTGGGCCCCCCTCCCCAGCAGCCCCACCCCCCAACCTGCTGGAGAGTTCCCCCCACCTCTTTGGGGACGTCTGGACCCCCCTCCCCAGCAGCCCTGCCCCCCCAACCTCCCATGGGGAGCAGCTTCTCTCACCTAGGCTGGCTCCATTCAAGGGAACACAAGGAACTCAGAAGGTAACATTTTTTAGGCAGGAAATGGTTGCTTTTTATGCTCCTCAAGCGTCTAGTGAGATTCAGACTAAAACCCACCACTGTGAAAGAGAATACGAAATAAAAGGAGCTTTTATTACCCCGGGCTCTGCCTTGTTCGAGATACTTACCTTTCCATTGTGAAGCATAAACCTTCTGTGTGTCTTGGCACCAAGACACGGCTGGTGATGAGTCGCTGTTGCTTTCTTCTCATAGACCATCTGGGCGACCGAGCCGATCTGGAAGAATGCTTACGTGGCGGGAAGGGAGCAGAGAATGGCGCTAGCACTTTTCCAACAGTCGGTTTTATGCATGGGGGGCCATTCCTTCTGCAGGAAGACGGAGGAAGATTTACTGGTCGCGCCATAAAGTGCCGCGTCTGGAACACAGCCCCGCTTGGGAGTGGGTGGCCGGGCTGTCGGGAGCCCGGGCAGGACACCCCTGCTCCCGGGGTTCAGAAGAGGGGCTTCCAGCTCCCCTCGAAGCCACCGGAAATGGCACCAGGTCCCTGGGGACTCCCGTGGAGTGTGGGGCAGGAAGGACCCTCAGTGGCAAGGGGTGGTGGCCTTGGCGACTCCCCCTGCCACCAGGCAGAGGGGCCCGGAACCACTATCTCTCCCAGTCTGCTTTCGTCTTTGCGTCCAGCTCCCCTCTTTCCAGTCCTTATGTTCTTGAAAAAAAAAAAGAGAGAGAGAGAGATGTTGTCCGTCTCTTATTGGAGATGTAGGGGGCAGGAGGTAGCAAACGGTTCCTGAGCCCCTACTGGGCGCAAGTCAAGCTTTTAAGGGCCTGACATACATATTTTTCTCTGGAATGTAAATTCATTCTGGAAGGCAAAGATTTTCACCCTGTTTTTCAGGGGGAAATGGGAGACCACGTGCTTGCCCAAGGATATTCATCGAGTTAAGCGACAGAACCCCAGACTGAGGCTTCTTTGCTGTATAGTATAATATTTTAGAAGTTTATTCTTCAGCAGCAAATCTGTAATATCTTGGAGCACTGGAAACATCCTTAGGAGTCGCCCAACTCGGCTGTCCTTTTTTGGTGGGGATCCCTGAGGCTTGAGGGAGCAGCAGACAGGGTCACTGGGGGGAAATTCACCTCTGACCCAGGCCTGCTTGCCACACAGCGTTCCCAGGTGAAGTGCTGTCCCCAGGTGAACCCGAAGGAATGGACGGCAGTGATTGGGCTTGTGGTGGCTTTTAGGGCCAGAGGGTGCTGTGTTGGGGCGGGGCTGGGCTCAAGTCTTATTCCCAAGAGGGCCTGGTAGACTAGTTGCCCAACCAATTCCCACTGAATTGACTCAGACCAGAAAGGAGAAGGTGCCCAACACATGAAGCTGAAATGAATTCACGCCCCCAGATGCCAGAAACCGACTTTTCCAGGGACGGAGGCAGGCTGCCGAAAGGCACAGCCTAGGAGCAGACCCTGGCCAGTTGTGCAGCCCCAGTGATGAAGAAAGAGGAAAGCTCAGCGTCCTTCTCCCCATCGAGACCCCAGGAGCAGCCCGGCAACCTCGCTCCCAGCCCCGCACTGAGCTGGGGCTCCAACGTCACGAAACTCATTTCCATCCGTCCACGTCTTTAATTAGGTGGGGGAATTTCATGGACTGTGTCTGGACCCAGAGAGTACCCAAAATATCATTTTTCAAACTCAGAATAGGCCAAAATAAAAATATGCCAACTCGCAAGCCGATAGCCCAGCCCAGCCTTGATGCTTTAAAATAATCATTACAACTGAAGGAGGAGTGTGAGTAATAATGGGTGCTCGGCGTGCCGGAGCTGGCGGGATCCGCTTCACGGCGCTTTATTTCTAGCCGGGCTTCGGCGTGCCAACACGAAATGCTGCCATCTGTACGAAATGCTACTAGCCTAGAGAGTCCTTTATTTCCAAGCTCCTAAAATCTTAATGATAACACACATCAGTACAGCATTTTTTAGATTATAAAATGCTTTTATGGACATGATCTCGTTTAATTTATGACTTACAACCTCCCGTACCTCACAATCTCTCTATAAAAAAAATTACCTTCCTTTTACATAGAAGTTGGCCAAGAGTTAGACGAGTTTAAGTCCGTTTTCCGAGGTCACGCGGGTGGTACTTGGCCAAGTAAATCCTTGAGTTTGGGTCTTTTCACTCTATACCCCAACGCCACGCTCGCCTCTCGAGCAATGCTGGCAGATGTTAATGTGTGGGTTGCATACTCCTTGTGACGGGGAGCTCACTCTCGGAGGACGTCAGCGTGTTGTTGAACAGCTCTGACTATTGGACAGTTGAGGCGAAAGCTGCTGCCGTCTAAAACGCAGTCATGGCTCTCCCTGCGAGAGCAACTAGAGTGGGTTTGCTCTCCTACAAACTGGCTTCCGGAGGGTTGGCTACCTCCAAGCACACTTGCTTTGCTGTCCTCCTCCCTCATCTGGCTTAAAAGATGTATCTTATCAAGCGTTTGCATGAAACAAGCTTAACTCTGCCCATAGCACGTTCCTGGGGTGAGATGAGCAACATTGCCACCGACCAGACTCTCGCCTTCCGCGGATCCCCGTTGACAAGATTTCTGCCAAGAACTGACATCGAGCTAACTGGGCCGGAACTTCTGGATTTCTGTCTTCCCTCGCTTTTGGAAATCATTCTCCACATCTTTGACCTGAAGTGGCTCTGAAAACCCCAGCGTCTTCACGGTCTTGGTCCATGACCTGTGTGTGTGCACCTACAAACTGCCTTTTACTGTGTCTCACATCTCTCCCTGCCGGCTGTGGATCTCAACCCCACCTCCGGTTCTCTGGGCCTTTGCCTCCATAAAGACGGTTCTAGTGGGCGAGGCTGGCCGTGGAGGGAGGACCTAGAGGGAGTCCACTCGGTAGCCCAACCGTCCCAGCTCCAGAGAAACGCTCTTCTTGCTGCAGATCTTAGGAAGAAAGCTACAGGCCCAAGGTGGAGCCACTCGCTCTCAGGACAGCAAAGCAAGACTTCATTGCGGTGTCGTCCTCTCCAGTCCTGCAATTCTAAGCCAATCCATCTGGAATTTTCTGGTTGGCACCAGTGAGGTCATCTGTCACATGGGCTCTCTCCGCTTCAAAGGAAGATGAGGTAATTCCCCAATAAGATCCCCTTCCCTTCTCCTTAAGGGAATAGAAAAAGCCTTTCTATTCTTTTGCCGGTAACTTCTTGCCCTGCCTTCCTTCCTATAAAAACCTTTGATTCACGCTTGCTGAAGGGAATGCTCTCTGCTTCATGAATCGCTTAATAAAGCCGATTAGATCACCAAATTTACTCAGTTGAATTTTCTTCTTTAACAAGACGTAACGAGCAGGACCGTTGGTTAGAAGGGCGGCGAGGAGCACCCCACGCACTCCGGGGAGGAGGCCTGTCAAAACCTTTGGTCTGGCGGGGCCCCAGGAGAGCAGGCGGGCAGGCCTCACGCTCTTGCTGGGGTGTGTGACACACTCACTCGGGGGGGACGTCTCCTAGGGAGAATCTGATCGGCTGTGTCCTCTGCAGCCCGCCGTCTGCCTGGGTCCCCCCGGAGTTTCTCTTAGCGGGGCCTCGGGCGCCGCAGTGCTGACTCCGGCGTGGGTCTCTGGTTGAGGGCGCCCTCGGTCCTGCCAACACAGCTCATGGCCTTCCAGCCTGCCCGGTGCCTTCACTCCCCGAGGTTCACACCTGCACAAGCCTGTCCTTCTCTGGAGTCCCGGGAATAGTCCAAGTCTGGACACTCTTCTTGCTGTAATGCAAAGCTTTTATTTTTATTATACTTTTTAAAAAATGTTTTCAGTAGGCTCCATGCCCAGCGTGGAGCCCGATGCAGGTCTTGAACTCACAACCCTGAGATCAAGACCTGAGCCGAGATCAAGAGTCGATGCTTCACTGACTGAGCCCCCGGGGCGCCCCAAGCTTTTATCTTCTGATAAGAGTTTGGATGTTCTCTGAAAGCTGATCACGGAGGAAACAGTCTCCAAGAGGTCATCTGACTTCCCCAAGGTAAGCAGCCTGTAAGCTGGAGAGCTGGACCTTGAACCCGACCTCTCTGATTCTTCTCTTATTCATTCCCGTGTACCCCACACAAGCCCTCTGAGCTCCCACCCTCCCCCCCGGCCCCCAGTTTCCTGCCCCCGGGTGAGGGAAGGTAAACTCCCTCTTCATCTTATGGACAACTGTGGCAAGTCCTGCCTGAGGCTGTGTGCAGTGAATTCACTGGGCTTTGCTGGGCCCTGTCCCACCTCCAGCATGAGTCCTCTGGGAAACTGAGGGTTGAAGTTTGTGGCCTTACAGTCTACAGACTTACAGTCTTACAGACCTTACAGTCTGCCCTAAAGGCACAAGCGGTTTGGTAGGTCCGGAAGGCTTCCTGGAGTAGGTGAGGTTTGGGGCGAGCTGGATGTCACTTGCTTACCAGGGACCGTCCAAGCAAATAATCCCAGCTGCCAGCCAACATGCTCAATGCCAGGCTCATCACCCAGGCTCAGGAAGCTGCACGGGTGGGCCACAGAGACTGGGATCCAAGATGGATTTCTCTCCGAAAAAATGGGAGGATTAACAGTGGAGGATTCTCCCTTAGTGATTTTGTCTGGTTGCTGTGAACTTAGATCAGGAAATAAATCTTAAATCTCTGGGCTCTGTTATTCTTCACTCCTTCCTTTCTGTGTCTTTCTCACCAGCTGGGATGAGGTCAGGATTTCAGTCGTCTTTCGGTCCCGTCGAGGCTGGAGTTAGGTGTGCGGGAGGCCCCGGCCTCTGCCCTCCCTTGGCTCGGCTCTGCAGCGGGGAACTTGGTGAGGGGGCGCCCTTCCGCTGGTGCCAGTGTTGACCCCCCGGGCTAACCCTGTCTCGCTTCCCAGGATCAGGTGAGGCCCCGTGTCCCGCAAACCGCCCGCAGCCCCTACAGCCCCCACTCACCCGAGCACACGTGCATCCCCGGACCTGGAACGTCTTCCTCGTTGTCACCGTCTTGTTCTCCAGAATTCCGGTGAGGCTTTGCCTTCTCCTGGGAGCTTGACTGGACCCCCCGAGACTGGGCTTAGGGTCCTGCCCCTCATGGTCCCCCAGCCGTCACGGGGCCTGTGGTGGTCCCTGGCAACTGTCTGCCCTCTGCCACACAGGGAGCCCTGACTGTGCCCTCGGGTCCCTGGTGCCTCTGCAGGTCCCCTCGCCCTGCAGCGAGGGTCTCTGGCTGCACCATGAACGGGGCGCGCAGGTAGGCTGGGCTGCTTCCTGGCTGCCTTACGTCAGTCTCCCCACCTCGGTTGGGTGCCCAGGGGCCCAGAGAGCAGGTTAGAGGGGATCAGGTGAGGATCAGCCCTCGGCACAGAGCTGGGCACCAGGAGCACACCTTCTCCTGACCTTTTCATCCTCTCCAAGTTGGTGTTTAGCCCAGTTTCGGGCCCCACGTAAGATCCACCAAATTTCTCCTGGCCTGAGCCTGCTGTCCTCTAGTTAAGCTCGACAGCAGGCCCAGGAAATGGATTTTGGCTCCTAATTCACTGACGAACTGACGTGATAGTTATGTCTCTCAACATCCCAGGGCCTGCCATGTGTTTTGGGGGCGACAGAAACAGGGCAGGGTGGGGCTCAGAGCTGCCGTCGCTGAGCGGAAAGGGGGCAAAGATCTTCGATGTGTTGAAGGCTCTTCATCGACCAGCCTTCCTTCCGTCTCCAAGAGGGTTCCTGGCACACAGTGCAGTCAGCCCCAGGACTGTATCTGCGCCGGGGGCAGACTCAAAGCCTCCATTCAGGGACAGGTCCTCCTTTTGTGAGTGCAAACCTGCCACCCAGGGACTTCCCTTCTGTCCACTCTGACCTCCAGGGTGACACAGGGTAGTCGGTTTCTTTGTCCTCGGAGTGCTGGTCTTTATTTTATTTTATTTTTTAAGTAGGCTCCATGCCCAGCTTGGAGCCCACTATGGGTCTTGAACTCACGACCCTGAGATCAAGACCTGAGCTGAGATCAAGAGTCAGACGCTGAACCGACTGAGCCACCCAGGGGCTTCATCAGAGCCCTGGTCTTTAGATGCTCAGAGCTACTTCCTGAATGCATACAGCCATGGGGGGTGGTGCTGGAGGGGCAGACCAATCCCCTCTGGCTCAGAGGGGCCGCCCTGGCCGGCAGCCAGCTGGACTACAGGTCAGGAGGAAGCACTGAGCCGTGTCCCCTCCACAGTCAGCCCGCAGCCCTGGGTGCACAGCCCCATGGTGACCCTGGGCACAGGGTGCATGTACCCTCCCATCCAGTGGGCTTCCAACACCACAGAGCTGCCCAGGGAGCAAGCCCCTTCCTGCGGGCCTCAGGGTTCTGAGCTCTGTGCCAGACTTCCCCTGGCCTCCATGCCCTGGGTTCTCACTGCACCCTGGGCTCTGGCTCATGGAATGGGATTCTGGCGCCTTCTCCCAGTGGTGCGTTCCCACCGAGAGGGCAGGTCCTTCCTCCCCGTGAACTTTCATGCCCGCCGCCACTTCCCAGGCCCCCGAGCACTCTCTCCCTCCCATCCACTTCAGACTGGGGATGGGGCATTCGTACCTCGTTCTCCTCTTACATGACCTGTATCAGGAGCCGGCCTTCTGCTGGACGTCATGACAAAGGGCTCCTGGATCTTTTTTCTCCCTTCTCCCGGGTCTTAGAGAAGATGTGCATCCCATCTTACTCTGCAATCTGGTTTAACTCAGCAAGACCTCTTATGGCCGTACTTAAGTATATATTCTGTTTACATCTTAGGTGTTTGCTATGTTCTAGGCTGGGCTTTACACGCATTTAATCCTCACCAAAACCCTGTGAAATAGGCACCGTTATCATCCCAAGTAACTTGCTCAGGTTCCACAGCTAGTGAGATGCAGACTGGGCAGTCTGGTTCCTGAGTTTGGATCGTGACCATTACTTCCGCCCAATCCAAGATGGCAGGAGGGTCGTGTGCTTAATTCATTCCCGGTAATCACAGCAGTACCTAGTTCATCATAGACACTGGATAAAAATGTGTCGGATGAGTGAATAGGTCATGAACACGTGAATGAGACTTGGCGAGTCTCAAAGGAAGGGTTCACTTTGGGTTGAGATCAGTCGTTCTCAAACTGAAGGGTGCGTCAGAACCCCTTGGGGGCTGCTTCAAAGTTGGAGGATCCCACCCCAGAATTTCCGATTCAACAAGTCGACACTGGGAATTTTGGCATTTTTAAAAATTGCCGGGTGCCATTGGTACTACTGGTCGGGGCCCCATTTTCAGGAGCATGGGCTTAGAGTCTAATCTCGTGTCCTTTCTCAGCGGGGGCGGGGAGGGTGGCCGACAGGTGACCGACAGGGGGTGGGGCTGCCGGGACTCAGACCCCAGCCGTGTGTCTCCCAACGGTGTGACCAGCGGCATCGGCTGGCTCAGCTCCTTCCAATATCCTGCCTCAACCGGAATGCCGCACGCAGAGCGAAGGTCAATTCATGACACAAGCTGCCACTTCTAGATCACCTCCTATGCACCAGGCACAGGAACACAAATACCCACACTCACTCACACCTGCATTTTTGCTATGACATCCTGTATGGAACTCTCAGAGTCCCTGGCGTCTTCAAAACTGCATCATAAAAATCACACGGCTTGTAGGCAAACAGGGTCAAAGGCAGACTCAAATTCTACAGTGACCGTAAACCTGGCAAAACCGTAGAATTAGTGGTGACAACACCAGCTGAATATTGAGCTGTGACTTCCTGGGCTTGCCACCAGCCACACACACTGCTCATTCTTTGCCCCCTCAATTGTACGATAAGGTTCCAGAGACCATTTTTTATCCAAGTTAAAAATCTGCTCGGGGTGTAGCCTTCTTCGTTAGCTGCCTATTTTACTACGCAGGGGGTCGGGGGGTGGGTCTTCACTCACAGCTCCGGGGAAAGCGTGGCTGTTCTAGAAGCCTCTGAGCTGCATCGTGCAGTAGAGAAAGGCATGTCCGCCCATTGGCAGCTGTTATCAGGAGGCTTCATAAATCGGATCTTCCTCTGGGAACACTCTTGCCTCCACCACTTCAAAAGTCTCGTGCCAAAAACAAATCTCTCAAACCACCATGATCTCCTGTGTTGTAAGATGGGACTAGTTCTGAGTTGGCAAAATCCGAATTGGAACCCAGAGCCGGCTGACTGCAGAGTCCCCTACTGTCTCCTGTTTGAGCACATTCATCAGACAATGAATATGCAAGGAGCGAAGCAGCAGCAGCCTTGGACCGCTGTGACGAGGTGTGTGCAAAGTAGCCAACAGCGCGGCCGCCCGGGGATCGTCTGCATTCCTGGGGGCTCTCAGGGGCCGGGCTTGTGTCCCGGCCTCCCATCGGCCTGCAGCCCCTGTGTCGTGGCCCATGTAGAGCACTGCTCAATCCAGGATCTATGAATGGAATCCTATTCAAGTCAGTAATGAAAACGAGTCACACGTAGAAGTCATTCCTTTAGTAAACAAATCTTATATTTTCTTTAACTAGATTGGGAGACTGCCTGGCGGTGTGGGGGAGCGACATTTTTGACACGTTGGCCTGTGATAGGGTTTCTTTCCTGGGAGTTCTGGAAACTCCCTTGGTGCAGGTGGCTCAGGGAGTTTTATCAAGGCCCCTGGGGCAGAGGGGCCCTCCTGGGATGAAGCCGCATTGCTTGACTTGTGGAATGCGTGTGGGGACATCATGTGTGCCCGTGTGCAGGGGAGTGACTGTGGGCGGCCCTGGGGTCAGGCTGTGAAAGAGACAACAGTCTGACCCAGGGCGGCTGGAGGGGTAGATCCAGCCCTGGCCAAGCTCCCAAGGGCGCAGAGGAGCAGACGCGGTCCCTGTGGCCCCTGGGGCAGGACGAGGCCCCGGGGTGGGGTGGGGGGAGTGTTGAGCCGATGCCCTCAGCTCCCCGCCTTATACCCATTCTTCACTTGCTTGGGCTTCCCCCGACTTTCATCCTCCTCCCGAAGTTCAGGTGACTCGCCCACTAAGCGATGAGAGCCTAACAACACCCTGTTAATTGGCTCCTTGCCCTGCGATCTGAGCACACACAGCGCACGGTCTGGGCTCAGACTCGGGCACGGTCCCGAGTCCCACAAACATTGGTCCACTCGCCGCATGACCACCGGCTCCCCGGGCTCAGAGTTCCCCTTTGTAAAGTGAGGCTCATAACTGACTTTATAGGGCTGCTGTCACCTAAAATGAGGAATTCCAGAAGGGTGCTGAGCAGATGGCCAAGCCCTGTGGGGGCCACAAAGGAGTAGACCACGGCAGGCTTCCGGAAGCTTCCAGCCTATCTGGAGTGACCAGACACGCTCTGAAGGCAGAAAACCCTCACGGGCACATTTCAGCGTGCCGATGAAGCTGCAGAGAGAGAATCTATGCATCAGTTGGTTTCCTCCCCAGAACTCGCACCCAAAAATTACTTCAACGTTGAAGGAGGGCAGGATAAATATCTGGGTATCCTTTTCTCTGCCTCTAGTCATCAAACTGATTTAGAAAAAAAAAAAACAGAGAAATGATCTTCCTAAAGTTGCAACATTTAAAAAAATATTTTATTTATTTATTTAACAGAGAGAGAGATCACAAGTAGGCAGAGAGGCAGGCAGAGAGAGAGGGGGAAGCAGGGTCCCTGCTGAGCAGAGAGCCCGATGTGGGGCTCGATCCCAGGATCCCAAGATCATGACCTGAGCCAAGGCAGAGGCTTAACCCACTGAGCCCCCCAGGTGCCCCTGAAGTTGCAACATTGTTGTTTTCCTCCCTGTGCCAGAGGTTGGCTCAAAAAAGTCCAACAAAGAGGCTCTGGAGAGCTCTGGGGAGTGGGGGGTTCCCACCCCAGGTGTGTTTCTCACGCCCCTCCCCCAGACACAGAGGGACGGAGCTGGAGAGCAGAGGGACTCATTCCCAGCCGCCAGCCCCCAACCAGCCCTGGGACGGGGACCCCCAGACAGTGCGGCCGGAGCCACAGGACTAAACCTGTATTCAGAGGTCAAGAGCAAGGATGCCAATCAGCAGAGTGGGCAGATGTCTCTCCAGAAGGGCAGGTGGCCGGTGAAGCATCCCTCAAATGTCTGCCTGTCAGCCTGGCGGGGGTGAGCCTTTCCAGCTCTTCAGTAAATCGTCCCCCAGGGCAGTGGCCGCTAAGCGCTGCCGACGTCCCTGCAGAGCCTCATCTGGTTGTAATGGGGATGCTGTTCCTGGCCGAGGAGTGCGCAGGCCCATCCCGGATGCCACATTCCTGTTTCCGCGCTCAGCCCACACACCTGTGTCTCCGTGTGGCTCTGGTCCTGGTCTCTCCTCCTGCTGCGGCTGTGTCTCTGGGTTCCCCTGGCTTTTAGCATCTTTGCAATCGTCTAGAGGCTGGTGCTGAGGGTAGATACCTCGGGATCGCATGCTTCACCCCTTTCCTGAATCTTCCCTTTCTAGGGGGTCCATGGCCGTGATTGTAGGTGATCCCGGATTTATCCTCTGACACGAATGCAGCGGTGGGAAATGTCACAGCCTCACACTGGTTTTAAATATGTTCATGACTTCAGAGTCAATGGGAATTGGAATTTGAAGAGCTTGTTATTTGTCTTTCCAGGAAGATAAAAACAACAACAACGACACCATACAGATGTAGTAACATCTGGGTTTCTGTGATGCTCAGGCACGTGAGACACGAACCCTTCTCCTGGACCCACTGCCCCTTTCTTGCTGGGCGAAGAGTGCAATGCGGTAAACAGAACACGGGTTTTGAATTCTTGCCTCTCTGCTGGGCCTGAGTACACAGATGGTCCCTATAATAATAATAATTTAAAAAAACAGGTTTTGCTGATAATCAACAACATGTCAACATTATACATAAAATATTTTGGTTCTGCATCAAAATGAGCCTAGCCTTCATAAAGCCAACTCGCAGACACTTCCCCCACTTGGGTTTGAGGAGTTCATTGAAATTACTCCGGACGGAATGACATCATCTCAAACCTCTAGACTAGAACACGGAGGTAGAAGCCAAGGAAGGGGGACGTGCCCTCATCCTGGAACCGAGTCAGAAGCCCGAGGTTCCGTCCAAGCTCTGCCACTCTGAAGACATATCCCGGATGAGACCACGAGTCGGTCCGAGCCTCGCTGTTCTCCCCTGTAAAACGAGAGCAGCCCTCGCTACGTCGCTGTCACCGGGGTTCAGTGCGCCGCGCGTGGGAAGGGGCTGAGCTCAGACGGGACTCTACAGACAGGAGCTGAGTTTGAAGAGAGAGAAGCTCACAGTAGCGGGTTGTACCAACTCAGAACTCCAAGTTGTAGAGACTTAACGGAGGGAGAGTGAGAGAGAGAGAGAAATAAGGGGAGAGGGAGGCAAAGAAAGAGAGTGAGCAATTGATCCAGAAAAATCCCAAGAGAGAGATTTCCTCCAAAAGAAATACTTTGCACAGAAATAAGACCACTTAAATGGCACCAGAAATAATGGTTCACGTTTATTGAGCTCTTACGATACGCCCACCCTCGTGTGTTTGCTCTGGAGAAGGTCTCCTACTGGGGTGGGTGTACTCTTGGCTGCAAGGGAAAACCTGGGGGCTTCCCTGAGAAATATTTTATTTTCAACCTTAGCACCAAGGCATTATACCATTCAATGTTCAAAACAACCGTAGTTAGTAGGACTCTAGAATGAAATGCTTTCCATATACATACTCACTTTTTTTCTGGATTCTCATGACTACCTTTTAGGTCACAGTTAAAAGTTAAGGGACAGAGACATCTGTCCTGATGACCCCATCTGGCATTGTCACCTACAGACATACAGGATTTCTGCTGAATTCACCATGGGCTCACCGAAGACATTTCCAAAATTTAAAAATAATAGTTCTTCCTGCTTGAGTAGGGTTTCCTTCTATTTATCAAATGCTTTTCTGTGAAAAGTTTTGTGTCTATAACCCTGAACACGTTTCTGTGAGGGAGGTGTTATTCCCCTTTGCGAATGAGGACCCTGAGCCCCACAGAGGTTAAATGACTTGCTTAAGGTCATCAAGAGGTAACACTCGATAATCCTGAGAACCATGGTGTCCCATCCCCTTCCACTGTGTCCCAGTTACTACTATTATGTTGCAAAGCGCCCCAAACAGAGTGGTCAGGCAAGCCCTGGGGTATTATGCCCTGGGATCCTGTGGGTCCAGAATGTGGGAAAGTCACAGCAGGAAGGGCAGCTTCTGGCCCCTGTTGTCTGGGGCCCCAGCTGGGAAGACTGGAGGGCTGGGGTGACGTGACAGCGGGCAGGTGGGCTTCTCAGAAAGCTCATCCTTTGTCTCGTGGAGGAGGCTAGCTACTGGCC
Source organism: Procyon lotor (assembly GCA_028646535.1). Lineage (NCBI taxonomy): Eukaryota > Metazoa > Chordata > Mammalia > Carnivora > Procyonidae > Procyon > Procyon lotor. The sequence goes on from CM053610.1 coordinate 108,328,993, forward strand.
GGAGCGCAGCAAGGGCTGTTGGTCAGGGCCCCTCCAGGTGGTCTCTGCATGTGGCTCCTCGGGCTTCCTCACAGCGTGGTGGCCGGGCTCCAAGAGCAAGTGTCCCAACATGAGCTGAGCAGAAGTCCTACCATCTTGACGACCTTGCCGCGGGAGTCCCATAACCACCCCGCCCACCGTAGCCACAGTCCTGCCCAGATTCAGGGAGGGAAAACTGCTCTCCTCTGCGTGGGAAGAACGTCAAAGTCAGATGTTATCGTGACACCACAGAAGATCAAAAACCAAATATACATGCAGAGCATAAAGTACAGCAACTCACATTAAAATCACACGATCCTAAATTCATGCTTGTGGCTCGGGAACCCAGGGTCAAGCTCTGAGCTCTCTGGAAGTCAGGGCAGAAGAGCCAGGCATGCTGGTGAAATCGGAGGGGCTTCAGCCCCCACATTCTCTCTTCCTCCTTGTCTTTCCAAGTGTTGCACTTGGCTGTCCACCCCTAGCTTTCCGGTCGTCTTAAAAAGCTTCTGACTTTTTTTTTTTTTTAAAGCTTCTGACTTTTTAAAAAGATGATCATGACCTGTGTTTGTGACATTTTAGAGGAAGAAAGTAAATCGGAGAGGCCCAGCTGGGGTCATTGGCATGCTGTGGTTGAAGGCTCCGAAAGAGGCAGAACATTCCTCATTGTCTTGCCGCTCACGCCGGCCTCCCTCCCGGCCTCCAGGCCCGGGAACCTGAGCAAAAACACTGCCCACCTCCCACCCTCCGAGAACAAACCAGAAATCAGCAGAAAAATTAAGATGTGAAAAATGAGTCTGACGTCCCCAAGGCAAAAGGGAGAAAACAAAAGATCACCTTCTCTTTCTCTTTTCCCTTCCAGGGAAAGGGGAATTATTTGAGTGACTTCTTTGTTTCACGCTGTGCTAACTAATGCGTCTTAATTATCTTACTCTTTTTTCTTTGCAGAATAAATTCTCTTTTATGATTTGATGGGGTCCATTTCTGCAAATGCACGAAAGTGATACATTCTGAGTCTGAAGAAATTAGCCATGAAATGAGCATTGTCTGACTATCTGTGGTTGTCTATTGGTTACTTGGGGGGGGCTATTTATTTATTAATTATTGATTTGAAGACAGAAGACCTGTGGGTTCAGTTCTGAGGTCTGCGTTTAGAGGAGAACCAGGAGCTGGAGTTCCCTTGCAGGTGTGTGGCCTCAGAATCTGCTTCTAGACCCGGTGTTCCTTGTTATTACGCCAGGCCATTCCCAAGGGTAAATGGGATAGTGTTTGAAAAGCAGAGCACAGGTCCTGGTGCAGAGTGGAATGCTCCATGAATTCTAATCACTATTCTTTCCATAGGCAAATCTGATTACATCACCCTTCTGCTTAAAATGCTCCAGGGACCCCCTCCCAAACATTGTAATTTGACCTTCACTGCATTGGAGGAACCTCAATTACCTCTCCAGAACCATCCTTGAGTTCCTTCCTCAAGCCTCATTGAACTTCTTCCAAATTCTAGAAGGTTCTGGGTCCTTTTTCTCCTTAAGGAGAGAAACAGCCTCTACGGTTTCCCCTAGGTAAGCTTTTCTTCCCTCCTCTCTCGCTCCATCTCAGGTGTGGTTTCCTCCAGCCCCCAACCTGGGTTGGTCTCTGGCCCGCGCTGTCTGCCCTAGGGTCTTGTCCTACCCTTGTAACTGCACCGGTCAGACAACTTCGTGACCCCTGTTTGTTGTGTGTTGGTGGTGGTGGTGGATAGAGTCCTCAGACTTCCCTTGGACTCTTGATGAATAACTGTGAGTACGCGTCTCCCTCTCCGGAGCAGAGAAATGAACTTCCCTGGGCAAAGATGGGGCTTTTATTCTGAAAAGAAATTGCTCAAGAGGCTTGTTCCTTACCTAAAGGTAAAGTTAAGACCCTCCTTCCATTTGCTCTAGGCGAAAACTGAACGAACCATTAACCTGAATGCAGACCTTTTATTTGGAAAAGTTCTTCTGCTTGGAATTGTAAATGGCAGGGTGTTGTTCGGCTAAGGCTGTGTTTTAAGAAGCTGGTGCATTTGCTCACACCACATCTCAGGTGTTTCTTGGCTCTGTTTAAGTGTGGGATGAACTTTGGGGCAAGACTTGCTTGACCTGGGGGACCTGAATGTTCTTAATCACAATCAAGACTGAGATACTAGGGGTCACAGGCACGTATTACGTCATCTGTTACTGGGGAAGAGGCCATGAGCGGCTTCACTAGCTCATCAGTGTTAACATAGTCTGTTTTAAGGGGGGGAGTTTTATTTTTTAAAGATTTATTTATTTATGGGGGGCGGGGCGAGCGTGAGGAGGAGGGGATGGGCAGAGGGAGAGAGAAACCCAAGCAGACTCCCAGCTGAGCGCAGAGCCTGATGTGGGGCTCGATCTCACAATCCTGAGTTCAGACCTGAGCCAAAACCAAGAGTCAGATGTTTACCAACTGTCCCACTTATGCGCCCCCAAGGGGGAGGGAATCTTAAAGTCCCTGAAAGAAGAGCGTCTTCCTGTTTGGGGTGAGAGCAGAAGGAAACGACCCCACTACCGAGGATCATGATGCTGCAACACTTTCTGGATAATTACAGACTTCCCTCCACCCACTGTGCTGACCCCTCTTCACACCCTCCACCCTAACCCGCCCTACTTCTCATCTTGTAAAGAAGGGTGGGAAAAGCCACTGCAATCTGTCCCCCCTGCTGGCCCCCTCGCATGGGTGCTCCGTTGCTGTGAATGACTGCACATCACCAGCGAACCCCTCACGCCCAAGATGGCATCACAAATGCGGCTAGCTCGTCTGCTTAACGAGTTGTCAGCATTCGAGAAGGGGGAGCAATTATTACTAACTTCAGACATCCTCTGCTTCCTGAGGAGCCGACAAGCAAAATGTAGACCAACTTTAGATCAGTCGTCCTTACTTAGTGAAATCCAAGTCCCATCTCAAACTCTCTGAGGCCACCCGAAGGAGCAAAGCTCACCGTCCCCTCCTTAACTTGAAAATGTCACCTTAGGATCTCGACTGCGTAAGAGCTCCTGACGGGGAAATCTTTTATGATTATCCTTTATGCTGACAACAGCTCTAAATTAGAGGGTGCAGCTGACTGAAATGAGCTTAATTTTCCATACAAATGTGGGCTCTTGGAAAGAAATCACTTTTTTCAGGTCTAAAATCTATTTTATCTCCCCTAATTAGGAGAATATGTAAAGCAAGAGGGGGGAGTAGTGTTCAATTTGCCATAAAAAGCAAACCCAGTAGTTTATAAGATCACACACTCCAAACAAGCTCTGGCCCATTAGAGGGATCATACATAATTCAGGACCCACTTGTTACTGTGTGTATCATGCAAATTCGCTCAAATTACATTTAGAAAAAATGAGGTTCATTTTCCAGCTTTAAATAGACTATTAGAAAAAGGGGTAGATATAAAAGCCATAAAGAAGCAAATGATTTAAGTAGCATCATCAGCGTGATTTGGGGCTGGAGACTTGAATGGAAGAGTGAAGAGCCCCCTGTTCTGAGCCTCAGGTGACGTGGAATCCAGTAGGCAGCGTGTTGTTCACGTCTCCATCTGTCCGCTCTGCCAAGATGTCAGCCTCCAGCTGGCGTGAGGACCCGTCTGTTCTTGAGATGGTCTGAATAGTGACCTTCTAGAAGGTTCTCTCCTTCGGCCTTAGAGATTTATGCGGGCGTGTGTGCTGTGTGCGTGTGAGGGGGCAGGGAGAGTCCTGGTCCGTTCGGGCTGCTGGGATAAAGCACCGTCCTGGGTGACTGATAACAGCAGAAACTTCTCTCAGTTCTGGAGCCTGGAAGTCAGAGACCGGGGTGCCGGCGTGGCTGGGTTCCGGAGGGAACCCTCGCACAGGTCGCAGATTGCCCACCTTTCGTGGCGTCCTCATGCCGCAGAAAGAAGGCAAAAGAGCTCTTTGGGGTCCCTTGTTAAAGGACACTGACCCCCATCCCTGAGGGCCCAGTCGCCTCCCAAAGGCCCCACGTCCTACTACCGTCACCTCTGAGGGTTCGGCCCCCCATGAATTTGGGGACACACACATTCAATCCACACTGGAGAGAGAGAGAGAGAGGAATGCGTGCAAATGTGCATGAGGAAAAGAGAGGAGAGGGGGCGGGTGTGGGGGTGATTTTCTCACAGTCCCCCTGGGAGATTTGCTCAAATCTCACGCAGAGCTTCTGGACAAGGCTGTCCTCTGTGTTCTTAAAGGGTGATCGTTCACACAGAAACATATCCGCCCCGAAAAGGGAAGTAATTTTGTTTTTTTCACCTTCAATTGGGAAAGTTACATGTGCTGACTTGTAGAATTTAGCCCCCGCCCACACATTATTTCTTCCCCCCAAAACGGGATGGTCCCAGCCATACTGTTTCATAACCTGCTGCGTGCAGATCTGCCTGTCCCGTCTCCTCAGATCCCCCGTAGCTGCCCGTTGCCTGAGAAGCCAACCATAGCTGCTCCGTGTGGCGTTCCAGCACCTTCGCAGGAGAGGACACAAGAGCTGGTTTCCGGAGCCCCATCCTCCACTGGAGTGCAGCCCGGGCCGTAACAGGAGGAGCCCAGCACCCCTGGGATTTGCCGCTGAAGAATTTCCTCTGGGCTACTCAGCTGCCAGCTCCAGGGAGAAGCGTGGAGGTTGAGTGATCAATAAGCCAAACAAGGCCATATGCAACAGGGAGTTTAAAGGAGGTAATTAAACAAACTTCTCATGCAAGCACCCTTACGGAGATTAATTGAGATTTAAATAATTAAGCCTCATTGGGTAAGTTAGGAGAGAAACACAAGTGAAGAAGAGCTTTACTAATGGTGCAGAGCCCTGACCCGTGCGGCCGGCAGGGATGCTGTGTGTGCACCAGCCTGTGCATCGGAGTTGAGGGCACCCATAGGTGCTCTGGACCCACCCAGCTCCTGTGCAGATGCCCGGCTCCCGTGTCCACAGAACCGGGGTTCCCCACGTGTCCCAGGCCCCTTTCCTCTTGTAGTCTCTCCAGGGCGTGCTCCTCCTGACTCTAGCAGCCAGTCACACCCCGGGCCACTGTTTCAACCTCATCCCAACCAGAAATGATGGTGTCCTACTTTGTATAATGATTCTTTCTGTGTGTGTGCAGGTGGAGGTCATCAAAGGGACAGGATGTGACCGCGGTTTGACCTGCACGATGACTCCGGGGCCATCAGAGGCTCCTGCTCCCTTCCCTGTACATTCTGTCCACTGGTCCTGTCCCAGGGCAGAGCCATTTAAAGGATGCAGCCTTGAGAGAGCTAGGCGGCCAGCTGGACAGGGTGCTTGGCTGCCCCCAGTTAGGTGGGCGGGTGGAGAGAGATCTGGCCTGGCCGTGCCCCACACAGGCCTCAGATGTAAGTTTCCTTGCTCATTACACCTGCGGCCCACCCACCGGTGGGGAGCCGCCCACCCCTTCCTCCTGGCAATCCCTGCTCCTTGCGTCCCTGCCGAGCCCTCCTCTGGCCCTCCGAGCCCGGGGCCGGTCCTGGATTCCACCAGGGATTTCCACACCAGCCATGCATCTCCCACCTTCTCTTGGATGAGAGGCCGCCTGACCGGAGGCCCTGAGCTGTGAGTGTCCTCTCATTGCTGTGTTGGAGGTTTGGCCAAAACCCCAGGGAGCGAATGTGCTGTGGAATTTAGAATTTTCAGATTTTGGAAAGTTCTACGCTGCATCAGTCCTATATCGTGCAAGAGCCCTGTGGGTCTGGAGCAGTCCCTGTAGTCAGATCATGCATACTTCTGCTGCGAAAGCAGGACTTTTCTTTATACAGAGATCATTAAAAACAGTATCCGCTTCAGTTATGTTCAGTATAGGTTTTGATCATATAAATTGATAAAAACTCAGTTTTCTGAGATTTTCGATCTCGGAACTGAGGCTGAGAGACCGTGTCTCCCTGGGGGCTTTGCCTTCCGTGTTCCCCAGGATACGGCTGGAGGGGGAAGGAGTCGGTTTATACACTCTCGCAGGCAGACGGGGGTTGGGGAGGGACATTCAGACCTGGCTTGTCTCACGCAGTCAGTCTAAGTAGAGACAGCTTCGCTGGATGGGAATTGCAATCGCAAACTGGGTGGGAAGCCTTCTTGGCCTGGGCAAGTCCTCTGGAGTCAACAGAGCGCTGTGCACGTCGGTGTCCAGGTTGCCAAGGACGATTGCCGCGGCCCCAGAATGTGACCTGAGCACGGCGTTCGGGGGCCCGCATCTCCAGGCTCTGTGACTGTCCCCTCGAGGCCACATTTAGTATCACCTGTGTCTGATCATCCGGCTACCACACCTTAAAGAGCAAGGCGGCTGGTAAGGTTAGCTAGAAGGGGAGGTGCGGGTGATTCAAAGAAAATATACAAGTCCCCGCCTGAGACAGCAGACGGGTCGAGGCGGGGCTCAAAAGAACAGCCTTAATAGCGAGGAATCCTTGCTGGGCCCAGGTAACCCAGATACCCCCTCCCAGAGAAAATATAGATCTGTTTTTTAGCCGGGCCTCAGTTCCTGGCTTGCAAGTCCCAGCTTCTTGGATTTATCGCCGGTCATTAACTGCTGTGCCCCAACACAGGGAAGAAGTCAGAAGATTAAAGGAACAGCCGGGGCCGTTGAGAAATAATTTGGCCTGTCTTTGTTGCAGGGATTGTGCTGTTAAGCCATTATCACCTGTTAACTCTTGGTGTAACTTTGGGGAGGAAAATTATTATCCAAGTGACGGGGATTTTTCAATTAATTCCATAGGGGTCGTCGGATTTTAAGTGCCTGAGAGTCAGAGATGCGGTTCTTTTTTTTTTTTTTTAAAGATTTTTTATTTATTTATTTGAGAGAGAGAAAGTGAGAGGCTGAGAGGAGCGAAGGTCAGAGGGAGAAGCAGACTCCCCGAGGAGCTGGGAGCCCGATGTGGGACTCGATCCCGGGACTCCAGGATCATGACCTGGGCCGAAGGCAGCTGCTTAACCAACTGAGCCACCCAGGCGCCCCCAGAGATGCGTTTCTGAGGGTAATTGGAACTTGGGTGGGCAAGGCCCGGAGTAATTTGTAGTCAATGCAAAATGAAAACGCAGGGCCCCTCGTTCAGAAGTTGGTGCATCTGAAAGATGGTGAAATTGCAGAGCAGGGAGCCAAGTGGGGGACCCCCGTGGAGCCCAGAGCCCTGTGAACAGGGGTGGCACATCCGGGAAGCTGGCCTTCGATGCTTGCAGGGGTTACAGGAGCGCAAACACCAAGGAGCTGAATTCCAGCCCTGTGATCAGTTCTCGGCTTTGCATTTTACCGGTCAGTTGACCTGGGTGGGGGGTGGTCTCTCTCCACTCCTGTAAAACGCAGCTAGCAGTACTAGTCCTCTGGGTGACGTTGCAACAATGAAGTGTGCAGAGCGCTCAGCTGGGTGTGCATCTGATAAGAGCTCCGGAAGTCTTAGCCCCCCAGTCCTGCTGCTGGGGTCCCCCCAGCCCCCATCTGCTCACCTGTCCCTCTTTGGGGCCCACCAACTGACTTCCAGGTGCTGGCACCTCCATCTCCAGGCTGGTACCTGAGCTCCTGCCGCTGCCTGAGAATGAATCACTCCCCCCCCCCACCCGCCCTTTGTCACCCCTCAGCCAGGCACGGAAGGAGTCAGGCCCATTGGTGCCCCAGCTCCCTGGCTACTTGGGGACATAACTGAGTTGTGGGTCTGGAACCCCCAGAGCTCCCCCAGTGGGATCGCGCACCACTCACTCGCAGAGGGGCTGGCTCGATATCATAGTCGTCTGCCCACTACCCTTCACCTGATGTCAGGGTCCACGTCTGGGGGAGCCTGGCCTCTGACAAGGTCCCACACCATCTCCTTCCCTTAATGAAAGATGAGGGAAGATGCTAGAAAGCAGCGAATGGGGGTGCTGGCCCCACTCACCCCGTCAGTTAAATCAGTGTTTGCAGGCTGTGTTTTGGTCCAGCAGTGGCTATGCCCTGGACCCTCCGGGCTGGCACTACAGCCTGCCCCGCCCCTCCCCACCCCGAGCTGCCTCAGTGAGGCTCCCGCTCTGGGCCGCCCCCGTGGGAAGTCACGGGGGACTCGTCTTCCGCCCGGAGCCCTGAGCTCAGGGTCAGCAGGCGTCTCACTGGTTAGGTTGCATCGTCTACTGCTTGCAGCCAGAGAGGGGGGCATTTGGGTGCTGTCATTCCATGTAGGACCCCATGAAAAACAGAACCTTTTCTCCTGGCCTTGGCCTCAGTGGCCCCAGGCTGGAGGTGCTCCGTGAGGGCCCTGGATGAGGAGCGGGGCGCTCTGGGTGTTTGGCGGGAGGCCATTCATTTTGGTGTCTATCTTGTAGGAGATATTTGAGCAGAGTTTCAAGACTGGCTTTCAGATTCTTTATTTTAAATCTCTGTTGTTCGCTGAGTCTTATTTCCTGTATTCTTGGAATGGTTTTGGAAAGCTCTGTTTTTTTTTCTCTTTCTTGGCCCTGTTGGTTCCTTTGGTAACATTTCCAGCCCTCCTCCACTTCCTCTCCTCCTCTCCCTCCACTTCCTCCCTTTCCTGCCTTTCCTCCCCTTTTCTTTCCTTTTTTTTTTTCTCCACCTTCCGTTGGTGTAAAAGCCTCAGTCTTCCCTTAAAGCAGAAGATCGTAACCATTGTCACGCATGGGTCTCTTTGTTCTGATGCACTTGTGGACCCCTTCTCAAGTAATCTTTCCTAATGCACAAAATAAAACACATCGGGTCACAAAGAGTAAAACATAAATAATGTTTTATTATATTGCTGTATTAGGGGGAAAAAAACCTTTTAAATCCTCAATTTGTGATCTAGTATGACTCGTGCTTTCTGCGAACAAACTTAGTAATGGGACTGGTCTAGACAGGGTAACTTCCAGTAGTCTGAAGTAGCTGTGTGCAGAAACCAGATGTTGGTATGTGGGCATTCTCCACAATAAGATAAAAAAATATCCGTGTGTCTCTTGCCAACAAAGTTGCACCGCGGGTTAAACTACTCCCGTTTGTTGTTCGCTCTCCTAGGTGGAAGAAATGCTCCATTTCAATGAAAGATGAATGAAAATGAAGATGTAATTCCTGCCCCCCCACCACCAAGCAGGTCTGTATTCTGTCCTCAGATCCCTGTTAAAAATGTGGGCACTAGAGTTCCAAGCGCACCTGGAATGTTCCCCTGCCTTTGCTGTGATGAGAGGAGCCCCCCTGTATCCGGACCGTGCCTCCCGTGTGACCACCCTCACCTGAGCGCACCCGAATGTCCAGCAGCAGGGGCGGGGGGGAGGGGGCTTGGACTCTGGCTGCAGCGAGGATCTAAGCATTGTGGCTAAAGTGCACCGAGGGATAGGAGAGGGATTCTGCCTGCCCTTTAGGATGTCAAACCGGGCCCCTGTCTCGGAATGCAATTCTGCTAAAACAAAGATTGCCTGTGAGGAAAACCCAGCTCGCACACTGGTAGACATATGGGCTGGCTGGAAATCGACACGTAATTGTATCTTGTCCCCATTTGGCTTTCTATCAAGACAGAAGATGAATTAGATATTAAGCAAAATTATTGGCCGAGTGAAACATAGATGTTCTCGAAGCCAAGAGAGAATAGAAGAGGTTGACAAGCTGTGACTAGGCCATTGGAGAAGTACAAAAGGCATCCAACGGGGGGGGGGGGGGGAGTTATAAGCAGAAAGAAAGGCTCTGTCCCAGAGATACCTTTTGTGGAAGCGAGGCAAAGCTCGGGGTGCCTCGGCGGCCCCCTGTGCGGTGAGGTGGGGGAGGCTGTGGGCTGTGTGACACACCTCACACACTTTGTTCACTGTGTCCCACACATGTCTGCCCAGGGCCCCTTCTTCCTGGTCCTTCCCGGGTCCCTGCCCTCCAGGAGGGTAATGCTAAGGACCCATTTTACGGTCAGATCCTACATCCTTCACTTCAAATCTGGGGGCTTTCAATGAGCCCAAGACCTCACTGAGCCTCAGTCTCCTTACCTGCAAAGTAGGAATATAGCAGCTTTCCGCTTCAGACAGAGATGAACCGAGCCTGTCCTGTCCCTCTGACACACCCGCAGTAGAAGGAACGTGGGTTTGGGGGTGGGGCAGGCCTACGTGCGTCACTTGCATCTCTAAATATCGGTTCTCTTGGTAAAATGGGAATTAAAATGTCTGCGCCATAGGTGTGTTGTGGGGATTAAATGTGACAAAGCATGTTAAGCAGCCAATACCTTGGCGTGGAACACACACTCACTGGTTAAAATGAAGGAAGCAACGTGTCCACTGTTAGCCCCTGTTACAGCCTCCGGTCTCCCCAGGGTGACCGGGTACCTTCCAATTTTCCGAGGCTCAGATTGGAGGTCGGCAGGTTGGCCGCCTGTCCTCTGCACTCCCCCACCTGGAATCATCCCCACTTTTGGTTCTAAACATCTTTGGTCATCAGAAGCCCTAGGAACAGTTGTGCCCTGCCTCCCCATGGGTAGCTGGTGGAGCCGAGGCGACAGTGGGCTGGGGTGGGGGGTCCCTGTAGGGGGAGGTGCAGACCCCCTGCATTCCTGCCCGATGACCTTTCTGTTGGTCTGCTCTTCTGCCAGAGGGGCCGTGATTTCTCTGTGCAGAGGGCTGTGGATGGATGGTGTCAGGGGTATAGCACCGGGGACCCCGCAGGGGCTCGGTTCCCCAGTAACGGCCCCCCACAGGGCCTACGTTTTCAATCAAGGTCCCTTTGTTTCCCGGGTCCCAGCCCTTTCCACAGCCAAAGGCACTTAGGTTCCGAAGGACCAGCAGCTCTACCAGACTGTATAGAAATGGCTTCCTAAAAACTTGGTAGTTTTTACTGTCGCTGTGATTATTCTGATGACCAATGATAATGTAACATAGTGGGCGAGAGTACCAACCTCAAAGTCGGTTGGAGTAGCAGCCTGATCTCGCTTCTAGAGCTCTTCAGTTTACTTAGCCTATTGTAGGTCCCTCGTCTGTAAACTCTGGGTAATAACAGTCTCTACCCCACAGGACTGTAGTGGGGAAGGAGGGAGATCGTGCATGGGAACCGCGTAAACAGTATCTCATATCGCGCTTATCACCCTCTCCCAGGTCTCTAAGGTTAGAGACCCCAACGGGGGGTAGCCGCACAGTTGCTTTTGTGGTGCAAATGTATGAAAATGTATTCTGGCTACCCCAGCCTTCCACAGAGAGTGGGGCTGGAGGCTTGCCCCAGGCTCTCGAAGCTCATTCATGGGAAAGGCCACACGGCCAACTGTGTACTCGCCCTGATGGCTGGCACAGTCTGCGCTTTATCTTCTGTGTAAATATGCAGCCCGGGGGAGAGAAGAGCCTCACGGGGCAGGACTCCCCCACCTGCGGCTCCTTTCCACCTGAGCGCTTGCCTGGGGTCTGGGGCACCCCACACCTGGTGCAGGTTGAGCCTGGACCCCAGGGGTCCACGCCACGCCCTTCATACACTGCCTGTAGGGGTTCGCTGATAAAGGGCGAAGGCTCCTCGGGCAGGGGGAAGGTCCCTAGAAAAGACGACACACCTGGAGGGGAGGCAGGTAGAACCCAGTAGCCATTGGAAAGCTCTCCACTGTGTGACCGATAAGAACATTTACTATGCCCGGGCTCTGAGTAGTTTACAAATATTAAGTCAGTTAATCCTCGAAACCACCTTATAAGGTAAATACTATTGTTGTCCCATCGACTCAGGAGGAAACAAAGGCCCAGAAAGATCCCATAAGTGGGCCAAGGTTCGACGGTGGGTCAGGGCTGGGCTGGGCCTCAGAGCCACGCTGAGCTGCGTGTGTGCGCTGTTTCGACAAGGGGCAGGTCGTGCTTCCTCCCGAGGGCCCCGCGGCGGGCCAGGGAAGAAGCGGTAGCCGGCGACTGCACCTCCTTTTCCAGCAGGGACAGGGCACGGGCCGCAGGGCGCACGTCTAGGACTCCGGTGGGCTTTCCTACCCGCTCTCTGCACTGTCCTGTGTCCCATGTTGTCGTGCCTGCTGAGCAGAAAATGGGGTGACGGCCGTGTGGGGCCACAGGATTGGGGTGAGTTGCTGGGAGAGCACGTGTGTCCCGGAGCTTTGTGCTGAGACCCTGCGAATGGAGGTGTGGTGTGTCTCTGTGGATGGCAGGGACTCCACTCCTGGTTCCCTGAATCCTTCACTCGGCCCCCAGAGCCTGGCCCCGCTCTGCCTGCTCCAGGCCCCAGGCTTGGCCGGGGACACAGAGCACTTGTCTTGGCGGAGTCTGGGTCCCTCCGAGATGAGTTATTTTCTGGGAATATAGGTTCCTCATCCTTCCTCTCTGTCAGACCCCACCCCTTCCGCTGGCTCCTCCTTTGTCTCTGGACCCCCGCCTGCAAACTCTGTGTGCCCCCACATCCTCTGTGTTTCTGTTACTGCTGCTTTACAAGCCACCCCCGAATGGGATGGCTGAAATCACGTTAATTACTGCTCAGGGGTCTGTGGGGCAGGGATTTGATAGGGCAGGATGGGGACAGCTCAGCTCCGTCTCCTGTGCTGTCTGCTGGGCCCGGAACAACCTGGTGGCCTCTTTGTCATCTGGTGCTTTGGCTGGGAAGTCTGGAAGGCCGGGCCCAGCAGGACGCAGGGTCGCTCTCCGTGGTCTCTGCGTGGACTCCCCAGGACAAGGCGGGCAGATTTCCTCCGTGGTGGCTCAGGAACCCCTAGGTTATCAGAGCAGAGCCCCAGGCCGTCCTGACATTTAGGCCTGGAATCGGCCCAACATCCGTCCCACCACCTTTAGTCGGTTCAACCGCGCCACAATAGGGGAACCAGGCCATGAACATGGGGCGCGGTGTCTCCTGGGGCACCTCTGGAGACCAGCCCGCGGCTCTCCGTGTCCCGTAAGAATGACAGCGGCTGAGCCTGCATTCCCCCGTCTAATCTACGGGGAAACTTTCTCGAGAGTTTCCACCAGGCACTTCATTGATAAGGTCGTGCTAGTCCAGCTGCTCCTGAAGTTCCTGGTTAATGACTGTCTCCAGCCCCAGAGTCAGCCCAGCGGCCGCACAAGACTGGATGATCAATAGTGTTGACCTTGTCTGCTCGGGCCTGGAAGGCCTCCCCTGCTCGCTGTCAGAGTCGAGATGGGGTTTCTCCGAGCCAGAGCAAGGGGCAGCAAATGACGAGGGCCAGTCAATAACCAACTGTTACTAAAGCCCGTTCCTGATAAACCCAGAGGAGAGCTAGCGGAGCTCAGCCCCCTGCTCCTCCTCCTGCACGGCCCAGGCCCAGGTGCTCCAAGGACCCTGGGTGCAGGCAGAATAGTGACACCCAGCCTGTGGAAGGCGGTATGGGCCGGAGCACCCTGTCTTTTGAGAGGATGGGCTAGGCGGGGCGAATCTGGGACAGGCCAAGGGTGGGGGGGTGGTCCAGAGAAGAAGAGCCCAGGAGACAGTGCCCTCCCCCACCCCACGGGACAGCACTCCTGGTGACGCCAGCCCCGAGCATGCGCAGAAGCGCTACTCTCCCGGAAAAGCCATCTCCAACGTTGGATGCAGGAGAAGCGTACATTCTAATGCTTTTCCTGCAGTGGATCAGTGCATCGGCATAGCAAAGGCTCTGGGAAGGCCAGTGGAGAGGGAGCGTGTGTCTAACTCTGCTTAGACAAGTACTTCCAGACTTAATAGATCTTTCTTTTCTTCTTCAGGATCAGTTTCAAGACCAGCCTTCGGAGGAGCGCACTTTGCAAGGGCTTCCCAGGGAAGCCAGGGAGAGGCAGCCATCAGATGCAAAGGGAGGAGGTGGGTCTGTACAGTGCAGGTCCTGGAGCGGAGGGGTCGGGGAGGAGCCAGGGTGTGGTCCAAAATGGAGCTGGGAGAGCCCCTGGCCTCATTTCCTGCCTGCTGGGGTGGCCAGCCGGGTGTGGAGTGCAGAGCTGTTTCCAGCAGGCTCTTTTGTCCCCATGAGTGTGGTCCTGGGGGTGGGCATCTTCCTGACCCAGACCTCTACGCTGTGGCCCTGCTTGGCTCTGGATGGCCACGTCTGCCAGGTGTAGGCTGATCAATGTAGCAGAAGGACAGGGATTCCTGTATTGTGTCTAATTGATGGAGCATTGCATTGGAAATTGGGTCTTGTTAGCATCTGATGGGGGAAAAAAAAGAAAGCAAGAGAATTCATGAGAGGGAAAATGATTATTCAACTTTTCCAAATCCTCTCTGCTAGAATGGCAAAATGAGCTTAACATACATATTTAATGTGATTTTTTTTTCTTTCTTCTAAAAACACCTAACCGGTATATGTATTAAATCAAGAAGTTCTTGAAAGGTAGCTGGTTTAATTGCATCTTTTAAAAAATCCCAAGACTTTTTAAATCTTGCAAATGTGACCTAATAATCCTTTCACTGCCTTCCTTCTGCTGAGAGGTTCAGATGAAAATAAGATGCATAAGGATTCTGTAAACTGTAAAATGCTACAACACGTATAAGGTCAGTAGACTACTGTTACTATTGACGCCCTTTGTCATGGACTGAACGTTTGTGTCCTCCCCAAATTCACTATAGAAGCCCACTCCCCAGTGAGCCTATATTTGGAGATAGGGCCCATGATGAGGCAATTAAGGCTAAATGGCATCATGAGGGCAGGACCCTAATCTGAGAGGGCTGGTGCCCTTAGAAGAAGAAGAAGAAACACGAGAGAGAGCCTTCTCCCCGTGCTCACTCAGAGCAAGGCCACACTAGGGATGTGGTGAGAGGGTGTCCATCTACAAGCCAGGAAGAGAGCTCTCGGCCAGCACCTTGATCTTGGATTTCTCAGCCTCCAAAACTGTGGAGAGAAATTTCTCCTGTTCTGCTCATGCGGTCTGTGGTATAGTGTTGGGACAGCCTGAGCTGACCTTTCAAAAGAAAATTTCCCTGTGAGCCTTTGCTAGGGCTGCCAGCACCTGTCAGTGAAGAGCAGAACCTTCATTCCAGCGGGGTCTGGAAAACCCAAAGAGCACCACTTACTTAAAGACCCACAGGGTTGAGCTGATCACACACCAGCCCGTCTGCAGCCTGTGTGGCCAGTACCCTCTCAGCCTCTGGTCGTGAAAGCTCATTCTGTTTTCCAGACATATGATGCTACATGCGAGAAGAATGTTATTGCACCTGCTTTTCAAACATCACAGAGGAGTGAAGATTAGACGTTGGCCCGGAAGTTTCTACATGTGGATTGGGACTTAGCGAAATAACACCTTTGTTCTTCACTGGCCATGTTTAGTGTCACTCGCGGAGGCCCTAGGTTGGTAACTCTATTAAGAATCACTGAAAATTTTTTGCATATCTACTATGAGACGGACAGAGTGTTGGTACTTTTATATATCCTATCTTAAATATAATCAAATCTCCCTCCACAATACCATTTAGGAAGTGAATTTGCCTAAATAATCAAATCTAATCTCTCTGGATCCAACAGTTGTATACTTGAGCGTCTAACTTGCTACATGGATGTGCCCATGTTCCAGGCACAGATTAAAACTATTTCGAAGGTATACAGAGCAAAACTGGGTTTAGATACAGGCTGTCTCTGATTCTGGAATGAAATCAAGCATCCACAGGTTAGAAACCTACTTATGCGGTACATGTACGAAGTTTCTGGCAGTGGGCTTGTCGCTGGAGTATGCAGTTTATCAAGACAGACCCAAATGGAAATATACACTTTTTAATTTAAAATTTTTTACTTTTCATAGCAGTGTCCTATGGATGAATGGAAAGCCTTCGGCAATGACAGTGCTTACATTCTAGCCCTTAAAGCACATACGTGCGGTTTCCGGCTCTATTTCTCCCAAAGGCAACAACCTCCAGCCCTTTCAACCACTTGTGGTATTTATCACCATGTTTCTGAAGACCAACATAGTTATTTTTCTAGTTATTTTTATTTATTTTTGTTAAGCATAACACAGATACAGAAAACTATATAAAACAAATATACGGCATAATGAATGATAAGAAGAGGAACTCCGGGGTGCCTGGCTGGCTCGGTTGGTATGTCATGCAACTCTTGATCTTGGGGGCATGAGTTTGAGCCCTACACTGGGTGTGGAGGCTACGGAAGGAAGGAAGGAAGGAAGGAAGGAAGGAAGGAA
Organism: Procyon lotor; assembly: GCA_028646535.1. Taxonomy (NCBI): domain Eukaryota; kingdom Metazoa; phylum Chordata; class Mammalia; order Carnivora; family Procyonidae; genus Procyon; species Procyon lotor. Next base: position 108,345,022 of record CM053610.1, read on the forward strand.
GGAAGAAAGGAAGAAAGGAAGGAAAGAAATCTCGAAGAGGAGCTCCCCTGTAACCACCTCCCTTATCAGGAGATAAGGAAGTTTCCCTCCGTGCACTCGATATGCCCATGGGGAAACTAGTCCTCGTCTTCCACCCAAACTCGTAGCTACCTAATGGTTGCGGTGTCGCTTCTTTATTTTTCTTAATAGTTTTATCACCCAAGTGTTTACTAGGTGAAGGTGCCATATATATATACACTTTTTCTTTTCTTTTCTTTTCTTTTCTTTTCTTTTCTTTTCTTTTCTTTTCTTTTCTTTTCTTTTCTTTTCTTTTCTTTTCTTTTGAGAGAGAACGCATAGAGCAAGGGAGGGGGAGAGGGAGACACAGGGTCCGAAGCAGACCCACGCCCAGCATGGCGTCCAAGGCGGGCTCGATCTCACAACCCTGGGATCATGACTTGAGCTGAAATCAAGAGTCAGAAGCTTAACCAACTGAATCCCCCCCGGCCCCGGTCCCCCCGCCCAGGTGCCCCAAAGGTGCTATATTTTTAAGTCTCTTTTAATCTACAGGCCTCGGAATTATGTCCACCCCTGCCCTCAAATCCTCAAATTCACACGTTGAAGTCCTAACCTCCAGTACTTCCGAAGGTGACTGTATTTGGAGCTGGGCTCCCAAAAGCAGTGGTTCACTTGCAATGAGGTCATTGGCGGGGTGGGGGGGGTGGCTAATCCAACGTAGCGGGTGTCCTTACACGAAGAGATAAGGACAAGAGACGAGGCAGAATCGATGGGCACCCGCGAGCCTAGGGGGCCGCCCCACAGACACCAACACCTCCATCTCTGCGCTTTTCCAATTTTGTTGTTTGAGAGTTCCGTCCTCGATTTCTGTGAAAGTAGGCTGACTACTTTCTAAGCATTCCTGGCTCCGTTCTCCTCCCCCAGGTTGATCTAGACCTTGATTTTCCCTTTCCCTTTACTGCCCTGCTCACCGTGGGTTGTGTTCGCAGCACTTTTCCACAAGGAGCGTGACGCTTTGGTCTGGAAAGAAGTCTCGGCTGATGGATGTTGGGAATTCCTGTGGAGGGACCCCATCCCCTTAGGAGTATGTGGGGGGCCCCACATACTCAGCGGCTGCTGGGGTGTGCAAGCCCCTCGCGGTTCTGGCTGTTGCGGTGTAGGCGCCCCGTGCTCTCTAGTGAGTCCTCGCGGTCACCGTCTAGTCCTTGCATCTTCCACGGGCCACACCGCTTCCTTCTGCGCAGGTGCTGAGTGGCCTCTGCTCGGGCCCCAGCCACCCATCACCCGGGAGGTCACGGGTGCTTCTTGCCACCTGCTTTCATAGAGGTCATAGAGGTCGTACGTGGGCTTTCGTTTTCCCCGCCTTGGTGACTCCTGGTGTTTTTAATAAGGGGCGGTTTAGAGAGATTGGAAAAAATCCTGATTTTCCCAGCATCCTGGGCTATATTCCAAGGTTTGCCATGCTAGGGCATTCCCTGTTGACTCCATGATAGCCTGAGAGCCTGCAGGAATTCGGCTTCCTGGAACCCAGTGCCCGCTTGCGCTCTCCCTCCCCTCCCCTCCCCACCCCTTATAGTCACTTCCTAATCAAAACAGTATTGATGACTCTTTCTAGGCTGCAGTCGTATATTATGTTCATAGTTCTCTTCCTACATATATTTTTGTTTTGCTTTGTTTGCCCTGGAAATTACTCTGGGATTCTGGGATTATTAACTGTATTGTATTTTTGTTTGTTTCCTTCAAGTTCTTTTGTTGTTGTTTCGTTTTGTTTTTGTTTGTTTGTGGCCCTTGTCTTTCATGGGTGGGGCCTTCCTCAAATTTCTGTTTATTTCAGGTTGTGCATATTTAAGAGTAATCTTGAAAGGGAAATGGAGTTGTCTCTGTGTATTTGTGTTGGGGAGAGGGTTTATCTACAGATGGGGCTGTTGGAAGCTCACCTTTTCATGGGGGTGTGCTGACTGTCCGTAAAACTCGGTTTTCCCTCCAGCTGACCACATTTCCCAGAAAGGTACCTTCCAGTCTCTTGCGAGGGGAGTATTTCCTTGGACAGAGAGAGGGGTCAGAGGGCGGCAGCGTGACCTGAGCCATAGGCAGATGCTTAACCGACTGAGCCACACAGGCGTCCTATCTTTGTCCATTTCTATGTGAATGCCTTACGCGTATGACTCCCAATCAATGTATTAGGTGTTAGTACAGCCTAGTTTTATTTCTGCTTTAAGAACAATTAGAAATAGCAGCTCTGATATTTTCTTCCTCTACCCCAGTGAATAATCTTGCATTCCACTCCTCTGGGGCTTGGGCATCTGATCAAAGACTAAATGCCTTCCCAGAGTGGGGAGGGGCAACTGCCCTCTCTTTGTAGGACTTCCAGACTTCCTTCCCTGTCCTGTGCCTCCGGCCGCTCACTTGCCTTCAGGGGAAGGTGACTCCCTTGTCCCGAGCTCCCACGTGATTCCCCTAGAGACAGTCCTTGTGTGAAGCTCCCCTTAGCCTCCCCTCCAGCATCCGAAATTACTCGGCTTCCCTTATTGCCAGTGCTTTCCTGTCCTAGTCCCTTTGTCTCTGTGGATTCACACTTTTAAAATCATTTCCCTGTCATTCAAGTGACCTTTTGAGGGGAAAGGGATTAACACTTGTGTTCCCTCTGCCAGAAATTCAATCTACCGATTAACACAAACAGAGAAGCATTTAATATTTAAACAGCTTAAGTGTTTAAAAACCCGATGTTTACAGGCCCCTCTTATTTCCAGAGTCCTTTCAGACATAGTTCTCCATTAGAGGAGGCATGAGTTAAGTAGCAGACGGCTGGTCAACCTCAGTTCCGAGGTGCAAGGCTGAGCCCCCCAGGAGTTCTGGGATGCAGCCGGGGGACAGGGTCACACTAACACGCGTGACCCCCAGTTGTCATGTAATGTATATGTTGAATCTCTCTTACTGGCCATGCACTCAGGGAACATTCTACACTCCTCTAAGAGCTGTAATTATGTGACGTCCAAGCACGTTCTCATGTTATTGAGAGGCACTAAAGACCATGATATGCAGAGGGGACTCCATTTCACACGAGCAGAGGCTTTTAGTTGACTGCAGAGATGAAAACATGACTGTTCTAATGCATTTTTAATAGTTTATTTCTGGACATTAGCCAAAGTTTGCATCTTCAGCAGTAACAGATTTGCCATCCAGGTCAATTCCATCTTAAGAATTCTAGAGATCTGAACTTGACCCCAACTGTTTCCTTTATTTCCTCATTGTGATGAATGGATTCTCCCGTCGGTGAATTCTGAAGCCCGTGTGGAGGGGTGTTTACTAGGTTTTAATTGATTAGATTGCTTTGGTCAGCACTTTGCTGACTTGACATTGACTTAACTCTTTCTCAGACACTGACTGAGAAGCAATGCTTGCCTCCCTCATGCTCACTGTTCACGGGTTATATTTTCAGCCTGACACGTTGCGGGCAACCAGTTGTGGCTTTCAAAACTATGAACTCCACACTGGTAGGCATAAGCTTGTCTTCTGCCTTTCAAGTAGCTTCTGGGGAGGCTGGTAACCTCCCAGTGCTTGTCCTAGGTCAGGCCCAGCCAAGATATGGTCCAAGAGATGCTCAGACATCAAGCCATGGGCAGAAGGATGGATTGTGGAAGAGAGAGTGACTCTGACATAGAGAAGAGGTGTGGTTCGAGCTGGGATTTAAAGGGTGCATACAGCTTTCACAGAGAATTCCTACAGGACCAAGAGAGAAAAGGGAGGGAGGGGGAGAGAAGCAGAGAGAAGGAATCAGAGGAAGGGGATTGCATTGAACATTTGCTGAGCACCTGTTGCTAAGAGCCAGGCGTAGAGAAGTGAGTGAGACCCAGTTCTTGTTCTCAAGGACATCATGGTCTACTGGGGAAATGAGATGATTAATAGATAAAGCATTTGTCACATTGCCCTGGGATTTATTTATTTATTTATTTTCCCCAATTTCAGTTTATTTTTTGTCTTGGTGAAAGATGAAGTTATCAGCAGAAGGGATAGATGCAAGAGTCATATTGAAAAAACCAAAAACCCGAACAGATATTTGGTGATTTGAGTCATGTGCACATTTACACACTTGAAAGGTCATGGGGGTGATAACAGTCTCCCGAATGAAAAAGAAAACAAGATCAGTCAAGGCCTGGGATTAACTTTGTAGGACACCTCTGTTTATCTTCGAAGCTTATTGTTCTTCTGTGTCATGTTTAGAAGCATCTTGCCAATTACTTACTCAGTTCCTGTCACTTAAGTAGCACTTGTGATATCAACAATATTCAAGGGATTGTTGAATATTGGTTTGGAAATATCTGGTTAAAAAGAACTTAATAATTGCAGGAAAAATGGCACCATAACTGATGGACAACAATACAGAAAACACTAGTCACGGGCAACCTTTGAGACTTACTTGTAAGAATTACACAGAGACTGCATGTGAGCCGCAAGGACATCACATACGTGAAAAGATCACTGAGGAGCATTCATTAGTGATGACTTAAGTTGAAACTTTTTCCTCATTTCAGCTGAGAGACTCAGTAACAAGGCAAAAGTAACCATGGAGTCTCTCGCTCTATGATTGAGAAATAGGTTTTTCCTTTTTTTTTTTTTTTCTTTTCTTTTCGTGGGGAGATGGCTTGCCCTGGGATTTGATGGCATCATTTCCCAAGTGGCGTGGGTTCCAGAGGCTTTCCAGTGTCAAGAATCCCAAGAGAGAGCCCTCAGGGGGGCACTCCTCCAGCTCCAACAACAGGAGAACCTGACGCTTTAAAAAACTCTCCCCAGGCACAGCTCCAAAATTCTGGACAGAGTCCACAGTCTTGTTTTAATGGCTTTGGCTAAATTCATGTTCGGTGCTTGATTTAGAGCTTGCAGTGTTAATATTTTGTACATTGGGCCAATTCTCTGGTGATTTTAATATTTCATTTATCGACTGATTTAACTTTTAATAGTATCCAAAGCCATCTCATTAGATTACAGTGCTGAAAGACTGCCGCTGTAATAGCTATCCCGTTGTTCGAGTAAATTCAATTTGGACAGATGTAGCCCAAGGCAAAAGGCAGTCGTAATCCGTGAAATATTTTGCTAACTTCTATTCCAAACAAGTCTTGGCCTTTTTTGTGTGCATGACTTGGGCATGACTGGCAAATGTCTGAAGATCTTGGAGGACGAGGGGAGAAATATCATCTGCGCGTGACCGTTGGTCATTGTCACGTCACACTGTATATGTGTGCTGTGTTCCTGTCACAGCCATATTTGGGGACTTCGTTTATGATTGTGATTGTACCTCATTAAGCTTTGACTCCCTAGTAACTTGCAAAGTTTTGATACAGGGTAGAGACTAATTAAATATTTGCATTAAACTAGATCTGATTTTTTGTCTCCAGTGGCCAAAGAATTCTGTCCTTGGTCCTGAACTGTTGACCGTATTTTTTGATGATGTCTTTAAAGGAGCCACAGAGGACACCTCTGACCCTCTCCTGGTAGAAAGCGGGGAGGGACCATAAAATCACTGGGTGGCTGAGTCAGTGCAGTCTCAGAAAGATTTTCCTATTCAGAGACATCCTCAGTGGAATTAAAAAGTGTAGAATTAAAAAGTGGAATTAAAAAGTGTAGCAGATAAATGGTCCTGGAACATTGTTTGCTCCAGGAAAGTGAAGACTGTCTTTTATTTCTGTATGTCAGAGTGTAACAGAGCGCTGCGTGCAGGTCAGATGGACAGTAAATGATTCTGGACCTAATGCATAATTACAAGTTCTACATTCCATCCAAAAGGTAGTTTCTCACAAGTACGCAGTGGGGGAGATAGGAAGGCATGGCGCAGCTGCTGCATTAGAGAAAATCATTACAATCTTGAGTGGCTAATCACTTTAATAATAAACTGATATGGTCCTTAAAGTGGCTACCTTTCCGCTTGGGCATGTGACGTATGTAAGTCAGGTAGACCCTGGAGGGGACAGTTCTGCTCCGATCAGACTGTGACTGTCCCTCTTCCTTCAGTTCTGGGACCTGTGCCAGGCTTCCTGAATGAAACTCATGAAAGAAAACTCTCAGGTGAAGAACTACAGCTTCTCTGGAGATATAGAAATGTTATTTTGATTAATCATTTCATCTAAAATCATTTATTTAGCAGCTTTTCTGTGCTAGACAACCCAATGAAACAAAGGGATGTAAAGACATGGTCCTTCTTCCCGAGGAGCTTGCCATAGAACCCTGGGGTCAGAGAAAGGATCACCCGCCAGGGAATCAGTAGGTTCAGGAATCTGGATTTTAAGATGTTCCTCAGAAGCTAATCATGATGTTGAATGTGGACCTCACTTTTAGGGTGAGGCATCGGTAAAGTTTTTCAGAAAGAAGCTTGACATGTGTATGAGTCAGGGTTCCCCAAGAAGCAGAACTGATGGGATGTTCATGCACATGTTTTTTATGAGGACTTGGCTCATGAGATTGTGGAGGCTGAGAAGTCTCACCATCTGCTGCCAGCGAGCTGGAGACTGGGGAAGCAGGTAGTCTGAAGGCCTGAGAACCGGGGGAGCTGGTGGTGTAAGTCCCAGTCCAGGGGCAGGAGAAGGCTGATGCCCCAGCTCAAGCAGACAGACAGGAAGGGAAGGAATCCTCCCTTCCTCTGCCGTTATTTCTCTCCAGGCCCTCGGCGGGTAGACGGGCGCTCACTCAGGCCGGGGAAGGCTGTCTCCGTTACTCAGTGCCCTGCTGCAGGTGCTCATCTCCTCCGGGGCCGCTCACAGACACGCCCAGAAATCCTGTTTAATCTGGACACCCGTGGCCCAGTCAGGTTGACACATGACTACCCATCACAGCACGGGAGAGTGGGCAGGACTGAAGGTTCCGAGGGAGGTTTAAAAGCATGGCTGTGTTGGGAGCAGAGACACGTGAGACTGATTTTCTTCCTCCTTACTCACCATCAGGGTGATTCTGTGGACTGGCTGGTTGGCTGCGTGGGCAAGCCATTCCTCCCTCCTCCCTTCCCCTTCCTCTTACCCCCTTCTTTATTCCTTCCCTCTCTGCTTCTTTCTTCCCTCTCAATCTTCCTTCTTCCTTTCCTTTTCCCTCCCTTCTCCCTCCCTCCTCCCTCCCTCCTCCCTCCCTCCCTCCCTCCTTTCCTTCCTTCCTTCCTTCCTTCCTTCCTTCCTTCCTTCCTTCCTTCCTTCCTTCCTTCCTTCCTTCCTTCCTCTTCCTCAGCGCTCCACATGCAACACTCCAAAAGCTATAAACTCTCCACTAGGACCCCTTTCCCAAATAGCCTGATTGACTTTCGGTTCAAGGCCTGCGGATTATCCGGCTAGAGGAGGGGTCCAGACAAGTCTAGAGACAAGGAAGACACTTAGGAGCATGCCATGACATTATTCTTTTGCTCTTTCCAACTATTCCAGGTTAGTCTCAGGTGAAGACAAAATTAGCCTTGGTGGAGAGAGGGAACAGAAAAGCTCTCATAAAGCAGTTGCAACCCATAATCAAGCCAACTTATTCTCGAGTGTTGGAGACAGCTGTGGTAAGAGCAGTGGAAGACCATTTCAAGTCTCTTGGCTTCACAATGCGCTCACTGATCCTCTCCCTCTTCATCAAGCCCATGAGGGCCCGTATCCTAGACACTGTGGGTTGCAAATCTGAGTAAGAGGGCTGCCCGACAGGAGCTTACTGTTGGGTAGGGGAATTGAGGTAAGAGCAGAAATAACAGCATCATCGGGTGGAAAGTGTCCAGGATGGCCCAGCACCCAACACTCCTTAAATACCGATAAGTGACTGTATGGGAACAACTTGATTCCCCATCCCCCACATGCTGAGTACTAGGGGTGGGAGCACACTGGCATGCGTGGAGAGTGTCTGATGTTCATGGATGCTGTGCTGGACCACTTGCCTGGATCAACCCACTATCTTGATGCTCATCATAGCCTTCTTGATTTTGAACTTGCATCTTCTCTCATGATTTTGAGTTTTTATTTCCTGTCACCTTGGGTAATTGCCCTTAAGACACCTAGGATCCTCTTCTCTCAGAAGTGCCCTAATTAACAGTTAGGACATACTTGGGCTTCTGCACAAGGTGGTGGAAGGAAGTAGAACTCACCACCAACTCATGGTTTAGAGAAAGCATCGTAGAAGGGACGTTTGAGATGGGTCTTGAAAGGTAGGTCCCTCCACCTTGTAAAAGCCTGAGACATGGCCCCCAGAGCCATGCAGAGACATCCCCTGGGAAGGCAAGAGAGTATCCCCAACAATCTCTGTGCTCAGAGATGGAGGGTATAGGATTATTTGCTGAAGATTGAGGTCCCCCCTTCCTGAACCTGGTTTTTCTCCCATCCCCCTCTCGTCTTGCAGGGAAATGAGTTTCTATAAGGATTCTGCCTTACAAAAATCCCTATTTTTCCTGCTACTTTTTTTTTTCTTTCACTGCACTGGAATTAACGATACTATTTCGAAGTAAGTATGAAGATTGGATATGCTTCATTATTTTTGAAATTTTACCATTAGATGATACAGCAAGGTAGCCGAGTTCTAAGTTCAGTTTAAACAAAAGGCTTGGCTTTAATGGATGTCAGAGTCAGAAAGGATTCCTCACAAAGAGGCATCCGTCCACATGGAAAGAGGGCATTGGTGACTGTGTTTACTAAATCACAATTCTCATTTTTCAGTGTCATTCCCCAATTATGCAAAGGTTTTTGTTGAAATTGGGCTAGTAAATTTCCATCTTCCTGATGTCAGGCTGTTATTCTTGCAAACTAATTGGAAGATATTTCATTTTTACATTTTTAAACAAATGGGTCCAAAACCCATTGAAACTTCATTTGGAAGATTCTAAGCAGGCAAAGACTCCTGTTTAAGTGTGCATATGTGAGTGTTATTATAGCTGATAATCAAGTATTATTGGCAAGAAAATTACATGGGATTGGAAATGTTTTAAAAAATGCTCTTGTATGTCTGACTTTCCTTAGAAAAGCTGCTGCTTCACCACTCACTCTTTACCTCAAAGGGTCAGATTAGATGTATTTATTTTTTTTAACTATCTCCCTGTGGCACACTGCTGAGAGCCACTTAATCATTACAGGAGAGGTCAAAAAATTTGACACCCTGTCTCTCGGTAAAGGAAAAATGCATAACGCATCTTCTAGTTCAATAAGTATTTCAAGTACACGGTGTGTCCCAGAGAAGTTCATGGTTCTATCTTTTATCGTTAGGAAGATGTGTGAGAATTCAACTATTCAAATATCCTTTCCCCTTTTATATAATCGCATCAATGGTGTTCTGTGACACTACGTGCCCCTCTCGCCCTTATATTTCTTTGCTGCAGTAGCCTGCTGACAAATGATGCTGTGAGTGAATTCCGTGTATGATGCTATCTCTGTTGCCTCACTCTGGAATTGTTTTTAAGTTCTACCAGTTATGTTCCTGTAGCATTCCTGTAAAACACAGTTGCTATTATAGAATTGATTGTTGAGACCGTATCTTCTCCAGTATGACTTCCTGTCCATGGCTTATATAAAGCAAATCTTCACATGTGTCATTACAGGTCACTACATCGGGGCCCCAGAATGGGCACTGCATAATGTCAGGGGCACACATCACAGAGACTACAGTGTGCATGATGCCTTCTGGATTGTGCAGGGCACAACCTGCACAACTGTATGAGGCCCTGGAATAAAACACTTCAAATCCAAATCTATAAAACAGGACATGCAGGGGACATCTGAACTTCAATTCCACTGCCCGGAAAGACACTGATACTCTATAATGTGTTCTAATGTCATTTTCCCCAAATTTTCCAACACAAAAAAATTTGCGTATCTTCCAAAACTATTTCTGACAAAGAATGTGATTTAATTTATCACCATATTGCCATAGTATAGCTATGTGTAATTTTGGCCATGTTACTGTGACAGAAAGAACAAGAAATTTTTAAAAATTCCACATTCTGAATGCTTTGTACTTTTAAAGCCAAAGGTATGTACGTTGAGAATATATGGCGTATTCTTATAGTAATGGCCGCCCATTCGCATCTCATCTGTATCTTCATTTCATGCTCCACTTCAGTACGTTCCTCCATCTTTCCTCCCACATCATTCTCCCAGGCTCACCCTCAGTGGAGATAATTTCCTTGGTTTGCTCCGTGTTGGCCTGGTAGTAAAGAGAGTCCAGGAAGGTCATAAAGAGTGAGTTTTTGTGGTGGGGGAAGTGAGTGATGACCTAGACGAGGCAGGACAGAGAGCCAGGGGACACACCCTCAGACTGAGCCACAGACCGGCTCACTGTTGCAAACACAGCACCTCTCTGCACCTTCCCAGCGCTACTCACCACTCCTGAGTGTCGCAGGTGCTTGCTGGCTTGGCATCTTCCTGTCTGTGGGAGGAAGATGGTCCTTGGTCTTCGAATGACTACATTTCTATCTTTGGCGTGAATACGCAGTAGTGCAATTGCTGGGTCGTAGGGTAGCTCTATTTTTAACTTTTGGAGGAACCTCCATTCTGTTTCCCAGAGCGGCTGTACCAGCTTGCATTCCCACCAACAGTATAGGACGGTTCCCCTCTCTCTGCATCCTCGCCAACATCTGTCGTTTCCTGACTTGTTAATTTTAGCCATTCTGACTGGTGTGAGGTGGTATCTCACTGTGGTTTTGATTTATATTTCCTTGATGTTGAATGATGTTGAGCACTTTTTTATGTGCCTGTTGGCCATTTGGATGTCTTCTTTGCAGAAATGTCTGTTCATGTCTTCTGCCCATTTCTTGATTGGATTATTTATTCCTTGGGTGTTGCGTTTGATAAGTTCTTTATAGATTTTAGATACTAGCCCTTTCTCTGATATGCCATTTACAAATATCTTCTCCCATTCTGTCAGTTGCCCTTTGGTTTTGTTGACTGTTTCATTGCTGTTCAAAAGCTTTTGATCTTGATGAAGTCCCAATAGTTCATTTTTGCCCTTGCTTCCCTTGCCTTTGGAGATGTTTCAGTTGCTATGGCTGAGGTCAAAGAGGTTGCTGTCTGTGTTCTTCTCAAAGATTTTGATGGATTCCTGTCTGACATTTAGGTCTTTCATCCATTTGAGTCTATTTTTGTGCGTGGTGTAAGGAAATGGTCCAGTTTCATTCTTCTGCACGTGGCTGTCCAGTTTTCCCAACACCATTTGTTGAAGAGACTGTCTTTTTTCCATTGGGCATTCTTTCCTGCTTTGTCAAAGATTAGTTGACCATAGAGTTGAAGGTCCATTTCTGGGCTCTCTATTCTGTTCCATTGATCTATGTGTCTGTTTTTGTGCCAGTGCCATACTGTCTTGATGATTACAGCTTTGTAATAAAGCTTGAAGTCTGGAATTGTGATGTCACCAGCTTTGCTGTTCTTTTTCAACATTCTTCTGCCAATTTGGGATCTTTTCTGGTGTCATACAAATTTTAGGATTATGTGTTCCATTTCTTTGAAATAAATTGGTGGTGTTTTGATACGGATTGCATTAAATGTGTAGATTTCTCTAGCACAGACATTTTCACAGTATTTGTTCTTCCAATCCATGAGCATGGAACATTTTTCCATTTCTTTATGGCTTCCTCAATTTCTTTCATGAGTAGTCTATAGTTTTCTGAGTAAAGATTCTTTGCCTCTTTGGTTAGATTTATTCCTAGGTATCTTATGGTTTGGGGTGCAATTGTAAATGGGATCGACTGCTTAATTTCTCTTTCTTCTGTCTTGTTGTTGGTGTATAGAAATGCAACTGATTTCTGTGCATTGATTTTTATATCCTGACACTTGACTAAATTCCTGTATGAGTTCTAGCAGTTTTGGGGTGGAGTCTTTTGGGTTTTCCACATGAAGTATCCTGTCATCTGTAAAGAGTGAGAGTTTGGCTTCTTCTTTGCCAATTTGGATGCCTTTTAATTCTTTTTGTTGTCTGATTGCTGAGGCTAGGACTTCTAGTACTATGTTGAATAGCAGTGGAGCTATTGGACATCCCTGCTGTGTTCCTGACCTTAGGGGAAAAGCTCTCAATTTTTCCCCATTGTGAAATGATATTCACTGTGGATTTTTCATAGATGGCCTTGATGATATTGAGGAATGTACCCTCTATGCCTACACCGTGAAGACTTTTGATCAAGAAAGGATGCTGTATTTCATAAAATGCTTTTTCTGTACTTATTGAGAGTATCATATAGTTCTTGTTCTTTCTTTTATTAATGTATTGTATCACATTGATTTGCAGATGTTGAAATGATCTTGCATCTCAGGAATAAATCCCACTTGGTTGTGGTGAATAATCCTTTTAAAGTACTTTTGGATCCTATTGGCTAGTATTTTGGTGAGAATTTTTGCATCCATGTTCATCAGGGATATTGGTCTATAATTCC
>CM053610.1:108357870-108430735 GCA_028646535.1 Procyon lotor
TTGGTGGAGCACAGCGTGGAAATCGCTGCTTTAAAGTGTTTAAAGGGTGCTCCGGAAGACAGATCCAGGAGTGGGCTCGTCGGGTCACACTCAGCTGCTCCCATCTGGAGGCTTCTTAGAAGTAGGATCAGAAGCGTGTGTCTGTCGCTCTGACTGATGCAGAGACGCTAATGGTGAACATTCTCAGCATCTGCTCCCTGAGACCCGATGCAGCACCCACGCATCATAATCGCTGTGCAGGATCCGAGGTCTGGTTATGCCCCGGGGCTCTGTATATGCGAATTGCTTCTGTGCCCTGAGCCTCAGTTTCCTTAACCTGGAAATGCACAGGAGCAAATTCCTGCTCCAAAGACAGACGTGAGACAAGAGCTCCTTTGTGTGTGTTAGCCTCTCATTCAGGGGTCTGAACAACCCTCTGACACTGGCCTATGTGGTGGCCTTCCCTACATTCCAGGGAGCCTGGGCTCTGGGAGTGTCCGTGCGCCCCCCACTGGACAATCGTGGAACTGTTCCTTTTTTTTTTTTTAAAGACTATTTGAGAGAAAGCAGGAGAGGAGAGAGAGAGAGAGAGAGAGAGCGCAGGAGGGAGGGGCAAAGAGAGAGGGAGGCTCCCCGCTGAGCAGGGAGTCTGACGTAGGCCCCATCCCAGGACCCTGAGATCATGGCCTGCGCCGAAGGCAGAGGCTTAACCGACTGAGCCACCCAGGCGCCCCAGGTGTGGAACTGCTCTTGAGCTCAAGTTTTAGAAACCAGCTGATGTGGCCTCAGCACAGCCTGTCACAGCCGCGGATGCCCTCGGGCATCTGACTGAACCTTTCTGAGCAAACGTTTCCTCACCTATGAAATGGAGTCATAATACCTACCTGGAATTTTGCTGAAGAGAAGGTGTGCAAAGAGCTCAGCGCAGAGGCTGCCACACGTCTGTGAATTCAGCAAACATCTAGCAGAATGCTTCCAAAGAGTTTGTGCATTGAACTGAAGAGTCCGGTGTCAAGGGGGTTGACCTCCATGACACAGAGATTATCTTGGCTGGTTTGGGGACATCACTCTCCCACCCCACCATAATGCCTCCAAAACCCAGCAGCTAACTTTTTTTTTTTTTTAAGATTTTATTTATGTATTTGACAGAGAGAGAAAGATCACAAGTAGGCAGAGAGGCAGGCAGAGAGGTGGGGGGGAAGCAGGCTCCCTGCTGAGCAGAGAGCCCGATGCCGGGCTCGATCCCAGGACCCTGAGATCATGACCTGAGCCGAAGGCAGAGGCTTAGCCCACTGAGCCACCCAGGTGCCCCATTTTTTTTTTTTTAATTGTGAGGAGACAAGTAAATCATTTGTTGCTTTGGGTTGGAAGTTGGACTCAGAAAGAAGAGATGTCTGCTCTCTCTGCTTCTCTCCCTTTCATTCTCGAGTTGGTCTTGAGACAAATGTGCAGCCTGGGAAGACTCGGAGGACATCACACATACCCTCGGCTCCTTCTTCTTGATAACTAGACCCCAAGCTGGTCCCAGGACATGCAGGAGGAAGGACACCAGGTCTCTTTCAGAGGACCCAGGGCTGGGGAGAGATTTCTGGGGAGTTGAATTCAGATTAAGTCTGTTGAGGATTGATTTTACCTGAGTTGGGTCTGCTTTCCAGAAAATTGGGTGATAAAGTATTATAAACCTACAAAGAGCTTTGTAGAACTTCCTGTCCACTTCTCCCATTTTGTGGGTGAACTGAGGCTCAGAGAAAGGAAGGGTTTGTTCAAGGTCACGTGGTGACTTGGAGATAGGGCCAGGGCAGGAAGCTGGGGCGTGCCCCTACACACACCATATGGACTTCTTTGACTTTCTACTTCATAGTTACTGTCTTAGTCGGTTCAGGCTTCTATAAACGAATCTTAGAGAATGAGTGGCTTCAACAGTAAATATTTATTTCTCACAGTTTGGAGGCTGGAAGTTTAAGATCAGGGTGCCAGGAGGTTGGGTGTCTGGTAAGGATCTGCCTCCGGACTCACAGACAGACAGACAGGAGGAGATGCTGTGGGAGGGAGGAAGATAGTGGGAGGGATGAGGGACTCTCTGGGGTCTCTTCTCTTAAAGGAACTAATCCCATTCATAAGGGCTCCACCTCACGACCTGGTCACCTTCCAAAGGTCCTCCTTCCCAAATACCATCACCTTGGGGCTTAGGTTTCGACATAGAAATTTGGAGGGGGGGACATAGTCTATAGCAGGATTTTTCTTACTTCGCCTTTGCTTTCTCAGATTTCAATAGATTTATTTATTAAACCGTAGACATCCAGAAGAGAGAAACATGGCATGACCCTAAAATAATTTTAAAATCAATGTACGTGTCTAAACATTTTAATCATACTTATAAAGAGCTATAAATGACATGATTTTTGGCTTCCTCTAAACTATTGACATTTTATAATAAAAATGTCCCGTCTCTTCTTTTAATGTATTTAAGGGAATAAAAAACCCATAGTGGGTCTATATTCACCATTGTTCATCTTTAAAACTACCATACATGAATAAACTATTTTTTTTGAATAAACAATTTTTTAACGGTTGCAAATTTACACTTTTCCTTTTTCTCCTTGACATTGTATTTCCATTCCTTTTCCCCTTCAGAGTTTTAAATAAACATAGTATATATTTTTACACTTAAAAGTCTTTTATCAATCACCCTACCACCCATCTCTGCAACAAAAATATGTACAACATTTGAAATGTAATTTGCAAATTCTCTTTATTTTTAAAGCTCTTACGGGTTAACGTTTTTTTTTCTGCTTTAGAGTACTGTTACAGGAATTTTCATTGGCAATTTATAGATATTACAAATTTCTGTACTTATTAAGTAAATGTAAAATACAGATTTTCTTGGGCATGATGTCTTCGTGAGCTGGAGCAGGTGGTTTTAATGGCTTGATGCAAGGAGGCGCTGGGCACTAATATTTGCCATGCCTCCTCATTCTGTGATCCGGGGCACAGTATGGGAAGATTTTGGGTGGGAAGAGGCGTATCCTTTTCTTGTACGGCAGGAGAAGGGTGCCCGTGAAAGGCGACCTGAGATGAGTGGCCCCATGAGGGCAGCCTCGACCACGGCTGTGCTCTTGGACAGGATTGGAGGCAAGAGTATTTAGAAGCCCACGATTGAGAAGTTGATTCTGTCAACATTCTCCGTGTCCTGGGGTTTTGTGGAAAGTTCCTAGCATCTGTGGAGGCGTCACACCTCACTCGGAAAGTACGACAGTCAAGGTGAACATGGAGGCCCCGTCTCAGTCTGTAAGTGTCCCCCTGAAAACAGAGATGATGTGTTTTGTGTTTGCTTTCCCCAGCTCAGCTTCTGGTAGTCTTCTCTCTTCTCACACCTTTATGGGATGGGGTTGCTCGGTTGGTGGGGGCATTTTAAGAGCCAATCTCGGTGCTCCAGCGGCAAAGGGACAAAGATGAGTCAAACCTGGCCTTTGCCCTCCAGATGCCCCACGTCAAGAAGGGGGATGAGAGGGCCACCTGGGCGGCTCTGTTGGTTAAGGGCCTGATGCTTGTTTTCAGCTCAGGTCATGATCTCAGGGTTGTGAGGTTGAGTCCTGCATCAGGTTCCGAGCTGGGCGTGGAGCCTGCTTAAGATCCTCTCCCTCTCCCTCTGCATGGCCCTCACCCTGTGCCCCTGCTTGTGCGTGTGCTCTCTCTTAAAAAAAAAATAGAAGGGGGATGAGTGAAGTCCACAGTCACCATGATACAGTGATGGGGTCTTACAGGGGCCCAAGGCGATGAGAGAACATTTACAGCTGGGGACAAAAAGAAAATGTTGCTAGGGAGTGTCTCATTTTAATTGACTCTTGAAAGACAGGGTAGGGTTTCAACAGTCTGAGAGGGTTGGGAGAGAGTATTTCTAGGAAGAGGCGAGGAAGACAAGCTAAATCTGGTTGCTCCTTAATTGGCATCTGCCATCTCTCAATCACGGACTTGATCAAAGTCCCAGCGTGTCATTCAGGATGGTATCAAGTGATATGTGATAAAATGCCCGAGACAAATATAGGTGCTTTAATTGCAATAGGTATTAAAGCAATTAACCTAATTAACGGTGATGGCGTAAGGTAGCATCTCACCCTGAAGAGCAGTCGTCTGCAGAGTAGAGTAATAACAGCATCTTTCTGGCTGCTTACTTTGGGCTTTTAACATACACGACAACTCTGGGAGGCCGGTTTCATGATCCTCTCCCTTCAAAGGAGGAAACGAAGGTCCTGAGAGGGTCAAGGCTCCTGCCCCAGGACCCCCGCTGGTCAGCGGCTGGGCTACAATTGACAACCAGGTGTGTCCAATTGAGAATCCTGCGCTCCTGGGCGATCCATCGCTGGCCTTGTCTTCTCTCACGCCTCCACGAAATCCCACTGTGACTGTAAATCCTGCCCCCGTCTCACCTGGTGGCGTGCCCGTCACCCGGCTCTGTTGAAGTCACTGACGGATGCAAGGCCCTGGCCGCAGACATCGACACAGTGGCTATGACCCGCTGAGGGTTGGCTCGTTGGAGGACAGTAGAACATGAGGCCACTCTCTTGGGGACAGGAGGGTGTGGGACGTGTTCAGTGTTCTGCCGCTAAGTCACCACACCATTGAGTACATCCCAAATAATTACTCCCATCATTCATTCATTCAACAAACGTGTAGTGAGCCCTCATTATTTGCACAGCACTCTTCTAGGTACTAGAAATATGGAGAGAAGAGGCCCAGCACCTGCCCTGAGGGGCTCACCTGGGAGGGGAGGATTCAGACAAGGAGACCCTCCCTCAGCAGGAGCCCGTGGGGGAGACCCAGGGCTGGGCAGGCCCAGAGGACCCTCCCACCATTGCCTAGATTTCCCTCACGCCCAGCCTCCTTCATTCCCACCATTTGCATGTTTATGAGCCTGTGGTGGGTATCGTGGTCTCTGTTTACAGGGCTCGGGCTGCAGAACTTACTCATATCCGCACGGAACCGGTGAAAACCCTAACGGAGCCCATAGCAGCAGGGCTGACGTTCTTTCTGATCTGAGTTGAGTCACATTGATCCCACATGCATCGTCCGATTTGGCTGCTTTGCGGGGCAGAGGCTAACGCTCAGGGGCAGGGAGCCGGCGCTTCGGGCTAGACGTGAGGGGCATGCTGTCCCTTTCTGAAATCCTGGAGACTTTGAATTTTGAAGCCCATGAGGTTTTGGAGAAAGGACTTGAGGACCTGGAGCAGAGAGTCAGTCTGGTCATCAAAAAAGAGAAAGGTTTGTTTGTTTATTTTAAAGAAATTTCTATAAAATGTAGCGGACATAAGGGATGGCTGTTTGGGGCGTCCGCTCTTTCGGGCTGGTGAGGGCACAGTGCCCACGGGAGAGCAGCTCCCTGCGTGAAATGGGAAGCCCATCCTGGAGACCCCGCATTGTGGGAGAGAGCGGGAGTCCTGGAGCAGCTGAGGCGCACAGAGAGGGAACGTCCCGAGACCACACATTGATGCAGCCTCGGGTGAGGTGACACCCAGGCTGGGGGCTCCAGGTCAGGGCACCTAAGGCCCCCCAGCTGTGCGGCCTGGGGCCGGGGCTGCCAGGAGCAGACAGCAGGGAGGGCCTCCCCAGCGCCTCTGGGCTTGACACACACGTGTGCACAAAGGTTCCTTCCCGCTTTTGTCTGTCTCTCTCGGTCGGCTCCCTGGGTGTCTGCTGGTGGCCGGGCTCTGTCACCAACTTGTTTCCAAGCCCCCTGTCCCCGTGCTGGGTGCGCGGCGAGCCTGGCAGTCCCGGGGTGGGGGGGCCACGGGCACGCATCTCGGCAGGCTCTCCGTGGGCGCTGCCTCCCCTTGCTTGGGAATTCAGCCCCATTTCAGAGAGCAGATGGGCTAGGGGGTTCTTGTTTTAGATCCACAGGCCCGGGTGCTGAGGTGCTGGGAGGAGCATTGTTTCCAGGAGCCCCCCTCCCCCCAGAGGCCCCCCCACAGTCGGCAGAGCTCCCCCGCCCTAGTCAGAGCTCAGAGGGGCCACGCCCTGGGGGCCTGCGCAGAGGGGAGGAGTCCACTGGGTTTGGGTTCCTGAGCTGAGCACTGACTGAGCAGCAGGGATGTTCCTGCCTGCAGGAGACAGGAGAGCCCCGAAGGCCAGGTCCCAGAGAGCACCCGGCCAGAGGAGGTGAGGCGAGGCCGCCCAGGCAGGTGGTGGCATGTGGGAGCCTGGAGCAGGAGTGGAGTGACCCTGCAGGAGGCTGAGGCACGGTGCTGGCGAGTCTGAGAGCAGGTGACACCTGAGCGCTTGGTGGGCAGGTGACCGGCATCTGGGCGCCGCAGGCGCAGGTGGCGGGGCTGGGGCCTCAGGTGCTGAGCTCTGAATGAAACTGGTGCTCGAGGCAGCATCCTAGGTTTGGAGAGAGGCTCAGCTGGCGGGGGAAGTTGCCAGTTCCTTACATATCCCATCCTCTGTCCTCTCTTGGCTTCTTTCCCTGCCTGTGGCCCCCACTCTCCCTTGGGGATTCAGCTTGGCTGTCACCTCCTCTACGATGGCTTCTCAGTGCCCCCCAGCCCCTGGCTGGGTTGGGAGCCTCTCCTCTGTGTCCCCAGCACTTTCTTCTCTCTGTTGTACGTCGATCGCGGTGCCTTCTGATCCCCGTGACTGCCCCAGACAGAGCTCCTTGCTGGAGAAGCAAGCCCTCGCGTGCCGACTAAGCCCAGTCCTTGTGGGACTTGGGGTAAATGTCCAGCAAAGAGATCTGGGCAGGGCAGGGCTGAGCTGCTGGTCCCAGGAAGAAGGAAGGCACTGCAGTGTTGAACCCCATTCCAGGGTGGAGTGGGGGCCATGGCCTGGGATAATGGGGGTCTCTGGGTGTTGAGCCCGGTTGCCTGCAGCCTGACCTGGGACTGAACAGGAGTTAGCACTTGAGGTAGGACTGTAGTCTTTCCAGTTAACAAAAGTCGGTCATGGGCAGAGCCTGAAGCTGTCCTGTTTCCTGCTGCTCGAAACTGCTGGAAACTCTGCTGCCCGAGGTGCTTGTGGCCTGGGAGAGAAGGAAGGCTGCTGGAGAAAGTGGGCGTGCTCTGAGGTGCATGGAGAGAAAAGAGGGACCTGCTTCTCGTGAGGGCCCCGGCCCGCCTCCTGCTGCACCAGGGGCTTCAAGGGCGAGAAGAGAGATCGTTAGGCATGGAGGGAGCTTTGCTTCCTGGCCTCCCCGCCTCCTCTCCTCCATGGAGGGCTGGTATTATTCTGCATGCCAGCTCCTTCCCTCCCCGTTCGAGGGCTCTTCCTGAACCGGTAGTTCTTGGTGCCTTAGAGCCCCAGAGGGTGGGGACAGTGACTGTCCTCCTCCCTGCCGTGTCCCCACTGCTGGGCAGAGTACTTGCACACAGGAGATCTCAGTAGCCGTCGGCCGGGTACGAGGCCTGCTATTGACTGCCTCCTGTGACCCAGGCATCATGCTAAGCCTCTTGTACAAGTGTTCTGATTTCGACTGTACAGAATGCTTTGAGACAAAGATCCCCATTATTTAGCCAAGGAAACTAGAACAGAGAGGTAAGGTAACTTGCCCAACGTCACACTGCTGGGAAGGTGCAAGGCTGAGGCGGGGGCCCAGGTGTCTCGCTGGCAGAGCCTGTGTTCCCTCATAGGGCATGTCGTAGGCCTGGCGGGCACCTTTAGCCCTCTCACCTGTAGCTCAGCCTGTCTCAGCCGCCTGTCCCCCATTAGCACGACATCTGCCGGCTAGGGCGCCGAGACCTAGCCCCTGAGCTGCTGTCGACCCCGCCTTTCTCGCTCACTAGGTTCAGGCCACAAGCCATTCTTGCTCCTCAGCCTGCATCCTGTCTCCAAATCTTTCTCTCCATCATCCTGCCTGAACCTGAGGGGAGAGCCTGAGTGCTTCACCTCTGGTCTCTACGGGTGCCCACGCCCCTCCATCCTGCTCACCTGATTTCCCCCTCGAATCACCTGGCCTGCCCCGAAGCCTGGAATGCATGCTCCCCAAAGCTCCTGCGGGAGTCCGGGCACTTGGCTTTGCCTTCTGCTCCCGCTTAATAACCACCTGACCGATCCCTGGGTCTTTCTCGAGCCCCTTCACTGGGCTCCCGGGGCTGCCTTCAACACAGCGCCTCTCGGAACCCAGCCCTTCGGGGCCTAGTCACCTCCTTGATGACCCTTCTCGAACACCCTGCTGGGGAGTGAATCAGGGCTTAGATCTCTTTCGCTCAGCGCCTTCCAGGTTAGAGTGAGTGTGGAGTCGCTTAGAATAACTCTTCTCCACCTTGGACTGACTCCAGCTCTCTTCTGCACGACTAATTAAAAGTGAACTAAAAATAAAACTACTGTCAGTATTAACGTGGCAAAAAATAAGATAAATAAAATAAAAATAGAATGGTCTCTCCATTTCCACACAGGAGCAGCAGCTTCTTGTTATTCTAGAAGGGAAACTTTTTTTCTGTTGGCCTTCAAATTCTCATTTTAATTGCTTCAGGAGCCTAAAGAGTATGGAATGTTCAGAGTTTGTGTTTTTGGGGGTCTAAACGATAATTCCTCCCCAATTCTATAATTACGTGAGTGCTGTGGTTAAAAGATATTTCTGAGTCAGACGTATGATGATAATCTTCAAGGTTTTTGTTTTGTTTTGTTTTATGATTTATGTGACTTGGAATAAGACATTTCAGTGAGGATAGGTTTTTAGCCCATTCAAATTAAACCTTAGGAACTAAAATAAAAATTAGCTGTAAAAAGACACTGAAGCCAGGGGCACCTGGGTGGCTCAGTTGAGTATCTGAATCTCGATTTGGCTCAGGTCATGACCTTGGGGTCGTGAGATCGAGCCCCACAGTCAGGCTCCACGCTCAGCAGGGCATCTGCTTCTCCTTCTCCCTCTGCCCCTCTCCTTGCTCCTGTTTGAACTCTCTCCAGCTCTCTCTGGAATAAATAAATATTAAAAAAAAAAAAAAAAAGACACTGAATCTGGCCTTCACCTGGGCTGGAGAGCAAAGGCAGAAGCATCACTACCACCGTTGCAATGAACAAGGGCTGGACTTCTTTTGAATTCATGGCTGGTTTTGAACCCACCAGAGAGCGAGGTTGCAGGGGTGGTGACTCGTGGGACACGGAAGGAGAGCCAGTGCCTCCAGAGAGGGGAGGTGTGCCAGCATGCCCACCTGGGACGGGCAGGCACCCCGCGAGCAGAAGCCCGGCAGGGACGGTGAAGGCCCGCACGTGCATGGGGGGAACAGTGAATCCACTGGGGTTCTGGACTGTCTTGCAGGCTTTTCCCACAGCCTTGTGAACCCCATCCATTGTGTGCGGGACTCACCTGTGAGATCTGAGGGAGAGAGAAAGAGCAGGCCTGTAGGAGGGATGAGGAACTCTGCCCCACCCCCTCCCCATGTCCACTGACTAGAGTGACAGCTCTAATCTGGGGTCCGAGGGAGGGTCATTCCATTCCTCCTCAGGGACGGGACAGAAGGACACAAGCTGACTCCACAGTTCTGAAGACTATAGTATGCTGAGGGTCCCCATAGCGACAACCAAGCCCAAACCCAGCCCAACACCTGACTAGATGAACACAAACCCTCACACTAGGGTCCTAGCCAACGGGGAGGTGTTGTCCTTTTCTAGATGCAAAAACGATTTACCCCAGTCTCTCCTGTTCTGCACGCATGTCTTGCTTTCAACCAAAGATCATGAGGTGCATGAGAAAGTAAGAAAAAGCAACATGCTCTCAAGAAATGGAGCAGCTGTCAGAACCCAACACAGATAGGACATAGATATGACACAGATGTAGGGATTGTAGATAAGAATCGTAGACAACTCTGATTAGTACGCTGAAGGCCCAGATGGTTTCACTAGTGAAAGACACCAAACATTTAAGGAAGAAGTAGTATCAGTTCTATACAAATTCTTCCAGAAAATAGACAAGACTTTATAAGGTTAGCATCACCCTATAACTGAAGCCAAAGGCAGCAAAGGAAAATAGAACTACATACCAACATACCTCATGATCATAGATGCAACAGTCCTCAAGAAAATGTTACTAAATCAAAATCCTTAATACATGAAAGCGTAATACCTCATGACCAAGTGGAAATCATTTCAAGAATGCAACACTGATTTAAAGTTTGGAATTTGACTGATATAATTTGCTTACTAAGAGATTAAAGAAGAAAAATTATATGATCATATAGAGACATAAAAAGCATTTGGCAAAACTTAACACCAATTCCTGATATAAATTTCAGCAATTTGGGAATAGAATTTTCCCCTAATAAAGAACGTGGGGGGAATCCCAAGATCAAATGGAATCTGTGTTGCTTGAGCTGGTGGTGTTTGAAAAGACTCAAGAGTGGAGGATACAGGGTTTGCTGCTGGGCCACGCTGGGAAAGCCGCTCAGCCTTTCTGAGCTTCAGTGCCCTCCTCTATAACTGGATTAATGTACTTATCATACTGTTATGATTAATTGAGTATAATGGGGATTAACTGAGATAATGCACTTGGTATGGACCATCATTTTTAAAAAATTTATTCTTTTAAAGAACATTTAAATTTAATTAATTAACATATTTAACATATTAACATAAATAACATATAGTGTATTATCAGTTTCAGAGGTAGAGGTCAGTGATTCATTAGTCTTATAGAATACCCAGTGCCCATTCCATCACATGCCCTCCTTAATGTCCATCACCCAATTACCCCATCCCTCTACCCCCACCCCCCAGCAACCCTCAGTTTATTTCCTATGATTGAAGGTCTTTTATGCTTTGTCTCCCTCTCTGATTTTATCTTGTTTTATTTTTCCCTCCTTTACCCCATGATCCTCTGTTTTGTTTCTTAAATTCCACATGTGAGTGGGATCATATAATAATTGTCTCTTTCTGATTGACTCATTCGCTTGGCATAATACCCTTTAGTTCTATCTACATCATTGCAAATGGCAAGATTTCATTTTTTGATGGCTGAGTAGTATTCCTTGTGTGTGCGTGTGCGCGCGCGCGCGCGTGTGTGTGTGTGTGTGTGTGTATGACATCTTCTTTTTCCATTCATCTGTTGATGGACATCTGGGCTCTTTTCATGGGCTCTTTCTATAGTTTGGCTATTGTAGACATTGTTGCTATAAACATTGGGATGTAGGTGCCCCTTCAGATCACTATGTTTCTATCTTTGGGGTATATACCTAGTAGTGCAATTGCTGGGGCGTAGGGTAGCTCTATTTTTAACTTTTTGAGGAATCTCCCTACTGTTTTCCAGAGTGGCTGTACCAGTTTGCATTCCCACCAACAGTGTGGTATCTCATCATGGGTTTGATTTGTATTTCCCTGATAACAAATGATGTTGAGCATTTTTTCATGTGTCTGTTGGCCATTTGTATGTCTTCTTTTGAGAAATGTATGTTCATATCTTCTGCCCATTTCTTGATTGGATTATTTGTTCTTTGGGTGTTGAGCTTAGTAAGTTCTTTATAGATTTTGGATATTAGCACTTTATCTGATAAGACATTTCAAATATCTTCTCCTATTCTGTTGGTTGTCTTTTGGTTTTGTTAACTGTTTTCTTTGCTGTGAAAAAGGTTGTTATCTTGATGACGTCCCAATAGTTCTTTTTTGTCCTTGTTTCCCTTGCCTTTGGAGACATGTCTAGTAAGAAGTTGCTCAGCCAAGGTCACAGAGGTTACTGCCTGAGTTCTCTAGGATTTTGGTGGATTCCTGTCTCACATTTATGTCTTTCATCCATTTTGAGTCTGCTTTTGTATATAATGTAAGGATATTGTCCAGTTTCATTCTTTTGCATATGGCTGTCCAATTTTCCCAACACCATTTGTTGAAGAGACTGTCTTTTTTCCATTGGACTTTCTTTCCTGCTTTGTTGAAGATTAGTTGACCATAGAGTTGAGAGTCTATTTCTGGGCTCTCTGTTCTGTTCCATTGATCTCTGTCTGTTTTTGTGCCAGTACCACACTGTCTTAATGATTACAGCTTTGCAATAGAGCTTGAAGTTTGGAATTGTGATGCCACCAGCTTTGGTTTTTCTTTTTCAATATTCCTTTGGCTATCCAGGGTCTTTTCTGGTTCCATACAAATTTTAAGATTATTTGTCCCAGCTCTGTGAAAAAAGTTGATGGTATTTTGGTAGGGATTGCATTGAATGTATAGATTGCTCTAGGTAGCATAGATATTTTCGCATTATTTGTTCTTCCAATCCATGAGCATGGAATGTTTTTCCATTATTTTGTGTCTTCCTCAACTCCTTTCATGAGTGTTCTATAGTTTTCTGAGTAAAGATTCTTTGCCTCTTTGGTTAGGTTTATTCTTAGGTATCTTATGGTTTTTGATGCAATTGTAAATGGAATCGATTCCTTAGTTTCTCTTTCTTCTGTCTCAGTTTGATGCAATTGTAAATGGAATCGATTCCTTAGTTTCTCTTTCTTTTGTCTCATCGATTCCTTACTTTCTCATATAGAAATGCAACTGATTTCTGTGCATTGATTTTATATCCTGCCACTTCACCAAATTCCTCTATGAATTCTAAGAATTTTGGGGTGGAGTCTTTGTGTTTTCCACATAGGGTATCATGCCATCTGGGAAGAGTGAGAATTTGACCTTTTCTTTGTTGGTTCAGATGCCTTTTATTTCTTTTTGTTGTCTGATTGCTGAGGCTAGGACTTCTAATACTCTGTTGAAGGACAGTGGTGAGAGGGGACATCCTTGTCATGTTCCTGTCCTTAAGGGACAAGCGTTCAGTTAACTGAGATAATGCACTTGGTGTGGACCACCTTGAAAGGTCCTCTTTGCCAGCAGACTAGCAGGGATTTGAAAACATTAGAAATAATAATATTTTTATCTGAAATCCACTAATGTATTTCAGGCCCTTGCACCTGATGTCAGGGAAGGCATTTTTGAGTGGAAGTGTGGGAAGCACCTTTTCATGCTCTCAGATAACAAAATGAAGCCCAGTGGGGACACTTTGGTGGACTGCCTCCGGGTGGTCAGGATGACTGCCCACAAATGTGCAGAGAGTGGTTTCCTCTCTGTGCTTCCTCAGCATTAGCTCCTCTCACACGGTTCCAGAATACTTTCTCTTCCTGAACTGGTTTGCTCTTAGCCTATGAGCTCAAGAGTGGAATATATTTTATTCTCAGCTCTCAGCACAGGGCCTGACCCAGTGTGGCCGGTCAATTCATGCTTCCTGGATCAATTGGTCTAATTGGAATGCTTTCGGAAAGTTGGAAAATACTTGATTGAGATTTTTATATTTATTTGGGGAGAAGACCATATTTGGAAATTGATCAGTCTTCGCTAATTGAGCAGAATGGTTTTTTTCTTTTGAGATCTGCTGTCAATACATCATCCTTCAGGGAGCTCCTGCTAGCATGTGACATTTCACTACTGCGTGCTATCCTTTCCCCAATTATGTTTTGGTACCAGCCAATGCATTTATGTTTCATTTCCAACAGAAGGTTCATTGTTGAAAGCAAAACATGGGTCAAATTCATCTTGTAGGGGAAGCATCCTGCTGTCCTTCAGTGAAAATAATTGCTAGATTGTATTGAGAAGCATGCATGGGCCATTGGGTAACACCTTGCCTCTTTATACTTATCTGTAGTCTAGAAAATGAGGTCACCTTATTAAAACCTCACCACCGCTCTGTGAGGTGGGCAGGGCATAGATTACCACCCTCCTCGTGCCGATGAGGGAGCTGAGTCTTAGGTAAATAAAGTCTTTTGCTGGACCTGGTATATCCTGGCTTCAGGACAAAGGCCTGTGTGCTGACTCCTAGGTTAACTTTTTTTTTTTCTCCCTAGTCTCCATGGCCCCACCAGAAATGAATCCTGCCTTCCTAGTTCTTCTGTGAAATCTTAATTCTATACTTGGCTGAGCCGCTTGCTGGTATGTTTTGCTGCATTTTGCATTTATTTTTCTATCTTATGAAGAACCTCATTAAGAGAGTTTTGTTGTTTATTCTTCTGCATGCGTAGCGTCTCTAGGCTTGAACGGAGCTGAACTAATGGGCCTGCAGGGGTTCTGAGCTGGCAGGTTATTGTCAAGTCAGGTGTCAACGATTCTTCATCAATGTGGGGAACTCAGCCATGCACAGACCTTTCCTTCCTTACCTACGAATCATGCAACATCGGTGAATTAATAGTCTCGCAGAATGCTCCTTTTGTCATTTGGAATCTAAATAATCGGAAACACAACTGGTGAATTGTCTACATTGTACATAGTAGCGAAGCAAGTTTTACATTTTTCTCTCTGTTCAGCCTGACCCTTTCTTAGAAAAAGTCTGAGAATTTCTCTGTTTCCTCATCTGTGCATCTTATCACCTGGCCCATTCGTGTGTCCATCTGGCCAAGCACTGTTCACTGTGGTTGGCTCTGTCCCAGGCCCTCAGCCTTGTGCTGGGAATACACCAGTTGTCAGGAGGGCCTCTGCCTGTATCCCCCAAGTTTGCTGATGATGGATGTAGGAAGATTTCATACCTGCAGGGGGTACGGGAGTGGCTTTGATCACCACACAGATGTGAGCAGGAGCCCTGGAACCCGTGTGGGGTGAGGTCAGAGGCATCCTCTGGTGGAGGCCTTGAGCTGAGTGTGAGAGAGCTGGCTCACCCATCGAGGGCCACTCGTCCCCTGTGCAGAACTAGACCGAGAAGCCAGGTTTTCTCACTCCTGGGGAGTTCCTGAGTCCTCTCTACCATCTTTGCCTTGCAAAGAACACCTGTTGCAGGAGGTGGAGCACTGGGCTGGGCTTTCATGTGTCAGGCGGGATGTGCAAAGGCCCAGGGGCCTGCCATCGTGAGATGACTTGAGGATACACTGTGCTGTTTGAAATTGCTGGGTTTGAGGAGATCTCAGCAAAGGGTGAGGAGGGAGAGGCAGAGGCCAGAGCCAGGGGAGCCCCGTGGCCCGAGTCAAGAAGCGGGGGCCTTCGCCTGTAGGTCATGGGGAGATTTTAAAGGGCTCTTGACAGAGTGTGCCATGCTGACATCTGACTTTGAGAAAGCTCGTTCATGCAACTGGGCCAAGAGCTGGAGGGAGGGAGGAGATGCTTCACGTGAAGGGCCGAGTGGCCAAGACAGACACAGTGCTCACGTAGGAGGCACTGCTCAGCCAGACGTCCCTGGAAGGCAGAGGCAGCAGGACTTGGAGCAGGACCAGATGGGCAGGGGCCCACGGCACACGGGGAGGTAACGCCCCGGTTTTGCCCTCTATAGACGGTGTGATCTTGGGCACTTGTTTTCTGCGAACCCCCAACTCCTTGTCGGTCCAATGAGTCTGGCAGTCCCTCCTCTGTGTCCTCGCAGATTCCTGAGATGGGCAAGCAAGGATACTGTCTAGACGGTTAAGTGTTGTCAAATAGTGTTTGTTATGATCCCTGAACTCAGGGGTTGGCAAACAGGGGCCTGTGGACCACATCTGGCTTGCCACCTGTTTCTGTCAATAAAGTTTTCCCAGGACACAGCCACACCTGTTTATTTACGTCTTGTCTTGGCTGCTTTTGTGCCCTGAGGACAGAGTTGAGTAGTTGACACAAAAACTATGGCCTTAAAATAGTTACTCTCTGGCCCTTTGCTGAGAAAGATTGCTGGCCTCTGGGTTCAGTCAATGGTTATACTTTTCCCAGATTTAATTATTGATTGACATAGGAGGATTCCAGAATCCCTTGTATTTACTGATTTGACGGCTGTCAGGAAGGAGGCTGAGTTCCTGTGGGTATGCAGCTTCCCTTGACCTGGCGTGGAATGGCTTCTTGTAAGGGAGGGGGGGATGGTCAAGGTCAAAGCCCTGCCACGTTCATGAGAGGCATTCAGTTGGTTTCTGTTATTTTAGTCTGATTGCTATTCATTTCACTTATTTCCAGACTTCCTGGCCTAATTCTATCTGCCCTCCTCCCCCTGCTCTTTGCTTTCTTCCATCCTAATTAACAACCTGTGGAATCAAAAAGTAGAAACCAAACCCCGTTATGGTCCATCTTGCTGCACTACTCAGCACCGCCAGCACACGACATTGTCACTTCTTTGGTTCAGACCCCTTTGCCTTTTCTGCCTCAGAAGATGGCAATTACACGTTTGAGACAGACAAGAACCAAGGGAAAAGGCCACCAGCCTCGTCGGTCTGCCTCCCTCCTTGTTGTTCCTTTTCTTATGAAAAAAACCAATTTGGACTAAGTTTTTATGCTGGACCTCCAGCAATTCTCAGCTCCAGAAAGACTGGGAGGATTTAGAAGCCGCATGTGCTATTAAATATTGTCTATGTTTAAAGCAAATAGAGAAACATGTGAAGCACAAACACGAATCACCTTCATTTCTCACATCACTTTCACTCGCTAAAATAGAGTCTGTTGCAACATGTGCTCTCAACCCTGAAAATGGTCCCACCTTCCCAGGCCGTGTTTCCATTTAATAGCGAGGATGAAAAAGAAGAAAGAAAGGAAGGAAGAAAGAAATAGAATATGGGGGCTGGCAGAGCCCTCGGAAGGAAGGACACGACCGCTTCCGCTGTACAGATGGTGCAGGGCACCAACGTGCCACACCCGTTGTTTAACTGTCTACCACGGGGCAGGTGCTGGGCAGCAGGGCATTTCTTCCCCTGGTTGGGATAAACTTGTTCCTGCATCTTTACAGTCAGAGACTACTGACCGCTGCTGTCCCGAGCAGATGTCCAGGTCTGGACGCGCCTCCTGCGACTCAGCCCCCAGGACATCCCTCAGTCCCGGACCCCTTCCCTTCTGGCTCCCCCCAGCCATTCAGCTCAGTTTATTCCCCTTGTAAATGCCACTTCCTGCTTCTCAAGCTGTTCTGGAACTTCCTGGGTGTCGCCCGAAACTGGCCCCTGGGTGCCGAGGGCAGGGAGGGACCCCAGGAAGAGGCGGCCACCCCACATGGGCAGGGGCCAGATTTCAGAAGCAAGGGAACTTACATGGGAGGCGCTGCTTGGACAGAGCAAGGTGGGCTCGGCACTACTTTAGTTTATATAGAGGTCTTAACTGGGTTCAGTCATGTAGAGCCCCCTGATGGTCTCAGTGCCCCATCACTACCTCAGGGCTGGTTCTGGGGGCAGCCTCTGGAGCAGGGAGGGCAGTGGGACCTGAATTCCAAGGATACGGGAGAGGATGAGCCTTGGATTGCCTGGGGCCACCCCACGGCTCCACCAGTGGACCCGTCTTCCTGATGCCCTCCCCTGACATCATGGCCTCCCCTGGAGATTCCTCCCCCTCCCACAAGGGGGATGCCTGCCGCATCACCTCTCTGGCCCTCCTTCCCTTGCTCTGCTTTTGTGGTAAGGGTCTTTAGGGGCAAAGAACACAGATGTAGAGA
This sequence comes from Procyon lotor, assembly GCA_028646535.1. Lineage (NCBI taxonomy): Eukaryota > Metazoa > Chordata > Mammalia > Carnivora > Procyonidae > Procyon > Procyon lotor. The sequence goes on from CM053610.1 coordinate 108,375,143, forward strand.
ACAAATGTGGGGGAGCAAAAAATGTTCCTGAATCCCAGTTATTTGCCTCGTGTGTGGCTTCCGATGCCCCATGGAGATGGGCCCAGATGTCCCCATGGATACCCGCCTACTTCTTTGATTCTGGAGGAGCTCCTTGAAACTCCCACCGTGGAGACTCCACTCTGTCTTCTTCTACAAAGGCCTCTCTCTGTTCACCCAGGCCTGGAGAACCATTGTGGCGAGACCCTGGGTGTGGACCAGCACCCCGAGAGCGCGTCCTGTGCTCCCTGCTCGAGGAATGTCAGGCCGTTGAGCTTTGCTTGAGCGGGGTCATGTGAATACTGATGGAAGGAGTCTGACTTGATTCAAAGGGGACTCTTGTGGAAGGGTTTTGGGGAGAGACTGAAGCATTAAAGCTAAACTTTGGTAAATTTAATCCGCTAGGGAATGGAGGTTAGATTGGAGGGGATTAAGACTGGAGAGGAAAGCTCCATGAGGCAGGACTTCAAGGAAAACCCATGGATGAAAGAGAAACAGAATTTGAGGCCTGTGAGCATTAAGCCGAATTTACCTCTGGGCAAAGCAGACCAACCTCAGCCTCAGCGGGGTCAGGCACCGTGGGAGAGAGGCCTTTGGACTCATTTTCAAAGAATGACCAGGGACAGTTGCAAGTCTTATGGCTGATTAGTAGAGATGGAGGTCTGTGGGGGAGTGGCCCTTGGGAAGAGTCTCCCAGGCCAAAGGCAAAGGTGGCGCTCAGAACGGCAGAAACTCAGTTTGTCCAGGGAGCGTGGATGGTGGGTTTCAGGAAGCCCTAAGGTCACAGTTAAGTCACAGACCAGGTCCACTTGCTGAGTCTGGCCAGCACACCTTCACCCACAGGCTGGTTTTTGCTGGTTCTGACCAATTTTCCAGGAAGTGTTTGGTCTTGGGGCACCAGGGAGGCTCAGTGGGTTAAGCATCTGCCTTCGGCTGGGGTCATGATATCAGGGGCCTGGCACTGAGTCCAGAAATGGGCTCCCCATTCAGCGAGGAGTCTGCTTCTCCCTCTGCTACTTCCCCCTGCTTGTCCTCTCTCTCTCTCTCTCTCTCAAATAAATAAATAAATATATTTTTTTTTTTTTAAAGAAACTTTTGCTCTGAATTCTTCCTTGGAGCTCTGAATCTTGCTGTCTTACTCTCTTAGGGTTCAAGGTCATGCACAGGCATACTTTTAAGACTCTGGCAAAGATTTCCTTAACCAAACCAACCAACCAACCAGCAACCTTGGACTAATCAGAGATCCCCAGCCGATCGTGAATGTAGGCTCTATGTGACCCTGGACAAGTCTCTTTATCTTCTCTGAGCCTCAGTTTTCCTGCCTGTGTTCATACCTACCTTGTCGGGCTGTGGCCAGAATGAAAGGAGACGAGGACTGTGTCTAGCACATAGTGGGGCACACAGGAAATGCTGGCGAAGAGTATGATCTTGCCTGTTGAACTCTGCTGTTTGTAGGCACTTCAAGCTCCAGCGAGCCTCCCAAAGACCCTGAGCTGGGTCATCTGGCAGGAGCAACTGAGTGATGCCCACCGCCAGTTAATCCCTCCCTGATTGGCTGGCTCACAGCTCCCCATGCTCTCCTCTCTCCTCGGATCTCTCTTTCCCCAGAGACAGGGAAGATGGATCACCTTCTTGAAGAGGCATCGCTCATGTCACCGCCTGCCTGACCCATGACAGGATTTAAACTGTCACTTAATTTGCTCCCCGTGATGTGCAGACACAGCCTCACCTTTGGCAGCGCTTGGGGGAGGGACTGGGGAGGAAATGATGCTACCGAGACGTGATTGGGTTCTAGGGTGGCCCTTTCTGGCTTCTCCAGGCCCTCAGGGGCTGCGGGGAGAGATTGGTTTTCTGCAGCCCAGGGGCATCTTGAGCTGGGGTTGGGATGGGACCTGGCCTTGGGCTCAGAGAAGCGACCGATGGGGTGTGGCGTGATGGCTGTGAGCAGGGCTCAGCTTTCTGTCAGTGGATTTTTTTTTTTTTTTAAAGTCACAGCTTTCTGGAATCCCTTCACCTTATGTTAGCTTCCTCCGAAATGCTCCTCTTAAGAATTCCAGCTAGTTCACGGAATATTGAACTGTGCTGTATCCCCTTGACTCCTGGGGTGAAATTTGAAGTAATCAGACTTTGAATTTCTGGGAGCCCTTAATCTTCTCTGACCCGCATGGAGCCACAGATTAGCCTGTGAAAAATCATATGTAACCATTTCTTTAAATCCTTCCCTGGCTTATTTCTGTGGGGATTTTAGAATGCTCCTGAGCTGAAGGCACGTAAGCGGTTGTTAGCCTAGGAAGTGGAGACTTGCCCTCAGATTGTCTGCTTTCAGCCCATTTGTTCAGTGCGCAACCCCAGCAAGGTGAGTGTGCCCTCTGCGTGCTCGGTGCTGCCGTTGCGGTATGGGCCTTCACCCTCAGGGGGGCTCCTCGGACGGGCAGGATTGTTCCCATTTTACAGATTAGGAAACTTATTTTCAGCAAAGGTAAGCCACTCGTCCAAAGACACCTGGCCGCTCAAAGTCAGGGTCTGTATTCAAATTTACAGTTTCTACTATTTCTACTTTCACAGGAGGTCAGTTTTTGCTACAAATGTCTGTTCATATATTTTTCATGGAACCAAGTGCCAGAGCAGAGATGGATTTACCAAGAGGCCGATGAAGATGAAGCTTTGGGTCCCCTCACCCTAAGTTGACATGATCAAGTCTTTCTGTAAAGTTTGCAGAAATAAGCTATTATGTCTGTAATTGGTTAAGACCGTTGTTTCATTTCACTCTGGTTTCCACTTGGTCACACTTCCCCTCAGGTCGGGGGGCTCGGAGTGGCGGTGGGCTTTACTGGGATTGGTTGGAGTGGACTGATTTAGGTGATGCCTTTGCTCAGTGGGCTAGATTCCCACGGTCCCTGTCACCCTCAGGGATAGCGAAGTTACTGCTGCTTGTCCTGGGGCACAGGGCTTCCTGCGGCACTCCTCATGTCACTGTCCTGACTCACCTGGTGTCAGGATGAAAAGGTGTGGGGTCAGAGATCATATTGCAGGATGAGTATGTCCGAGGGCAGCCGGCCTCCAAACTGTGTGGCTGGCACAGGAAAAACAAGGCACGACGTGTGAAGAGCCAGAGGCTGTGGGAATTCCTTCCAGTCGTGAGATGCGTAAAACACTTAAGGGGAACGTCCTCTTTTCATTCAATGGTCAAATTGTATTTTTCCTATTGAGGATAGAATGATAATATATACAGTTACAAATTCACTACACTTCTGTTATTTGAGGAGAATCATGTGAAATGGAATTTCTCAGAATAACTATTTTTTTTTTAAAGATTTTATTTATTTATTTGACAGAGAGAGATCACAAGGAGGCAGAGAGGCAGGCAGAGAGAGAGGGGGAAGCAGGCTCCCTGCTGAGCAGAGAGCCTGATGCGGGGCTCGATCCCAGGACCCTGAGATCATGACCTGAGCCAAAGACAAAGGCTTTAACCCACTGAGCCACCCAAGCGCCCCTCAGAATAACTATTTGTAGACTACAAATCTGCGGGAGGACCAAATCAGCGAGTCTGTCTGTGAATCGTCACATGTTTTATGTGCCCCAATTATTACTACTACTAAAAAAAAAATTAATCCTGCCGGAGGAAAGGTCGGATTAGTTTTTTATTGTCTTTATATAAATCTATAGATATGGCAAATCATTGCCAACAGAAAAGAAAATCAAAGAGTGTACAACCACAAAATGCAGAAGAAATGATTATCAGGGTTTATCAGGCAGACGGTTATGTTGTTTTCTAGGTCCCGAGATATTTATTGTATTTGTCTGCTGTGAAAACTTTGCAATTTGGAATAATTTCTTTCCAATTCTGAATCATTATTCATTTTGACCTCGTTTTTATTTGTTGCTTTGCATTCTTTTATTTATTTATTTATTTATTTATTTAAGCAAGGGCCCCTGACATGGTGAAAGTGCTAGGTTTCAGAGAGACCACATCCACTCCTGGCTAGAGAGTGAGCCTACAAAGTGGACGGTGCTGTGCATGCATTGGTAGCAGCCGAGCTGGTCTTGTAGGTGGACAGAGGGAGGATGGGGAGACACAAAGAAGATTAAGATTTGGTCCTTGCTCTCAGGGATTTACAAATGGGGGTGACAGGCCACAGTGGGGACTCCATGTCGGTCCCATCGTAGGAGACCCGAAGTCGTGCAGGACCAGAGCCCAGGCACGGGGCTTCGGCTCCCACGTTACCCTCCTAGAGCCCAAATACCAGCAGGATCTCAGGAGGGGTCCAGAGACTTCAGTGGCAGTGGAAGAAAGACAGGGATCCATAGGGAAGATCAAAGCACCTTCACGAATCTGAACCAACATTCCCGCCTTTTTGGTGTTGACATTTGGAGGCATCAAACTGCCTCTTTCTGTCCCCCTCACCTCATGAGCCTGCCCGTATTCTAGGCCCCTGTAAACTTCTTCCATAACCTTCCCAGCTTCCAGGGACCTCCCTCAGCTACTCCAAATGTGTTTCCTACCTTGGTCCCTCCTCAGACACGTGGCACTTCTACCACCCACCAGCTGAGTCTTCTCGGACGACTTGCAACCTCTCTGAGCCTCGGGTGTTTGCAGGATTGGGACAGAGAGTCTTCAAACAGGCCCCTCCTTCTCGTCCTCAAGAGCTGCAGTGAGTACTGAGCTTGCCGTGGGGAGAGAGCACCTGGCCAGGTGTTAGCCAAACGCCCTATGGTGATATTCGCTGAGTGCCGATGCTTCTTACTTAAGTCAGATCCTTCTACTTGTGCCTGGAGTGGGCGCAGCAGTCATAAGTGGGGGGCCCCCTGCAACTTCTGGCAGAGAGTAGGTGGTCAACAAGATTTGGGGGTGACGAGGTAGAAGGTGACTCAGTTTCTGGAGTCCGACCTGGGCTGGAATGTGTATTGCTTATTATCTTGACCTTGAAGAATGGACTTAATGTTGTAGGGCTTCATTTTCTTCTGAAACTTCCTATTTTTATAAAATAGGAAGGAAAAGTAATGACTTCACAGAACAGTTGAGAGAATTAGTAAGGAAAGGCCTATCAAGTGCCTAGTATCCTACAGTAAGTCGTTTTTGTTCTTGCTCTTGCATTTGGAAAAACTTATACAAGTACTTACTGGTATTGATTTCATACCAGTGACTCTCCCAGGCATTGGGGATGCAAACATGAATAGAACTTGTGGTCACTGGAAGTTAAGAACGTGCAAATTAAAACAAAAATGAGATATCATTAAAAAAATAGGACATATTGGAAAAGTCTAAAATATTGTACTTCAACTATTAGAAAGGGAACAGAAGAGCAACTCCTTTCATTTATTGTTGGTGGGAGGATGAACTGAATTCTTGGAAAGCAGTTTCACAATTTCTACCTAAATTTAAAATATGTATACACGTTTAATGCAGCAATCCAACCTCTTGCTATTTGCTCTGAGGAAACATTTAAACATGTAAATTATCTATAAGCTCTTGTAAACATTTGCAAGAGTTTTCACTGCAACGTTGTTTAGGAGCAAAAAAAAAAAAAAAAACACAACTCGAAATACTCATCAACAGGGGAAGGCAATCTGTGTTACAACCGTACTCTGACATACTACAGATTGATGTTCCAAAGAGAGAATGAAATAGATCTATACATGCCTGTGTGGGAAGAACTTGGACTAATGTTATTGAATGAAAAAGTAAAATATAGAACAATGTGTCATTTATGCTAAGAAAACAATAACAACCAGGAAGCTGAATGAAAGCAACCTAAGTGGTTATAGTGTTTTCCCTGAGGAGGGGCTGGTTTTACAGGGCCCTACAGTATTTTCCTAAATAAGCTTTATCTGAATTTTTAATGAGTAAATTTTTCATTCATTTTTAATGAATAAATTTTTCATTCATTACTTCTGTAAAGAAAAATGAAAAAAAAAAAATGACCAGGCACTAATGAGTTAAGAGTGTAATTATTTGAGATGAGCAAGGTATGGGCTAGATTGTGGAAGGTGCTTTTTTTTTTCCTTTAAATTTTTATTTAAATTATAGGTCGTGAACATACGGTGCAATATTGGTTTTAGAAGTAGAATTCAGGGATTCATCACTTACATTCAGCACCTGGTGCTCCTTGTAACAAGTGCACCCCTTAATACCCATCCCTGAAGTGGCCCATTCCCTATCCACCTCCCTCCATCAACCCCAGTTTGTTCTCTGTCATTAAGACTCTCTTATGGTTTGTTTCCCTTTCTCTCTTTTTCTTCTCATTCCCCTATGTTCATCTGTATTGTTTCTTAAATTCCACATATGAGTGAGATCATATGATATTTGTCTTTTTTTTTTTTAAGATTTTATTTATTTATTTGACAGAGAGAGAGATCACAAGCAGGCAGAGAGAGAGGGGGAAGCAGGCTCCCCGCTGAGCAGAGAACCCGATGTGGGGCTCGATCCCAGGACCCTGAGATCATGACCTGAACCGAAGGCAGAGGCTCTAACCCACTGAACCACCCAGGCGCCCCAATATTTGTCTTTCTATAATTGACTTATGTTGCTCAGTGTAATATACTCTAGCTCCACCCACATTGTTGGGAATGGCAAGATTTCGTTCATTCTGATGGCTAATAATCCAGGAGAATAGTAAAGGCTGGGTACGCAGTACCGGGTTAAACAATGGGTCACGTGGAGCGTGATAGGAAGGAAGCCAACTCTTCCTCCATAGCCCGTCCAGAGCGGCACTGTGGAGCCAACAGTGCCTTCTGGTCCCCTTCCCTGGCTGGGTACTTGGGAGCAGTTGCAAACCCTGGCCATTCAAGGAGACATGTCTAGATTTTTCTGGCTGAGGTCATCTTGGGTTAAGTCTTCTTGGGTAGGCTGTAGGATAATCCCTGGCCAGTTTTTTCTCAGTGTCTGCACTTAGTCACCATCTTTTGTCGTGGGGATTTCTGTAGGCTCTCTGTAGCAGCCTCCCCTGCCTACCGCGTCTCCTGGGCAGTTGTCAGCCTCAGATTTCTCAGGCACGAGTGAGTTGTGTCCCACAAACTCTGGGGATGTGGGACAAGCTCTCCCAGGAGTCTTGAAGCCCCTCTTGCAGGCTTGGAAGGTGGGAGGAGGTAGAACTACAGAGCACTGATAGCCTGTCCCAAATCCTCTCTCCAGCGCTCCCTGTCCTCCATCTAATGCCAGGTGTGGCTGGGATGGGAGTTAGCCCAGTCTCCTACCTCCCGGGACCGCTGGGGGTCATTGGCATTCACACTCTGGCGGCCTCAGCTGCTACTGAGATTGAAGGAGCTCCAGGGGATATTCCCTGACAATGTCGTGCAGCTTAACTATGACTTAGATAACAGATTGAGGAAAGTTCGAGATTACAGTCCTTCAATAACTCAGGTAAAAAATGGGAGCATAGGGGCTCAGAGACACTGACAATGCATCCAAACACACACAGCTACTTAGGGACAGAGCCGGCGGTTACTTATAGGAGGTCCCTGGTTGGTAACCTCTGTAGCCTGCAGTGCCACATCTATTCTCATAAATGCTAAACTGAGGTTCTTTATGCTTGGTTTTTATCCTTCATACTTTCTGACTATCAATGATTTATATATTTGTATAGAATCTATAATCTGTGTCTGTATCTATAATCTATACATAGATACGTAATATATGATCATCTATAATCTATATATGAAAACAGTTTGAAATATAATTCTCCTTGTATATTTGTAGTCAAATGATGGAGTAGAGACTTAGTGGCAGATCTGAGGCTTGAAGCTAGGTTTTTGAGGCAGTTGGAGGGACCAAGGAGAAATGGCCGTGGTCCCTGTCCCCCGGGATTTTACTTCATAACTCAAGAGGCCATTGTGAGCCACACCGGCTCTAGCAGTGATTCTTAACTAGGGGATATCAGCAATATCTGGAGGCATCTTTGGTTGCTCTACCCGGGAGGGAGGGATGCTGTGGGCATCTAGGAGGTAGAGGCCAGAGATGCTTCCAAACTCCCTACAGTGAAAGAACAGCCCCGTGACAAAGAGTCATCTGACCCAAAATGTCAGTAACGCTGAGCTTGAGAAGCCCTTCTATAGCACGAAGGCTAAAAGTTGTATCGGTGCCTCTACACAAGAAATCCAGAGGTGGAAAAGGTCAGGGCATGAGCTGGAGTCCTATCTGTACCCCCCACCTCCCAACCCCCGCCAAAGAGTATACCTCTTCCTTCCCTCCCATCCTGGCAAAGAGATGGATTCCCACACCTGCTCCATCCGCCTTCTGGGCAGCGGCACCAGGAAAGGAATGGATGGACCACCAAGGTCAGGATGGTGCAGGAACTCACGAGTCTGGGCAATTTGTTAGCATTCAGAGTATGTGCCTCTGACTTCCTTAGTTGGACTCACCCTGCTCAACCCTCTACTGGTCATTCCCTTTCTTAGAGAGCTCCAGTGCCTTGACTTTGTACGTGACAGTGGCCCATGGAGTTTGGACTCTGACATTCTCCCCCTTCCCTTCCTTCTGCTGTCCCCTAACCATCCTCTGCCCCACCATCCAGAACGAGCTGGTCCAGAACATGGCCTGCTCTTTTTTCTTCCATGTGATTTTTGGGGGGAGAATTTGGGCTCAAAAATATCAACTTGCCCACTTTCCCAGAGGATGATTTCTCAAAGACAACAGACAGATGCTTAAATTAATTAAGAGCAGAAAGAGCATGATGAAGAGTTTCCTTCCCTGTAGGCTATGGAGGCTATGAGATTGCATTTTTTTCATGCTAAAAAGATTGCCTTCAGAAGACTAAATTACTAACATTTTTTGAAGAATGGATCCTTTTTAGGCAATATCCTTCTTGAATTCTCAGCTCTGTTTGAGAGAATACAGCAAATATTTGACTTGAAAGTCTGAGCTGAAAGCATCTAGCAGCTCCCCCCTCCCTCTCCTAAGTCTCCCCTCCCACTTCTCCCTGACTCCCCTCCCATCTCCTCCTCCTCCTGGCTTCCCTCCCTCTCCCCCCACTCCTTCTCCTCTTCCACTGGTCTCTCTCTTCCCCATGCTGGCCCTTGCCCTTTATTTAACAGGTAACACTGGGAAGGGCCCTAATCAAAGCCTCTCAGTCAGTCAGTGGCAGAGGTGGACTAGAAGACAGGTCTGTACTCTTCCTGCTTCCTCTCCATCCTCCTTTCTTTTATTTTTTTTTAACTAAAATTTGTTTATATTTAAGGCTTACGTCATGATGATTTGATACACATATACATAGTGAAATGATTACTCCAGTCAAGCTAATTAACATACCATCTCCTCATATAGTCCCCTCTCCCTTTTTTTTATGATGTTGAGAGCACCTGAAATCCAGTGTCTTGGCAGATCTTCAGTATTTCACACAGTATTATTTATTTTTTTTTTTTAAAGATTTTATTTATTTGACAGCGAGAAACACAGCGAGAGAGGGAACACGAGCTGAGGGAATGGTAGCGGGAGAAGCAGGCTTCCTGCAGAGCAGAGAGCCCGATGCGGGGCTCGATCCCAGACCCCTGGGATCTGACCTGGGCCGAAGGCAGACGCTTAACGACTGAGCCACCCAGGCGCCCCTTCACACAGTATTATTAACCGTAGTAGTCATGCTTTTTTCTGAATGACTGTGCTCTCCCACCTCCCGCCTGCTCTGTGCTTAGGACCTAGAAGCACACCCACCTGTCAGCAGGAGATCTTGATCAGAAACCATCAGCCCTTCCTGTGTGTTTCTCATCATAATACGCTCAGGAGTTCATTCCATGGCCCCAGGATAGGTTTCTTCAAATTTCATTATCTCTCCAAAGAGTTTGATGAAATTACTCTAGTCCAGCCTCTGTTTTTTACTTCCTTTTTGCCTCCTTTCTAATCCCAAGGTCTCTATTTTCTTTTGTTACTAAGAAGCTCTATCTAGAAAGTGAAGATAATGACAGTAAACCTGAAGGCGGGCAGTGTGTACTGGATGACCATTGGCAGCTTATTTGGGTATAAGAGTTATAGTTCAGGTATGGTTCTAAGGGTAGTCACGCCTTCGGGGGAGGACACTTTGATGAGAATTTGTAGCTGGACCCTCCTAGAGAGACTTTCTACCTAAGGCCAGTCTTACCTCCTATTTCTTAAGGAGTTTTCAGTTAAAGTTGAAGCCTTAAAAGCAGTATTTTAAAATCAACGGTCCTCTATTATGAATCCTTTTGGAGCTGAGTAAAAATCAACAAGCATCATTAGCTCATTCAGCTGATGCTTCCTGAGCACTTGAGTTGTCCACTGGCCCTGGGGTAACAGACATGAGCCACACAAAACTGGGTTTTCCAAAACCTATGGACTAATGAAGGAATAAATTAATCCATTCAATGTGTCAGGTATTATTTTAAGTGTTGGAAATCTAGAGGTAAATAAGACAGATGAGCTCCTTGCTGTCATGAAGGTTATATTCTACCTGGGGGAAGAGGGAGAGAAGGAATTAACAAACAGGAGGATATATCAAAAGAGAAAATATCAAGCAGTGATAAGGACCTACTTTAGGACTTCTTTTAGGGACAGACTCACTTGCCCTTGCTGATACTGATGCTGCCAAGAAGGAGTGAGCGTAACAACATCTGGAGGGGTGTGTTCCAGGCAGAGGAAATTGCAAAGGCCCTGACCCGGACCGAGCTGGTTGAGTTTGAGGGTAGAAAAGCTGTGGCATGGAGTGCAAGGTGGTGTTGAAGGAAAATGTCATGCCAAAGGATACAGGGTGTCACAGGCCAGAGTATGGAATTTGGGTTTTATTCCAGGGCAATGGAAGACCGTTCGAAAGTTTTAAGCAGGAAATTGACACAATCTGATTTACATTTTAAAAAGATAAAAATGCCTTGACTTTATTTGATTTTTGGTATTCAAGTTTTTTAGGCTTCAGAACATGAATTGGGAGCTTTCTAAATGGTCTAGAACAGCAGTTCTCAAATATTGGTATGTCTCAGGATTCCCTGGAAAGCTGAGCCAAAGTATGGAGGCCTCCACTTGTTGAAGGATGGTAGGATCTGGGCCTCTGGGTGCTGTTTTTTGTTTTTTTATTTTTTTCACCTTGTTTCCTGGTGATTCTTATTCATACCAAAGTGTGAAAATCACTCAATTTAGAAAAAAATGCAATTACCTATTATTTAAAGGTTAGGTAAAATTCAACTGTGCACTCATAAGTTCCTGATGAGTTTTCCAATGGCAGTCCTTTAATCATCCCTTGGTTTGTTCTGTGGCAACTGATCTACTCAACAGAACCATAAAACAACTGCACTCGTTACCATAAAGCCAAGCACCCAAATAGTAGTCACACATCCCAGCAAGGGATCAAAGGAATATTATGTGATGATGAGGCAGAGTCGTTTTCCAGCAAAATAAGTTTCCACATCAATGAAATATGTCAGCAATGTCAGCAATGGGGAAAATCTGCATGGTTGTAATAATAAATGCTGAGAAGGTACTTGGCCAGATTCAGCAGCAATTCCTAATAAAGGTTCAAATAATGGGAACCAAGTAAAACTAGGTAAATATGAGAAAGATAAAATACAACAACAATGGCATTATTAACAACAAAAAGTTGGTAGTAAACATCACTCTAAAGGTTTTGGTTTTTTATATTATTATTACTTATTTGAGAGAGAGTGAGAGAGAGCGCCCAAGAGGGGGGAGGGTCAGAGGGAGAAGCAGACTCCCTGCTCAGCAGGGAGCCTGATGCAGGACTCAAGCCTGGGACTCTGGAATCATGACCTGAACTAGAGGCAGTTGCTTAACTGACTGAGTCATCCAGGCACCCAGTAAACATCATTCTAAATGGAAAAATTATTTCAGTCAAAATAAGAAACTGTAGAGCTTGGCTGCCATTCTCTTCATTACTTAACATGGTCAAGGAGGTTTTAGTGAATACACAAACACAAGTAAACCCACCACAGAAATACAAAGGATTATAGGAGAATATTGTAAAAGATTATATGCCAATAAATTGGACATCCTGGAAGCAATGGATGCAACGTATAACCTTCCAAAACTGAAGCAGGAAGAAATAGAAAATTTGAACAGATTGATCACCAGTCTTGAAATTGAACTGGTAATCCAACAACTCCCAACAAACAGAAGTCCAGGACCAGGCTTCACAGGTGAATTCTACCAAACATTTAAAGAAGAGTTACTACCTAGTCTTCTCAAACCATTCCAAAAAATGAAAGAGGAAGGAGAGCTTCAAATTCATTCTACAAGGCCAGCATTACACTGATTACAAAACAATAAGACCCTACGAAAATTACAGGCCAATATCTCTGATGAACATAGATGCGAAAATCCTCAACCAAATACTAGCAAACTAAATCCAACAATATATTAAAATCATTCACCACGATCAAGTGGGATTTATCCCTGGGATGCAAAGGTGGTTCATTATTCACAAATCAATCAACATAATACATCACATCTTCAAGAGAAAGGATAAAAACATATGATCATCTCAATGGATGCAGAAAAAACATTTGACAAACTACAACATCCCTTCATGATAAAAAAAAGACCCTCTCAACATAAAAAAAAAAATAAAAATAAAAAATAAAAAACAAACAACAAATAAACCTCTCAATAAAGCAGGTATAGAGGGAACATACCTCAACATAAAACCAAATGAAACAAAACAAAACAAAACACGAGAAAGGAAAATAACTGCTACAAACATTTGAGAAGAAGAAACAAATCTATATTGTTGAGCTTATGATATATTTTGTTTGAGAACCCAAGACACTCTGGTAAAATTATTGCAGTTATTAAAAGAATATAGCCAGGTGGCTGGATATAGGAGTTACCTATAAAAATTTGATACCTTTCTCAATTGATATAGACAAAAATTAATTTATAGTACTCAAAAATCTAAAGCACTTAAGAGCAAATGAAATAAAAAATGCAGTCAACCTATATGAAGAAAACTATAGTAATTTTATTTAAAGATGTAAAGTCAGCCTAAGCCCAAAATATACATTATTCTTGGATAGGAAGACTTCCTTTCACAAAGTTATTAATTACCCCACGTTAGTATTAAATGTTAATGTCATGCCAATTAGAGTTCCCCATTTGGAAGTGGGGGGATTTGAGAAAAACGGTCATAAGTTTACATGTAGGAAAGAAGCTTGTGAGAAATTATGCAAGAGAAGTATGAGACAGAATAAGGAGTAGAGATTTGCCTTGCTAGGTGTCATTAGACCATAAAATCACTGTAATCAAATCAGTATGAGGTTATTTTATGAATTGACAAGTAGATTAATGGGACACAAAATAGAGAACTCATAAATATACCTATTTTACATGTGAGACTTTACTATTTAATAGATGGTACTAAACAACCAGCTGTTCATCTGAAAGAAAAGAAAAACACACCTATCCTCAGTCCTTTTTTATCCCACACCACATATAAAAATACATTCCAGATGAATTAAAGAGTTTAATGCAGACAAATCTAGAAAATGACATGTATGCTGTAGGAGTTGGGAATATCCTCTTAATTAAAATTGCAAACCCAAAAGCTGTATAAGAATGCAAAGGCATATTTGAATATATGATAATTAAAATTTTGTATATACAAAAAACTCCACAAAGATATGAAGCCCAAAGATATGCTTTGATAATATCTTTATTGCGGTCATGAGCAAAGCATGAATACTTTTAATATTCAAAGATTTATAATTTGACAAGAAGGCTAGCAACCATTAAGAAAATGAACAAAAAGCACAAATTGCCAATTCAGAGAAAAGCAAATACCAGTGGCCAGTAAACATTAACTGATGTTTCAGTGAGCTCTCAGTTTAGGAAATGGAAATTAAAATCACAATGAGATATAATTTTACATGCAATGACTGGCAAAATTAAAGGGAAATATAAAACTGATATTTGGCAGGTGTGTAAGAAAAAGAATACTTTCAGTTTTAACTTGGAATTTGAAAATTTATAGCCTTTTTATAAAGCAATGGACAGCATCTATTAAAATTAAAAATACATATATCTTTTGACCCACTCCTAGTGACCTTTCTTATAGAGATTAAATTCCCAAGACATGAGGACTCATAAATAAAGGTGATTCATGTGGCATTATTGATAATGGCAAAGCAAAACCAAAACCAAACCAAACCAAAAGAAAACAAAATAGAAGTGGAAACAAATTGATGAATAAGGGAATAAGGGATCACCAATTAGGGAATCACTGAATAAATTATGGCCCATAATTATGGTGCATATGGTACAGACCATAGCTATGTTATGCTATGTGGTCTCTAAAAGAATGAATTAGGAATTTAGTAAACTTGAAGGACCTCCCACTAAGTACGTTGAATGAGAAAAGCAAAGTATCACAAAATATACATATTAGAATTCCATTTTGTAAATCAAACTGACAAAAATGCCTTCCATATACATACAGATATATGTATTTGCACATATATGTCTCACAAGATTGAATTAATGGGAAATAACATGGGTAGAAACATGATGAAACATAGCTTATCAATTCCGCCTATGATGTTTGGGAAGTGGGGAGGCTGATGTAGTAGGGGGGATAGATGGGAGAACCATACAACAAAGGGACAGTAAAAAGACTGAGGGGCACGTGATGGGATGAGCACTAGGTGATATACACAACTGATGAATTGTTGACCACGACATCTGACACTAATGATGTACTATATGTTGGCTTATTGAATTGAAATACAAAAAGAAAGACTAATTAAAAAAGCATACACATAATCTCCTTCACATAAAATTATGCCTGTATGTGTACACATAATTGAATAAAAAGATTTCAAAAGCCAAGAGCATTCTAAGAGTTTTAGAAAGATAACTGCAGGTGCTATGAGAAGAATGGGTATAGTGTGCAAGAAAGGAATAAGGGAGAGCAGTTTCAAGGCCACCCAGTGCCCCAGGCAAGAAGTGATGATAGAGGCTGGAGAAATGAACAGACGTGGGATAAGTCTTGGCAGTTATGTTTGCCAAGATCTTCTGATGGGTTGGAATGGAGGGAGTTGAAAGGTAAAGATGTTTTGCCTTAGCAACTCGATGGGTAATGGATCCACTTTCCGGA
This sequence comes from Procyon lotor, assembly GCA_028646535.1. Classification (NCBI taxonomy): domain Eukaryota; kingdom Metazoa; phylum Chordata; class Mammalia; order Carnivora; family Procyonidae; genus Procyon; species Procyon lotor. The sequence goes on from CM053610.1 coordinate 108,390,202, forward strand.
CAGGATAGACCACATTGAGGAATGGGTTGGGTGGGAAGAAATGGAGTTCCCTTTGGGAGTATGTCAAAAGTTTGAGATGCTTATTATAAATCAAATGGGAAAGGTTGAGTAAGTAGAAGGACGTGGACTCCAAGTGACAGGGACTGTCCCTCCCTTAGGCCAATGGGATTGATGTTGGGGTACATCACTGTATTGTCTCTGAAAACCAAAGCACCCTTTCCCACAGTACCTCTTGATGCCTCAGACTTATTGAACTTGTCCCTCTGCCCTGTTTCTGTTCAGGTGACGTTCCGGAGAGCAGTCCCCAGTAATTAATTAATTCAGTCAACAACACAACAACATAGATCCTACTGTGTCTCAGGCCCCGGAGGTTCTGTAATATTACATACTCCTCTTTGACCCTTCCCCTTTGTGTTGCCTCCTCTCCAGCACTCATCATGGGTGATAATTGTTTATGTTTATACCTTAGTCTCTTCCACAGGACTCTGCTTCTCCAGGGTCACATCTTATTTATCTCTGCACCATGAGCTTTTTGTAGAGCATTTGGTGCAGACTAAGCACTAGGTAGTGGTGGTTGATTTTAATCTGTTAGTGACTTTAAACTCATCTTTCTGCTTCAGACTTTCATAGTTTCAGAATCGAATGCTAGCAGGATTATAATGCTCTCCCCCCCCCACCCGACCCATGCCAACATGGGGCATCATTATTTGGGATGTCTCAAAATGAAGGAGACATCATCTGGCACTTATTTTACCTATAAAATTCACTTCTCATATCTCAGCTCTGAGGATCCTAAATCAAGACAAACAAACCCAAATTCCCCATCTCCCTCTTTCACCTTTGCTCTCAGGAATGGGGTCCTTGCCATTTCCCCCTCCATCTCAAACTCCCTCTCTGCTTTGATTGGCTCTGTGTTTCTGCCTCCCACCTTCCCTCCAGGGCCATCTACCCCCCACCAGAGCCTTTGCCCATTCTCTGGAATCCTGTTCTATTATCTCTGCTCTTGCTCTCATGGCCACGCCCCCAATCCCCTTCAGCCTTCATACTCCCACCATGAAGCAGGCTTTCTCAACTCCACTACTCCTCTATGGGTACTAGTACCTCTTTTCTCCCCTCTCATCTCGCCACCACACTTCCTCTTTTCTCACCTCATTTCCCCCTTTGCATCGTGTTTTCCTCACTCACGGATTCTAGGTACCAGTTCCTGAAAATGCTACCAAGAATGTCATAGCTCTCAATTCAAGTCTTGCCTTTATGATCTTCAACCACTTTGAGGTATTTACAACTGCTGGCCCTCTTTCCCTTTGGAAACTCTTCTGCTGAAGAAACTCTACCACAATAGTGTGGTAGAGTGAGGAAGGGCATGGAGCTGGGAGTTAAACCAAACAGAGTTTTGCCTTTTAGTTCTGCAGTAGTAGCTGTATGACCTTGGACAGCTCCCTTAACCGCTCTAAGCTTCGACTTCCCTATCTGTGAAATGGGGAGATAATTATAAAGACTGAAAAGGATTATCGTATTAAAATAAAATGATGTATTTATGATTTTCCTGGCAGAGAGACCCTCAAAGCACATCACTGCCTTGCCAGTCCTTGATTTCCATGTCTCTGCACAATCCTGGTTTTCTTTCTATCTCTCCAACTGCAGCCCCTTTTCCTCTGTCTACCCTCAAATGAAGATTTCCCTGGGGAACAATGACTTGAGGGATACAAAGGAAGTACTTTAACCTTTTAACAAGGCAGATAGGAAGATTTGAATATAAAACTTTTGATAAATAGTTCCGAATGTTGGCTTAATTTTTCACCTCATGTATAATTATAACAAAAAAAGAACAAAAATTAATTTTCTGCCATTTCCATGTTATACCTCATTTCATATTCCTTTACAATAATTTCCAATAATATTGCAACAATGTCTATATCAGGACTCTGTAGAAAGTGCATTTAATCTATTGCTAATTAGACTATTTACTTGTTTTGCATTCAGAGGGAACAGAAAGTGTCTTATGTTCCATGAAAGAAATTAGACATGGCTTGATATATTAATGAAATTATTACTGTTTCATTAAACTGTATGTTCTGAACCAGAATATTCTGTGGCTTATTGGATTGCAGAAAGTGCATTCTTTTATATGTATAATTACCATTTGTGGGCAGACTGACAGCATTCAAAGGCTGCAACTTTTCACCTGAAATACTTTCCTATACATGCATGAAGTTCTGTGCAAGATAACAGTCAGGTGCATTCAGATAAAAAGAAAAAAAAACACGTAAAACAATTGCAAGACAAATTTTATTTCAGGAAAAGAAGACAATTTTTATCTGATTCTCAGAAGTTAAGGTTGTCTTCTTTGGATCTATGTATAAATTATTTGTAGAAATAACTTTCAACTTGCACAAGGAGGAACAAAGTTTAGGAATAATCTTGCATAGGGGTGCCTGGATGGCTCAGTTGGTTAAGTGTCTGACTCTTGATTTTGGCTCAGGTCATGAGCTCAGGGTTGTGAGATCGAGCCCTGCATCGGGCTCTGTGCTGGGTGTGGAACCTGCTTGAGATTCTCTCTCTCCTGCTTCCTCTGCTCTTTCCTCCCTCTCTCTAAAAAAAAAAAAAAAAAAAAAAAAAAAAAAAAGGAATAGTCTTGCATAGCAACTGACATCATTAACTGATTAATTCCTTGATTAAGAAAGGAAGATAAAATGTAACCCAAATTCTTTATTCATATGTCAGTGTGAAATGTTCAAGCTTCACAATACCAAAATTACTGTATGATTTTTTAAAAATATTTAAGCAATAGCAACTACAATAATAAAACAGGCCAATGTTTTAGAAAATAATCATACCTGTCATTTAATGTTTTTAAGGACCTAAGAAGGAGACAAAATTATTAAATCTTAACATTGCAGAGTTGTATTGCTCTAGTGTACGTATGAGGAGGTGGTGTTTTATTAGCATGAAATCACAGACCCTCCACACAGGAAATGGGCTTAAATTCTATTCCTACCATTCCCCAACTGTGTGCGATCTTGTTGGTTATTGGCTCTTTTGGCTACCTTTTATTTTCATCTATGACACAGGCCTCGTTGCAGCTCTGGCTGCACCAGAGTCACAAGATTGTTTGAGTAACAAAGAAGAGAACGTTTGTGGTAAGATTATGATTGGCCCTGAAACGCCGGGGGTGAGCATCCGTGCTGGGGATCCAGGCTGAGTCAGGCCAGTGCTCAGAGGCAGGTTCCAATCTGAGAACCAGTGTGACTGACAGCTTGGACTTTCGCCCTGGTTGACTTCCTCTCGGGCAAAGGTCAGGCAAAGGATCTGCGTGAGATCTGCTGAGGGAAGAGGTTCCCTGTCGCCTCCCTTTCTCCTGTGGAGGCGGAATGGTGTGTGTTGGTCCCAGCAGCTCACGTGGAGCAAAGAGTCCTCTGTGTCAGAAGATTCCCAGATCAAGGGCCCTTTACTCTTCTCCAACCTCCTCCCTCTCTTCCCCCTTCCTCTCCCCTTCGCCCTCCTCCCTTTCTCCTCTGCTTCTCCTCCTCCTCCTCCCCCTTCTCTCCTCTGCTTCTGCCCCATCCCCCTTCTCCTCATCCTTCTTCCCTCTCCTCGCCTCCTCTCTCCCCTTCTCTTTGCTTAGGCTGGAGAGAGGTGTACAAATCACCTCATATCACCTGGTCCACAAATAGGCTTCCTGGGTTTCTAGTTCCTTATTCAGCTGGTTAGTGTTGGACCACCATCCTTCCTGGATTTCTTGGTGTTCCTGCATGTTTCAGGCCTTCCGTGCAACAGAAATTAACCAACTATCGAGACAGAATGCTTCTTCTCCTCCACAGCCATTTGCTCCCCTTCTAAGGATAATAATCGAGACACCTTTTCACCTCCCCCAGAGACAATTGCTTATATTCTGGGTTAGAGACCTGCCTTTGGCTCCAGTGACGGGATTTGTTTGCATTCCAGAATAACCTATAGGGTATCTCTCTTTCTCCCTTTCTTTCTCTCTCTCTCTAGGAGGGAGGATGGGAAGCTGTGTCAGCAGTTCCTACATAAGCTCCGAGTTTCCTAATTTGGGGGTCCTTCTCCTGTGGTGCAAACTGCTGCATGTGCAGGGACAGCTGGCTCCCCCACAGGTGTGCTAGCATCTTCCATCCTGCGCGGTGTGGGCCTTAACGATCACTTCCTGCATTATTTATTGAGCCTCCTTGAGGTAGCGGCCACAGAGACCTTCAGCGGGGGTTTTGGAAATGATTAGTATTCTTAACAGGTCAAATTTGGGAATCTTGGGCTAAGAGTTAGAGGCTTTTTAAAAAATAGGCAAATCTTTTTCTAATGGGTATTTACTACACCAAGGGAAAAACCTGAGGTGGATGGTGCACTTTTTTTTTTTTTTTTTTAGTTTCAGAGGTAGAATTTAGTGATTCATCAGTTGCATACAATACCCACTGTTCATTACATCACGTGCCCTCCTTAATGCCCGTCACCCAATTACCCCTTCCCACCACCCACCTCCCCTCCAGCAACCTTCAGTTTGTTCTCTATAGCTGAGTCTCTTATGGTTTGCCTCCCTCTCTGCTTTTATTGTATCTTGTTTTTTCCTTCCCTTCCCCTATGTTCATCGGTTTTGTTTCTTCAATTCCACATATGAGTGAAATCATATGGTATTTGGTCTTTATCTGACTGACTTATTTCTCTTATAATACCTTGTAGTTCCATCCACGTCATTGCAAATAGCAAGATTCCATTCTTGTTGATGGCTGAGTAATATTCCTTTGTATATGGGTATCACATGTTCATTTCCATTCATCTATTGATGGACATCTGGGCTCTTTCCCTATTTTGACTATTGTGGACATTGCTGCTATAAACATTGGGGTGCATGTGCCCCTTTTAATCACTATGTTTGTATCCTTTGGATAAATACCTCGTAGTGCAATTGCTGGGTCTAAAGGTAGCTGTATTTTTCACTTTTTGAAGAACCTCCATGTGGATGGTGCACTTCTTATTTGTTGGTCTGTGAGGGAGCCCTCGTTTTCTCCACTGGAGAATTTCTTTGGAGATAGATTATCACGTATGCTTGGGAGGGCTGGATACCAGTTAAGAGAATGGTTATTCATGGTTTCTTGTCTATGTTGACAAAGCTTTGGGAAGCAAGGACAAGATTTTTATGTGGTGGCATTTATGACATCTTTCACTAACCAGGGGTCATTCTTGATAAGTAGTTGAACATTGTTTCATTCCTTTAGGTACTGGTGCTTTAGAGAGAGCATTGAACTAAGAGCCAAACTTGCCTCAGAACTGGATACTAGTTCTGACTGTGCTAATTATACAGCCTTGGGAAAATCACTTCAGTTTGCCAATCCTTGGTTTCTTTACTTAAATTAGGATGACTGAACTGCTTAACAGGAATTTTATGATGATCAAATGGGCCAATGGGTAGGACATGTTTTTTTAAGCTATGAGGTGGCAATAGCTAGACCCAACATGAAGATTTTAAAAAATTTTAATTAAAAAATTTTTTTGGCTACTAGAATAATTTAAATATCTGATCTGGGGATGTGCTCCTTCCTACTATACTTCAAGGCAAGAAGTGAAAATAATATGTGTGCCTGATTTCACCCGTTTTTAAAATCTTCTTTTATAAGTTTCAGAAAGGCATCTAAGTATTATGATAGAAAGTGAAATCGTATTACACAGTAAGCAAGTAGCCCCTAACAGAGGTGTCTGTACCTGGAACTTGAGAATCTATGGGTATCCAGAGATTTCTGAGGCACAATTTATCAGTGAGGCAGTGCCCTCCTGGAAGGGATATGAGAAAGGGGAGTTTAGACTCCAGTCACACCCAGTGTATTTAAATGCACTGAGTACTGACGGCACAGATGGGAGGTATCGTGGACTTGGGCTGGTATTAGGGGACCGTGGGAGAGAAATGGAGGTGCATCAAGATTTCCCAAGTGGGTTAGCTAAGGAACTCAGGAGGTAAGAGGTGATGAGGCCCCATGGAGACTCTTCACTGGTAACTGTTGTTCATGGTGTCCCCACTGCTGATGGCTGTGAGTGGGTATGATGTGACCACCTCTGCTGATCATCATTGCTGTTGTGAGCGGTCCTTGAGGGTCCTTTTTTTTTGTTTATATTTTATTTATTTGTTTGTAAGAGAGAGAGAGAGAGAGAGAAAGCACAAGCAGGGGGAGCAGCAGGCAGAGTGAGAAGCAGGCTCCCCACAGATCCTGGAGCCTGATGTGGGTCTCGATCATGACCTGAGCCAAAGGCAGATGCTTAATCAACTGAGCCACCCAGGTGTCCCAAGAGTCCTAATAATTGGCAGGTATTGCCTCAGTAACAAGGAAAGTGTCAATGAGAGAGTCAGTGTTGGCCTGTGTGTTGCACGGGGATTTTTCATTAAGCTGGATGGACCAAATAATGTCACTTTAAACTTCCTATTATGTTTTTGGCACTTTTTAAACATTATTTTATAAATCTTCGTGATAGCTCTATAATTCAGGTATTCTTATCTGTAGTTGACAGAGGTGGGAACTGACACTTGGAAAGTTTAAATAACCTGACTGAAGTCAAGCATACAGTAAATCGTGGAGCTGGGATTTGAACTTCGATTGAATGCCGAAACCCAACCTGTTTTCATTTTCAGCATATCTCGTTACTAAATATTTTTCAGGCTTTACTATCATTCCAGTGAGAGTCATGCTTAATATCTGGCATTGGATAGAGGTATTTTTTGTTTTTGATGTACTGTCTTTTGAAGGGAAAGAAACACAGTTCCCTACCAGAAAATCTGATGAGATTGGAAACTCGGAAACTCCAGATGAGGGCCCAAGCTAATTAACAGGGACCCTTTACATTGTCTTTCACTAAGATTTTGGCAAGGTGTATAGCTCACAAGGGGGGGAAAAAAAACACTCATAAGAAAAAAAGCACTTCAACAAGAAAAAAAAAAAACCTCTCTACCTTTAAATAAACAGCATATGCTTAAAAACCAGGACTGCAAAAAAATGAGAGATTATAGAGTGTGCTTGGATTTTAAATTCATGGATAAGTGAGACCAATATTAGACGAGAAAATCAAAAACATTGATAGAATTGGCTTCCTACCTATCCAACAGCATGGGATTGAATGAGTCTCAGCATCACTGCTGACTTCTAAGTGGAATTACCCATTATGTGGGAGAGTAGGGGGGAAGATCACGGCTTCCCTCAGTGGCCGGCCTTAGGTAATTGGCTCACCTAGTGTATCCTGATAATTTAGTTTAAAAATGAGTTCAAATTCTATGAAGATGAAATCAGCACATGTATTGCAAATGCCCTTGGAAGAAAGCAGAGTGAAATGAAAAATAGTCCCGCGTCCTTGCTTGGCATCTTGTCCAAGTTCCCCCTAGGGTGGTGAGAATTCCTGACTGGCTTAATGTCTGTCTTAATGATGACAAAGAAGGACTGAATGGTGTTTAATGATGTTTTAAGTAGATCCTAAGTGGAGGCTCATGACCAACATCAAGGAGTAGAGGAAATACAAATGAATGTCAGAAACAGAACAACTTCAAATAGAATAACCAGGAACGTCCTCCTGCCGTCGCCAGGATTAATAAAATTCAGCTCGTGAGACTCGCTAGCGTGTGCAAGGCTGCAAGTATTTTTGGCCTGTCCCAGGGACTGGATGTGCATAACCAGGTGGCTTCGGTGCACATCTGGGTTTGCAAAAAAAGCTCCTGGAAAGCTGGAAAAGACACTTCAGAGATGATATTTTTAATTATAAATATACTTGTTACAAGAAGTTTGTTTTTTCATAGACACAGAGAAAGAAGAATGACGAATGGGCTTTAGTCTCACTATGGAACAGAAATCATCTTTGACCTCATCACGTGAATCCTTCCTTTCGATCCTAGTGCAGATTTTATTTTTTAAAGCCTAGTTGTAATCGTATTGCATATACAGTTTATATCATATTTGTTCCTGTATTACTTAGCAAGCATTTCCTTTTTACAACCATCTTCATAACTACATATTATAACAGATTTATCATAACTCTTTGAACAGCTGTGCCATAGTAGACCAGGTCTATTTTAGATCTAGTTAATTTTTTTTAATATAATTTTTTACTCATAAAAAATGCCACAGTGAACACCTTTGTGTATAAAACTTATTTCCTGGCTTCCAAAGAGCTCCTTTGGATTCATTTCTAAAAGTAGAATTTCTGGATCAAAGAATATTATAGGTTCTTGGAACATTCTGACAAAAGAACTGTGATTTTCTTTTATCTGTTGTCTGTTTCTTTTGTCTGTTATCAAGTATGCTCATTAACACTAGGTATGCTTATTTTTGAACTCTGTTAATTTAATTTAAAAAGTACGTATTAATTTCATTTAAATTTATTGGATTGCTTTTAAAATGGAATATTTCCCCCAAGTTGGCTGCCAAATATATTTCTTGACATTATTTGCTTTTTTCATGTCCTTTGCACATTTACCTTGCATTAACTTCAAACTGATCTCCCTGACTCGGTCTAACCATCCTCCCATCTGTCTTCTACACGCTACTGGAATTATTCCTAAAATCAAGACCTTCGTCATGTCACCCCATTCTCAAATCTTAACAGTGGTTCTCCGTGTCTCCCGAAGTAGAGAAGATTCTTTACGTTCCATGGAAAGCCACCACAACACGACCCGACACTACTTGTTTCTGGGCAACTGCTTGGTAAATATGGAATTAAAGAGTCACTGGGATCAAATATGGAATTAAAAAGAGTCACTCACTGGGATTCATGCAGTGAGTCACTGCCTCGTTGGTCATTCTTTTTCCCAGGTTCTAGCAGACAGGCAGCCCAGGATTCTCTAGTAAGAAAATCTGAGTGAAAGAAATACCACAAGGACGTTCCGCGTCTTACCTTCCCATTCCTGTTGGGAAAGCAGTGAGGTGACAAGCCTCTGTCTTTGAGTTAGAGCTTCCTGGCCTCCAATCCTGCCTCTGCCACTCATTTGGCTGTGGCCTCAGACTGTCCAGAACCTCCCTCCGTGGTGATAATGCCCACCTCTGGGTGTTGTTGGAGGGGACGTGGAATGAGAAAGTGCCTTGCACCCCGGAGATTGTTGGTAAATGATTGACTCTGCTAAATAAAGTAGCTTACTCTTTTAAAGTGTGAAGTATCTAAAATAGTCAAACTCATAGAAACAAAGCCTAGAATGGGGGTTGTGGGGGGCTGGCGGGGCCCCGGGGATTGGGGGGGGGGAAGGAGTTGCTGGTCAAGGAAGACAACCTTTCCATTGTGCAAGATGAACCAGTGCCAGAGCTCCACGGTGCAACACTGTGCCTATTGATGACAATACCGCGCATTTACAAATTAAGAGAGTAGCTCTCATGTGAGGTGTTCTTACCATAATAAAATAAAATTTTAAAGAAATTTAGTTCTCAGGATTTTATTTTTATGAACCCAAGTAGTTTAGACTTGCCGAAATGCAGAGCATGGATTGTAGCAAGTACGAAAAAAACATTTAACTGTTGTTTGCTTTGGTATTAAGGTCGCTCCTCAACTGGCAGGTGGTTCTTCTAGCTTTGCCAGGAGAATCCAGATCCTGGCTGTCTTATTAACGTCACTTTACTGTTGAAGCATAAACTTCATCACAGGATAAAGGCCGGCATCTGTCACTCACGGTCTGATCCCTAGAAACATTTTTTTAAAGTAATAAAAATAATAAAAACAGCAGTGTTTCCTCACTCAGTTTGCCAAACAATCTATTACCAAATGCCAGTTTTGGGGACACTCTCAAGGTTTCTTATTAAAAATGCTGAAATAAATTTAAAAAATCTAGTGGTAAAAATATTACAAAGGTGATTTGTGAGCAAAACCGTTTCCCTGTCTCTCAGTGAATGTTATTTTAAAAACGCTCAGAAACAGTAAATTGTTGGTATACATTTGCAGATCTAGAAATCACTTATTTTAGAAAATTTGGCATCAAACCAGATAGCTCCAGCGAAAAGTAGGACAAAGCCAGGGCTGTGCTAAGGAACTGGATGGTAAAGAAACTATTTTATACTTGGAAGGAGGCTAAGTTTATTAGTGATCAGGGGCCAGGAATCCAATTTGTGAAGATAACTCGAGATTATACATACGAATTCTTGGCTCTGAAACACTCTCCTAAATATTATAGATTCGAGGGAACTAAAGATAATTTAAAGTATGTCCCAATTTTTTATGGCATTTAAAAAATAGATATCTGGAAATGACTGGAAATTTCTCAAGTTGATTTATCTTGGAGGAGTCACAGGAATAAACCTGCTCGTCCGATACTGTGTCCTGCATTTATCTTTCAGGAGCGGGAGAGCATTCTAATTAAAACTAATCCAGTCACGAACTTGAAATATCAGGTGCTTTAATGTGATTTGCTTTTTAGCCACCAAGACTATCTTGCCATAAATATTTTGCCCCTGGTTGGTTAGAATCTAATTCAGTAAAGTGACAGAGTGGCAGTGAGTTCTGGGAAGCCAGAATCTCGAGTTTGGGGATCTCTTGGGGGGCCTCAGTCCAGGAGAGGGAGAAATGGGGGTTTCCGGGTCCCTTACACCCAAGAAACCAGGGCTGGAGGTAATAGACAGCAGTCTAAACAAGTGTCTCTTCTTTAAAGAGAGAAAGAAAGATCTTTCTCAGCCTGTCCATATAAAAATAAGACCATGCAACCCTTTCTCTAGTGATTCTTCTTCGTAGCATTGATAACTGGGTGATGCCAAAAGAATTTATTGATGATCTCTTGTCCCTGCTTTAGAATCTAAGCTTTGTGAAGACAGCGAATTGTTGGTTTTGTTTGCTGCACATACCAGTGTGCTGAACCTTACCTGCACACTGGTATGTGCTCCCTGAGTACTTGTTGCAAGAATAAACGAGTAAATGACACAATAAGGCATAGCACTTCCAAACTGCCCTCACACATCTAAACTTTTTTGATCCTCCAAAGGCACTGGACGCAGAAGCATCTCCTTGTACCTAGATTGTTCTTCCTCCTTCCCTTTGCTAGTACTTACATCCTGAAAGCCTAGGTAAAATGCTGTACCACCCCCAGGCCTACTTTGACCTCTGCTCTGGAAATTAATTTATCTCTGCTCTGAACAACTTGGGTATTTATATATATATAAATAATACACACATATATATTATTTATATATATATATAAAACAGTGGCCACAATTTGATTTGACATTGCTTTGTGTTGTATTATGTTATGATATATTTATAATAGTTTTGTAGATTTTGTCCCATTAGATTCTGAACTCCCTGAGGTTAACAGTTGTAATCATTGTTTTAGTCTCTCGAAATGTCCAATGTCCTGCATCATATATAGTAGATCTTCAATAATAATTTTGGAATAAGCAGCCAATTATGATAGTATACACGTCAAAGTCCCGTAAGAAAGATTTGGGTAGTGGACCGTTCCATGGCAGTTTATGCAAGGATTTGTCCATCAGCCTTACGCTCCTCATAAAGATATCAAGTTTCCAGGAAATTCACAGAATGTTATATAACCTATTTAAATAAGTAAGTAAGTAGAGAGAGGGGAGGGCCGAGGGAGGAGCAGAGGGAGAGAGAGAATGTTAAGCAGCCTCCACACCTGATGTGGGGCTGGATCTTGCAGCCTGAATCCATGACCTGAGCCGAAATCAAGAGTCAGATGCTTAACCGACTGAGCCACCCAGGCGCCCCTCTATCACCTGTTTTATTTAAACAACTTTGAGACAAATGCTCCGTTCTCCCCCGTGCCTGGGGATCAGGCACGCTTGTACTCAAATGTCGGGCCCTTCCTTTGCAGGCTCTGTGGTGTGCCCTGCAAACCTCCGTGAACCTTGGTCACTGTGCCTATGTAATAGGGAGAGGAATTCTTACCTCCTCAGGCCCTTTGCAAGGTTAAGTGGGACAGTGGCTGTCAAGTGCAGGGATGCATCTGGCCCACGGCGGGCTCTCAGGGAGCAGTGGCTCTGATCGCCCCCGTCATTAGAACGGCAGCCCTTCCAGATGCCTTGTCTTCACACAACATTTTCGTCTGAAAGGAAATGAGAGATGCAGTTTATTTATTTTGGGTCACCACTGTTTATTTAATATTCGCCAACAGCTCCTTCAGGATTTCTTTGCAACATTCATTCTCATCATCTTACCTGGGAGAAGCTGACCCCGTAGGAGGCTGGGTGGGGGGGGCGGGGGCGTCAGCCTTGGAGAATAATCAGTTTCGGTTTACAATGTAACAATTGCAGTCCTCGGTCCCACCAACTGTTTTCCTGCCCTTTGCAAAGTGGCGTCTTCCACTTTCTTCAGACAATGGCTCCTTCTTTTACCTAGTCTCAGGGCTGGGTCAAGTAGCAGAAAGGGCGGTTTTATGCCCTGAACCCCGACTAGTCTAGAATTACCCAGAAGCTGGTCTTGGGGTTGTCACTTTCAGTGTTTCAACTAAGCTTCCGCACTTTCCTTTCTGATACAGACAACACTGGCTTAAAGCTGCCCTCCATTAGAGGGGAGGACCTCTGCTTTGATGACTTAGTAAGAAAGGTTTGATCCCAGCCCCATTGGGCCAGCACGGTACTCCAGCCAGTCTCCCTGCCCCTGTGGAAATGGGCCTTGCTATTTGTTAGTCAATCACCCTTTGATCCTAAAAACAGTTTTAAAGCAATAAAAAGTATAAAAAGAAGAAGAACCATAATTCCCAGTCATCCCAGGTGGGCAAGCAAATTGTACGTGAGTGTTGCCTAGTGGACAATCACTATAATAAAACCAATAATGGTGCATGTGTTGCAATTGGCGGGTTCTCTTGGTCCTTGGTTATCGTTGCCGGCATTCTCTGGTCTACACCATGTGTCTTGTTAGCTGTTTTCCACAGGAGGAATTGGTGGCTTGAGGAATTTAAGTCATCCATGTGTCCACACAGGCAGCCATGCTGGAAAGGAGATGTGAAGCTCCGTCTTTTGACTTCTAGCCCAATGCTTTAATGAATGGATAAAAATGATTTTAAATGATCACATCTGTGTGTCCTCATCTGCTTATTCAGCAATCGGCAGGTGCATTTGCAGATGGGCTCCTTAGAGGTGCTTCAAAATAGTGGGCTGGGCAATTGGATTTTCAAGATTCATTGGCGAGCCTCGTTCTCCTCCTCGGAGATCAGGGAGGGAGCCTTCAGTGGAGCCCCTCTGAGAACCCCCACAGAGGCAGACTTCCTGCAGCCCTGATGGATGAATGGGGGATTCACTGCCCCCTTCTTCCTCGTTGCCACAGATGACTGCTCGGGGCGCGCAGGGAGGTGGCATGACTGTGGGAGGGTCACTAAGGGGATGGGTGGAGCAGGGGCCACAAGGCCCCTCCCCCCTTCCCCCAGGTGCATACCTGAGCGGGAGTGCTGGCCTGCTTCAATGATGGCCAGTGTGCCATGAATCTCTGGAAAGATGATCAGATTTGCAGAAATGCAGCCTGCTCATTGGAAATGAAGCCCATCAGAGGACCTTCTTCTCACTGTCCTCTTGTGAATGAAAGTGTGTTCCACTTCCAGAAGATGTGAGGGTGAAATTTTAATTGAATAAAAGACGGGAAGTTCCCAGGGATGGTTCCCATAGCAACTGCATCGTGTGTGTGTGTGTGTGTGTGTGTGTGTGTGTGTGCGCACGCGCGTGTGTGTAATATATGCATTAGAAGAGAAATAGCAGTTCATCTCACTGTGCAAGTCTAGAATGGGCATCTGGGCATCTGGGGAGGGAATGGAATTGGAGTCCCCCAGAATAGCCTGCTGCTGGATTTGTTGATTTCTGTGACTTACACATCTTTGCAACGTGGCAATAGCCAAGGGCATTCATTTGTCTCCTTTCTCTCTGTGGCTTCATGGAGTCCATGTGTCACCTTGACCAAGGACACTCAGAGGACAAAGCCACTGGCTTCTAAGCGTTAGGCTCTTGTGACAGTCTCCAGCCCAGAGGCATTTGCTCCTGGAGGGTTCATGGCCCAGTCCTCAAGCACACTGGGAGCAGGGGACTTGCTGGCAGACAGTCTGGGTGGAACCCCAGCTTTTACTGACCTGCTCTGCAACTTCAGACATAACCCTTCACTAACCATTGCTTCTGTCTTCCTTTATGTGTTTCTTTGATTTTTAGATCCATTAAAGGGAGGATAAAGCAACTTCTCCAGAGTGGTATCATGTTGGGGAGAAAGGACACAGGGAATAGGATCTGAGCTTCTTCGTTTCTGGGGACCCACAAGCAGGCACGAAATCCAGCTGGTTGGGGGTCACACTATTCATAGCAGCCCCCCATCTGTGGTTTCACTTTCCAGTTGCAGTGAAGCCCTCATTACCTGACATGAGAAGCTGATGATCCTCCTGACCTGTCAACAGAAGGTCAATAGTAGCCTAATGCTACCTCGCGTGCCTGTGGGGCTCACCCCACTCCGCCCCATCACGTAGGCCTTTGAGCATCTCGCATCATCACAAGAAGGGTGAGTATAGGACAGTGAGATGTTCCACAAGAGAGAGAGGGAGAGACCACATTCCTGTAACTTTGATGACAGTTTCTTGTTCTAATCGTTGTATTTTATTATTGGCTATTGTTATTGCTCTCTTACTATGCCTAATTTATAAATTAAACTGTATCAGAGGCATGTATATAGGAAAAAACACAGAATACATAGGGTTTGGTACTCTCTGAGGTTTCAGGCACCCACTGGGCGTCCTGGAACATATCTCCTGTGATCAAGGGGGCACTACCATAATTCAAAGTCATGTACTGGAAGGTTGTAATGTTTGCCGATTACAGGTAGTGTGTAAAGAAGAGTTTGTCTATTGGAGAGGCAGCTTTCAGGCTGGGAGAAATGAGGAGAAAGGACCAGGAAGCAAATATGAAATGAATGAATGAATGTGAGAGGAACATTACTTTTGTGCCCAGAAACTTCTGATTAATCTCATGGACCCAAGACCAAGCTCGGGGGCTGGCACTTGGACAGATACTGGGCAAATGTGGAACTGTGCTGAATGTGACCTAGTTTATTTGGCAGAAGAGCAAGTGTATGTGTCCGACTAGAGAGAAAAGAGAAGTAGCTTACAATTTATTAAAGTATTAGGCATCGTGGTATTTTTCTAAACAAAAGAATGAAAGTGCTATTATAGGGTCAGAAACTTGGACTTTTGTGTATTCGGGCAGAGGCTTTTTTTTTTTTTAAATCTCCGTTGGTATTTTCCCTGTTTTTTAGACAAGGATCTTTCTGAAAATTCTAGTGTGTCTCCACCAGGTTCCTTGGGATGGAGAGGAGGGGCCTTTGCACACAGCTTTGCTGGAGAGAAAATCAAAGGGGTGGTGGCAGCCTTTTTCTTCTGAGCCCTTGAAACATTTTTGTACTTCATTTATCTAAGGAGTGATTTTCTTATAATATCAGCATCTGCTTCTCTGCCCTTTGGAAAGCAGAAAGGAGCTCCAGGGTCCCTGGCAGACTGTTCCTTCCCACAATATTAAATTCAGCCCTGTCAGTTCAAGGTTGTGAACGTTGTTCCCAGCACCCGAGGACGTCTGTTATCTTGAAGAAGCAACAAAATCTTCCGACAGCCCAGAGCAATTATTTCGGAAGTATTTCCCTCTGGGCAATACTGCCTGCCGTGGGCAGGTGGATAAGGCCAGAGCAGATGTCCCCTGATTTGGAGGGGGCTTGTGACCTTGGGGCATGTGACCTTGGGGGCAGCTCTGCAGGGTGGTGACGAATGCAGTCTGGCCCTGAGACTCTCTGTATTGAAATCCGGACTCCGCCACACACCTGCTGTGTGATCCTGAATAAGTTACTTCACCCCTCTGGGCCTCGGTTTCCTCCTTTGGAAACTGGAATCACAGTGGTACTTTGCCATTAAGCAAGCTGATACTTTGTTTTGAAGACTTCTTCAAACAATGCCTGGCACATAGTACAGCAACATACATCTGAGTGGCTGTTGTCCTTATTAGTGTCCTAGGGATTCTAGCCGTCACGGGGACCTGGAGGGGGCTCTTCCACCGTCCCTCGCTGCAGATCCATCGATGTGTGGTGGAGATCTACTGCGTGCCAAGCACTGTGACAGACAGGCAGTGACTCTCATTTTATCGGTTCTCAACCTCAGAAGAAGGCCCCAGAGAATGTCACTGTCCAATGAATCTGAGCTGACTTCTCGGGGGACCTTGGGGGTCTCAGCTGGTATGCTGCTGTGCATGTACTTTTGCCGGGAGGAAGCGAAGAGGGGGGCATGAGGTTGGGGGCTTTGGGTTGACAGGCTGGTCATCAGCAGATAAAAGGGAAGGTCCGCGGGGGACAGAGCGCAGCCCTGAGCCGTTGAAGAACCGCAGAATGCCAGAATGTGGCGTCCAGGCTAAGTCAGGTCAGGCTGGGGCAGGACATTCTGCTGAGCAATAAGGCCAGGGCGCCCGGGAGGTGGGAGTCAGAGGAAGCATCTCTCCAACACACTGTTGTAGGATGCTGAACTGTCCCGAGGGTAGGTGTTTCCTCTCCAGCCAAGGGCTTGGCCCAGACACAGCAACAGCGGCAGGCACCGTGGCTCCCAAACCTGGCTGTTTCTCGAAGTCTCCTGAGAGCTTGTTCCAAATGCAGATTCCTCTGCAACACATCTGCCCCACTTAATCAGAATTTCTCAGGGTAGGAACTGGAGCCGTCTAGTCCCCGGCATTGTGCAGGGAGCCCTTTCTGGGCTCCGAGGATGGGGGTTGAGTTATCACTAGTGCCCCCCATCGGGGAATAAGCTAGGGAGAGAGCAGCTCTCTGCTGAGAGGCTACCTGATGCCAGATGTGATGATACCAGGCTCTCAGGGCGCTGAAAGGGGCTTCAGCCTGTGCAGAGGGTGGGTTAGGGGAGACCAGGAAGGAAGCTTCGTTCCTGGCAGAGCCTGCCTCCAGGTGGGACTGGCAGCTGGGGAAGGTGGGGAAGATCAGGCAGATCAAAGAGGAGATACTGGTCTCAGGACTAGAGCAACCAAGGGTGCAGACACACCTGGCAGGTGTCCCTTAGAGGACCAAGTGTTCCTTAGGGTCCTGCCAGGCTGTGACTCTTCAGGAACCTTGTTAGAAAGGAACTGAGGCATGTCAGCCACCTCCAAGGTCCTTTGCTCTAGGAAGGTCCTCCCTCTCCCTCTTGCCGCCCTCCCCCAGACTCCGTCCTGGCATCTGTAGGGTGGGCTCCCTGACCCGCAAGCAGCTTCAGGCTGAGAACCTGGCTGGGCCTGGAGGGCATCAGAAGAGTTCAGCAGGGCTGAGCTCCAGCACTGAATGGAACTCCGCCTCCTTATCTTTTCTCTCTCTACTCCCACTCCTGGGAGTAATCCCTTTACCATCTCTCAAGAGCTGAAAGCTCCACTTTCCTTCAAGGTTTACTTCAAACGGTGACCTCTCCTAGGTTGCCAATTTTTTATTGCCATCAATTTCAAGTTTAAGGCAATTCGATCCAGTTAAACACATACTTACTGAGTCAATGTTATGAATCAATCCTGGAGTTGGGTGCTGGAATGTAAAAGGAAAATTAGGCCAAGTTCCTAGTTCTTAGGAAGCTCGGTGCAGGGAAAGAGAAATGCAGGTAAACAAATATGCATCAGGTACTATGATGAGGGTCAATTCCAGTTTCCAGAAAGGCCTATACAATATTTATTTCTGTGCATGTTTTAATCTCCTCTATCTAATTTGTATAGATGGCTAGGGACATGGCTCATTCATTTTTTTAAAAAAGATTTTTATTTATTTATCTGACAGAGAGTGAGTGAGCAAGCACAAGGAGGGGGAGCTGCAGAGGGAGAGGGAGAAGCAGACTCCCCACTGAGCAGGGAGCCTGGCACGGGGCTCGATCCCAGGATCCTGGGATCATGACCTGAGCTGAAGGCAGACGCTTAACCACCTGAGCCACCCAGGTGCCCCAGCTCATCCTTTTTTGATTCCCACCCTCTGAAACAGTGGCTGGAACATGCTTTGTGTTTAATAGATAGTCACTGATCTGGTTTGGATTGAATTCGACATTCTATCTGATTATTTGATTACATTTAAAAGATGTTTAGGAATGTATTACATAATGCCAGGCTACGGGGAACAGAGATTTAAGAAAGCAGAGATGGATTTTGTTTTACTTCTAGCAGTACCTGGGCTTTGAGTAAACATGCTGACTTCAAGGAGGAAAGGTAAAATATAGTTTGAAGATTTTTAGACAAGTCTGCGTTGGAAGAATCCTCCAGCACTTTGAAAGGGCACATGATGGCACGCAATTATTTGAGCCAATTAGAGGATTGATGCAACTGAATGAGATGATTTTCCTTGGGGCGAAGTGTCATTCTAGAAAGAAGCTCTGTGTTCACATGCCCAGTGAGAGAGGAGTGGCCGGAGATCGTCTTAGGAAACACCGAGGTTTAGAGAGCAGGACAAAGGAAGTGAAAGCACAGGGTAAAAGGGGGACTCCTCAGATTTTGCTCCTTTGTTCCCTGCAGATGTCGTCGAATAACCTGTCTTCTGTGTGGTGTAAGTACAAAAGCGTGGGGCAGATCTCAGTTCAAGTGTAGGTCACGGTACACTAAATTGTGACCTTGAGCAATTTATCCTCCCCTAGCTTCATTACGCTCGCGTGTAAGATGGCCAGCCTGGTCCACTGGGCGCATGCCCATTGAGATAATGAACATGAAGTGCTCTGCAGGATACCTTACGTGTAGGATGTGCTCAATAAATGGCCACTCCCTTCACAGGTCCTTTCCCAGAGATCACTGTGGGGCGGTTAGTGGCAGTTCAGACACCAGAAAGGAGTTCTCACAAACATTAGGAAATTATTCCTTAGGACGACCCCATGAGCACTACCATGGGAGCTTCCTTGGGAGCCGAGTTTGCAGACATGACTGTGGGACTGACCACGTGCTGGAGGGTGGCAGCTGGAGTCTCTGGTGAGGGGACAGACATTGCAGAGATCCTAGGTACATGTGGAGGCTCATCTGAATGAGATAATGTTGTGATTTGTATCGTTCCCGTCCCTCACCTTGCAAGACCTAGTGGTCAAATCAGCGACTGGTGAGGACCTTTGCCATCTGTAGATTGCTCTCTGGAAGTCTTTGTTGTTTCTTCCTTGGGCTTGTTGGATCAAGGACACTGGAGTGGGACATGTGTCATGTCTGGGGCCCCTGGGGATGGTTGGAGCAAAGAGACTACTCAGATTTGGGGCTGAGTCCACCCGAACCTGGATACTGACCCTGCTGGGGTAGCCCTAAATGAAAAATGAATAAATCTCATTCTTTTTTTTTTTTTTTGCAGCCCTAATGGGTCCATCAGAGGAGGACCCTATATATTAATCATCCAAAGCAGGACACTTTTGAGAATGAGTGGAGCCATCGGAAGGGTCATGCTGGGCTGACAGGCGTAACTAAGACTGTCCTGGGCAGCGCAGGCCATATATTCACCCTCGGCAGGCAGCCTGAGCAGGGTCAGTTTCTATCTGATAGTAGTGTTGGGAATTATTTTCAGTGGACTTCAGTACCTAGCTGAATATCAGTCTTGATTTGATGATTTCCTTTAGCTACGGCTTAGTTTAGTTTAATTCCCCAAAAACTTTATTATGAGAAAGACCACTAGAACTTGTGAGGAATAATATGCTCTCATTTGCATAATGGTTTACAGTTTACAGAGCATTTTCACACACATTATGTCACCAATCTGGACCTCCTCCCTAAACTTCAAACCTGCAAAACTGCAAGCCCCCGCCTCTAACACGGTCTCCATGGAGCTCTGCAGTATCTGCCTGTTCCACACTGACATTCCCTCCTCCAGGAAGCCTTCCCTGATTGCAGCTCACCATCCCCATCCTCTCAGAGAAAGGTGCCCCTCCTCAGTAATCCGTGTGCTTGCCTACCTTGCTTACCAGAGAGCATCCTTGAGAGGGACTGGGACAAATCTCTTTTAAATTCCAAAAGCCAGCGGAGAGTAGAAACAATATTTGCTGATGGAAGGAATCTGGCGAGTGCTTCTCAAACCTCTGTGTACACCAGTCAGCTGGGGAGCTCGTTAAAAGGAAGGTTCTCACATGGCAAGTCTGGGTGGGGACTGAGAGTCTGCATCTCAGCCAAGCGCCTGAGTGAGGCTGAGGCTGTTAGTTCTTGGACCACACGCCGAGTAGCCAGGTACTCAAGTGCAAGAACTTAAACTTGACTGTAGTTGGGAATCACTTGTAAGTATTAAATTGATCCGTGCCCCGACCACACCTCTGGAGTTTCTTTCTTTTTTTTTTTTTTTTTTTTTTTAAAGATTTTATTTATTTATTTGACACAGAAAGAGAGAGAGATCACAAGTAGGCAGAGAGAGGGGGAAGCAGGCTCCCCGCTGAGCAGAGAGCCTGATGCGGGGCTCGATCCCAGGATCCCGAGATCATGACCTGAGCTGAAGGCAGAGGCTTTAACCCACTGAGCCACCCAGGCGCCCCTGGAGTTTCTGATTTTAAAAAAATAAGGTTGCAGTGGGGCGTCAGGTGTTTCTAATATCCAGGAAAGCTTGAGATCATGGTGCTGAAATTCACCATGGCTACGCAACTTTTGAAAGGAAGGGTGTGATCCCGTCAAACCAGAAGAAGAGTGTTAATGGCACCTCGCATTTTTAGGGTTCACAGAGGACTTTGAGATCATACCTGTTATTCCATTCGTTCTATACGACCTCTGAAGAACTTTTTTCTTCACATGAGAAGCAGACTTTGCAAGGTGCTCCTTATAGAGAGTCATGAATCAGGCTTTTATTTTTTAATCTCAAATTTAACTGTTTTCCCTCTGAGATCGATAGAGAAAGCCCAAAGTTGTTGGTCAAATCCTAGCACTGACAGTTGAGCTGGGTGTCACTTGATCTTCAACCTCCCATTTCTCCTGTGTCCTCACTCCTGGCCCCAACATACACACTACTTGTATGTGGATCCCCGCCTCCCCCCAGGCAGTGTGGTCCTTCAGCTCCTCTGGGTCACATCCAGGTTGAGGATGAAAGCACTCCTGTGTCCTCCTCCCCACTCCCATATCCAGACCAGGCTTTAGATGTCCCTGCTTCCCTTGGGCGGGGTTGATCCCTCCCATGTCCACCTACCCTGCTGCCAGGAATGTCTGTTTTTCCATTTGCTTCTTCTTGCAGGCGAGCTCTTCAAATTCATGAACCATGACTTATTTTCTTGTATTCCCTACACACAATACAGGGACTGATGCGTGATGTGCTTGGCAAGTTTACGCGGAATAAAAACGGGTGGTAAAACAACTTAATCTGCTTTAGAGAGATGTTGTAAAGGATTGAAAGATTAAAAAAACGACTTCGGAAAGTTGAAAGCATGATACCCAATGTAAGGTACCCCATTATTATTAATAGTAGTATTGTGGTTACTTATCAATTTTATTTTAGCTTTCCAAATTGCAAACCTGCTTATGCATTTCGTGCCTGACATTTTCAATGGACTAACAAGTATTCTTGCTGTTTTAACAATGTAAGAATTACAGTGAGAAAATGGGTCATTTAAAATCAATCGGAAGAAAGAGAGTTAAAAAAAAAAAGAAGAGAGAAAAAAGAAAAGTTATCCCTAATCTTATCACTGAAATAGACACTGGTAAAATTGTGATGTATTTCTTTCCAGTCTTTTTTATGCACACAGTGTTTTTTAAAAGAGTTGTCATGATGCTGTTTGTGAACCATTTTATATCTTTCTTTTTCATTTGAAATTGTAACACATTCATTCCCTCCTATTATTACTACTTATACAAGCATTTCTTTTAGTGGCTGTGTAATATTTTTTTTGAAGCATGTACATTACGGTTTATTTATGCATTACCCAGATGTTGGACATTTAGGTTGTATTCTCTTTTTTTGCCCATTCCAAGCTAAATGATGACTCCTGATAAAGACTTGTTCTTCTGAATTTAGGATCATCCATTTGGGGTCAATGTCCAGAGGAATGATTCCCTAAATTTATTGCCAAGTTCAAGGAATTTGACATTACAAATTATGGCGTATTTTCTGCAAGTGAAGCAGTTTATTATCAATTTCCCTCAAAAAGCATGAAAATTATTACTGTAAAATATAAGAAAAATCTTAGTAGGAAACACTTCTGTTAGATTATTTTTTAAAAATCAGGAAGTTAAGGAATTTAAGAGACCAATGGAATGTGTGATGTATGAAAACCTCCTTTTCTTTCCACTGGATGAAGGTATTGCAGTGCAAACCAGAGTTTATGCAGTGTACCCTCAAGAAAGGAGGCTCAGTGTATTAGACTAATTTTTTAACAACATTCTACTCCATGGTATTAAATGTATGGGCCATCCTATATGTTGGCAGGAGATATTAGTATGGGAATTATAATGGAACATTCCAATCCATATCTTTTTCAGTAGAGAGTTGAAAATAGCTCTCCCCGCTCCACACACACCAATTATGCTGCCCAGAGATATACCTGTGAGAAATTTAAACCTCTGAAAATGAGCAATTTTATTCTGCTCTGGGATATTTGTAAGATAACTCCTAGCAAGAGACACACTCAAAATAGTATCCTATTAATAGGGTGATTAACATCTACAATTTACATGTGAATTCTACACTGCTGTATGGTGTTTAAAAAGATCTTTAATTATCTCAACTACTCATGGGGCTGTGGCTAACGTTTCACTTACCTACCCTGAGAATTTCATAGAAGATTGTGTGGTTAATTTCAGAAACCGACTTTAGATCATCAGTAGACTTGAGATGTCCGAGTGTGCCCTGCTGTATGGTAGGTGAACACACTAAATTCCACACTCTACTGCAGAACTAATCATACAATTCTTGATTGCATTTGATTTTTTTTTTTAATTTAAGTGGTCTCAGATGAATCCTATGAGATTCAGAAGTCAAAATGGCGGCCATTTATATATTACTAATTCATATAAGAAACATTCATTGAGCACCATGAATGCTTTAGTTAGGTTCCCGCCTAGCTTCTAGATGTGTACACCAACAATTATAGTTCCTCTATATACCTCTTATGCAGGTATACAGAAAAGACTCTTGTCCTCAGTAGGTTTCTGAATTGAAACTACAGCTGTTCCATTGCCTAAGCTCCAGCGGCTCAGAGAGAAACAATTTATCCTTGTTATCCACCCTTCTCCAAAATCTTGCCTTAATCTCAGCTTTTTAGTTGTGCAGACTTTGCCTATCTTATTCTACTTTAAGGCAGCTTAGAAGCTTTTCTTTTTCCCCCTCTCTGTTGGCAGTGATGGGATGTGTTTCTAGAGCCCTAGAATGGGTTCTAGAGCCCATTGTCTCTCTTGGTCCCCTACTTTGTTCAGGCTGTCCCAAATCTGTTTAAAAATTTTGATCTACTCCTGAAGTCCTCATGTTTCCTTTATCATGGGTAGGACTGGTGGTGTTTCTGTGAGGAGAGCATCTCATCTCCTCTTCCCTTCTTTGACTATAGAACAAAAATCTGTTTTCAAAACTAGAGCTGTTTCTGCTGTTCCCGCTCTAAACTATAGTTTTCTGCAAATATACTCATTCTGAAGGTTTTTCAGCTTCCCACCATCGTTTTACCTCAGCCTTTGACAAAGGCAGATATTATGATTCTTTGAATCATAATTTTCCAGACTCTAGGGCTTTTAGATTTTAGTCTTATGTCCTAATTTAAAAAAATATAATGAAATTTTTCTGCCATCATAAATTCCAAAGATGACACATCCCTAATATGAAAGGAGCCCTGCTCATCTGTTTCCTGCCACCTCACAGTCTGGGTCTCTCACCCACGCAGCCACTTGGAAGGAGGCACGAAAAAAATGTCCATATGGATGCACATGACCTTTAGTATGGTGTCCATGACTAGTCAGTGTTCTGGATGGAAACTGGCCAATTCAGCGATCAAGTCAACTCCCTCAGGAGAGATGGCGATAGGTGGGTAGCATGGGGGAAAAAAACGTATAGAGAGACAGTTTGTGGTGACCTAGAAATAGAATGGAGGTCTGATTTCCAACCTAGGGTTCCATTATTTATAATGATAGTTTTTTCTTTCTCATTTAATTTTTATTTTCTTCAAACAAGTAATTGCCTCATTTTTCACTTGCTTCGTTGTCTATGTATCTTTTCTTATTTTTTCCACGTGCACTCAATCCAATGTCGTAGGCTGTCTAATATTTTTTCCCAAGTGTTCAATTATATTAGAAGGCTCATCAACTTTGTTTTGCCTCAAGCTCTCTGTCCTGAAATCCTCACTCTCCCGTTCCAGAAGTGACCATTGGTCTCCAGCTCTGCTCTACTGCTCTCACGCTAGACCTGGCAACAGCACTTGTGCTTACTTCCTGGACTCCATGTCTTCTTCTGGATTTACCCCCTTGCCATGTGATGTAAGCGTTCTAGTTACCTACTGCTGAATGACAAACCTCACTGGCTCGAAACAGTGTGTTATCCACCACCATTCTGCGGGTTAGCGGGTCTACTCCATGTGGTAGCGACTAGGGAGCTGAGTTATCAGCAGTCACCTTAGGGCTGGGTTGTTTTGGTTCCCTCCCTGGCTGGCGGTGGATGTTGCCTGTTGGCTGAGAGCTCAGCTTGAGCAGTCAGCCCCAGCGCCTGTGCTTGGGCTCTCCGTGAGACTTGGGCTTTTCACAGCATGGCAGCTGGCTTTTGTGAGGGTGCATCCCAAGAATGAGCTTTCCAAGATGCCCACAAGGAAACTGCAAGTCTTATTATCTCACTTTAGAAGTCCTAGGACATCACTTTTGCTCCATTCAATTGTTCAAAGAAGTCACTAAGGCAAGCACAGATTCCAGGAAGAGGAATCAGACACCTTCTCTTGATATGAGGAGCAACAGGTGTGTAGAGACGTGGAAGGACTTGTTGGCAGCCATCTTTAAGACTAGCTACCACTTAGGGTAATGTTGCTGTTGTAAGTAAACCCCAGCATTTCAGTGACTTAATACCACATTTTATTTTCCACTTACATTTACTTCTCTTCGATATATTTTTAAAATATTTTATTTATTTATTTGAGAGAGAGAGAGAGAGCATAAGAGGGGAGAAAGTCAGAGGGAGAAGCAGACTCCCCATGGAGCTGGGAGCCCAATGCGGAACTTGATCCTGGAACTCCGGGATCATGACCTGAGCTGAAGGCAGTTGCTTAACCAACTGAGCCACTCAGGCGCCCTTCTTCTCTTCCATCTTGTTGCTCCACATTATCCGACAGTTTTTGTGTCCTCTGCTTTTAGCTGGAGGATGGGGAAGGAGAGGACACAGAAGAAACCTCTACTTCTTAATGATTTTGGCCCAGAAATAATGTACTTCACTCAGGTTCTCATTCTATTGTTGATAATTAGTTCCATAGCCAAATCCAGGCACAAAGGGGGCTGGGAAAAGTAGTTCCTGGCTAGATAGTGTGTTCCCAGGAAAAAGCCTATGGATGGAAGGGAAATTCTGATTTCTGGTGGATAGCTCATTGTCTCTGCCATGTTTGGTTGTATGAGCACAACTTCTAATAGGTTCTCATGAAAAAATTCTTGGGAGGAAAATACTTTGATCTTTGCAAATCAAGAAATATATTTAATCTAGCCTTCTGCTTGATTAATAGATTACCTATATAGAGATTTTTAAGTTAAAATAATTTTCCCTCTTATTTTTGAAAATATTGCTTCACTGTAGGGGAGGTTTATAAACCTGACACCATTTTACTTCTTGTTCCTTGAGTATAAATTGCTTATTTTCCTGCAAGCACTGAAGATCATCTACTAATCCCTGGAGTTCGATTATCAGTTTGCTATAAGTTAACATGGTATTTTCATTCACTGTGCTGGGAATTTGCCAGGCAGTTGGTGGAGACTCATGAACACATACTTCATTTACGGGAAAATTTCTTGTATTATTTCTTTGATATATTTTTCTCTTCTGTTTTACTTACTTTTTTTTTTTCCTCTTTCACTTTGATTAGCTGTTGGATGTCTTGGCTTGGTTATTTAATTTCCGTATCTTCCTCTCTTTCATTTATATCTTTCAGAGAATATTTCCCCAACTTTATCTTTCAACACTTTTACTGAATTAAAAAATTCAGTATAAACTATTGAATTTAAAAAGCATTTTTTGTGCTTTCTGAATTTTACCTTTCTGTAGCATCTTGTTCTTGTCAATAGGATTATTATCTTCTCTCTCTGAAGATATTAATCATATTTTCTCAAAAAATACATTTTTTATTCCTTGCTGCTTCTATCTTCTAGATTCCTACCTTTTTTGTGTATGTGTGTCTTTGTCTTTAATATTAGAGGCCATTTTCCACATATCTAGTGTTCCCCCCACAACTATTCACATTTATAAATAAACAAGTTAAAAGTTACATGATTAAAAACACAATCTAGATCTCTGAGTGACCATAACTCCTTGTAATAAGCTTCCCTATAGAGTATTTTGGCAACAAGTTGTCCCTTTTGTTGGGAAATCTCCTCAAGTCAGGATCCAGAGGTCTCTTCTGAGGGAGCATCCAATTTCCTCCTCACAGTAATCTCTGTGCCTGGGAGGGGCCCATATGTCAGGGAGCAGGGCAGGACAAGAGAGCTGAGTGGTGGCTGTCTCTTAATGCTTTTGTTTTCAGCCCTTGTGCCTCATCCCTGCCTTAGCTGTGTCTGTTGTCTCCAAATATGGAGTCTTCATGGTTTTATTTCCATGAAGACAAATTTCCAACCTCCTCAAGGGGGTTGTGTGGGATGGAGGGGTTGTTGGCTGGATGCTCAGAGGTGAGAAGAGGTATGAGGGGCCTGAGCAGGAGTCTTTCACCAGGTTTCTATGTTTTCATCCATGTGTCTCACCCTTGCCTCCTCCAGTGCTGGTTCCTCCAAAGGCTGGCCTCTTATCAGCATTCTTTCCTGCAGAATTTAGTGGATTCCTTCACTCTGCTAAGGCAGTCACCACTCCTCCATCTGCCATGTGCCTCCTAATTTTTTGAAGTATTTTACATGTTGATATTTCCTTTTCAATTCAGTTTGCCCTTGTAGATTTATGGCTCTTTTGTACATTTACTCTCATTTAGCAAGATTTTGAGAGGCACAGGAGAAAGAGTGATCCCATTATTTGTAGGGTTTTATTTATTTATTTATTTATTTATTTATTTATTTATTTATTTATCATAGAATGTATTATTTGCCCCAGGGGTACAGGTCTGTGAATCATCAGGCTTACACATTTCATAGCACTCACCATAGCACATACCCTCCCCAATGTCCTTATCTATACGGTTTTATATAAACAAAAGAGACCCACACTTATCTCCTAATACTTTTACTTTGCATTAAAATTATAGGCCTAGACTTTTCACCAAAGCACCTAAACCTAGGCCCAAAGTGACTTCTACCACATCTACACCACGTACTGGGATCATCCTTCTCCCATCTATTTAATTTTAAACTTTTTTTTTTTTTTTCTGAAGACATTGAGGAGTTGCCAGATGTTTCTGAGGATTGCAATTGGAAATCAGATGGTGAACAGTAGGTTAGGGATTCATGTTACTTGATCTTCTATAGACTAGTAATGGAGAAAGCAAAAGGTTTTGGTGTCAGGAAGTTCTAGTTATGAATTCCAGCTCTGCCACTACTTGCTATGTGACTTGAGGTAATTTGCTTAAGTTCTCTGAACATCAAGTTCCTTGTCTATAAAGTACTAATAACACCTACTCTACAAAGATGTTGTGAAGATTTAAGATAATGGTGGTAGAAAGTGGTCTTGTAGTGATGCTTAATAAATTGTCACTGTTTTTACTCCTACTAAAGTATTATCCTGACTACCAATAGAGAAGTTTCTAGAGCTACTGACAAATATACTTTCTCAGTCCCGAACAATAGGACGCTAGCAGACAGTGACTATTTAAAGAAAACCTCATTTAAATACTTGAGAAAAGCTATCTCCTTATCTTTCCCATAAATCTTCTTTGCTTCTCATAATGCAGAAATGAGTTCCAGGCCTGGAGATAGCAATATCAGGGCAATATTTTATAGTGTTATTGCACTTTGTATCCAAACATGCCCTGAGGATTTTATAAGCAAAAATGAAATTTCTTCACATCCCAGTGGCATAAGCATTTCATTACTAAATTTATAGACAGATAAACAGTGACTCACAAAAACGAAAACTTTCTCCCCCAACCTTGGCTATGACTAATGGAATTTAGCAGAAAATAGCTCTCCATGAACTTCCATGCCCCTCATATTCAAGTTTTGCAATCTGAATCCCCCACCATGCACCCTGAGAGTTGTCTGAAAAGTGAGATTAAAAAGGTCTTCTCATACAGATGGTAGGTGGATTGGGGCTGGAGTGGGGTAGAAAGGAGAAAGGGGCTGGATGGAGCATCATTGAAATGAGATATTAAAAGACTGGGTTTTAGTGGAGTACAAAGAAAAGAATATAAATGAGGAGTGTATCTAATACAAAGAAAGGGCACCAAAGACTTGATCCCTCTGATTAGCAGCTGTGGTCCAGGTCATGCCATTCACTTGAATAAGTGTTCATTGTCTACCTACTATGTGCCAGCTACACTCAAAGCCAGTACTATATTAACTTGTTCTCTATACCCAGGAAATCAATCCCAGTTCCTTCAGCCTTTCTGTAAAGTTTTAATATGTGCATAAATAAATTTCTTTGAGATAAGTTTTTACTAATACAAAATTTGATTGAATTCAGTAAATACCAATTAATCATTATATGTGCACAATTTCACTAGGCAGAATCAGTGAGTGTTTCAAAGATGAATAAAGACACTATTTTGTCCCCCTTTCTCCATCTCCAAAGCCCAGACTTCAAGCAAGAAAGGTAGACATCAACAGAACAAGCTTTAATTCAAGGCATATGATAATACATACAAAGTTCTGGAGTAGAGAGGCGAAGAGAATCATTCTGCCTTGGAAGGTTTCACAGAGATGATCTTTAGACTGAATATTAAAGCAATAGATAGAATTTTGATAAGAGGAGAAGAGAAAAAAAGGAGTTCTAGGTGGACCTTAGCCTAAGCAAAGTTGTAGAAGCCTGACGGAATATGGCCCTTTGTGAAAATAATGAGTGGCAGTAGAATGTGTACCTTAATGCATATAGTAGAAGAAGAGCAGGAGACAATTGAAAGAACTGCTTGGTCTTAGAGTTTTTTTTTACTATCCCCAACTTCAGAAGAGGGACCATAAAAACATTTACACTAAGATCTCTTCAAATTCTGCAACTTTCTGCTTTAGTAAATAGAAGTAGATCAACTTAAAAATGCCTGTTGAAGAGTAGGAGTAAGGCAAATCAGGTACCTGAGAGACGAGCGTTACTTAGAGATAAAGAAGTTTCTGACAAAGAGAAACTTGGCCCTATTCTTTTATTTATTTATTGTATTTAATTTTTTCAGTGTTCCAAGGTTGTTTATGCCCCCATTCCCAGTACTCCATGCAATACGTGCCTTCCTTAATGCCCACCACCAGGCTCATCCAACCCCCAACCCCCTCTCCTCCAAAACCCTCAGTTTGTTTCTCAGAGGCCACATAGTCTCTTGTGCTTCTCCTCTCCCTCCAATTTCTCCTAATTCACTTTCCTATCCTTCTCCTAATGTCCCTATTCTTTTATTTTGCTTAAAAATTCCAAGAGAAGGACACTAATTGTCTCAGTTTGGGTCAGGTGCCACCATTCTCCAGACCAAGTACTGTGGCAAAGATTGTGAGATGGCTACTTTCTCTTGAATCCTAGTTTATAAAGGGGACAAGAAGCAAAGCCAGAAGGAAGGGGTGAGGAAGTGGAATGCTGTTCAGGTCAGAAAAAAACATGTATTATCTACTATAGTAAGTTCTTCGAAATTCCATGGCTAGTAAGTTGGGAAGCTAGAATTTGAGTGCCAAGCCTTACAATATTCCCATTGTGTCATGCTGCTTCTTAAATGAGATAATGTACATAAAATTCAGCAATTTTTAAATTTCTTTTAAAATACTTTATTTCTGGGGCGCCTGAGTGGCTCAGTCGGTTAAGCATCGGCCTTCAGCTTAGGTCATGATCTCAGGGTCTGGGGATCGAGCCCTGTGTTGGGTTCCCTGCTCAGCAGGGAATCTGCTTCTCTCTCTGCCCCTCCCCTGACTCGTGCTATTTCTCTTTCTCTCTCAAATAAATAAACACAATCTTTTAAAAAATAAAATAAAATACTGTATTTTTAAAAAGATTTTATTTATTTTTGAGAAAGAGAGATGAAGAAAATGCATGAGCAGTGGAGAGGGCAGAAGGAGAGGGAGAAGCAGGCTTCACACTGAGCAGGAGCCCGATTCTGGACTTGATCCCAGGACCATGGGATCACGACCTAAGCTGAAGGCAGATGCTTAACCAACTGAGCCACCCAGGCTCCCAGTAAGATCAAATTTAAAGGAAGCTATGTATAATTGAGAAATTGAGCACTGGTGTATTTTTTAGTTATAGAATTTCCATTGGTTTCTTTATTATCACTTTTACTTCACTACTGAGAGTCTTGTTCAATTATTGTGTGTATCCTTTTCTTTAAATCCTTAAACATATTTAAAACCACTGGTTTATAGTCTGCAAAATCCAGTATGCCTTACCTTTTTCCTCCCTCCCTCCCTCCCTCCCTCCCTCCCTCCCTCCCTCCCTCCCTCCCTTCCTTCCTTCCTTCCTTCCTTCCTTCCTTCCTTCCTTCCTTCCTTCCTTCCTTCCTTCCTTCCTTCATCTTTCTCCTCCTTCACCTTCTCTTTTTCTCCTCTTCCTCCTCTTTCTTGTTCTCTTCCTCCTCCTTCCCTTCCTCCCCACCATCCTCTTTCTCCTCCCCATCTTCTTCCTCCTCCTCCTTCTTGTTATGGGTCACATTTTCTTGCTTCTTTGCATGTTTAAAATTATTTTTTCCCATATACCGGATGTGATAAATATTACATGGTTGAAATTCTGAATATTATTGTATTCTTTTAAAGACTGTTGAGTTTCTTCAGGTGGCATATTACTATCGGATCAGCTTGACCCTCTTGATGTTTGGTTTTCAGTTTTGTTAGTGTGGTATATTATTTTCCTAGGTTTTCTTGAACAAATTACAACAAACTTGGTGACTGAAAACAACAGAAATGTATACTCTCACAATTTGGGGACCCAGAGTCTGAAATCAAGCTGTTAGCAGGGTTGTATTCCCTTACCAGGCTCTAGGGGAGAATACTTCCTTGTCTCTTCTAGCTTCTGGTGGCTTTAGGCATCCCTTGGCTTGTGGATGCATAACTCTAATCTCCATCTTTTTCTTTTGGTCTTCTCCTCTGTTTCTGTGTCTTCTCTTCTCTCTCTTATAAGAATACTTATTGGACTTAGGACCCACTCAGATATTCTAAAATGATCTCATCTTAAGATCTTGAACTCCATTATATCTACAAAAACTCTTTTTCCAAATAAGATCATGTTCACAAGTTCTAATGGTTAGGAAATAAACATATTTTTCTTGAGACCACCATTCAAACCACTACAAGTGGGTCTAAAATAGACCTCTCTCTAGAGATAGAATAGTACTGCTCTTAAGGTATGGACTTTCTAGCAGCTCAAATGAATTTGAAGCAAGCTCAATCCACTCTGGTTAGTTGGAGCTCCTATGTCTTTCAGAACCATTATTAGTAGACCTTGTGAATTCTCTCTCTGCATGTGCCCAGCTCAATATTTAGCCAAACACTTAAGGGAACCCCTACGACAGAATCGTGGCATTCTTCTTCTGTGTTGTGTTCTCCTCCATGGTACCCTTCCCTCTGATTTCTGGCCAGCCCACCAGCTCCAAACTCTGATCCCTGCTTCCTCAGCTCAGACTGCTATGCTTTTGCTTGGGCTCTATCTTCCTGCATTGCCATCTGAAAAATGCTTTCAGGCTGAAAGCTAGGGCAAGGAGGTAGTTCGGCCTATATTCCAAAGACCAGTTATTGCTTCTTTCCAAACTACCTCTTTAATTGCTAGGACCCTGACTGTACACCTCCTGTATTTCTTTCTTTCAAGGATCATTCACAGTCCAGTGCTGTCTATCATTCAGTGTCTTAATATATTTCATTTCCTGGTTTTATGGTTGTTGACAGTGGGAGGGCTACTTCTGTAACAGTTACTCCATCATTGTCAGAGGGATGTTCCTTCATAGACTGCACACATATTTAAGTGGCTACCAAGTAAGAGCCTGAAAAATCAGACTCCTTTTGGACCATTTCCCCCCTACCAGTCATGATAAAACAATGGCTGACCCAAAGATATCAAGGTATTTCTCTTTGGAAGCTAAAAGGTAATCCATTGTGCAATCCCAGTTATCCATGCACATTGGACCTAGGCTTCAAGCTAAAGTAAGTTCATAGTGCTGACCTCAGACATTCAGAGGTGGTGTAGTGCCAACAAGGGGGGGTGCATTGATACCATATACTTTAAGAGTCCCTCTCTTTATTAGTCATCTGGATAAATGAGGCCATGTGTATAGGGTGATGAACAGGATGGCAAAACTCAAAAATATAAAGTATAAAAATATATTGTAATAAACTCATTATACAAAATAAACTCATTATACAAAATAAACTCATTATACAAAAATATATTGTATAAAACTCATACAATATAAAGCAAACTGTAAGAGACTAAGGATGTGACTGTGACAAGAGAAACATCTTTAATTTTTGAAAGGCTGTCATGTGGAAAGATTGAATTTGGACCAAGTGAACCAAATGATAAGGATAGGATCAATAGGGAGGAATAATTTGTTGAATGGAGAAAAGAACTTTCTACTAACCAGAGTGCTCTGAATATAGACGAGGCTATCACTGGAGAAGTGTAGTAATCACTTCATGTCAATGGAAGTGTATTTGTTTTCTACTGTTGCCAAATTACCGTAGATTGCCAAAAATTTAGCAATTTAAAAAAACACCCACTTATTATCTCAGTTATATGGGTTGGAAGTCCAGGCAGGCTTAGCAGGTTACTCTGTGTGGAGTCTCACAAGGTTGGACATCAAGATATGGCCAGCCTGGGCTTTTAGCTAGAGGCTCTGTGGGAAGAATCGACTTTAGGTTCGCTCAGATTGTAGGCAGGATTGAGTTGCATGAGGTTATAGGGCAGGTCCTCATTCCTTGGTGGCTTGTCAGGTAGGGATTGTTCTTATCTTCTAAAAGCTACCTACATGTCTTCTGCCCATTTTTTGATGTGATTATTGGTTTTGTGAGTGTTGAGTTTGAGAAGTTCTTTATAGATCTTAGATAACAGATCTTTGTCTGTAGTGTCGTTTGCGAAGTTTGCGAATATCTTCTCCCATTCCGTGGGCTGCCTGTTTGTTTTGTTGACTGTTTCCTTCACTGTGCAGAAGCTTTTTATCTTGATGAAGTCCCAAAAGTTCATTTTTGCTTTTGTTTCCTTTGCTTTTGGAGACATGTCCTGAAAGAATTTGCTGTGGCGGTGTCGAAGAGGTTGCTGCCTATGTTTTTCTCTAGTGTTTTGATAGAGTCCTGCCTCACGTTGAGGTCTTTTATCCATTTTGAGTTTATCTTGTGCATGGTGTAAGAGAATGGTCAAGTTTCATTCTTCTACTGTCCAATTTTCCCAGCACCATTTATTGAAGAGACTGTTTTCCTGTTTTGTCAAAGATTATTTGACCATAGAGTTGCGGGTCCACATCTGGGCTCTCTATTCTGTTCCACTGGTCTATGTGTCTGTTTTTGTGCCAGTACCACGCTGTCGTAGTGATCACAGCTTTGCAGTAAAGCTTGAAATCAGGCGATGTGATGCCCCCAATTTTGTTTTCTCAACATTTCCTAAACTCAACACTCACAAAACTGATAATCACATCAAAAAATGGGCAGAAGACATGGACAGAAACTTCTCCAAAGAAGACATACAAATGGCTAATAGACACATGAAAAAATATTCATCATCATTAGCCATCAAGGAGATTCAAATCAAAACCACATTGAGATATACCACCTTACACCAGTCAGAATGGCCAAAATCAGCAGGACAGTAAACAACAAGAGGGTGTGGAGAAGGGGGGAACCCTTTTACACTGTTAGTGGGATTACAAGCTGGTGCAGCCACTTTGGAAAACAGTGTGGAGATTCCTCAAGAAATTAAAAAGAGAGCTACCCTATGCCTGCAATTGCACTCCTGGGTATTTACCCCAAAGAAGTAGATGCAGTACAAAGAAGGCCCACATGTACCCCAATGTTCATAGCAGCAATGGCCACAATCTCCAAATGGTGGAAAGAACCAAAATGCCCTTCAACAGATGAATGGATAAAGAAAATATGGTACATATATACAGTGGAATATTATGCCTCCATTAGAAAGGACGAATATCCAACTTTTGTATCAACATGGATGGGACTGGAAGAGATTATGCAGAGTGAAATAAGTCAAGCAGAGAGAGCCAATTATCTTATGGTCTCACTTACATGTGGAACATAAAGAAAAACATGGAGGGCATTGTGAGAAGGAAGGGAAAGAGGAAGGGGGGGCAATCAGAGGGTGAGATGAATCATGAGAGACTGTGGACTCTGAGCAACAAACTGAGGGTTTTGGAGGGGTTTGGGGGGTTGGGCCAGCCTGGTGGTGGGTATTGAAGAGGGCACGTATTGCATGGAGCACTGGGTGTGATGTATGAATGATTAATCTTGTAACACTAAAAAAAATAAACATATTTGGGAGAAAAAAAAATAAAAGCTACCTACATTCCTTGGTTTGTGGTCCCTGCCATCTTGAAAGCCAGCAATGGAGTTTGGAGTCCTTTTCATGCTTTGAATCTCTGACTCCTCCTTTTGCCACCAGCTGGACAGAGTTCTCAGTTTTTAAGGGCTCACGTGATTAGATTAGATCCACTCAGACAATCTCGCTTTTTGAGATTAATTGTTTCATATACTCCCACACAAGATACAGGGTTCAGGGATATGGGATATGTAATTTTGGAGGGTATTTTTAGAATTCCGCCTGCCACAGGAGGTAACTCAGAAGAGAATGGAAGACCACTCAACAGGAATGTCATCCAGTGTTATAAAACAGATTGGACCTCAAGGCTAGATAAACTTTCAGGTCCTTTTCAGTCTATGAGTATTTTATTTCAGACTATGAGTATTTTATTTAAGTAGGGTCATAATAAAACATTTATTGAAAATGAGGACTGCAAATAGGGACATATAGGGGGAAACCATTGACCTGGAATAGTAAACTTAATTCATTGCTGTCCTAATATTGGGTAATCAACATGCACTGCAAGCATATTTTCTTGATTATATTCCTGGGTTCATAGTATTCCTCTAGTTTCCCTTAAAAGCAAAGTAATTTCTTCTGGCTCCAGACTGCTGCTTTCTTACTACACCAAAGAGTCTTGTTATATACTTGTTCTACCTTTCTATGCATCAAGGATGCTTACAGACACTATAGCTTCCATTAATTCATTGGATTTTTTGAACCGCTTCTATGTTACAAGTCATTTCCTAGATAATTTCAGGGTTCCTAAGATATGGATGACATGATATCTTCTCTTAGCTCAGTGTGCTAAGAGGCAATAAATAATAATAACTTATTTCAGACCAAATGTGGTGTTTTTATCAATTGGTTGTGAGGGGATATGGTTAAATCCTATGAAAATCAGAAGGAGGAGGAGAGATCCTTTCCCCTTGGAGAATCTGAGAAGTATGCTGGGGAAGATTTGGCTTTTAATCTGGGTATTGAAGGATAGGAAGGATTTGAACACATAGAGAAATGGGAATGGCATTTCAGGCAGAGGAATTTGCAGTAAAAGGCTGGAGAAATTGGCTAGGATCATTTTGTAGGGTCTTAAATGAGGCTGAGGAATTTAGTTTGATTCAGTAGGCAACAGGGAGCATATACTAAATGCATATAATAATGACGATCACCCCTTCCCAACATACTTACTGAAACAAAGCAATTCAAATATTCATAAAGAACACATGCCCAGGATTTTAATAGCACACAATAAACTTTAACAACAAGTAATAAACTAAAAATATTCCTGGGGAAGAAAGAACACCTAGCTTTATTCTGTTTGTTCATTTTCCTTTGCCTTTGATTTTCATTGTTCCAGTTTTGTGGTTTGAAGCTTCTTTTCTGTGTGTGTCAATGAAGCTTGTACAATGCTTTGAAAGCCCTGGATAGATTTTAAATTCTACTTTTTTTTTTTCCTCAGCTGCTTTACCTATGTCTGTCAAGAACATATTTTGAATCAGATGAATGCACATATTCAAAGCCAGTTTTTAAATTCCTTCTTAAAATAAAATCAAATCAATTTTACTTCTTAAGGTATTCCCATGTTGTCATCCCTTTGTAGAGGTTTATTTAAACAAGAATTTTATATGCCATAATTCAAAAGCAGTCACATAGGTTTCAGGTCTATTTGTTGCGGCAGGATTTAAACTTCGGGGGACTAGGTGTCCACCAATGGGTGGCCATTTCATGTCCCCTGGGAAGGTTTTAGCTCATCCTTGATCTTCACACGCAGACTCCAGGGTCACTGATGCTTCTGAAATTCACACATCAAGGCCTGAGATACATTATACCTAAAACCTTTATGCTGGGATTAGCCACTGACACCTCAGGTGACCACAATACCCGAGAGTGGGTTAAGAAAGAGTTTCATGAGAATACCAAAAGGGTAGACTGAGCCCTACCGAAGGGTGTGGGGAAAGGCACTATCTTAGGGAAAGACCCCTTCCCCATCATGGATTCATTGGTTATAGCCAAGTATTTTCACAATTTTCATTTGTCAGACATCACTTCTTTTTTTTTTTTTTTTTTTTAAAGATTTTATTTATTTGACAGAGAGAAACACAGCGAGAGAGGAAACACAAGAAGAGGGAATGGTAGCGGGAGAAGCAGGCTTCCCGCAGAGCGGAGAGCCGGATGCGGGGCTCGATCCCAGAACCCTGGGATCTGACCTGGGCCGAAGGCAGACGCTTAATGACTGAGCCACCCAGGCGCCCCCATCACTTCTGATTCCAAAAACATTTGGTGACTCAGCATATGCCAGCCCTGGGGACAGCTGAGGATTTAGATGACAGCAAGAGTGGTCTTTTACTTTGGCTTCTTATGAGTTTGGGATGCTAGAAATATAGCACCCTCCACCACCTCCTGTTTCTCTTGTCTTTGAGGGTTCTCTCCACATGGTTTTTCTGAGAGGCAGCCTTTAGAATTCTGGAGACCTCGACTTATATCTGATTCCACAGCTTCCTAGCTGTGTGATCTAAGGAAATCACCTAACTTCTTTTAACCCGTGAGGATAAATTAGCTATCATCATGTGTGTGAAAGTTTGGTCCTTATTAGGTATTCAGCAGCGCTTGGATTAATTTCATTAGCATGGTGAATGAATTTTAATTTTAGAAGCCTCTATTTTTTATCTGCCTTCTTTAACAGAGCATAGCATTTGACAAGCATTGATTGACATTCTTTCTGTGTATGGATCTCTGTGTTAGGCGTTGTGAGAATTGCAGAGTTGAACTAGAAATGTCCCTATGTTTCTTTAGATACTTCAATACGGGCATCTTTCTGGGCTCTGGTGATTGACACATCTGATTGCGGGAGATGTAAGAGCCATAGGGATGGACACTTAGCTTATCACAGTGAGATTTTATTCAGTAGAGTCTTGGTATTTGAGGATTTTACCATTAATTGTTTTGATGATCCATGACCCACATAAATCCCAGGATCTGTATAGTCATTTATAATCTAGCTCAGATGCAAATATGAATTTCATGAATCCATGAAGTGGTAAGTAACCATGGCTGGCTGCTCAGCATCCACATCTCATGGTGACATTACTGTTTCATACTCATTGTTAGTAAGCAGCCAAGTTTCTGCTGGGGTGGAATGTTCTTTGTGGCATTTCTTTCTGTGTACCAGAAAGAAGGCCAACAGGTTGCTAGTGGTGGTGGAAGAAAAGAGAAAATGAAGGAATTTCACAAATGATTGCTCTGCCAGTTTTTGATCAGTAAAATAATGAAATAATGAATTTGGTGGTAGTTTTGCTCTATTATATTAATGAGTTGAACCAAATTTTATGTAGAAATAAGAAAACAGTTGCAGACATTGGTTTAGCAGGAGCTAAAATTTGTAGCTATGAGAGAAACAAAATTTAAACTCACATTTTTGATAATGAAGAGAGATTAGGAAGGGGCTAGTTGATTTCTTGCTGCAATTCTTCCTAGAGATTCACTTTTCCTTGGAATGTTGTACCAGTTACTGTCACCACCCTGTTCACCCTCAGGGAGAATTGCTCCCTCTTAAATGATGATAGTGAATAGCGGGCAACAGAACTTTGCTTTAATACCCCTGGGAGCACTGCTAGGTTGACGCTGGATGAAGTTTTATTAAAGGATTGATGATGGCAGACTAGAAATGAGGGATGCCTGCTCTCCATTTGATCTCACAAGGGATAGCTGACTTGTCTTCAAGTTTGGGGACACCTAGCAGAGGTCTTCCAATCTGGTTCCCAAACCACCTTCAACTGGACCAGTTCATCTTTCCACTCCGCTTGGAATGCCCCCATGAGTATTAGATTCTTCAAATCCAGGCCCGAGAGACTGAGGTCCAGAAAGGATTTCTGTTTTTGCACATCTAAGGTTTGCCTATTCTAGCTTTCTATTAGAGAATATTTATCTTTTGTGGTGTTTTACGCCAGGAAGACCTGTCCTCTTCACGGGAGAACCTTACATTTACCTCTTCAGGAATAGGGCTTTGTTGATGGGGCAAATTTCATTATAATGTTGTCATATTAACATAGGGGGTTTTTTTTGAACACTGGCAAACTTATTTTATTATCTTTATTATGACCCATTGCCTCTTATCATCCACTCCTTAGAGGCTGTGCCCATATCTGGGGCTTCCCACTGTGTCAACTCTGTAAACAAACAGTACTTTCATGCTCCCCTTAAATTCTAGATGTTCAGAAAAAGTTCAGTGATCAATTTAGAATTTTTATAAGAGAGACAGAAGAGTGAGTTCATGTCATAATTCCCCAGAAAAATGTAAAACTATACACTAGACATTTCTATTTCTCAGAGACCCTTCTTGGATGGACTGTTCTCTGGGGATGAGGAAAATGGTGCATAGGATTCCTTTGCCCCTTTTC
Organism: Procyon lotor; assembly: GCA_028646535.1. NCBI lineage: Eukaryota > Metazoa > Chordata > Mammalia > Carnivora > Procyonidae > Procyon > Procyon lotor. The sequence goes on from CM053610.1 coordinate 108,429,234, forward strand.
AACCATGTTTGGCCTGGCTCCTCTCTTTATAATTTCTTACCTTTTTATTAAGAAGAATTTATCATTAGCATATCTGAACAGACTAAAGGGGTTTGCAAAGCAGATGGGGGTTCCATCATTCTTACAAGGCAATTGGCAGTAAAACAGAGTTTAGGGGGAAGGTTTTGTTGTTCTATGACCACAATATGAACTCTAGTTTATGGAAAGTTTACTACTTGTTAGGCACTCTGTTAAATGCTTTTCATGGAGATGTTTCCCAGTCATTGCTCACAAGCATGTTAGATGATTTTATTATTACCATCTTGTTGAAGATAGATTTAACTTGTCCAGTGGCAGAGTGTGAGTGTGAAATGGAGCAGTCTACCTTTTTCAGCTGAACACCTTACTATGGCCTATCATATACAAATGAGTTTCATACCGTACATTGGAATCACTAAACATCCATATAGGTCATTTAAAATTTTTTAGTTATATTTTGTATTCATTTACAACCAAAAATATATGCTTTGGGGCAGTATTTCCTAATCTTCCCTGAACAACAAGGCTCATGTGGGATGCAAATTAAATTTCCCCTTGGAGAATCTGATTCAGTAAGGACCCAAGTTACTGATTTCTTAAGAGTTTATTTTAAAGGGTCGCTCCAGATGATTCTTGTCTTTGGGCAAGTTTCAGATTGTCCACTGAGTGTCCCTGGTTCTTACTGTATTAGGGCCCTTCTGATGCCTGAACTGTTTCAACAGCTGTTGCCTGAGCCCCCCCACCCCAATCTTGACTTTTCTTTTCTCCGGATCCTTTGTTGCTGGGACCCATTTTGAGTTAATTTTGTTTTTGGTACAAGGAACTATAGATTGAATTTCATCTTTTTGCTTTTGGATATCTAAGTTCCCCTGCACCCTTTATTGATACAACAATTCTTTCTCCATTAAATTGCCTTTTATTTTGTTAGAAAGCTTTATTTTATAGATATATAATTTAGACACTATACAGTTCACCCATTTAAACTATATGTTTCCATAGTTTTACTGTATTTATAGTTACCCAACTATCACCACAATCAATTTTAGAATATTTTTATTGATCCAAAAAGAAAATCCCTTCCCATTAAGCAGTCACATCATGGTACCTATTCCCCTAAGCCATAGGCAAACACCAATCTCTCTGTCTCTAAAGATCTGCCTATTCTACACATTTCATGTAAATGGAATTATACAATATGTGATTTATTTTATGATTGGTTTCTTTCACTTAGCATAATGTTTTCAAGAGTCATCCAAGTAATACCACGTATCTGTACTTTATTCCTTTTCGTAGCCAAATGATATTTAATCTTGTGGATAGAGCACCTCCCTTCCTTTCTTTCTTTCTTTCTTTCTTTCTTTCTTTCTTTCTTTCTTTCTTTCTTTCTTTCTTTCTTTCTTTCTTTCTTTCTTTCTTTCTTTCTTTCTCTCTCTCTCTCTCTCTCTCTCTCTCTCTCTCTCTCTCTCTCTCTCTCCCTCCCTCCT
>CM053610.1:108430835-108489556 GCA_028646535.1 Procyon lotor
GGAGAGGGAAAGAGAATCTCAAGCAGACTCCCTGCTGAGTGCAGAGCCTGATGTGGGGCTTGATTCCATGACCCTGAGATCATGACCTGAGGTGAAATCAAGAGTCAGTCGCTCAATTGACTGAGCCACCCAGGTGCCCCTAACATATTTCTTTATCCATTCAATGGTTGATGGACATTTGAGTCTCTACATTTTTTTTAAACTTTTATTTTATTTTTTCAGTCTCTACATTTTGACTATTTTTTTAAAGATTTTATTTATTTATTTGGCAAAAAGAGAGAGAGAGATCACAAGTAGGCGGGGGGTGGGGGGAAGCCAGCTCCCTGATGAGCAGAGAGCCTGATATGGGGCTTGATCAGGACCCTGAGATCATGACCTGAGTCAAAGGCAGAGGCTTTAACCCAATGAGCCACCCAGGTATCCCCATTTTGACTATTTTGAATAATACCATTATGAACTTTTTTATACAAGTTTTTGCATGGGTGTATGTTTTCATTTTTCTTGGATATATATCTAGGAGTGGAATTGCTGGGTCATTTGTAATTTTATGTTGAAATAATTTGAAGAACTGTCAAACTGTTTTCCAAAGCAGCTGCACCATTTTACATTCCCATGGGCAATGTATGAGGCTTCCAATTTTTTTTCATCATTGCCAAGACTTGTTATTGTCTGTCTTTTTTATTATGTCATCCTGGAGGGTGTAAAGTAGTATATCATTGTGGTTTTGATTCACATTTCCCTCCTGACTAAAGATATTGAGCATCTTTCCATGTACTTATTTGCCATTTGCATGTGTTCTTTGGGGAAATGTCTATTTAGATCTCTTGCCAATTTTTAAATTGGGTTATTTGTCTTTTTATTATTGAGTTGTAAGATTTCTTTATATATTCTGTGTTGTGGTGAGCCCATAGAAGTGGAATGGACCTCTCACCCAAAATTTAACATGGATGTCAATCCTAGTAACACCACACATGCACCAAGAGGGCGTGGAAAACTTTATTACTCACATAATTAGTCTTTTTAGGGGGGAAGAAGACAGCTGCTTCTTTTGCCCACCAAACAAGTTTACATCCGGTTTAGGAGAGTAGGGAAAGGGATTGACATGTCTTCCATTGTAGTTAGGGTAGAGCAAGGTGGGGGGTGGTTCTTGTGAATTTCTCAAAGCTTTTATTGCTTGAACTCTGGCTAGTGCCAAAGGAGGGAGCACCTGGATGTTTTTTTTTTTTTTTTTTTTTTTTTATCAGCAAGTCCACTGTGTGGCAGAAAGGGAAAGAGGAGTGGTGGGGTTTGAGAGCCGCCCAGCATCAAACATGGAATCATTCTTTTTAACCTTCTGGATACAAGTCCCTTATTGGATAAATGATTTACAAGTTTTCTTCCATTCTGTGGGTTGTCTTTTTAGTTTCTTGATGTTGTTGTCTGCAGCAGAGAAGTTTTTAATTTCAATGAAGTTCAGCTTTTGTTCTTTTGCAGCTGTGCTTTCTTATGTGATTCTAAGAAACCATTGTCTTAGATTTATTCCTATTTTTTTCTTCTGAGAAATTTATATCTTTAGCTTTTACCTTTAGGTATGTGATCAATTTTAAGTTATTTTTTCATGAATATATTTCTCACTTAGATGATGTTGTACCTTTGTCAGAATTTGGTTGTTCATATAGGTTTTTTTTTAATTTTCTATTCTATTTTCTTAATCTATTTGTCTATATGGGAATATCACTTTGTTTTGGGTACCATAGGTTTAGAAAAAGTCTTGAAATTTGATAGTATCAGCCCTACAACTTTGTTCTTTTTCAAAGTTGTTTTATCTATTCTAGGTTCTTAGCATTTTATGTGAAATTTAAAATTGGCTTATTAATTTCTATTAAAAAATATGTTGCTGGTAGGTTGACTGGAATTGCGTGAATTCATAGATGAGTTTTCGTGAGAATCTGCACCTTAACAATACTAACAATATTAAGTATTCCAACCCACATACACAGTATATTTCCTTAGTTTTTAAATCTTTAATTTATCTCATCAATGTTCTATATTTTTCCCTGTATAGGTCTTATTCACTTGGGGTAGATTTATTATTAAGTAGTTGGTATTTTGTATGCTATTATAAATAGCTTTTTTTGTTGTAATTTCTGAGTGTTCATTGCTGGAATATAGAAATACGACTGATTTTTGTATATTGATTTTATATTCCATAACCTTGCTAAACTCACTTGTTAGTTCTAGTAGCTTTATTGTAGAGTCCATTAGTTTCTTTTCTTTTTTTTTTTTGAATAGATGATCATATTATTTGTGAGCAAAGATAATTATACTTCTTTCTTTCCAGTATGTACGGCTTTTTTTTTTCTTTTTTTTTAAAGATTTTATTTATTTATTTGACAGAGAGATCACAAATAGGCAAAGAGGCAGGCAGAGAGAGAGGGGGAAGTAGGCTCCCTGCTGAGCAGAGAGCCTGATGCGGGGCACCATCCCTGGACCCTGAGATCATGACCTGAGCTGAAGGCAGAGGCTTTAACCCACTGAGCCACCCAGGCGCCCTGGCTTTTCTTTTTCTTAATGTAATGTACCAACATGGTTTTCCAATATGATGTTGAATAGAAGTTGTTAAGAGTAGGGGCACCTGGGTGGCTGAGTTGGTTAAGCACTGGCCTTCAGCTCAGGTCATGATCATAGGGTCATGGGATTGAGTCTCACATCAGGCTCCCTACTCAGCAGAGAGTCTGCTTCTTTTTCTCCCTCTACCCTCCCCTCCGACCCTCTCATACTTGCTCTCTCCCTCTCAAATAAATAAATAAATAAACAAATAAATTTCTTAAAAAAAAGTAGAAATAAAAAGAAGTAGATATCATTTTCCTACTGATCTTAGGGAGAAAGTTTTCTGTATGATATTAGCTATAGGTTTTTGAAATGGGGTTGAAGACATTCCCTTCTATTCCTACTTTGCTGAGAGTTTTTGTCAGGAATAGATGTAGAATTTTGTTAAATGCTTTTTTCAGTGTCTATTGAGATCAGCATTTTTTTTTTTAAGATTTTATTTATTTGACAGAGAGAAACACAGTAAGAGAGGGAACACAAGCAGAGGGAATGGTAGCTGGGGAAGCAGGCTTCCTGACGAGCAGGGAGCCCGATGCGGGGCTCGATCCCAGGACCCTGGGATCATGACCTGAGCTGAAGGCAGACGCTAAACAACTGAGCCACCCAAGCGCCCCGAGATCAGCATTTTTTTAAAGTATGTTAATATAATAAATTACATTAACCCATTCTTGCATGTTAACCCACATTTGAATTCATGGGATAAAATCCTTTTATCATTATATTAATTTCATAGGGGTCATTACAAGGTGCCACAAACTGGGAGACTTTTAACAACAGAAATATATTCTCTCCACACTCCTGGAGGCTAGAAGTTTGAAAGCAAGATATCCAGGGACATGATGTCTCTAAATTTTTTGGAGAGTATTTTTCCTTGCCTCCTCCTAGCTTTTTGTGATTGCAGGCAATCCTTGGCTTGTTGTTACATCACTTCAGTCTTGCCTCCATTGTCACAAGGAGTTTTCCTTGTATGTTTTCTGTCTCTGTGTTCAACTTTCCATTTTTTTGTACAGGCGTCAGTCATTGGATTAAGGCCACCCAACTCCATTATGATCTCATCTCAACTTGGTTACATCTGTATACATTTGATGGCTGCATAGTATTCCATTGTGTGTGTGTGTGTGTGTGTGTGTGTGTGTGTGTGTGTGTGTGTGTATACCACAACTTCTTTATCCATGGGCACATGCACCCGAATGTTTATAGCAGCAATATCCACAATGGCCAAACTATGGAAAGAACCTAGATGTCCATCAGTTTTCTTGAATATTTTTTATTTATTCATTTGAGAGAGAGAGCAAGAGCACAAGTAGAGGGGAGAGGGAGAAGTAGACTCCCCGCTGACATGAGGCTCGATCCCATGACCCCAGAATCATGACCTGAGCTGAAGGCAGAGGCTTAACCAACTGAGCCACGCAGGCGCTCCCATTCATAGTTTTTTAAAAAATACTATTTGTTGTTGTTTTGCCATCAAGGCAATGCTAGACTTAGAGAATGAGCTGTGGAGTATTCTCTCCTCTTCTAATTACTGCACTCAGTTGTGCAGCACTGGTAATATTTCTTCCTTCAGTATTTCGCAGAGTGTTTCAGTGAAGCCATTTGGCCATGAAATTTTCTCCTTATAAAGGTTTTTAAACTACAAATTCAGTTGCGTTATAGATATTGGGCCATTTAGTTTAACTATGTCTTCTTGAGTGGACTTGGTTGTTTGTTTCTTCCAAGGACTTTGTCCATGGAAGTGGACAGTGGAAGATGAATTGTCCATTTCATCTAAATTGTTGAAATTTATTGGCATAAGATTAGTTTTAGCATTTTCTTATTATCATTTTAATGTTTATAGAATCCATATTGATTCTTGCTATTGGTAATTTATGCTTTTTGTTTTTTTCAACTGACTAGTCTGGCTAAAATTATCAATTTTATTACTCTCTTTAAAGGACCATATTGTAGTTACACTGATTGGCTCTAATGTTTTTCTGTTTTCAAATTAATCAATTCTATTATGATCATTATTATTTCTTTTCCTCTCTTTTCTTTATATTTATTTGTTTGTTTATTCATTGAATTTTTTAAATTTCATTTTTTCAGTGTTCCAAATTATTTATTTATTTTCTTAGTTGGAGGCTGAGGTCATTGATTTGATTTGATATCTTATTCTTTTTTAATACGGATGTTTAGTGGTATAGATTTCCCTCTCAGTACTGTTTTGTCAGCATAATATACCATACATTTTGATATTTTGTGTTTCTATTTTCATTCAGTTAAAAATACTTTCTAGTTTCTCTTTTGATTTCTTCTTTGATGTAGAGGATATTTAGAAATATGTCTTATAGGGATGCCTGGGTGACTCAGTTGGTTAAGTGGCTGCCTTTGGCTCAGGTCATGATCTCAGGGTACTGGGATCAAGTCCCACATTGGGCTCCTTACTTGGCAGGGAGCCTGCTTCTCCCTCTGCTTCTGCCTGCCACTCTGCCTGCTTGTGCCCTCTCTCTCTCTGACAAATAAACAAATCCTAAAAAAAAATTTGTAGGGGCATCTGGGTGGCTCAGTCATTAAGTGGCTGCCTTCCATTCAGGTCATGAGCCCAAGGTCCTGGGATGGAGCCCCACATAGGGCTTCCTGCTGAGCAGGAAGCCTGTTTCTCCCCTTTCCTCTCTCCCTGCTTGTGTTCCCTTTCTTACTGTGTCTCTCTCTGTCAAATAAATAAATAAAATCTTTAAAAAAATATTAAAAAAAGAAATATGTCGTATGGTTTCCAAATATTTAGGGATTTTTAAAAAGATCTTTCAGTTACTGATCTAATTTCATTCCATCTGTCGGAAGAATGTACTTTTATGACTTGAATGTACTTTTAACTTGTTTGAGATATGTTTTGTGGCTCAGAATGAGGTCTCTCCTGGCAGTCTTTCATGTGCACTTAAAAAGTATGTGTATTGCCCATTGTTAGGTAGCACGTTCCATAAATGTTAATTACATCAAGTTGTTTGGTGTTATTTTGAAGTTATCTATCATCAACATAGAGTATTAAAACACCCAACTATAGGGGCGCCTGGGTGGCTCAGTGGGATAAAGCCTCTGCCTTCGGCTCAGGTCATGATCTCAGGGTCCTGGGATCGAGCCCCACATCGGGTTTTCTGCTCAGCAGGGAGCCTGCTTCCCCCTCTCTCTCTGCCTGCCTCTCTGCCTACTTGTGAGCTCTCTCCCTCTGTCAAATAAATAAATAAAATCTTTAAAAAAAAGTCTTTAAAAAAACAAACAAACAAACAAAAAAAACCCCCAAAAAACCACCCAACTATAAATGTGGATTTGTCTGTTTGTCCTTGTAATTCTATCAATTTTCCCTTCATGTATTTTGACTTTTCTGTTGTCAAGTACATAAACATTTAGGATTGTTATGTACTCTTGATGAATTGATTCTCTTTTTCCTTGGTGTTTCATTTTGAATAGTTACTGCTGCTATGTCATTGCAATTTCTTCTTTAATACCTAATCTGCCATTAATCCCATTCAATGTATTTTTTAAAATTTCAGACATGATAGTTTTCATTTATAGAAGTTTGATCTGGATTTCATTATTATCCATGTCTCTATTAAACTTTGGACATATGGAATGGTTATAATAATAATTATTCTAATGTTCTTGTATGCTAATTCTAACACCCGCATCAGTAATGGATGGTTTCAGTTTATTAGTTTATTTTATCTTATGGTTTGTATTTGCCTGCTTCTTTGCATGCCTCGTAATTTTTGATTGGAGGCCAGTCATCATGAATCTTTCCTTTTTGGGTGTTGGATATTATATACCCTTAAATATTCTTGATTTTTGCTGTGGGAATCAGCTAAGTTACTTGGAAATAGTTTGATCCTTTCAGGTCTTGCTTTCAAGATTTGTTTGGTAGAACAGAGCAGTGTGTAGTGTGGGGATAATTATTCTCCAGTACTGAGCTAAGACTCTTCTGAATATTCTCGATTCAATGTTCCATGAATTATGAGATCTTTCAGTCTTGTTGGTGGGAATGGGCATTATTTTTGTCCCTTGTGAGAACTGAGTAGTATTCCCTCTGTCCTTTTTGATAGTTCATTCCTTGAGGTGATTTCCTCATCCAGATGCACTGATTTGCTGAATACTTGAGAAAGAGCTCTGCAGATCTTCAGATCTCACTGGACAGAGACCTCTCCAGATCTCTCCCCTCTGGGATTGTATTTTGTGAATGCTAGCTACTCAGGTCCGTCTGAGCTCTCAGCTCCATCTCCTCAACTCAGCAGGTCAGTGAAGTTCTGCCTGGATTTTCCCTTTCTGCACCACAGCTAGAAACTTACTCCAAGGAGTGAACTGAGGCAATCATAGGGTTCACCTCCTTTGTTTCCTGTCCATCATGGACTACTGTCCTTTGTTGCCTAGTATCCAGTGTCTTGAAATTGTTCTTTTATGTATTTTGTCTTTTCTTGTTGTTTTAGTCAATATGGTAAATCTGGTGTCTGTTCATTTTGGTTGGAAACAGAAGTTACTAGTAAGTAAACAGAGGTCTGTCATATTTTACCTCTGTATTCTATAGTATAAATTCCTCAATATAAACACATTAATTGGTGCGCCTGGGTGGCTCAGTTGGTTAAGCGTCTGCCTTCAGCTCAGGTCATGATCCCAGGGTCCTGGGATTGAGCCCACGTCAGGCTCCTTGCTCAGTGGGGAATCTGCTTCTCCCTCTCCCTCTTTATTCTCTCTCTATCTCTTGCTCTTTCTCAAGTAAATAAATAAAATCTTAAAAAAAATTTTTTTGCAGAATTTTGTATATGTATGTATATGTGCATTTTTTGCTGGAGAGAGTTTTTATAGCTTTCATCAGATTTTCTAAAGGGTATATAACCCTTTATAAATTGGTTATTATATAGTCATTATATATTTTTTATTTTTCAAATATTTTATTTAGGGGCACCTGGGAGGCTCAGTGGCTTAAGCCTCTGCCTTCGGCTCAGGTCATGATCTCAGAGTCCTAGGATTGAGCCCCACATCAGGCTCTCTGCTCAGCAGGGAGCCTGCTTCCTCCTCTCTCTCTGCCTGCCTCACTGCCTACTTGAGATTTCTCTCTATGTCAAATAAATAAATAAAATCTTTAAAAATTTTTATTTAAATTCAATTAATTAACATACAGTGTATTATTAGTTTCAGAGGCAGAGTTCAGTGATTCATCAGTTGCATGTAACATCCAGTGCTCATTATAGCCTTTAAATTTTATTTATTTCCTATTTTTATAAATCTGTATATTTCTTCACATATTTCTAAGTTTTTATAAATTTAAATTTTCAACAAATTACAAATAGTGACATATTAAAAATAAATCCTTTATATCATTCTTTTTAATGTATCCAGTGGGTTCTAATATCATGGCAAGTTGTTGCCCATGATTCTCCATTTTAAAAATAGTGAGCAAGATTTTCTTTAACAGTTGAAAATTTCACCTTACACTTTTTGCTCTTAGAATTTACCTTCCCATTCCCTTGCTCTGATAGAATTTTATCCTAATGTGATATATTTTATGCCTGAGAGTCTTTTTATTACTCTGCTGTGTCTGAGATCTGCCAGACCGCCCCCAGGTTTGATGATTTGCTAGGAAGGCTCTCAGGACCCAGCCTATTGTCTTACCCACAAGTAGGATTTATTTCCATGAGAGCCTACAAAGCAAAATCAGCAAAGGGAAAAACACATATAGAGAAGTCCAGAAGAAATGGGGAGCCAGCTTCCAAGAGTCTTCTCTCAGTGGAATCACACGGGGTGTACTTAATTCTCTCAACAGTGAGTTGTGACAACACGTGTAAAATATTGTCAATGGGGCCTCAACACCCAAAGTTTTAATTGTGGGCTAGTCATGTAGGCACCCTCTTTGTAGCACATATCATAATTCCAGATTCCCAGAAGGAAAACAGGTTTTCAGGAGAAACCATTTTAGTCTTTCCCTACATTAGAAGAAGAAGAAGAAGAAGTAGAAGGAGGAGGAGGAGGAGGAGGAGGAGGAGGAGGAGGAGGAGAAGAAGAAGAAGAAGAAGAAGAAGAAGAAGAAGAAGAAGAAGAAAAGAAAGAAAGAGAAAGAAAGAAAGAAGAAAAGAAAAGAAAAGAAAAGAGAAAAGAAATGAAACTACCTGACTTGAAAAAGGATGTGTTACATCAGAGGTCAGCGACCCTACAGACTGATTAGTATAGGTCTTGTGTGCCAGACGGTCTTTGTCTCAGCTACTCAGCTCTGTTGTGGCATGAAAGCAACCATGGACAATATATACATAAATGAATGTGGCTGTGTTCTAATAGGTACTAGGTTGGGTTTGCCTACACACTCTAGTAAGCCGACCCCTATGTCACACAAGTTTAGATCTATTTCCTTTTGCAACTGTGATGCCAATTTATTACAAGCCGGCTGGAAAAGCCACCCCAGAAAATTCAGTGGCACACAATGATGGCCTATTGTGACATTAATGAAAAGATCAGTTGTGCCTGCTGGAAGTGTGAGAGTCAATGGCTAATGACTTGATATCTGATTTTTCACTTTCATGGAGACTGTTCACTGTAGTTTGAATAAGTTATTTGGTGTCCTGGTGATTTTTATACATGAGCAAAGCACCATCTTGAGTTTGGAAAAGAGTGAGAAATACACTTACTTTGATAAAGTGTGAGAAGGGCAGTTGTGTATGAAAAGGGAAAGAACCCAACACTTCATCACAACGTTGGTCTCAAGCACGTCACTTTAACAAAGGGCACATTGGAAGGTGAAGCAGAATCTGGAGTGATTCCTTTAAATTGATACCCATTGATGATTCTTCCATGATTCCGGGGCTGCTTGAGTTTGAATCCCTTTAGATTTAGAGAACATCCTTTCTGTTTCCCAGCGGTTCAGTCAATTACAGAACCCACATGTAAATCCTCTCCCCTATGCATTTGCTTGGTGGTGGTTATTCTTGCAGACATAATGTGTGTTGTCATCTCAATTCCTGCATGTCCCCAAAGACTTGTAACTACAGATGCTACAGTCTCCTCTTCAGACTAATTCAACCAACACTCGAAACTTAGCACTGATACTTGCTTTCAACAAAAATATCCACAGTATGATACTCACCTATAATTTTGAGAAATGTTGGTAAAAATTTGGGAAATTTTAGAAAATCACAGGGAAAGGAAATTGCATATGTTTCTGCCAACTCAACCTTGCTGTACCTCAATTTCTTCGTTTATAAAATGGGAATAATACTAGTGCATATGTTAGAGGGTTGTTACAAGGATGAAATAATAATTTTCAGTATTATTTTAGTTCTCTTCTTTCCCCTCTCACCTTTCTTCCTCACCGCCCTTCCTCCAAGATTGCTTTCCTGGGAGCAATGAGTTTTTATTCTTCTTTTTAGCTCTCCTTTGTAGAAGCTTGGAGATAGCTGACACCCACATCACAAGGAGACTTAGCTCCTCTGAAGAAAACTGTCTGCCTAAGGGGAATTTCTGGACTAGAAAATTAGGAAATTTGAACTTGGGAAAATAATGTTCTGTCCATCTTTTGCCCTGGATATCAATGGCTGCCTTATGTGGGTCTTTAAGTCTGAAGCTGTCAAAATGACCTGCTTGTTCTGGGAGGTGGGCCTCTGGATGGGAAGTTCTCCTTACCTCAAACACAGTAATATGATCCAGGAAAGTTACTTTGGGTGAGGGTTTGGAGGAAGCCAGATTTTGTTCATTTTTTAAGAAGCAACATGAACTCATCTCAGATCCCCCTGAACCTGTGACAGATATTTGGCATAAAGTGATCACTCACTGAATATTGACTAAATGAAACAACTCAGCATTTAGACCTACCTATCTTACTTCTTTCTCAAAACTGATGAAAGGCCAAGGAACTCTGTTAGAATCGGACTCCTAAGGGGTTTATTAATTCCACAACAGAGCAGGATGGAGTAGTGTTGGAAATATGGGCTCTCTTGCCAGAATGTTTCAGTTTTACATAAGGCTTCTACACATATCCGGGACTCAGTTTTCTCATCCTTAAAATGGGGATAATTATAATGCCAACGTCATGGGGTTATTGTGAGAATTAAATGAGTGAATACACAAGAGGTGTGTGGGACAGTGCTTGGCACACAGTAAACACTCTATAGATGTTAGGTATTATTATTCATTCCATGGACACTTCTAAATTGAATGCCAACCATAGAATGAGGCTAGCTACTGGAGAGTATGGAGATAAAGACAGAGTTCTAGGTCACAAAGCATTTAGGGTCTTCTATGGCAGGCTGAGAAGTGGATAGCAATAAGTACCAGGATAAAGGTTCTGCTAAAGCTGTGCATGGTGCACGGAATGGAATCTGCAATCAGATAGTGACTCTCTGGAATTAATGAAAGCAGGTGACTGCCCTTCTGTGAATCTCTTAGATTTACAGAAATTTTTCATATAGCAGATGATGACCGAATCGTATCCATTTTTTCCCAAGTCCACTTAGCCCTACCAAGTAGTGTAAAAAAAAGAAAACATTATTTCTGAAATACTGACCTTGGAGCTGTCAATAAGGTAGAATTTCAGGGCTATGAAGGAAAAAGTAGAGAATCAAACTAAAAGAGCAGTTTATGGAACATTTTTTTCCCTGAGGGAAATGGTAGGAATTCCTGTCTCAACATATAAATGTTTTGGTAAAAATCAAAGGTCACAGAAATATTAAGTGCCTAGGGAGTTGGAGAAAGCATCTTAGGAAGATTGTTTGGACCAGGTCTTGAAGGGTGAATTGGAGCATATCAGATGGGAAGGGCCACTCTAGGAAGAGGAGCAAGTATGTACTGTGGCCTGGAGTTGTGGGAGGTCAAGGTGTCTTGAAGAAATTCCAAATAGATCACTGTGGCTGCAGGAGAGAAATTGTGACTGCAAGTGGTTCGTGATATTTGGAAATGGAGGGTTGAAGACATTTCATAAAGGGTCTCATATGCATCCTTAAAGAGCTCGAAGTGCAAGCTAGAATGATGAGAAGGGTTGTGAGAAAGGGAGAGGTTTGATCAACCTTGAAATTTAGAAAGATTCTTCTGTTGATGATGGATTGACTCCACAAAATGGGAGGTGGTTGCGATGGTCAAAGTAAGGCTCGTGAGGTCTACAGAAGGGTAGGCACTGTGGAACCTGGTGAATTGTTGGGTCTGATGCTACCAGAGAGGAAACAGGGTGACTCTCTGCTGTTTTAAGACACTGTGGATTTGTATGGCACATCTCAGCTTCCTGGTCTGTTAGAAACTTTATTTGCTACTGGAGAAGCTCTGTTAGAGCAGAGCTTTTTCAGAGGAAGAAATAGCTTCTTTCAGGTAAAGGGACTTGCTCAAGGTCACAGAGTCAAGTGGTTGTGACAGAGGAAAGATGGGAATGAGTATCTGGAGCCCCACTCCAGTGCCTTTGCCACACGTGCATAAAGCTCTTCATAGTTCCTTCCTTCCTTCATCATCCCAAAAGGCATGAACCTACAATCCTGAATTTGGACACCCAAACCTTTTCATATCCCTTTGTCTTTCCTCCATGTCCCTTGTCATTCCCAGTCTTCCTTCCTTCCTGATCCTGTTTATAAACCTTAGGACTTACTCTTCAGTTTCCAATACTCTAGGTCTTCTGGTCTGTGATCTCAAAGCCCTGAAAATTTCTGATCTAGTAGGACCCATTTTATCCTCAATGTGGGGTCCCATCTTCATTTTTAAGGTCAGGGCATATAGCCTGTGTATTCCTTTGATTACTGTTCAAAGTCACTCTCCTTGTATCATCCATCCTTTTTTCCATAATTGTCTACTTTTTCAGAAGCCAAGCCCTATAAAAGTATTACATTAATAACCACCTTTAAGAGTAATTAAAGGTGGAAGATTTATAACAAGTATTTATGTCCCATCGCTCCTAAAAGATTTTTTCCTCTTTTGGGTCTCCGCCCTTCATTTTTCATTCCCCTAATATAATCTCAGTAGCCAAGTGATAAATTTGCTCCATTATTGCCACTCGGGCCCCGTTGGCTCCTTCTCTTCTGTTGTTACACTACTCAGCTGGTTCCTTGGAGCCCCCTGGTTTGTGAACAGATCAGCTCTGATGACCCTTAACATTTGCTCTCAGGGGTGTTGCTGATTTAGTTGTCAAATACCAAAAGGAAAGTTAGCTATCATTAAACCCAAAGTTTTACAGATGGGAAAACAAAGAGACCAGGAGAGAAAATGACCCTCCAAGGACACATGGTATTTGATTGTTGGGGAGAGCTTTGTCCCAGGTCTGCTGCTCTCAGTCTGGGCTTTTCCCACTGTTTAACCCTGCCCTCTACTCTGCAAAGAAAATATTAACTTATGTGGCTCGAGGGCAACCCCAAGAAGTGGAAGGTATAGTTTCTGACTTCACAGTCTGGCTTGGTGACAAGTTTAAAATGTGGCAAGTTAGAGGACAAGGCCAATTTTCCATTTATGAGAACCTGATGGAGGGTCAGAGAATAGACCCAACTGTGAAGGTTGGACAGGCTCAGAGGAGCTGACCCCAGACTCCAGGATCAGAGTGACATGGGTTTGGATCCAGATCTGCCGTTGACCAAATAAGTAAACTTGGCACGACCTCCCGAATGTCACTGAGCTTTAAGTTGCTTGTATTGTTGAAGATAAGAAGTAACAGGTATTCTGGGACTTAGCTGGCACTCAATAAATGGCAGCCAGGGAGGCTTCCTTCGTGGGGAGGATGGAACAAGTACAGAGGGCTGAATTATACGTAGTCATGAAGGGCAGAGGAACACAATCATCAGATAGGGCCAAGGCCTGGAACCAATGGAAGCTGAGAAGACGTGGGTGTAACGATGGGTCAGGTAGGAGCCCAACCTGGTTGAATAGTAGGGTTTAGAAGAGGAGTCATGGAGCACAGCTACAAAGATAGGTACAGGTGGGATTGGGGAAGGACTGGAAACTTCTCAAAGAAGAGCTCGAAACCTAATCTATCAATTCAGATAATGTTGGAATTTGAGGTGCCCCAAAGAAAACTTGTGCCCTGATCCCCCATCCAAGCTTTTTGTCATGCTGGAATTTGATGAAAGGTTGATGGGTGTTTTGGGGTCAAATATGCTTGGAAACTACCAGGTTTCCAAACTACCTAGCTAAGCAAGGTTCTTCACTCAAAACTTCTTTTGAAAGGTTAATATCTATTATAAACTGTCAAGAAAGAAAGAAGAACATTGCATTTCCAGAACTGATTTGATCACAGAACTATTTTTTTTTCAAGCTAAACACCAATAAGATTTTGAGTATTATCCAGAGAAACAGGGTCAGTGCCTCCTGACTAGCTAGCCCCCCTCCCTCTGGGGCCATGGACATGCTGGTCTTAGTTGCTTGGCCAGCTCTTGTTTGGTCACAATTGCTCAGTGTGGAAGGGATGGATGTCTGTCCCTCAGGGCTCCCAGAGATCTCACCTGGGGCCCCTGCTTCCTGGATTTTCTTAGTCCCTTAGTGTATTTGTTTCAAGGATTTCTATCAGTACCACAGACTGAGTGGCTTTGAGAACAGAAATCCATTGTCTCAAAGCTGTGCAGAGTGAAAGTGTGAGAGAAAGATGGCAGCAGGGTTAGAAGGGAGGATTATTTTTAGGTCTCTGTACCTGGCATATAGACGGCTACCTTCTCTAGGTCTCTGTGCACTGTCTTCCCTTTCTACATGTCTCTGTACAAATTTCTCCTTTTTCTGAGCACATCTGTCCTACTGGATAAGGGCCTACTCTAGCAGCCTTACTTTCACTTGATTACATCTGCGAAGACCCTACCCCCAAATAAGGTCACAATCTGAGGGACTGGGAGTTAGGGCTTCAGTATATGAGTTTTGAGGGGAACACACTCTGTAATACTTTTTGACTTTATGCCCCATAGAAGGCCAAATGGGTGTTTCCAAGTAGAGAAAGGCAAGAAAAGGTACGCAGCAGACTGGCACTCAGCAGTCTGCTTACAAGCCACTGGGCTGCCAAATGGAGGTGGTCATTCTCACTCCTCCTCAAATGCATGACGAGTGCTCCTGCTTTGGTGCCTTTGTTCCTGCGGGCTGCATCCCCTACCACTCCCAGGGCACACACATGCATGCACTCATATGCGACTTGATTAATTCTTTGTAGCACATTCTCGTAAAATATGTGGCACGTGGCCTTTCCACTCTTAACATTCAACTTACTTTTTCAGAAGCTATTTTCATAGTGATTACTGGTTCATGAGATAATTTCTGCCTTTACATCAATCAGCACAAGGTTTGTGCACAAAGTACTTTGACATTTGTCATGCCATTTCTGCTCCTTCTGGCAATTTGAGGAACGAAGGGGGATAGGGATCGTGGCACCATGTTCTTGTTGGGGTCACTGGGTCTCAGGGAAGTAAAATATCCTCCCCCCGGTGTTTGAGCCAGGTTGCTCAGGCACCTGTTTATGGCCATCCAAGCCATGGCACCATATTGCTTTCTGTGAAGTATTGCCTTCCATGGTTCTGTATTCTGAGGCATCTGCCTTTTTATAATTTTCATCCTTCTATCTTCTCTATCTCCCTCTGCCTACTGCCACCATGTCCCACAAAACGTGCTCCTCCTTCCATCTCAAAGCTTACAGCACAATCCATTCTGGGAGCCATTCCAGTACTCTTTCATTTCTCATTCTCTGTGGGACTGGATTTTAGGCAGGTCTAAAGCCTGGACGTGGGAGCCCCTAGGAGACTGGTCTCAGTAATAAACAGGGGTTCTCACTGGTTTTCTGCACCTGGGGGGTGGGCAAGGAGGTAGCTAAGTCTCTAGGAAAGTTGGGAGTGTCCCAAAACAGATATGGGATGGGGCATGGGGTAGGGGCTCTCATCTCAATCAGCAATCCTGCCATCAGAAGATCCCATTGTTGGGATCTGGAATACCAAGGGGGGAGTTTGCCCCTTCAAGGTGGAGACCCCTGCTGAGGCGCTTGCCCCGTGTAGTGTTCATAAGGTAGTTCTTGTACCCTGTACTTAAATGGATGTGGATATCCCCCCTCTGTCTGCTGGTGTCTTTCTGATGACCGCAGCTTCAGTCAACTGGTCCCCTCCAATGCCTTCTCTCCATCTCCACTCTTACCATCTTGGTCCATCTTTTTCCCTCCATCAGACCTGCCTTGCTCTGGGTGCCTGGTCTCCTAGTTTCTAGGCTTCCCTCTTCTCTTCCTGTTTTCCCACCGCCATTTCAGTTCAGGTGAATAAACATGTCCTGTCGGTTGCCTCAGCTTCCTGTCAGCTCCAGCCACATTAAACCCTCCCAGCTGCGGAATGAAATGCACTTTCTCTTGCCTCTGGCATTTGTGTATGCTGTTTCTTCTGCCCAGAACATTCTTCACTGCTCATCTCCTCCTACATGTGCCTCATTTTTCTGGTTAACTGCTACCTCTCCTTCAGAATCCAGCCTAAATACCCTGTCTGGGCAGCGGGGCTGACACTCTCCAGACTGGGTGAGTTGCTTCTCCTGAGTGAACACATCACCTCCTGGCACTGAATAGCCTGTTTACGTGACCGTCTCACTCTCTCCAGGCAGGGACTGGACGGTTCCACTGCACGTGTCCTTAGCCTGGCAGAGTGTGGGAACTCCCATCAGTGTTCCCAGAACCACTGGCCTCGCTGTCGGGTTTTCTGCTGAGCGCCGGGTGTTTCTGACCTTAAAAACGCTCACTGCTGGAAAGATTACCCTGAAACACAATTGACCAGGTCATTTTTCTGCTTAAAAGCCATGCATTACTGGCACCACACAGACCAGTGCGGCTCAGGAAATGCCCCCACCCTGGCAGGCTGGGTGAACTGGTTCCTCCTCTGTGTACCCAGAGTACTTTAGGCCGGCCTCCTCCCTCACTCTCATCACACCAGCCTCAATTTTCTGTTTTATATTCTTTCCGTGCCTAGACTCTAAATTATCCCTCGGTTTCTCTTGCTTCACGTGGGGCCCAGAACCAAGTAGGGGCCAAAAAAGTTCATATGACTAAATTTCCAAAGAGCCAAATGGAGAGGGACTGAATGTTTATGTCCGTCACACTCATGTGTTGAAACACTATCCCCAAGTAATTGTATTAGGAGGAGGGGCCTGTAGGAGGTTGTTAGGATTAGATGAAGTCAAGAATCCTGGGGGTGTAATGTACAGTATGGGGACTAAGTTATCCATACATGATACCAGATTCATAAAGTTGCTAAAGATGGTAGATCTTAAGTGTTCTCACCACATACACTCGCAAGGTAGCTAACCTTTCTGTGATTATCA
Source organism: Procyon lotor (assembly GCA_028646535.1). Classification (NCBI taxonomy): domain Eukaryota; kingdom Metazoa; phylum Chordata; class Mammalia; order Carnivora; family Procyonidae; genus Procyon; species Procyon lotor. The sequence continues at coordinate 108,447,660 of CM053610.1, forward strand.
TTTTAGAATATATCTACATATAAAATCTTCATGTCGTATACCTTACAGATGCACACCATCACATGTCAATTGTATCTCAGTAAAGCTGAAAAATATTTAAAAAATGAAAAGAAAATGGTTTATTTTGAGGTTAGTTTTACAACGTTTGAGAAATTAATTTTAAAAAATGGACGGGATGACGAGAGAGATGGTATGAAAAGTGAAAAGTACATAAAAATGACAGCATCTCAACACCTAAGTTTAAATTCTGAATCTGCCATTCTGTGGGCTTGGGTCAATCACACCTCCTATCTGAGACTCAATCTCCAGATGTTAAGTGGGATTGAGAATTATTAATTAATTAATAATTACATAAAGATATCTTGAATGTTTACTATGTGCAAGGACCTGTGTTAATTACTGGAAGAGGAGGGAATGCATTAATAAATCTGGATCACCCTGAATATTTTTCTTCCATATATTAGATTCTGTGATGCTGTGAACTCTCTAGGTTAACACTGCGGTGGAATAATGTAGCTTTTAGAAACTAAAGTCAGTAACTAATTTTATAGCAGACACACTCAATGTGCCACTAAAAAATGTTTCCAACTTCTGGGATAAAGTCAGGCTCTCCTATGGAAATGTACATGAAGTTGCTAAGAAATTATACTCTTAGTGGCCCTTTGAGTTTTGCTCATGTGTAGAGGTGAGGGGATAGAGAGGCTCTTTGATATGGGTAGAGAAGGCTTGCTGTGAGTGTATCTGGTGGCCCTTCATTCTGAAGGTTTTGGTGAGCCACTGACAGTGGGATCTGGAATCCCAAGGGGGGAGTTTGCCCCTTCAAACTGATTGAATCATGTCTGATTAGTAACATGACTAGAAGCTGTGCTTTATAACATCTCATTTGATGACTTATGCAAGCATTTCCAAGGCAAGAGCCTGGCAAATATGCTAATAACCTCATGCCAAAAATGCATAAAGAGGAAACACAGTGTTCATTAGCCATACTAAAACCATGAAGAGACACATCTTTGTGTTTTCTTTGTTGAGGTTGGTGTATCTAGAGAAGGCAGCTCTGCTGAAGGGTCCCTGGATATATGCTTTCGTACTGGTAGAGGCTAGGTCTTACCATTCTTCATTGGGCTTGAGATTCCAAAGAAAAGGACCATGCCACTAACCACACTTTCAGCATAAATGAAATTCACCTTCCACTTTAGGTTCAGACTCAGATGCTATGAATTGAGCCCCTTCTAGGTGCCTGGGCCAGGCCTGACCACACTGCGTCATCCTTCCTTTCTCCAGGCACTGCTCTCTTCATGTGTCAATAGAGGATTTGGACTCCAGCTCTGACAGACCATATTTCCCTATGGGAAGTGAGACTCAGGGTCTCTTAAAGACACCTGGCAGCCCGAACTCTGGGAAAAAAACAGTCCTCAATGAGGCAGCAAAATCAGCTTGGCTTTAGCTTCAACACTCTGAGGAACTTTTGGAAAAAATCACCTCCTCTTTCTGGGCCTCAATTTCTGTATGGTAAAGTAGGGAGTTTGGAAGATAATTTCTCGAAGTACCATCCCCCAGTGTAATTTTCAGTGCTTTGGGGTCTGGAGTACCTTTGATGCTGCCTGAGAGAAATAGTGAACCTCCAGTTGGATAAAAGGAACGGTGGCCATTGCAACCCATCTTCAAACCAGTAGAAGGTCTTTCCTCTTTTCTGTGTGGGAATTATGTTTGCCCAATGAAAAGCAAGTGGAGAAAGCAGAGACCAGAATAAGCAAGAATGCAGAAGGGACTGGAGACACTAAATCCACCGTCCAATAACAATCTGGGGCTGAAAATAGGAGACCAATTCCCAAGACAAAAATCAGCAGAAAATCTTGACAATCAGATAATCTGTCGCTATGACAATTGAGTTTCCAGGCTCCTAATTGAGCACAGCCCTCGGTGGGAGTGGGTGACACATAGCAGCAGCATGAGCAGCAATCACCCTGCTTTCTGGGCTCCGGGAAGTATTTTGAGCCTGTCAGCAAACCATCCATCTGCTCTGCCTTCCTCCTTCCTGAAAAGTGCATCTGCAAGAAAGCCCAGGGCTGAAGGCCAGGAGAGATGTGCGCTCAAAGCTCCCGGGTTCCTTTGCACTTAGATGAGGGTCAGCGATTTCTAAAAAGAGCTTTTTGTTCTTCCTGGGAGTAGCCCTGGAAAAAAAGGCAAATGCTTCTTGAAGCTTTCAGAGGTGTACATGTAGATGTTTTGCTGAAGTAAGCTACTTGTCCACCTTTCCCTCATTGCTCCGGGTGGGAAGGAGGCCTGTCATTCTCCCAGAGCCCTCTGAGGCATCCTTGCAGACACAAGACATTTAGAATTTCCAGAGATGCATGGATTGTCACAGGAAGAATGAAGGCACTCACTAAGAGGCTTATGGGCCTTCCCTGCCTTTCCCTTGGCCATTGACTCCTTTCATTCACGAATGTTCTCTTAGATGCCTATTATAGATGACAAATACTACCCTCCCTCGGCTCCCTCCCCATCCCTTTTAGAAGTTCCAGAAGAGCAATTATTTTGTCAGTTTTGTTCACGGCTGAATATCAAGTATCTATAAAAATACCAGGCCCAGGGTAGACTTCTATACATTTTTAGAAGGACTGGGACAAAGGGCTGAAAGTACTAAGGTAAAGAGAGGATTTATCCCTCTCTTGAGGGGCTTGCTATATACTGAGGGAGCCAGAGTACAGGCAGACAATTTTTTTTTTTTTTTGCAATGTAGGTACGTTGTAAAATGGAGGTACGTGTGTGGGAGAGATGAGGATTCTCTGGGAGTTCTAGACTTTTCCCAAGCAGTTATGTTCAAGTCTGAGGACCATTCATCAGGAGCAGCCCTGACAATACTTCCCAGCAGTCCTGGGAGTATTATGTGGTTGAAGACAGAAGGGAAGACTCCAGTGGAAGTGAGAAGCACCTCGAACCTGCCCAGTTGTCAGGTAGAGGAGGGTAACAATTCTGTCCTGTGGCTCCAGTACATAGAACCTGGGGTAATTCTTGAAAGCATCAGGAAGGTACATTTCCTTTCAATGTAAGTGAGAACTTTCTAGCAATCGGATGTTCAAGGTATCAAATTACTTTTCTGGAAGTTCAAGCAACAGCTGGACATGGGGTGGCAGGGATTCTTGCACTCAGGACGATGGAGCCTAAACAGAGATTTTAGACTCTCTTCCTCGGGCACTGGTTCTCTGGGGGTGCTGCCTGGCACTGCATGGGAAGCCACAGGCTGAAGGTCTGGGCTGTGCTCTGGCATGTATTAGGGTTGAACAAGATTTCTTTCCTTCTTTTCCTTTTTTATTTTAAGAGGGAGACAGCAAGAGAGCAAGCGTGAATGCAGGTCGGGGGTAGAGAAGGAAAGAGAGAATCTCAAGCAGGTTCCACACCAGCATAGAGCCAGATATGGGGCTTGATCTCATGACCCTAAGATCATGACCTGAGCTGAAATCAAGAGTTGGAGGCTTAACTGATTGAGTCACCCAGGAGCCTCCCCCCGCCCCTTTTTTGAATAGGATTTCACTGGAACCAAAGATTCTCCTGATTTCTTTTGTTTTTATTTACTGAACCAGATGTCAGTGTGTTTCCTTCTACATCCTATGACCCATGATGAGACTAACATTAAACAAGACCATGCTCATGTTGTTTTTGCATTGGTTTATAGAGTGTTAGAATTGGGAGAGAGCTTTCACTTAGCCTATAAAAGTGGTTCTTAACCTTTTGGATGTCTTTGACCTGTTAAAAAATTTCACGGAAGTTGTTTCCAGGAAAAGGCATACCTATCCTCACAACAAATGTTGTCTGTAAGGAGGTTCAGAGGGTTTGCATTTACCGTGAAGCCCATTGAATAACCCTTCAATGGTCTATGAAGGCTACAATAAGATTCCCTGGCTTAATCCCACCCAAATTTTGCAGATGGGAAATGGAGGTTGGTAGGCAGCAGCGGGGGAAGCAAGTCCACAGAACCTGGAGCCAGAAGGTCTTTATCCAAGTTCATGATCTGCCTTTCCTAGATGTCTGCTAGGGTGCGTTGGAATACTAGAGAAGAGCACTAGTTTTATACTGTGGTCCTATACAGTTTATAAGAATGCCTTTTCAGGTCTTCCTGAAGTACATATGGGGGATGACAAGTGATAGGACAAGCAAGATGTAGAAACTAGATGGATGAGAAGTTGGATGAGGATGGAAGGTAGAAGCGACTTGGATAGAAAAACACAGCTGTCAGGGTCCGTCTGTATCAGAACCACCAGTTGAGGCCAGGCCAGGGCCACATGGCAGAGCCATGGCCTGAAGGTACCCACTCGGTACACCCAACTCTTCCTGGACTTCTAGACTTCCACCTTCACATCACTGGGGGGCAGTTTATCCCCATGGTGAGGAAATGAAACCATGCATCCTCAGTAGGGGTGAGTAGTGTGAGTGCAATTCTGATGGGGTAGGAATCCTGATACTAGCAATTGGCAGTGGAAGGGGAGACTCAGAGGGCTTGTAACATCAAAAATGCTACCCTGGGTGGAAGTTACATTCTGCTTCCTTGGTTATGCCAAGGAAGAGAGAGGAGAGTAGAGAGGCTTCTATTGAACTAGGTTTCTTTTTTTTTTTTTTTTTTGAACTATGGTTTCTTAATCTCTGCATCACTCCAGTGGAGTGGGAAACTGCTGGGAAAGAGGGCTGGGGGGTAATGGGGAAGCACATTTAAATACAATGGACCTTAATTTCTTTGGATAATACAGATAATCACAATGGCATTCCTTGCAGTTGTATTAAAATGTTAAAGAAGATTATTTGGGGTATTTGTTGCTTGGGGAGTTTTGGGCAAAAGAAGGGGGCAGGGAGCATAGTTCTGCCTTGTCTTTAAAGTTGGGTGTCTAGACATTGGCCAGGCAGGAGAGAATCTGGTGTTCATGATACTTTTCATGTAAATCACAGTTGAGCTTCTAGAGAAATATTTTGCTGTTCTTTCTCTGCATGCTATCTGGTATTGCATGGAGATTTTGAGATCTCATTTTGAATAAGACTGATCAAGTCTCCAATTTTTTACTCTCGTTAGTGGAGCAACTGGTGTGATGTCATTTAATTTACTTAAATCACACTTTCCTCCTAGGCATAAAATAACTGCTTCAAAGAGAAATGCCCTGCCTCCCCAGTCCTCCCCTGGAGGGCTAACCCTGGCCTCCCCAGTCTTCCTCTATTCATATAATGGGCTAACCCTCGGAGAAGGAGGCTTGCTCAGCACTCTCCCCTCCCCTCCCTCCACTTCACTGCTTTGTTGTTTTGTGACTTCTTTTGTTCTTCTTCTTCTTTTTTTTTAATGCAAAATCTGCTATGTATCAGGATTGGTTTTAAGCTGGTAGCTTTTTCGAGGAGGTCGATTCACATGTTTTATAATACTGTTATGGTTCTCAGCCCACCGCATCAAGACTCCTTTGCCAATAATCCCTTAGAATTGCATTTCTAGGTTTCTCTAGAAGATTCTTTCTTTAGCAGAACACTCCTTCCTTGGCTGCAGAGCTTCTCATACTTCCTGGAGACAGGCCATGGCCTTGGTCCGTCAGTACCCTGGGATCCATTTCTCATCAAAAGATCAGCTACTTGGTGGCAGATTCCACTCAGGTGCCCTATTTCCTTCTTGTCCTGTCCGTCATCCATCTCTCTCCAGCATGTCACTCTGCCTCCCCTCTGCACCTTCTCCCACCATCCAAGCTCCTCCAATAAGTTACAGCTTTGCCTCAGCCCCAAATTGGATAAAGATGAGAGAGAAAGACAGTCCAAAGACTTATCAAGTTGGTGGCCTTTGATTCCTGGTATGGTCACAGGTGGCTTTAGAGATGAGGTAACCTGCTCTGTCCACATCCCTCTACCTTGTTTCTCCTCGAATGTTGTCATTGCCTTGAATGAACCCGAGTTTTGCCTGAAATGGAGTCCTTCTTCGTTCTGCCCCAATTACCCTTGGGGTGCAATAGAGAAAGCTGGCTTAGGTATGAAGATACTCTAATATCCAATTCGCTGATAAGTCCAGTCATAATTGTAGTTTCTGATATAGGAAAGACGTTAGGGTTTGAAGCTGATGGCCAAGAAAGAATTCCTGAGGTGTCTTTGGTGCAACAAGGTGATTTTATTAAAGCACAGGGACAGGACCTGTGGGCAGAATGAGCTGCTGCGTGGTCATGAGGAATGGCCCAATATATACTTTCAAGTTGGGAGGGGGTTAGGGATAACATAAATCTCTAAGGAATTTTGGAAGCAAGGATTCCAGGATTTTGAGGGGCCTAGCTATTGTTGAGAAAAGGTCATTTATTACCATCTAATAAAACCTTAGTCATGAGACCCTTCAGATGTGTGTCAGTGGGCCATATTCTTGGGGGGTTTAGAGATAAAGGAAATTTCCAAAGGAATTTTTATATGTTATAATAGACTTACAGGATCCTGGTTAGGGGGTGGTCGTCAGGCTAGGATTGCCTTTTTCCCTTAGCAAAGTATTAACATCGAGGCAGTTGAGTCCCTAGAGGAATGTCAGAGACTTGTAGTAAGGAAATTTAGTAATTTTTCTTCTGCCTTTGTTTCCCAAATCAGTTTCCAAGCCTTTACTTGTCTATTCTCATTCCCCCAAAACTAAAGAATAAAATACATACGATAAAGATCTTGGTTGACATTGTGCCAATGGAAGTGTATTTATCTTTGCAGGAAGAATAGAGAAAGTTTGGACCCCCCCCCCCTGCAATTTTACTGCAGAATTCACTGCAGGTGGTTATTTTGGTGAGGGTGTGGCCCTCTCACATTGATTTTCCATGCCCTTTAGTAGGTGTTGACTTAAACATGATATGCAGATGTGTTCATTCATCTGACTGTCTCTGTAGAAACAACGTAGAAAAACTTCCACACTGGCACTATCCAGAGAAGGTGAGGGAGATGAGCGTCTGCACCCATGCAGTCGCTGGTAGTTTTATGTCAGGAAGAGGTTGAGTGGGCCAGGGTTTTACCGACAACAGACTCCTGTGTGGTGCCCAGCTGATGGACTGGCACCCGGGGTGGGCAAGAGTGACACCTAGCAGCAGAGGCAGGAATGTGTGGGTGTGATGAGAAGTCAGGAGCAGATAGGCCAAAAGGATCTGTGCCTGGGCACAGGCAAGCTTTTCTGCTGCAGAACTCTGAAAGAGCCCAGAGACACATTTCCAGCAAGTAGAAGGGTGTGGGGCTTGGCCTATTATAAGGGGCTGCTTTAAAGGAAAGGATTGTTGGCCTCACAGACTCACACGACTACTGAGGAAAACCCTGACAGTTCCGATAATGTGGCCATGTTGTCCTTCATCCATAAGTATAATTGGAAAACTAAGAATCACCAGATTTAGGCCGAACCCCATAGCATGAAAAAGGACCTAACATGAGCAACAGAGCAAATTCAAGGTGCGTAAGACAGTTAAAAAAAAACCAAAAACAAAAAAACCCCTTATTTATTATCTTTAGATTTGAGAGCATATTGTGCTAATATAATGCAAAAAGGCCCATGTAAAAAAATGAGCAGTCAGTAAATAATCAGGCCTAGGAAATTAAGAAATCTTATGTTGAAAACAAAATGTCAGCGGGTGGCCTGAATAAGGACAGAGAGATCATTAACTTACCACAAAGATTAAATCTAGGATATAGGATAAGCAGGCAGAGGTGGAAAACAGGAGGAGCAAATGAAGAAATGTGAAGGACATTTCTTCATTTCTTGGACATATCAGGTCCAAGGTTTCGACATTCATCCAACTGCAGCTCCAGAAAGAGAAAACAAAGAGAAAGCAAATGGAAGTTATTTGGGGGGAAAAAAAAAAAGGAAGATCATTTTCTGAGTTGAGCAGTTGAATCTTCACATGAAAAGGTATATCGGAGGCTGAGCCGGATTAATCGAAAAAGATAGATCCTGGATTAATGAAAAAAATATATTTCAGAAATCCCAGGATAGAGAGAAAATCTTACAGGCTCCGAGAGAGAAAAATACATGTCATCTACAAAGAAGCATTATACCAACATAGACTCTTCATTAGCACCTTTGGGGGAATAGATATAGAGCATTGTCTTTACAATTCCAAGAGAAAGTGATCTGAATCTAAAATTTTATATCCAGATGAACCATCAGTCAAGTTAAAGCCAAAATACATGATTTCAGAGTTTACCTTTTATATGAAAAAAATTACTTTAGGAGCTATTTTAGCAGAATAAAAAAGAAATTCACAAAAGAAGATGGTAGGGTACAAAAAAAAAAGGGCATTATTGCATGGCCCGAGTGAATGAAAAAAGCTACAAAGAAATGAAAAGAGGTTTCATTAGACTTTGTTGCTTGGAATTCTCTTTTGTACGACATAGGATTTTTTTTTTCTTTATGGGTCCAGTTATGTTACTTGGTTCTATCTTTGAATCAACCTATAGACTCACTATGGAAGACTTACAGAAGTTACAGGTGAGGGGTTCAGTATTATAAACTTCGACATAACATAAATAATACTTAACCAGTGTTAAAGTAATTGAGCAAGGAGTCTATCACACTGGGGTGGCCCTAATGTCTTGATATCTTCTGTCAGCAAACCAAATCCAAGCCAGAGGCGAGGCACTGGAATCAGAAAGTGAAATGAATAAGGTAACCAAGCTGTGGCCAATCAAATACTTTCCTTGCTTCACTTCTGCGTCTTCTCTGTGAAAACCACTCCCTAGCTCTCCTATCGGTGGGACATTCTTAACCACTTTTGGCTTGGTGCTGCCCTATTCTAATGGACAGTTGCACAAAGAAACTTCAAAATTTTAGTGTGCCTCAGTTTACATTTTAACACTAGGAGAAGCCAGAGGAAGAGGGGGGGGAAGATCGTGAAGTTTGTAGAAATGTATAATGTCTTTGTTGTTTATATTCCAATTTGATATCAGAAAATCAAAAGTTTCTATCTAAAATGGACAAAGCAAGGAAGAGGGGTTTAATTACATTATTTAACATCGCAGGCTTTTTAAAGGCTTTTTATTTATTTGACAGAGAGAAACACAGGGAGAGAAGGAACACAAGCAGAGGGAATGGGAGAGGGAGAAGCAGGCTTCCCGTTAAGTAGGGAGCCTGATGTGGGGCTCGATGCAGGGCTCGATCCCAGAGCCCTGGGATCATGACCTTCCCAGAGCCCTGGGATCATGACCTGAGCCGAAGGCAGATGCTTAATGACTGAGCAGCCCAGGTGCCCCCACAGGAAGAATTTTAAAACAAGCTGTTAGGAGTGGCTGGCCATGGGGAGTGGGACAGGGGGGATTTGAGAAAATGGAGTCAATTTCACTTTTCATAGTCCTCTGATAACTTAAGATTTTTTTTTTTTGATAGAAAACAATCCTTCCTTTGCTTTTTATAAAATCTCAGACAATTGAGGTCTGCTAAATCCCGAGGTTTAAATTTCCCTGGGTACCTCATTACTTCAAATCAGAGTGCTCTACATGACTCTCCCACATGTGTACCCCTCAGAAACAAACCTAGTTTTGTTTTTTTGATTTTTTGTTGTTGTTGTTGTTCAATGAAGAGAAAGCCTCGCTTGTTAGTGTTCACCCTAGAATGATTTACCTTCCACATGGATACATGTGGATATTGTACAAACAAGCCTTTTTGAAATGAAATGCTTTTATTTCTAGTAGCTAGAATTCAAGATGAAAGGCTGGAAGATGAAATTATAGATGAAATTATAGAATTTCTACTATTGGAATAAAAATAATTGCAAAGCAGCCCATGTAATTAAAGAGATTATCAAGAACGCTGCAGTGCTGGGAAAACAGCCATGTATCATAGTCCCCTCTTACTGAATTCCCATTGATTCTGCTGACTTTGGACATCCTTCAGGAAAGAGGCTCACCCCAGGTTTGCTGGGCCCTCTCCCACAGGCAAGATCACTCATTTTTTTAAAAAATGCGGGTCATTTATTCAGGATGCCAGAAAAAAAAAAGGAATTAGCAAAACTAATGAGTTATCTGTGTACTTTGCATACAGACTGGAAGATTAATCTTTGTTAAGTGCTCGTTTAATGTTACAGTTAATAATTAGTTACCTTGTCGCCCTGGACCATCCATCATTTGATTGAACTTGTGGGGTTTCTGTTTTGTGTTGTTTGTTTTTTTTTCCACCTTTGAAGGTGGTTGGTTGTGGACAAAAGAAGGTTACCCGGATGGTTATTGAAGAACTGTTGATGTTTGAGGAGTCAGTTTACACGCACAATGTTTCTGTTCCTTCTGGCTTCAGCAAAGGCCTCTATGAGTTACAAGAAGGAAGGTGGAGTGACAAGCGCGTGGGTTTGGAAATCAGACATGAGCCTGGACTTGCCAGTTTGCACCAGGTAGGTTATCCAGCAAGTGACATAACTTCTCTGCCCTCAGTTTCCTCCTGTGTCACATGAGGGGATGGTAGTAGAGGGCTTTGAAAGGTAGCTCCAGCGTTTACACTTTGCAACCATATCTGATAAGCCAGGAATAAAGGTTCTTTTTGGAAGCATTTTTCTTTTGACCAAAAAAAAAAAAAAAGAGAAAAGCTTGCAGGGAGCTGCCTTAACAATATTCAGTGGAATATTAGTTCTAATGTCTACACAGTATCTCCAATCTCAACTAAACATGCCTTTTTTCATCATCAAAAGTAACTATAGAAACCACATCACCGCATCGATAGTGTCTATTGTAAGAAGGTTTTAACATTTTTAGGGCTTCGGGAGATGCCAACAAGAAGGAGGGGATAAACAATGGCTTTTGCTGTTACTGATTTCACTTTCGGAGGTCTGGCCATAGCGTCTGTGTCATTTAAAAGTACCAAGGTTTCCTGCAGTTTCTTCCATGTGAATTAGGGATTCAGTTCAGAGAATAGTATTCGGGAAAGGAGCTGATGCCCTGGTCATGTTGACGCCTTTAATATTATGCAGACTTGGACAAGGGATAGAGACCCTCCTCTTCGGTGTGGTCTTTGAAAGTAAAAGCAAAGTGAAACAAAGAGGCCAAGCAAGAGCCTCCTCCTGGCTCAGGGATCAGCCAGCTGGTGTCTTCATGTCCCTAACTATGAAACAGCTTAGATGACACCCAGCAGTGGTTTAAAAATTTTTTTTTGACCCAAATCTACTGCTTTTGGAGCCCCAATATGAGAAACAGATAACAGTGGAGCTGCTTGTGGGTGGCTCATTAGTGGGGAGCCCTGGACTTCTGCCTGTAATCCTTCTGCCATTTCTGGTCCCTACCAGTGTCGCTTGAGGCCTTTTGGAGGAGATAGGAGCTCAGTGCAAAGGCCCCAGACAGGCACTGATAGGGAAGCAGGTGACAGCAGTGAGAATGGAGTGCCAGGTTGGTGTGCAGCTTGACCCCGAAAGCCCGAGATGCATCTGGGGCGGACTCAGAGACCCTTGTTCTTCTGACTTCACTCTGCCAACTCACGCAGGAAGGAAGGAAAAGTGATCCTGCTGCAAGGTGATTATATAAAACCTCACATGCTACAAAACTGTGCACTAGAAAATCATGGGAAGGTCACTCCATCTTGTTACCATCCCACTGGAAAAAATAATGCCAATCGTCATAAAAATGCTAGCACTGTGAAAAGCACGAAAGCCAAGTTTAATGTCCCATAAGTAAGGACATACTATGGTATATGCAGGATTGTCCTGGAAAAAGGATGGAAGACCTTGGTAGAAGGGGGAGTAAGAAAGGGCTGGGCTGGCTCTTTCAGGAGACAAGAGCCATTCACCCACAGGCAGAATGGGGTGGGGAGTTCTTGCACAGCGGACTCCGTGGCCAGAGGTGCCTGGAGAAGAGTGTGTATATGGGCATAGCAGCGCCGAGGACTGGATTGTTCCAAGGCTTGCTGCACACAGCTGTGTAGTGTCCTTGTGTTCAGCTGTTGTTATTTGTATCACAAGACCATGCTGGGGAAAAAGTGCTGTGTATTGTGGCTTCGGCACTATTTTATATTGTTCCCAACTTACCAATTGCTTATGAGCAAATTTGTGTTACATGTTGTGTGTTGCAGCAGATCACCCAGAACCATGGGGTCTCCTGTAGGTCTTCCCTGGACTAGATGATATACAAGAAAGAGGAGCCTGTCTACTTCTGGTTCTTTAAGCTCCCAAAACCCACCTACGCACCACGTCCTCCTAATTTCAAAAAAGGAATTGCAAACTCCAAGAGTTTCCTGGACAATTAGTTGTTGGAGACTGCCACCAGTGTGTGTCCCCCTGGCTTCCTCAGTAGGCGGGCATCTTTCTGGATCCAGGCCATCAACTGTTCCAATCTGGTGTTGGGGATCATATTCCCTAGCATTCTTGTTAGGTATTCATCATCCATCCTCGATCCAACCATCATTCATTCATTCATTCATTCATTCATTCATTCATTCATTCATTCATTTTTTGGTCTTTTGGTCTTCTTAACCCCAACATCATTGCCCTGGGTGAAGAGCTCCCTGCATCAGCCACTGTGCTCACAGAAACCCCAATCCAGAGCTGAGTCAACTTCTGTTGGAAAAAGTAGATATTCAGCTAGCAATGGAACTCATGAGATTTGGACAATTAAATACCTTCATTTCCCTACCCCTTCTCCAGTTTCTCCAGCTGCTGTTTTGTGAAAATAATAATAACTTAAAAAGTGATGTTTACTACAAAGGTTTGGGATTAGAAAAGCAGTCTATCTGCAGGCAATTGGTCAATAACATAATCCATTTCTCTTTGGAATCTTTCTTTTAAGTCTCCAGTGTCAGAGCCTGGCCAGCTGTCCTATGCTGACAACATAGAAAATATTCCAGTTTATAGTCCATGCAGGAGTCATTGGCAAGAACCACACATGGGCTTTTGGTGACAATAGGGTTTTAATTGGTTTATCAAACAGGTAAGACTCCAGAAGGTGCAAGTAGAAGACTATTTTACTCTTCCCTCCTTTAATCCTGCTCTATCAGATTTTACTTCCTGGCCCTTGGATGGTTTTGCTGGAAGAGCCCATAGCTTTCCGTCATTCTCAGGTGCAAGTATTAAAAAGTCCAGTCCAATCTAAATCAACACTTACCTTGCTCATCCTCTTCCTTCTCCAGTGTCTCAGCTATGGCTGACTGTAAAATTAATCGCACAAGGTGTCATGTGCACAGCACAGTCTGTCCTACATCTTCCTCCATCCTACTCTTCTGATGCTCCTTCCTTGCCCTTGTGTGGCTTCTGTGTTTTTCAGGATTAGAGTTGAGAACAAGGAGAAAGGCAACGCCCAGTATGACTGATGTTATTGAACCCTGGGTCACTTACCTCTCTGCAACAGATTCCCAGATGCTGACTTCCATGGGGATATTCAGAGACCCACTCCCATTCTCCCCATCCTGTATTCTCTGACCCAGGAAGTGTGCTCACAGACAGACTTCTTAAGTCTTCTCCTTATCTGTGCCCCAGTGGTTTATCCTGCAAAGCCTTTGTCTTCTGAGCACTCCTTGCTCTTCCCTGCAGTTGTCTTGAGTGAGGTCCTTTCAAGATGGCGCACCATGGGCAGTGGAACAGCTGCTCTCTTGCCCCTCCTCCAGAAAAAGTACAGATTGCTCTTATTGAAGAACTTCTCTCTCTGTTTTGGGGGCAGCTCCAATCACCAGCCTCTGTGCCATACCAGACTTGAAAGGTCAGAAGCCAAGCTGCCCCAAGAATTCCCTTTGCCAAGTTCCTCTTCAGTAGCAGCTTGGGGTGAAGCTATGAATTTCTGCAGCCCTGCAAATATCCAGCTCTGGGGTGAGCCTGATGTCAAAAAGTAAATCCACTGAAGTTTGCTTCTTACAGCCTCAGACTGGGTTGGGGAACAACTTCCCAGGGGAAGGAGAGGCATAGTGCCCCAGTTCTGTAGATTGACAATTCTCTTCAAAGAAACTATCACTCTAATCAATCTCCTTTGGATTGTCATTATTATTGTCATTGTTATTATTATTTTGTATCAGCTGGAGTTGTAGGATGGCGTATGGGTTGTAGAACCAGTTTTGCTGTCTCTTGGCAAAGCCTACAGGCACAGACCTTCTCTTTAAAATGTGTGAGGGGCGCCTGGGTGGCTTAGTTGTTAAGCATCTGCCTTCGGCTCAGGTCATGATCACAGGGTCCTGGGATGGAGCCCCACATCGGGCTCCTTGCTCTGAGGGAAGCCTGCTTCTCCCGCTACCATTCCCTCTGCTTGTGTTCCCTCTCTCGCTATGTTTCTCTCTGTCAAATAAATAAAATCTTTTAAAAAAAATAAAAAATAAAAAAAATAAAATGTGTGAGCACTGGTCCTTTTTCATAACACCGGAACTTCAACAGAAACTCAAAAACAAAGAAAAGTCCCATGTAATATATGTTTTACAAAGAACTAAAAAAAAGTCAACCTTTTATTTCAACATTAAATCTTTGTCATCGTGGGGAAAACTGCTGACCACGGGAATGTCAGTGAACACTTTGGTATATAACTCTGAGATGTGTTAGCAGATCTAGATCTCGGCGAGGGGCTCGGCTCTCAAGCCTTGGCATCCCTGAGGGAGCTGGTTAGAGTGGGTCCTCTTCAGGACCATCCTCACATACTCTGAATCAGTAGGTCTAGGATAGGACTCAGCAATCTGCATGTTAAATAAGCATCCCTCTCCCCTTCTTGATTCTGGAATAGCTGGTCCTGGACCACAAGTTTAAAAAAACATCACTCCAAGCAATTCTGGTGCTCTCCAGTCCATGCTGGAGGCAGAGGTCCACATTATTCTAATCCCACACTGAGGACAAAAGGGGCAGACCAGGTGAAAAGACTGTCTGGTTCAAGTCTGACCCTTGTAAAGTTCTGCTCCTAGGAGCAGGCTCCCAGCCAGGTATCTATTGTGCTCCAGATGCTTTAAGGTCACCTAGAGCTTGCTTACAAATGAGAGCCAGAGCTCTTTCCAGAGCATTGGCCTGGGGGCTGACCCTGCACTTACCTTGGGCTGCATGTCTGCCCTCTGAGACAGTAGTAATCGTGGGTGAGGAGAGCACAGGTGCACCTACGGATAAGATTCCAGGCCTGGCAATTCCCTATCCAAAACTCCTTGTGTTTCTGGCAAAGGGAATTGTTTCCCTTTGGTTCCTTCCAACTACAATAGGATTTCTAAAATTTGTGATTTGGATTGTAGCAATTAATGTCATGGTGAAATACATGGTCTTTAAAAAAAATACCAAACTGGCTAACTCCTTAAACTAAACTGAGTTTCCTTTCAGGTAAAAATCAATGAAGAAATATTTGAGTGCCAAAATAAATGATTGCCTATTAGTTATACTAAAATTAGAAGTGTACTAATACTGCTATATTGAATTATATATTTATTTTGTTATATTATATAACTATATCTTATATAAAAAATCATTATTTTTTTTCTATTTTCTACCCAAAGCTCTCCCCAAGTGTGACATAAGCTTATAACAAACAAAAGTATATCTAACTTCCGTACTTTTTCTTTCTATTGTGAAAAGCATTTTGTTTGCCTTCTATGTGCTGTGGGAAGCTGTATGCTTAGAAATAAAAATAATCACCCTGGGATTCTAGTCATTGTATAGTCATGAGACTGGCATTTGGAACCAAAGACAGAGGCTTGTGCAGTTAGGTCTTCATGAAAGGACGCTAAGGAGATTCTCAAGTCAGAAGAAAATAGAAGGGGATACTCAGAGGAAGAAAACACTCATTTGTATGTTCCTGATACAGCACAGTATTATAGGAAAATGCTAATAACCCATAAAACTAGTAAGTAGCAAGCTAACAAGTTTTGAAAAATTAGCAGGACAAAGGGAAAAATAAAGTAGAAAATAGTAAATATGAAGAGATAAAGAAAGGAATTAAAGACAAAATACCCTGTGGAAAAAATCCATAATAACTCTTGTTAATAATAAATTCTCTCTGTAACTCCTATAACTCAACCACAACCACAATAACAACAACAACAAATGACCCAATTGAAAAATATACAAAGCACTTAAATAGACATTTCTCCAAATAAGATACATAAATGGCCAATAAGCACACAAAAAGATTCTCAACAACATCATTAGTCATTAGGGAAATGCAAATCAAAATCTCAGTATAATAATAATACTCCAAACTCATTGTGATGTTATTATCAAAAAGACAGAAAATAACCTTGAGAGGCAAGGCGGGAGTTTGGGGGGGTGGGTAGAGAAATGAAACAGGAAGGGATGGGGAGGGAGACAAACCATAAGAGACTCCTAGACTCACGAAACGTACTAAGGGTGGCTGGGAGGCAGTGGGGTAGGGATGGGGTGGCTGAGTTGTGGACATTGGGGAGGGTATGTGCTATGTTAAGTGCTGTGAAATGTGTAAGCCTGACAATTCACAGACATGTACCCTGGGGCAAATAATACATTATATGTTAATAAAAATTAAAAAAAAAAACCTCAAAAAAAAGACAGAAAATAACCAAATATCTTGACAAAGCTATGGAGAAATTGGAAGCCTGTGCATTGCTAGAGGAGATATAAACTGGTATAGTCATTGTGGAAAATGATAGAGTGATTCTCAAATAATTAAACATGGAATTACTGGATAAGCTAGCAATTCTACTTCTGAGCTTATACCCAAATGAAGTGAAAGCAGGATCACAAAGATATTTGTACACCTATTTTCACAGCTGCATTGTTCACAATAGCTGAAAGACAGAAGCAAGTCAACTGTCCATTGACAGATGAATGGATTAACAAAACGTAGTATGTACATATGATGGAATATTATTCAGTCTTCAAAAGGAGGAAATGTTGACAGATGCTGTCACATGGATGAAACTTGAAGACAGTATGTTTAGTTAAATACAGCAGTCACAAAAAAACAAATATTGTGTGCTTCTGCTTTGTATAGTCAGGGTTATCCAGAGAAATAGAACCATATATTTTCACATGTATAAGATGAGATTTATTTTAAGGAGTTGACTCATGAGACTGTGGAGGTTTGGCAAATCCAAAATCTGATGGGGGAAGCAGAAGACTCAGGAAAGGGTTTCAGTTTGAATCCAAGACAGTCTGCTAGTAAACCAGCAACAGCCAGGGTTGCAGATGAAGTCTGAAGGCACTCTGCTGGAGAATTCCCTCTTGATCAGGGGAGATCATCATTTCTTCTGTTCGAGCCTTCAACTGATTGGATAAGGCCCATCCATATTACAGAGGACAATCTACTTTACTCAGAGTCTACCAATTTAAATGGCAATTTAAATTTCATTCAAAAACACTCTCATAGAAACATCCAGAATAATGTTTGACCAAATATATGGGCAGTGTGGCTTAGCCAAACTGACACATAAAATTAACCCTCACACACTTATATGAGGTTCTCAGAGTAGTCAGATTTGTAGAGACAGAAGGTAGAATGGTGATTTCCAGGGGTTAAGGGGAGGGAGGAATGGGGAGTGAGTGTTTAATGAATACAGAGTTAAAGTCAGGGAAGATGAAATGTTCTGGAGATGGATGATGGTAATGATTGCATAACAGTGTGCAAGTACTCGATGCCATAGACCTGTATATTTAAAACTGGTTAAAATGGTAAATTTTATACTATGTGTACTTTACCACACACACAAAAAAAGGAATAGAACACTCTTGCTTACTGAGCACTGATTATACGTCAGGAATTATTATATGCACTTTTTCTTATCTGCACAACTACCAACTGGAATAGTGATATTGCCCCAATTCTCATACTCTAGGACAGAGTCAAGGTCAATAGCCAGTCATTAGTAGAGCCTACTAGAACCAAGGCCGTTCTCCCTTCAGTAAAAACATTTTACTTTACCTCATTGCTGTTTAAAAGCCTGACAGTGTGCCAGCACTTTCTAGGGTGGCCTGATAGCTGTTGGTTGGATGAGAAGCTTCCACAGGTGCAGGCCTCTTGAGCCTCAGTGAGACTCAAGGGTGTGAGATCTCTATTAATTTCACCAGGACCATGTTTCCCCAAAGTGAGACTTGATGAGTTCCTATTATCAGGGCCAATAAAGAATTTGTTAAAGTGTAGAATTCTGGCCCTGTCACACTCTCCCCAGAAATATGAATTTAATAGTTTCTGGGGGATTCTTAAGCACACTGAAGTTTCAGACTCACTGTACTAGAAGGCAGTGCAGGCTTTCCAGAATGAATGTGACCAGTGGGGGCAGCAATTAAACAGGCCAAAGGATGGGTGGATTCTTACTTGGGAATCTTACATTCTCATTGACTTTTATTTTAAAACTAGGGGTGTATTCTCATGGAGGGAATGATCTAAGGGGCAGTTGAAAATTTGGATGACAAAATTTCATTCCATTCCACCATATTTATTTATTTATTTATTTATTTATTTTTAAAGATTTCATTTATTTATTTGACACACACAGAGAGAGAGAGATAACAAAGTAGGCAGAGAGGCAGGCAGAGAGAGAGGGGAAACAGGCTCCCTGTTGAGCAGGGAGCCCGATGCGGGGCTCAATCCCAGGACCCTGAGATCATGATCCTAGCCGAAGGCAGAGGCTTAACCCACTGAGCCACCCAGGCGCCCCCATTCCGCCATATTTAATGTAGCTTCATTTAACTCTTACATGTATCACAAAGTGGAGTAAGATACAGTTCTGGCCCTCTTGTGATTCCTCTTGAGATTTAAGTCCAATAATAGGACAAGAAAATATACAATTAGCCATGTGAGAACTGTAACAAAAATGGAGGTCTGAGGGGATCACTGAGGAGGGATTGACTAAGCCATTCCATGTGGGTGGGGACTCAGAAAACATTCCACTGAAGCAGTGACTTTGGAGGATGCATAAAATATTCTACTGAAACAATGACTTTGAGGATGAATATGATTTTGTCATATGGAAAAAGGGAAAATTCCATTCCAAAAGGAGAAGACACAGGAGCCAAGATGCAGAGGGTGTTGCAGTTCACAAAGTGCTTTTCTGGACGCTTTCTGAACTTTTACATAATCATAGCCTACAGGTTTATGAGCATATTTTGTAGGTTACAAATAAGGCTGCCTTAGGTGCCATTGTTAATAATGGGCAAATTGGGAGTGGGCAGTCTACCTGTGTCGTGGTGCATACCAAAGAAGAAGAGTTCTAGGGTTTGTGAATATTTCTAGTTGAGAACTTTCTAGAATAATACCTCTCTGAGGTGGGAAGAAGAGCTGGCGCAGTGGCAAGAAATCTCCCTGGAGAAGTTCTCCTGAGATCATCTTTGTGAGATGTATATTGTATATTGTATTTTGTATATTGTGTGTGTGTGTATATATATATATATAAAGGAAAAGAGTAAAAACAGGATTAATTATTATCGCTACATAATTATAGTAAACTTTGTGAGCACCATGTAGGGTTTCCTGATCTGCCTGATCCAAGGGCGCCAGGCACTGAGTCTGAACATTGACCTTTGTAAAAATTCTTTGGGGGGACATAGCTTCCATTTCATGAAGGCATGTGGAAATCAGAGTCACTGCAGAAACTGACGGTTGTCTGAACCTCACACATGACTTTCCAACCTAAACTGTCCTGGAATGCAGCCTTCCGTTAGGTGCTGGAGAATTGTAGATTAAATATAATTCAGATGGAGGTGGAAAGAGCAGAGAAAGCTATCTTGTAGGATGTGCTTACATTTTAGAAGTATCACATAGGGACCTAATGAGGCTTTCATTGGAGAAATAATTGTATAGGGGAAGAATGCTTTGAGAAAAAGTGATTCCTCTATTTCTCTGACCTCTGGAAAAATGAAGTGAGGGCATTGGCACCTTCCCCTAAAAGGTCCCACTATTGCTGGCCTTACTTTGGCTGTGTATGGGAAAAGGAGAACAGAATTTCACAGAAGGCTATCTTTCTAGTCAAAAGAAAACCTCAAGTTTCGTCTTTTTTTTGGATAAGTAGGGGACATTATTATATATGAAATAACAAGGAACCCAAGGGGATACCACTGGGGTGTCTCAGCTTCATTGAGGACAACATTTAAATCTGTCTTAAATTTGCTTGGTTTTCAACGTTAATGTCAGATAAATGAATGCATGCTGGAAGCCTTTTGCCTATATCTGGAGAGGAGACTTAACAGGCAGGCCTGTGACTCTGTGGATTCAGCTGTGAGGCATTTGTAGTAAAAGGAATATAAAGCAACTTCTTTCTGGCGATTTATTCTGAAGCAGAATTTCAAATGAGCACCACGTAGTCCATTATATATTCCTGAATATATCTTGGGAGATGTTAAAATTTCTTATATCTTCTCAGGGGCAGTAACCTGCATTTAGCATGCTCTGAAAGTTCTGGAGAAGGCCCCCGGAAAGACTATTTGATTGTGTTGTTTGTGGATTGGTTTTAGTTTGTGTCATTCAAAATCCCTTAAATTTCCAGATTGTTCCATCCCCCACGTTTATGTGTAGAGTCTTCGGAGTATCAGAAAGGAGATGCTTTCTTCCTGTGGCAGGTGCATTGTGTGTGAGTTTTATAGAGTTGTCTGAACGGGGCACGCTGAATGATTGCATATGCAAAGAAAAAGTCCAGGCTAGGGAGGTGAAAGTCGACTATAGAGAGTTGAGTAGCAGTTCTCTGCCAACTTTCACCTTCTTAAATGACTGCAATACTTTACCTCCAGTCTTCTTTTCTTCCAAACTAGTCTCCACCCAGCTGCAGGAAAGATTTTTCCAGAAAATGTCCATCTGATCAGACCACCCCATCCCCAGCTTAGAGAATTTTGATGACTTCCTGTGTCCCTCCTTCCTCAGCGTGGGTAGTCCACAGGGCTGCAAGGCACAGAGGACCTGCCTTGTCCCTAAACTGCATCTCCTCTCACTCCTCACAAGTTATGCTTTGCAGGGGGAGGGGGAGTAGGTCACTTTCAGGCTCCTTAACATTCTATGTCTTTCACACTGTGAGTTGTGTGGTCTGTTCCATTTCCTTTGCACTGGGATGTCTTTGTTGCCCTTGTTCAACAGATAAATCTCTACCTTTTCTTTTGAGCCCTGATGTAAGCTTTTCCACTGCAAAGTACAGACCTTACTGGTTCACCCTGGGACTGCAGAGGACGGGCCTACTGCCTCTTGTGGGGCAAACACAAGAGAAGCATGTGTTAGATGGATGAAGTGTCACCTCTGATAGGTCCACCTGCCACAGTTAGTTTTCTTGGCTTCCACTGCACTTTGTCCAAACTCCATTAGCCCTTACCATCCACTGCAGATCTGCTGCACATGAACTCTGAGCTCCTAAAGGGAAAGGGCACATGGAAGTATCTATTTCTGGTGCTCATGTAGAGCTTGCCCCAAGGTTGGCCGGGGGTAATAATGAATGAATAAGTGGACACTCTTTACCCAAAATGAGTAGTAGGTAAAATAGTAAAGCCAGTTACAGTTGATATTTTCCTACTTCCTGTGAGTAATCAGCTCCTTTGCCAACCATTTTCCAAAAACCCTACACTCTTTCCAACAGGGTTTCTCTCTGATCTGCACTTTTCCAGATCCCTCCATTTTACCATCAATAAAACTTAAAAGATCTCTAATCTAACCCTCCGTCCTTACTTTATGGTTGGGAAAACCAATGTCCAGCAAAGGAGAGTGATTTACTCAAGTACACACTGGGAAATAATAGGACCCAGATCAGACCCTCCTTCTCCCACTCATAGTCTGGGTCCTCTTCCTACACCTTGCCCAAAGTTGCTGCTGTCCAGTCACTGAGGTCCTGCAAGGGGCCAAGCTTCCCAAATTGGTAAAACACCCAAAGATGCCTTTAGTTCAATATGCTTTGTCTCCAAGGTAACACCTTCATTTTAATGGGGACCTTCTGTATCTTAATACCTGGGTTCCTGGCATATAGCAGATCATCAATAAATGTTCCTCAAATATGAATCATGGCAGACTAGAGGGTTTGAGTTTGAAAAAGGGTGTGGGTGGGGGTAGATTTTGGTAGGGAAGATCGGAAAACTTTTAGCAACTATATTCGTCATTACAGCAAAGATAAGTTGTAAAAATGTATAATAGAAATTGTATTTTGCAAATCTATGTGTTATCCTTCCTTGGATTCCAGTCAAGTATAGTGCTTGGGAAGGATGATTTCTAAGGCTTATAAATCACACACACACACACACACACACACACACACACACACACACACACTCTTACTCACTCACTCACAACACAGAAAATGAACTTGGTTCCTTAGGTCCAGGTCATTTGTTACTCTGGGTTTGAACTTGACAGGCATCTCATGCTCCAGGAGCAACTTCATCCTCTTAGTGGCTTGGAAATGACATCCTACCTTCTGGACTCATAGGTCAATGAGAAGAACCTCATTTCCTTTTTTTGCAACAGTAAAAAGCTAAAATTCAGACATTCATTCTTAATTTGCTAAGATTTTGTAGATTTTTAGATGAACAAGGCTGAAACCATCCTTTCTAGGAGAAAAGATTATCATTTTAGGGAAGCTGCCAAGACCTCTGCCCTGAGCTGCAGGGCTGAGCAAGTTCACAAGGATGGTGGCACCCTCACTCTCCTCCTAGAAGGAAGGGGCTGAATCTTGGGTGCAAGAAGCTGTTAAAAAGGGTCCTGTTTGGCGGTCTTGGATGTATTTAGCCCACACATATGATTTGTTTGGAAGAGACTATACCCAAGGGGTTGTGGCAGGAAGGGGTGGGAAGGAAGAATTTGAATTCCTTTGGGTTGGGGCATTACCCTTCCAGTTTATCACAAAGCCCACCTCTCCCTACTTATAGAGTTGCCTGTCTCCCCAGGAATGTGCATTTTTGAATGGAGGCTTCTTTAAGTAGCCTTCTTTAAGTAGCCTTCTTTAGTCCATAAAGTACTTTTGTGTTAAACATCAGATAAATTGCAAAATGGGTATTTCTTACCCAGGGTGGCCACAGTGCTGCTTCAGGGCAGGTGGCTGTGGGAGTGGAGCGATGTCCAGTTCCCACTGTCCCCAACACCTACTCCTGCAAGGAAGCCTACTTGTGACTTCCACTGCGACAGGCAGACTCTAAGATGTTCGTCAGTGATCTCTACCTCCTAGTATTGACACTTGGTGTAATTCCCTCCTCTCAGTCTGTTTCTAACCATAGAGTATGACAAAGGTAATGGGATGGCATCAGGGATTACGTTATAGAAGATGGTAACTTCCATCTTCCTGTAGATTCTCCCCCATCTGGCTTGGACGAAGCAAGCTGCCATATTGGTGAGGCCCATCTGACAAAGGAAATGAAGGTAACATCTGGCCAGCAGCCAGCAAGAAAGGAAGCCCTCAAGAACTGAATCCTATCAACAACCTTGTGAATGAACATGGCAGTAGATTCTTTCCCAGTCAAGCCTTCAGATAAGACCCCACTCATGGCCAGACACTGTGACTGTTATCTCACGAGAGATTGTGAAGCAGAGGTACCAGCTAAGTCATGCCCAATTTTTGACCCACAGCGACTGTGAAAGAATGTGCATTGTTCCAAGCTGCTAAGTTTAAGGTAATTTGTTATGTACCAATAGATGACTAACACATCCATTTTAAACTTTCTGACTCTTTCTATGTGGCTTAGATCCCTGGGTCTTCTTGCACTTGATCCAGCCAGCACATGCCTTGTTTCCAACAGGAACATGAAAAAGCACATGTATTGTTTCTGTTTTCCAATATTATTCGTGGGTGACAAAGAAGGAAGATGTTACAATCTGGCCCACCTTATGGACAGGGAGTTGAGAATAGGCTTGGGAACAGAACCATAAACATTGTCCATGTGATGCACTGTCTGCTTCGCTGGGATGACCAGAAACAAAACAACTTCAGACTTTGAGACTGTGGGCTTCGCCGTATCTGAATACACGAGGCATCTGCTGAGATCAGGAAGAGCCAATAAATGATCAAGCAGGGCTTAGCAGCTAACCATCACACAGTAGTCCATCTGCTAGGCAAGATTGCTGTAGCATGTTTACAGTAGTTACAGTGAGAAAAATCACTCTTTGGACTTGATGTATGCTATCGTTCATATATATATATATGTATGTATTTTTACCGAAAGCAATCCGGGCATGATATTTAGCAATGCTACAAAACAGACTGTCAGCGGAATATAACTCAGATGCGATATGCTTTATCTTGGTACTGACAAGTAGCTCTCTGATATTTTTTTTTGAGGAAAAAAATTCAAGAAAACAATGAAGATTTCCTATATAGCTGCAGTATGCTTATTTAAATGCTTTTAAAAGATTCACAGAATGTTTTTGCCTTATAAGTATTGAATCCTAAAGAGTATTTACCCTATTCTTTGCTTTCATAGAATGTTAGTATTGTAAAGGGACTTTGAGATTTTCTAATGGAAACTTCTCATTTTATAGTTGGGGAACCAAGGTCACAGAGCAGGGGTCTGGCTTTTCTCTGTATCCTAAAGCAGGTTAATGCAGAGAGGGGACAAGAAACAGCTGGGCATGTCAAGTATCTTGATTTAATCCTTCTGACAACCTAGTAGGTACTATCATTATCCCCATATTTCAGATGAAAAAAAAAAAAAAACCAAGTCTCAGGGAGGTTAAGTAACTTGTGCTATGCCACATAGCTCAGAAGAGAGAAACAGCTTATATTCAAATACAACTCCTCCTGACCCCAGAGACTCAGGGCCATGAAACTATACTATCTCCTGGCACAGAATTCCCAACTTTTGTTAAATACCCTTCTCCAAAGACCTAGCTGATATCTAGAAAATAATTTTTTTTTCTCACCAGAAACCTTTGATAATAAGCTGATTGTATAGAAAAATAGGAAAGGGATTAAGCTCATCACTTGCAATTACTTTCTTACTTTCAATCTTAGTTTCCAGTTTGCATATATCAGTTAACTTTTTGCTTCATAGCAAATATTCCACAACTTGGCAGCTTAACCCAAAACCCATGAATAGGGAGTGTGTAAAGGGAAAGAGTCCCAGAAAGTGGGGAGTGAAGCTTCCCTGACCTTCCTAATGTCTATGTGCAGTTACTTATTAGGCTTCTCCAACTTGACCCACAGACTTCCTACTCTGTCTCTTCAACTCTTCAGTGTGCTCAAAGTGCCCACGTGACGCTCTCTCCAGAATATGCACCTTCTGAATCCTTTATTTCAGAAAAGTGTGTCATCATCCACCCATTCCCTAAGGTCAGGAATCCTGGAGATTTCCGGACTCTATTCTCACATTCATCTCTATGTCCTTTCCTTTCCTTTTTTTTTTTTTTTAAAGATTTTATTTATTTATTTGACACACAGAAAGAGAGATCACAAGTAGGCAGAGAGGCAGGCGGGGGGGGGGGGGAAGCAGGCTCCTCGCTGAGCAGAGAGCCCGATGTGGGGCTCGATCCCAGGACCCTGAGATCATGACCTGAGCCAAAGGCCGAGGCTCTAACCCACTGAGCCACCCAGTTGCCCCTCTATGTCCCTTCCTTAACCAGCGGGAGTGGAGGACCTAAAATTCAGACTCGCTGTTATGTGCTGCCTTGACATCTGGTAGAATCAGGAGAGCCTCGAATGGCTTAGCCGTTTGTTCTGCTCCCAGTTCTGCTCCCGCAGATAAGGTCCCCTCACTAAACAGTGCTCTTTCTCATGGGACCAGACTCAGTTGCTGCTTATCCCTGAATGACAGGTTTTATCTCTGTGCAGGCCCATGGAATTATTCAAACAAGCCCATTACATCCTCCCATGGGAACTCAGGGGGCCCCCTCACCCTACTGATACTAGAAAATCTGCCTCTCACGCCCTCTGCTGGGGTAATCCGTTCCCAAGGGCGACTCCATGTGCCGGGTATGGTGTGCAGTGGCCTCGTCCCGGGTTGTAAACATATGTGACTAATAGACTGCCGTCTGTCTCATCTGTGGCCCAAGGTCAGCTGTTGTGTGTTTGGTTTTCCTACAACTAGGGCAGAAATCCTTCCATCGGTGATGGGATGAATGGGAGACGGTAAAACACAGGTCTTTGGAATCTTTCCTCCAGTGACCCCTCTTCTCTGTACCTTCTTCTCCATTCACACGGTCACGGTCTTTTTTCTGGCCCTCATCATTTTTCACTGGATCATCACAGAAACTTATTAACTGGTCCCCTTTCCTGAATGTCCTTCACTGTACTCTCCACACTGCAACCAGGTTATCCTTCTAAAATCCAACCTTGAAGACATTATTTTCTTTGCTTAAAGTCCATCAATGGCTTTGTCTGGCTGTCAGGGTAGAAATGAAATTCCTTAGTTGACCATGGCTTTCTCTGGTCTGGCCTCAGCTTTCCTCCCTAGTCTTTTGATTTAATTCTAGAACTCCACTACCTACGTGCTCCCCCATCCCCCCTAGGGCTTTCTCTCCTGACCTTTGGGCCTCTCTGGTTTCAGACATGAGCTCATCCTTGTGGTCAAGACTCTTCCCTCTCTACCGAAGTTTTGCAGGTCTCAGGATACTCCTCCAGGAAGGCTTCTCTGATCACCTTTCAGCAATTGGGGTGTTGAGTTCTGAACTCTGACTCACACCCACGCTTACTTCTTCTAGAGTATATGCTTGTATTCTAGTTATCTCTTTACTTGCCCTTCTTTCCTGACGGACTATAACCTCCGTTGCTGACGGAACCCTCTGGAATGTAGCAAGCATTCAATACATAATGGTGAATTAACGAGTGAATGGAAGTTAAATAAGTTCCAGTGCCAATGAGTAGCTTGTTTTCATTCTCATGTGTGAGATGCAGCTTCTTATAAATCGGTTTTGTAAGAGGTTTAATGTTCTTTCTTTGCAAGTTTTTTTTTCTTTATCATTTCATGTTCATATTAACCTGATTTCAGAAGAAACTGTTTAGCACAATTCTATTTTAAGAACACAAATTCATAGGGGCAGGAAATGAGAAATCGCTCTTTGAAATGCTCTTGGGAAATTTCAGTCTATGCCTTGTGTTGTTTAAAATAAAATAGCTCCAGACCAGGATATAGAATAGGAGGCAAAATGAAATCTTGCCCTATAACATTATTTCAGATAAAAAGGAAAATCTTCTTGTAACAAATGAACACCCTAGGACCTCTAAATTGACTTGTTAAAGGGATTTCTTTTTTTAAATAAATATCTGGTGAGAAATGTTATAAGTTACCTAGAGAAACTCAGACTGGCAGAGGATGGATTCTCAATTCCTGCGGTGACAGAGCCCTTGAAAAGAGAGCTCTAAACCAGAGAGGCAAGAAGAGGGCTTTCGTGCACATTTGTGTCTCACCTTTCTCTTCTTTTCTAAGCCACCAGGTCATTTGGCATGGTGGTGACCTGATGGGATTCTTTTTTCTGTGTTTCTTCTGTTTGGGGTATGTGTCTGTGGGAGGGCAGATTTTCCTGATTGGAAGAGTTAGTCTTTCCGAGGTAAGATGACAAAGGTCAGGGTTAGGTTATTTTCTATGATTAGTTCTCTCTACTCAGGCAGCTTGGATAAAGAAGAGATGTGAGTCCATCCTTGTTAAAAGGATTTCATAAGTAGCGCTTACTGTGGGCAGGACCCTTCTCTGCACTTTTTAAATAATTTACTCATTGCATCTTCATGACTCTGAGTCTCCCTATTTTACAGATGGGGAAGTTGAGACACAGAGAGGTTGAGCCATTTGTCCAAGACTGCACAGTTAAGATACACATGGTGTTTGAGCCAGATAGTCTGGCTACAGAATCTAGGTGCTCCACCACAATAGTAGGGAAGGAAACTTTGTTATCTATTGGGGTTTAAATAATTGTCTTTAATCTTGACAATACATGAGAGACATCTTACCCCTATATTATAGAAGAAAATATGGCTCAGAGGTCCTAGGAGAGGGTGTTCAGTGGTAGAGCTGGACTGAAATCTCAGGTGTGTCTCATTCTCAAACCCCTGTGCTATCCTGTGCTGCTACTGTGCAACCGTCCTGTGCCCCCTGGCTCCAAGAAAGAGCCCTTCCTTTCTTTCAGCATGACTGTGTAAGCAGTGAGGGTGTTTCGGATTTGCCTGGCATGTGTCCATCCCATGCCGGCTGATCCTCACGGATTCCTGAGGCAGAAAGAGGGGGTCCTGCTCTTCAGTCTCACAGGTGAGCAAATCCTTGAATTAAAAAGGAAAGTGACTTGTTCAAGGTCAAAGAAGGTGGAGACAAAAACAAATGCACATTTTCTGACTTCAAGCCCAGTGCAATTTCTGCTTTTTCCCAGCTCCTTCAGAGCTGTTGAGTGACAGCGGAGTTGAGTGATCTTGAAAAGCCAGTAGATTGTTCGACAATTTGCTTTCGACAACATCTTGAGAGCTAAATTTGAGGGGGAAGGTTCAGAAAGGTAACTTTGAGCTTCTTTGTTCAAAGGAAGGAACAGAGAGACAAGTTTTTCAGATCCTCGAGTGATTGACTTGCGGGAAAGAAGTTGATTTTGCTAAACTTTTCCAAAGTTGTCATCCAGCCAAGTCATTCTCAGTAATACTAACTCAGACTCCTCTCACCCTGCCTCACGCTGTGCGGGGAAATTAGCAAGGAGTATTGGAATTCTTATCTTTGGATTCTTCACTATCCCCAACACAATTTTGAAGGCTCTTATGATTTTTAGAGGCTACCTTCTCAAATGGCAATAAACAGCCCCACTGAAGACAAATCCCATTAAATTATCTCAAAAGCCGTAAATTAAAAAGTGTTTGGGGGGGTACGATCTGACGGGAAACCCTTGGGTGCAGATCCTAGCCACTGTAAATTGAGCCTTGGCTTCACTTTGACATCCAAACATCCAATCTGAGCATCAGCTCCAAATCTGCCCGACCACCAAGCTCAAAGTCAAATTAAAACTTCAGAGCTGTTGTTCCATTGCATGGGCCAATCTCTCCCTCGGTATCGTCTCTCAAGGACCCTTTTACTCCTTAGCCTGGTCAGAAAATCCAGTCTTGGACCTGCTGAGGGATTTTGCTTCCAGGATGGCAAAACAGATTTAGACGGAAGGAAAGACACTCTGATTCTTCCACGCTGGGATGGACCCAGATTGTGGATTGGGAGGCAAGAAGGAAGCTGAGGGGAACGCCAAGTCGTCACTTTACAAAGGAGTTTGGGGCTCAGAGCAGAAAAAGGCCACATGGTGATGGAACACAAGACGACAGAGCTGGGTTTGGATCACGACTCGTGCTCACCCCGTGACTTTGAGCAACAGGTCCCCTTGGTGCCTCACTGTCACGTCTTTCAGATGGAAATAAACACGGATTTGAAGGAGACAAGTGTACAACGTGATGTCTGACTGTGTAAGGTCAGAGAGAGGCTCCGTTGCAGCTCTGGACCCTGAGTTCGGGCTGTGGGGCTTTCCAGCCACGGCTCGAGGGACCCGTGACCCACCCTGGAAAGCAGCCCCTCCTCCCCCCGGCCCCCGTTCCTTCTTCGCTACTTCTTGCCTTTGCAGCCATAATCAAGCCATTTTCTCTCTTGGAGAAGAGCTAAGCACGTATCATTTTTCTGTTCGTCGTATGCACCTCCAGTGAAGCCCAAGTTCTCACAAGCATCTGAAGCCAGAACTCTTCCCCCTAAAGGGCTGGCCTGTGGAGATGGTGGTCTCCAGGACAACCGGGCCCGAGAAAGCCTCCCAGCGTGTGGCTCGGGCAAATGCACCTGTTCTTAATTAGCATGAACAAAAGCAATCCTGGCAGCAACAGGCAAAGCCCGATAGTGTCAATTCTGGATGAGGTTAACCCTTCTGTGCTCTTTACTCCAAAAGGTTGGGGAAAAAGCAAGCTCAGCCGGGCTGTCTCCACGGCCGCTGCTGGGCAGGTGGGTGCTGCCACCAGCTTCCCTCCCAGAGCCTCCGCCCTACCCCTCGTGGGCAAGCTTGTCACCGGCCTCCCGCTGAGAAAGGCCAAGGCCCTCCACCCCCCTTGCAAAGCCCTCCCTGGAGCATCGTGCAATGGCCACACCTGGTCCCATGCCTCATCATTTACAAAGCACCTTTGGCTTCATGTCCTTTCTTCTCGACATGTGAGCTATTCTGTTTTTTTTTTTGTTTTGTTTTGTTTTTACAGCCACGGGAAGCCAGTTTACAAAGATCACGGGTTTTCAGGTGGTTCTGAGAGCAAGAACCGGCAGAGCCGGGATCTGGGCTCAATGAATGAATACTAATTCCAAGTCCTCATTTACAGCTCTGCTCTCTGAGCCTCTGCTGCCCCTTCCTACCATATGATAGTAGGAGTCAGTGGTTTATCCATGAAAGTGACCTGGTTTTGTTCCAGGGTTGGTGGACAGACACAATGACTTTTTTGAGAAACAGTCCCCTAGGTGCCTTAGAGTCATTTGGGGAACTTATAAAAATAGATGGGTCAGACCCCATCAGAGACCAATTATATAGGAGTCTTGGAATAGACTCTAGCTCTGGTACTTTCTAAAATGCCCCGGAGGGTCTTAATCCATTGCTGGGGCTCAGATGCACTCCAACAACCCTCCTAACTCTGAGAGGCTATGATTTTTGAGGTAGGGGAGGGGCACTGGCCCTAGGATGTTGGGAGGGACAGAGGTCTGGGACTCATTTCATCTTTAGAGCACTAATACTATTCCATTTTGAACTCTGTGTTGGCACATTTCCCAGGTCCCTTACCTTGTGTTCAGCTAATCCATCAGCATAGAAGTTAGGCAGGGCTTGCTTTTGTTGTCACATGTTCTTTTTCTGTCTAGTAAGACTTGACCCATTTTTTATCAGGAAGGAAGTGCAGGGCAAGGTTTATGCAGGGGTGTTCGCCTCCTTTCAAGGTCATGAAAGCTTGGAGAATATAAGGAAAGTTACCCAGAGTCTCTTGAGGGAAAGAACATGCAAGTATTGGGGTGCCTGGGTGGCTCAGTGGGTTAAGCCTCTGCCTTCGGCTCAGGTCATGATCTCAGAGTCCCGGGATCGAGTCCTGCATTGGGCTCTCTGCTCAGTGAGGAGCCTGCTTCCTCTTCTCTCTCTGCCTGCCTCTCTGCCTACTTGTGATCTCTCTCTGTCAAATGAATAAATAAAATCTTAAAAAAAAAGAACATACAAGTTTAGATACATACTTATGTAATTATTCTGTAATATACAATACATAGTGCATGTGATACAATATCTAATCATAGTGTAAGTATACAAGCATATCTCATTGTACTTCACTTTCATGCACCTTGCAGATACTGTGATTTTTAACAGGTTGGTTTGTGGCAATGCTGCTTTGAGCCAATCTACTGGCACCATTTTTCCAAACAGCATTCACTCACGTAATGTCTCTGTTATACTTCAGTAATTCTCACAATATTTCCAACTTCTCCATAATTATAATAGTTGTTATGGTGATCTTTGATCAGTGATGATGAGTCACTCAAAACTCCGAGGATGGTTAGAATTTTCTAGCCATAAAGCTTTTTTTAATTAAGGTGTGTACATCTTTTAAACACAATGCTACTGAATACATAAGAGACTATAGTATAGCATAAACATAATTTTTATATGCACTGGGAAACCAAAAATGTATTTGAATTTGTGATATTTGCATTATTGTGGTGTTCTGGAACTGAATCTCCACGTGTACACACACACACACACACACACACACACACATATGCATGCGCGCACACACACACACACACACACACACACACATTGTTTGCATACAGCTCTGGGTGTCCTGAGAAGCTCCAAGGTCATTGGTTCTCCAACTTCAATAAGCAGGCATCAGAATCACTTGAAGGGCTCAGTTACACACAGATTTTTCGGTCCCACCACTAGGATTTCTGCTTCCTTGAAGGTCTAGGGTTGGGCCTGAAGCTTTGCATTCCGAACAAGTTCCCAGGTGACGCTGGTGTTGCAGATTGGAGGACACTTGGAGAAATGATGCCCTCAGAGAGTAGCCTCTTTCCTCGTCTGACCCTCCTCTCTTGCAGGTCCGTGAGTTCAGGTGCAAAGAGATGTCACACAGCAAGCTCACGGCACAGCTGGCAAGGTCAAGTCCTCTCCATTTCAATCCAGTGTAACTCCACTCACCTGCCACAAGCCAGGGGAATAAGACAAGATCTCTGCCACTGACTTAAAGATCCATGAATAGTAACACTGCCACTGAGAATGTGACTGTTGTCCAAAGAAATTAAGAGTGTTATTGAATCATCTTTATAATTTGGGCTGGGGTGGGAAAAAGGCACTCTGTGAGGGCTTGGGGGAAGCAACTGTGTTGAGCTTCCTTTCCTCTAGAAGGAAGAGGGGAAAGAAGTTCCAGCCCCTGAATGTCTAATAGTGTCCATGCACTGCTCACTTCCTCGTATGCATTTTGTTGTTTAGCCTTATGGACTTCTCACAACAATGGATGATATGATAGTAAATTTACACAAGAGGAAATCACATACTGTGTTCTTTCTAGGATTGCACTGTGGATAGAAAAAAAACACCTTTGTAATCTTGTTCTGGCTTCATGTTTATATGCAAATGTGTCTCATTCACAAGGACAGCTGAGTACTTTAGAAAGTCGTTACTAGATTTCTGATATTCCAAACAGAAGACACCATTCCGTTAGGCTTGCTTCCATGGGGGTGAGATGAATTGATCATGAGTGGCGGGTAACAGGTGGGGACTGCTGGCCCACCGGGAGAGCCTCCTTCTCACCTGATCCTCTCTACCCCGGCAGCCAGGGTACAGGT
The DNA here is from genome assembly GCA_028646535.1 of Procyon lotor. Classification (NCBI taxonomy): domain Eukaryota; kingdom Metazoa; phylum Chordata; class Mammalia; order Carnivora; family Procyonidae; genus Procyon; species Procyon lotor. The sequence continues at coordinate 108,480,200 of CM053610.1, forward strand.
GGGCCAGAGATAGTAGTGAAAAGACACGGGAGGCAAATATATTTGGTACACGGTCCGCATGTTCATTTCATGGGCCAGGAGGCGGGGACAGCCGTGGAAAGCCAGCTCCCTGGAGGAGGAGTAAACAGAGTCTCTGAGGGATTGCAGTTGAAATCACAGATAGTAGGTTTGGGGGAGAGAAGACAGGACGCAGACCAGAGCAGGGGAAATCAGCCTCGCCAAAGGTGTTTTCCTCTGTCGTCCATGATAAGTAAGGACAGCCCAGGGCTCTGTCACCCCAGGTTTGGCAGAAGGAAATTATTCTGTGCTTCGGTTTGGGGTTTTTTCTAGGTGTTGAGGACTGAGCCTGGCCTCTCACTATCAGAAAACTTGAGGAATAACAAAGAGAGTTGCTGATCCCTGAGAGCCAGCACACCGGGCTGCTTATCCTGTTCTGCCCCAGATTCGACGCGTGACTGTGGGCAGGTCAAGCCACTTGGAGAACTTCAGTCCCAGTTAAGCTTATCTCTGAAGACCTTACAACTCTGGACCTCCACGGTGCACTAAGATCGAGCAGGGAGGTCCAGGGAGGAGCAATGGAGAGTGAAGGGGGTGCCCCAAGAACAGTGTGTGCCTCTGAATTCAGCTGACATTACAGGCAGTCGCCAGCCAGGCCCGTGTATCCATGCAACTAGAAAGGGAGCAGACGCCGGCATCAGCAAGGTGAGTGTGAAAACCCCTGCCACCTGTAAGCAGCCTATGTGATCTCACTTATCTTCCTTTTTTTTCTCCCTTGTGAGAGGAGAATCCTGCAAAATTGAGATAGTAAGCTCCTACTGTTTAGAGCTGCTTCTAGGGTTGGATGAAATAGATAGACACACATCGTGCACAGTGCCCAGCAGAAGACCAGGCGTTCCCAGCCCCTGCTTGGGATGTTGTGCTGCTAGTCTTTGCGGTGTGATGCACCAAGAACCTTCCTATACCCAGTACTGCTCTTCCTCTTTCTGCTATTCTTCCTCTTACGACTCCTCGACATCGAATTAGGGGACACGAATAAAGTGATGAGTCAGAAATATTTCCTGCCTTTTGGAAGCCCTAAACTCTGCCTGGGGTGTCAGACAAGTCTCCTTGGGGAAGCTGCCTTCAGGCCCAGTGGATCTGGACTCGCCTGGATTTGGACTTGAGTGATAAAGGCATTCCAAGAGGGGGGGAGAATGCACATCTGCTCAGAAGTCACCTCTACTCACAGCCTCCTGAGCACACCCCTGAGTTATGTGTAGTCCCGACTGCCTTCATTGTGATGACCCCATTCTAATCTTCCCGGATTTCAAATGCTTCAGCCGGGCCCCTCTTCGCACATAGCATTCAGTTGAAGTCACTTAGAGGAAGCAGATAAGTAGGTCAGTGGTGTTACATAGATCTTGTTTATTTCTCTGCTGCCTGGGCTCTTTGGTTAGTCAATTATTCCCCGTGGAGGAGCCCACGGAAAGAAGTTAGGGTCCCCAAAGAGGGTTGGGTTTTGGGCCAACTCTCCGGCTGCCCTTCCATGAGTCAGGTGGGTACTGGGTGGCGTGGAGATGACACACATGTTCCTGGTTAGACGCTCTCCACTCTGGTTTCATCGTTACATCTCTGGGGTCTTCAACAATCTACTTTGGGAGCCTTCACTTAGTTCGTGTATCCGTGTGTTCACTCAAGAGGCACTTACCAGGTACCTGCCAGCATCACACCATTTATTTAGGAGGGTGTAGTCCCCGCCTCCAGAGAACCGACAGTCTGAAGGAAAAAGAAAAAGAAATAATCATAAAATAGTGTGAAAGCCGTGTTGAGAGATGCCCGTGTTGCTCTGAGTCTCCAGAAGGGGGCGCCTAACCCAGACTCATAGGGCGGTGGAGGAGGGGAGGCTCAGAGGCGCCTCCTGGCCCTTGATCAGTTCACCAGGATAGGATCTCCTCTCGCAAACCTGGCTCCAGGCTCCAGGGTTAGACTTTGTTAGGACAGCCCACCAGATGGGAGATGGGACTGCCTCCTCCTGCCTCCTCCTGCCTCCTCGGGTGACCGCCTCCTCATTCCTCTGCCCCCCGAGCCTTGATTTTTTTTAGCTGTAAAAAGCCCACATTGAACATCATTGTTGACCCCTCTGACCCTGGTTTCTTTGAAACCGTGGTTTTGATCATTATTTTGCTCTTAAGAGAAACGGCTGTATGATTTCCGTAGGACTGTGAATTTTTTCCTCAAAATGTCCCTTTTGCGTCCTAGTGAGAAGCTGGCCTTGAGGTGGATCCTGACCATGTTCACAGTCCTCTGTCACTTAGTCTTTGCTAAGGGGCAGACTGGTCTTCAGAAGCCAACGAAGGGATCTGAGTCCAATGGAATTGCACCTTGTGAGGGCTGTGGGCTGTCTATTTAAAAATGATGAATTAAATTTAATGAATATTCCCTCACTAGATTTCTATCCCTATTAAGTATTTTGCAAGATTTTTATTACTTGCTAAGAATCTAAGTTATTTCCTTTCATTTTTCTTGCAAAGGATGAGTTCAATATTTCAGCTGCTCTCATTTATTGTTAATTCTCTTTCCCCACTCATTTATTTGAAGACCCATTTTTCTCTGTGGTTTATCTTTTTCTCCCCTAAAGTGTTTATAAAATCCTTTCTAGCTCTTCTACCACTTTAAAAAATTACCCATCCTTTTTTATTACCTGAATCTTTCTGGTTTGGCCTTTAGCTGAGCAATAATCAAATTCTCTCCTTTATTCTTCTCCTTTTTCATGACTAAACTTCTTTAAACTTATAATTTTCTAACTCTCTCTGCTAAAGCTCTAATGACAGTTTCTAATTTTACTCCGGATGGGATGGGACCAAGACTCCATTCAGTTTAATGGAAACTTTCACTGAGCACCTATTAACCAACGTATGTGAAGTGACTGGCACAGTGCCAGGCATACAGTAAGCACTCAATTTTTGCCTGTGTGGTTATTGTTCTTTCCAGGCACTGTGCTTGTTGAGTCTCAGTTATAAAGATGGACAAGAAATGGTCCATGTCTCTGCTTAAATCCTGACAGTGACTCTCCATCCCCTCCCTGGGAAGTTCAAGTCCTTGAGGAGGGACCCAAGGCTGTAAGTGATCTGATCTTTGTCTTCCTCTTGACCTCTAGCATAACTTACCATCTCCAGAGCCACAGGCAAGCACAGACGTGGCGTGGAGATTCAGCTTTATGAGACTTTGCATGTAGTTGGGATTCAATCATGGAATGTTTTCTTTCCATCCCTTTCGCCCAGCACTACTTCCTCTCCGAGTCCTGTCCTGATGCTTGTTTTCCTGCCAGAATTCTTTCTTTCTTCTTCAGTGCTCTTTTCTTTTTCTGTTCTATTTTCCAAACCTTCTATACTTCTGTTCTGATACCGTATTATGACTGTTTCTTTCTTTCTTTTTTTTTAAGATTTTATTTATTTATTTGACAGAGAGAGAACACAAGTAAGCAGGGCGGCAGGCAGGCAGAGAGAGAGAGAGAAACAGGCTCTCTGCTGAGCAGGGAGCCCGATTCGGGGCTTGATCCCAGGACCCTGGGATCATGACCTGAGCCGAGGGCAGAGGCTTAACCAACTGAGCCACCCAGGCACCCGTATTATGACTGTTTCAAAGTTTCTCTTTCTCTCTGCTAGACTTTTTTGCTGCTTGAGAACAGGGCTTTACCTTACTCTGATCTGTATCCCCAGTTCCCAACTTGCCACTCAGAAAATTTTGTCAAATTGATGATAATACAGGGCACATTTAGAGTTTTTGTTTTAGAAGTAATGATGAAGTGATCGAATGACCTGGAAGAGAAGGAATTCTTTATCGAGGCAGAGATTTGGGAAGATTTCCTGAAAAGACACAATGTTTATAACCAAACCGTGAATGAAGAGCAAAATTTCAGTGGTGCAACTTCACGGCGTGGGGCATGCCAGATGGAGGGACTACCTGTGTAAAAAAAGAAGGCAAAAATGGTAAAGTTCTCTTTTTGCTTTTTGGATCATAGTGAGGCTTTTTGTGTGGCTGGAGCAGGCATGTTTAGCGGGACAAGGATGATGTCATTCATGCCTTTATTCCTTCCACAAATATTTGTTGCAAGCTCTCTCTGTTTCTTAGAAGGCTAGAAAGATAGGCTGACTCACAGAGGGCCTCTTGAATATTAGGCCGAAAAGTCCCAAGGACTGGGGAGAGGAGAAACTGAGCCAAGGGTTGGGAGGCTGTCTTTTCTGAAGAACTGACTGGCTTAATTTAGTCAACATCCCTTGCTAACTTGAGCTTGGAGCAGGCCCAGCTTTTGGCAGTGGTGTCGTAGGAAGAAGAAGGTAACCGGAACTTTGTCTCAAGAAGCTCTCATTCCCATGCTCTCTCTCTCCATTTTAGGTAGCCCTCTGTTGTAGTATTATGTACCTCTCTCCTTCATAATCTGCTCTCCTGGGGCATTCATTAGCCTTCAGGGATAAACTCGGTGAGGATTCTAGCCACTCTGTCCTCCTTCTAAACCAGATCTGACTTTATGGAATGAAATACATACTTTGCTCCCTGAAAACAATCAGCAGGTGAGAAACCCACAGACTTGTAGCTGTGTCTTTTTTCCAGGCCCCCGAAACCCCAGGCTCTAGGTGGCTTCTTTTCTAGGGTAGACCTTGGTCTGATACATGGGCTGGAAAAAGAGTGTGATGTTGCTTTTGAAAGGACTCGGGAATAATGGGCAGAATATTTTGAGGATATCCACCCCACATATCCAACTCCAAGTTAAACTGGTTATGATCACTTCAAGGCATATTCTTTTTTAAAATATTGGGTGGCGAGACCAGCAATGTTTCTCCTGAAAGCTCCTGAATGGCCTATCAACACAACTGCTAGTTAAACAGGCGTGGAAAATAATCTCCCTGAAATGGCAGCTGCTACAGGTGAACCAGCCACAAATTTAACCCTTCTGGATGTTATGCAACCAAAAACTAAAACATGAACCTGGGCTAAGGAGAATTATACGTCCAGTCAGTCCTTTGACATTATTTGGTGAAGATGTTCTGTGCACGGCACGGATCGCGTGTTACCCAGGCACACCAGCCATCTGGACTGCACAGAGGCCTCCCAGGCCTGTCTGGATAGCTCTTTTGACCCCACCCTTTGAATCTAGGCTGGGCCTGGGACTGCTGTCCCATGGGATCTGGAGGAAGTAATGTTCTTGGGCTTGGAGTCCAGGCATTGAGAAGACTTGGAAGCTTCTATTTCCTTCCTCTTGGAACCCATTGTTTTGGAAGCCCTGGGCTGCTGTGCTGGGGAAAGCAGGTGAGGAGAGGAGACCCTGAAACTGTGAAGAGGGCCCATTTGTTCCAGTTTCCCAGAGGACTCCCTATTAGCCACCAGGGGACTGAAATAACATAAGACCCTAAGCAAGCGCCGTGGAACTTCCCATTGAGCTCAAGCTATAGAACCATGAGCTTTAATGATAAGGTTGATGTTCTGAACGGCAGTTTTAGGGTGATTCATGATGCAGCAAGAGAGGAACAGAACAGTTCCTCCAGTCCAGAACCCTTTCTCCTCTGCTTTTGGCTCTTTGATGGCTTTCATGGCATATCTTCATGGATGGATCTATTTCATAATGACTTTCCATGGGAGATGGACTTTTCTCTAGCACCTCTTGAGTCTTAGTGGGAAAAACGACTCCATGTCTTTTTAGAAACACTCATATTTGTTTCTTACTCTTTGTGCCTCAAGGAAAAAGAGATCACATTTCTTAAGGATTGGTAGGCACATGTTGGCATTTAACATGAATGATCTGTTTGAATTCTCACAACAATTGATAAAAAGGTATTCCTTACTTATCTCCAGTTTACAAATGGGAAAACTTAGCAAAGGTTAATTAAGTTATTCAAGATCACTGAGATGGGAGGCATTGGAGTGGCCTTCTGATTCTTCTAGTTCTTCTGATTTCTAAATCCAGAACGTATTTCCTCAGATCAAACTCCTACTGTTTCGAAAAGAAATTTGGGAGCTTTTCCATCGGCACTGTTCCCCATTCCATTCTGGCACAAGCAGGAAAGTGTCCACCATGGAGCCTAGGGATGTCCTTTGAGGGGAACATAACCCCCAGCCCTTTCCAGGAGCTGAACTTACACCCCCTACCATGGAACTCTAATGATTCTGCCTCACCCCTAAAGATCAAACTCTGCTTTTTAACCACCACCATTTTATTGAAACTGTCATCTCTTGGAAATTAAAAGATCTCTTCTGAAGCCAGTAATTCAAAGTTCTTGATGCTCATTTAATGTGAGGCCCCAAGAGGAGCCATCTTGAACAGGAGCTGATGTGCTGAAACCCTGGTGTCCAGTCCCCAGTCAATGTAATATTCTATCTTTACAAAAAATGTGGAAGCAAGTTTTTGAATTAGTGCTTTCTCAACAGAAATTATTCTGGAGTAGCAGGATCATTAGAATAGGAATAGGGTGGAGATGAGAGAGAAGGCCATCAATATTTCATTATAATATCTCCAGAGGTTTCCAAAGCAATGGATATGGGAGAAGAGAAGCTTTTAAGAAGAAAAATGGTGCATATAAATGACTCAGTAATATAAGTGTTTTCACATTTTACTTAGAGAAAAACATAGTGTACATTTTAGCAGAGAAAAGTGGATATTTAAATAATTTATCAAACTTCTTTCCTTAGGGGAAATGCAGGGTAGTAACATCTCCATCATTCTCCAGAAAGGGATATGTAGTTGTAGTATCCGTGAATAGAAAAGCACCTAAAATAGGAAAGGCAGCAAAAGACACTGGTGAAAACATTGAACCAGGAATCCAAAGACCTGGATTTGGTTCCAGCTTCGCCACCTGCTACTTGTACAATATTACATGAATTTCTCCCTCCTTCCCGGAGAACTTCATTTTCCCATGTGTGAAATGATGGGTAAAATAGGAACTGCACAGGTTTGGGGAGGCCCAGGGGTCACATACTGTCACTGCTCACCTTTCCTGACCACCTTAGAGACCCCTGATGTATGTGCTCCAGCCCCAGGGTCCTCCAGGTCAGACTTGGAAATCTCTGAGCAAGATGTCCTTGCTTTAGTTTCACATCATGTGATCCAACTTTACGCAAATTTTTACAAAAACAGAATATGGATATTAAGCAGCTTATAAATTATCAACAGACTCATTGTTAGTGATCTCTCCTGTGGTCCACATTCTGGATGTTTAAATGGGGTGATGTTTCTAAGTGGCCTGCAGACTTCCATCTTACTGGTCTTCAGGTTTGGGGTTCTCTGCCCTATACCTTTAATAAGTCCCTACAAAGTCTAAAAAGAAGTTTCAGTGGTTGCAACTCTCACACACTGTCAGCGCTCCATGTTTTGCTGGGCTATTATAAGACATGAAATTTAAGTCAAAATAAATGGCAAGAGAAACCTGCTGTGTTTTTCTTAGCAGCTAATTGGCTTGTTATGCTGAGAATGGGCTTCCAGATATATGCTGTGGAGCCACCCCCCCAACACTGAAGGAAGATTTGTTAAGTGCCAGAGTGTAGGAGGGAGAATGACTAAGGGAAAATGAAATTGCTGTGAAAAACAATAAAACTGCTCTTAAGTCTCAAGCAATAAATTATTACATTTGAAAAATATTTAACAGAACATATACTAGCTTGGTGTTGAGAATGTAATGAACCTTGATGTGATGAATATAAGACTGTCTTAGCCCAGCTGCAGCAAGGTCTCTATTAATATTATTTTTTAAAGATCTGTTTATTTAGGTTAGAGGGTGGAGGGAGGGGCAGAGGGAGAGAAGCAGACTCCCTGCTGAGCCAGAAGCCTGAGGCAGGGCTTGATCCCAGGCCCCTGAGATCATGAGCTGAGCCGAAATCAAGAGTCAGAGGCTTAACCAACTGAGCTACCCAGGCGTCTTTCTTTTATTTTTGAGGAGGGGAGTTAGACTACACCCCCTTCCCACATGTCCTTTTTTTTTTTTTTTTAAAGATTTTATTTATTTTGACAGAGAGAAACATAGCGAGAGAGGGAACACAAGCAGAGGGAATGGCAGTGGGAGAAGCAGGCTCCCTGCCGAGCAGAGAGCCCGATGCGGGGCTCGATTCCAGGACCCTGGGATCATGACCTGGGCCGAAGGCAGACGCTTAACGACTGAGCCACCCAGGCGCCCCCCTTCCCACATGTCCTAAAGAGCCTCCTAGGAAACCCTGAAACCCTAAATCAGTGGGCTGCTGAGATAAAGACACAGGAGTTGATGAACATAAATTCATACTATGGTGTTAATGGCTTCATTTTTCCCAGAATAATTTTGTTGTTTTGTTCCTGGTTTCCAGGATGAAGGAAACCTAAGTTTCTTAGCTTCTTTCGTTTTCTATTTTAAACATTTAACTTCTTATCAAAGTAATATATTTACATGGTTTAGAAAGTGAAAGAGAGTAAGGAGGCTTATAACAGCCATCGACGACAAAACACCATTGCTCTGCTCCTCTCATCTACACTCCTAAATTTTGCTTCTCAGGTGACCCTCTTTTAATTTATTTTTTTATTAACATATAATGTATTATTTGCCCCAGGGTACATGTCTGTGAATTGGCAGGCTTATACATTTCACAGTACTTACCATAGCACATACCCTCCCCAATGTCCACAACCCAGCCACCCCATCCCTACCCGCCTGTCTCCCAGCCATCTTAGTTCATTTCATGAGTTTAGGAGTCTCTTATGGTTTGTCTCCCTCCCCATCCCTTCCTGTTTCATTTCTCTCCCCCACCACCCACACCCCCCCCCACCCTGCTTCTCGAATTCTTCATATCAGAGAGATCATGTGATAATTGTCTTTCTCTGACTGACTTATTTCGCTTAGCATAATACCCTCCAGTTCCATCCATGTCGTTGCAAATGACAAGATTTCGTTTCTCTTGATGGCTGCATAGTATTCCATTGTATATATATACCACATCTTCTTTATCCATTCATCTGTTGATGGACATCGAGGTTTTTTCCATAGTTTGGCTATTGTGGACATTGCTGCTATAAACATTCAGGTGCACGTGCCCCTTCAGATCACGACATTTGTATCTTTAGGGTAAACATCTAGTAGTGCAATTGCTGGGTCGTAGGGTAGCTCTATTTTCAACTTTTTGAGGAACCTCCATACTGTTTTCCAGAGTGGCTGCACCAGCTTGCATTCCCACCGACAGTGTAGGAGGGTTCCCCTTTCTCTGCATCCTGGCCAACATCTGTCATTTCCTGTCTTGCTAATTTTAGCCATTCTGACTGGTGTGAGGTGGTATCTCACTGTGGTTTTGATTTGTATTTCTCTGATACCGAGTGATGTGGAGCACTTTTTCATGTGTCTGTTGGCCATTTGGCTGTCCTCTTTGCAG
>CM053610.1:108489656-108507282 GCA_028646535.1 Procyon lotor
CAACACCACTTGTTGAAGAGACTGTCTTTTTTCCATTGGATATTCTTTCCTGCCTTATCGAAGATTAGTTGACCATAGAGTTGGGGATCCATTTCTGGGTTCTCTGTTCTGTTCCATTGATCAATCTGTCTGTTTTTGTGCCAGTACCACACTGACTTAGTTATTATAGCTTTGTAATAGAGCTTGATGTCTGGAATTGTGATGCCACTGACTTTGGTTTTCTTTTTCAACATTCCTCTGGCTATTCATGGTCTTTCTGCTTTCATATAAATTTTAGGATTATTTGCTCCATTTCTTTGAAGTAAATTGATGGTATTTTGATTGGGATTGCATTAAATGTATAGATTTCTTGGTAGTATTGACATTTTCACAATATTTGTTCTTCCAACCCATGAGCATGGAATGTTATTCCATTTCTTGGTGTCTTCCTCAATTTCTTTCATGAGCACTTTGTAGTTTTCTGAGTACAGATTCTTTGCCTCTTTGGTAATGTTTATTCCTAGGTAGTTTATGGTTTGGCGTGCAATTGTAAATGGGATCAACTCCTTAATTTCTCTCTTCTTTTTTTTTTTTTTTTTTTTTTTAAAGATTTTATTTATTTGACAGAGAGAAACACAGCAAGAGAAGGAACACAAGCAGAGGGAATGGTGGTAGCGGGAGAAGCAGGCTTCCCGCCGAGCAGGGAGCCCGATGTGGGGCTCGATCCCAGGATTCCGGGATCATGACCTGAGCCGAAGGCAGACGCTTAACGACTGAGCCACCCAGGCGCCCCTAATTTCTCTCTTCTGTTTTGCTCTTGGTGTATAGAAATGCAACTGATTTCTGTGCATTAATTTTATATCCTGACACTTGACTGAATTCCTGTATGAGTTCTAGCAGTCTTGGGGTGGAGTCTTTTTGGTTTTCCATATAAAGTATCATGTCATCAGATGACCCTCTTTTAACATTGAGAGCTACTCTTGGTATTCACCTCCTGATTCTTTTCTTTTTTTTTTTTTAAAATTTTATTTATTTATTTGACAGAGGGAGAGATCACTAGTAGGCAGAGAGATAGGCAGAGAGAGGGGGGGAAGCAGGCTCCCTGCTGGGCGGAGAGCCCAATGCGGGGCTTGATCCCAGGACACTGAGATCATGACCTGAGCTGAAGGCAGAGGCTTAACCCACTGAGCCACCCAGGCACCCACACCTCCTGATTCTTAAATAATATGCTTATTATGCCACTTTTTGGAAATATCAGTTAATAAGTTACATTCTACTGTGAAACTAAGGATTTTGTACCCTTATAATTCCTCTCCATGCTCCAATTTTTGGTTATTACTCAGTGTTTATATCATTATCATCATATAAACATTGTTCACAGATGAGCCATGTAGTATTCTAGGATATTTCTTTTCTGTTTAATTTTTCATTTTCTATGAAGGATTCATTCTTTTTTCTATTTGCTTAGTTATCTAGGTACTTGTTGCTAATTTTTTTCCAAACTCTTCAAAATACCTAAACATATTTTATCAATGCAGCCAAACATATCAGATAAGACATCAGTTCCAAATTTCCATATTCTGTTAGAAACATCCTTCTGTTGGCTCCCACACTCCTGCTCTACACTGGATTGCGTTGCTGGCATCCGAGGACTTTGTTTCCAATCATCAGAGAGATTGCTTAGTCTCCTGCCTGTTAGATGCTGTGTTCACTGGGCGCCACATATTCTGCTTTCTTGGTTTGCTTTCTCATCTTGGTGGAGCACATCCTTTAGTAGCTTACAAAATAGACACATAAGAGAGCTGTATATTTGTTGAGTCTACAATTCTAACATTAACCCAAAAATAAAAAAGATGACATCCATAGAGTCTTTTAGAAATTAAGAAATACTTTCCTAAGTAATATCTGGTAGCTGGATAATGAAAAACAATTTTGAATTAAACTAAACTATCTAAAGAACGATGACTACTGTGTATCAGGGTTCCACCAGGAAACAGAACTCCACTTAGATGGTTCCACTGAAGGTATTTCAGTAAAGGAATGATTTCAAAGCTTTCAGCAAGGTTGAGAGAATCCATGCACTCATGTGACAATGGGAAGGTGTTCTCACCTCAAGGCTTAAACTGACAAAGTGAGGAAATGTGTTAAAGACCCCTGTGTGAACTGAAGCTGGGGAAGAGCCTCTGTATATGGGAATGTAGCTGCTGCCACTGAAGGAATTGCTGGGATGAACAGGGAGGCAGTAAGTCATAGCTTCTCTCTCATCCTCTGATTTCCTGTTGATGCCTCCCATTGGCCAAACCCAACTGAAATCCATCAAACAAGAGACTCTAGGTGATACAGCCCCATAGGGGAGGGTTCCAGAATCAGAGAGAGATGAAAAGTAAACCCACTGAGTGCAAATGGAGAAAGACAGCACATGCCTCCATGCCATAATTATGGGACATGGCTAAGGTTGAATTACAATAAAAATTTATAGCCTCAAACATTTTTATTTTTTAAAGATTTATTTATTTTTAGAAAGAGAGAGCATGCATACGGGGAGGGGCAGAGGAGAGGGAGAGAAAGAATCCTCAAGCAGACTCCCCACTAGGTACAGAGCCGGATGTGGCTCTCTATCTCATGACCCTGAGATCATGACATGAGCCAAAATCAAGAGTTGGATTCTTAACCAATTGAGTCACCCAGATGCCTCTCAGACGTACTTGTTTTAAAGAAGAAAATAAAAATACAGGAATTACTGCCCATTCTAAAAAACTAGAAAATATAACAGAAGAAACTAGGAAGAAGAATATATTAGAAAGAATCGAGATAAAAGAAAATACTAAAGATAAAAGTTGGAATAAAAGTAAAAAGCAAAACAATAGCAGAAAGGATGTGTAAATCCAAAATCAGTTTTCTTGAAAAGACCAGAAAATGGATAAAAGCCTTAGAAGTTGGATGAAGGGAAACAGAGAATAAAACTATTTAAAATTAGAAATGAAAAGGTGATAATCATATGCATGGGGGCGACTAAGAGGACTATTACATGCAACTCTTTCTTCACACATGCAACTTTATTTTCTTACAAAATTCAAATAGTCAAAACCAACCCTAGAAGAAGCAGAAAACTTGAAAAATTGAACTACTGTAAAAAAAAAAGACATTAGAAAGAAAATTAATGATCAACAATTAGAAAAAAAGCATGTGAGCAGATGGCTTCACAGCTGAGTTTTATCTAACCTTTAGAGGACAGATGATCCTCATCATGTTAATTAAATTATACAGGGCTTTAGAGAAAGATTGCTCCAATTCATTCAAAGAAATGACCATAGTCTTAGTACTTGATCCTGATAATGAAGGACTTAAAAAAAAAAAAAAAAAAAGAAAGAAACAGGCCAGTTCTAGGAATAAAGTTTCTAGAACTCTAAATAAAATAAAAATACAATTTAAAATTGACTTCCTAATTTTAATGCAATTTTAAATTGACTATTTAAAGAATAAATACAGATGGCAGGCAGGGTTTAGCCCCCAAATGCAAAAAATTTGATGGCAGCCATAACAATTTATTCATACACAGGATAAAAGAGATAAGAGCTCATTGTCAAATCAATTGTTGCTGAAAAGACACTTGCTAAAGCTAGGCTGAACTTCCTAATTAAAACTAAGTTAACTAGAACTAGGAGTCTCCAGAAATAACTAAAAAGACAGTAGAGTCCAACACTTCATTGTGGAGAAGAGCAAATGCAGCTCCAAGAAGAGAAGAGATCTAAAAATGAGGCTGTGATTTTGGAGCAGCGTAGGGAGGAGAACTCAGGTGTCCTCCTACATGGCCTTGATCTGTTTGCACTGTGACAGCCTCCTCCTTCACCACAGGTCTAAGGCCTAATTTTGCTTCGGCCTGAGGTTGTAAGATTTTCTTGGTGTGACCTTGACCTCAGGGTTTCTTCCTTCCCACCCTTAGAGGAGACCAGAAAGTCTGTGTGCCCTACGGGTGAGCACCGTGATTAAGTGCCCCCTCCTGTCCCCCACCTTCTCTGTTTCCTGTTCCCTCTATGTCTCTAGGCGGCCGTTCAAAATGCTAAGGGCTTGATTGTGCAAAAGGATTATTCACAGCAAAGCCCCTAACTCTTGCTGGAAGAACGACTACAAATTCTGATTTCATTTTCTCCAAAACTGTTTTGATTGGGCACCTGCTGGGTTCTGTGTGGCACGTCTGGCAGTTACAGCACACACTAGTTACTTAGTTCCTCTCAGTGACCCTGGCGGGAGTCTCAGTACCCCGTCGCTTAAGAGGAAACCGAGGTTTAACGAAATGATGGATAAGTGATTTTGGCCATCACGTAATCTTCGGAGCTGGGATTTGAATCTCCTTTACTAGATTCCAAACTCATTACTTCTCATACTACACCTGTCCTCCCAGAGCGTTCCAGAAAATGCTGGGGGCTGCTGAGCGCAAAGCAGGTGGTGGCGCCGGCAGAAAGCCGCCCGGCCAGGCTTTCTGCAGAAGAGGATTCTGGGAAAGAGTCATGGCGGCGCCCAGCCCCGGCGGCGAGTCCTGAGTTAGGGCTGCTTCCCGTGAGGAAACAGTGCTCGGACTACTCCCTCTGCCCTCTCACACCCAGTTTCCTCCTTTGTTAAGTGCAGACGGCAGACTACATCTCACAGGTAAGTGTCGGGATTGAGTAAGATCCTGCACGCAGGGAAAGTGTCTGGAAAGATGCCCTTATTCGGTGAAGGCTTTCCATAGATGTGTATTCCCTTCCTTCTAAGTGGCCCGATCCACTCTTTCTACACGCAGTTATCGAGGTCTTGTCTGTGTCAGAGCCAAGCACCTGTATGTGGGGGAAATATTAGAAATTAAAATGTGAGGGGCGCCTGGGTGGCTCAGTGGGTTAAAGCCTCTGCCTTCAGCTCAGGTCATGATCTCAGGGTCTTGGGATCGAGCCCGGCATCCGGCTCTCTGCTCAGCGGGGAGCCTGCTTCCCCCTCTCTCTGCCTACTTGTGATCTCTCTGTCAAATAAATAAATAAAATCTAAAAAAAAAAAAAATTAAAATGTGCTTCATGTTAACTCAACTCCTTTTAATTAAAAAAAAGTATCAGTTTAAAGCACTTTTTTTTTTTTTTTAAAGCACTTTTATCACAGTGGTCTTATTATTACGTCTGTGATATCCGTTCGATGGGAGCTGTTTTCATAATCGGGTTTTTTCTGGGCTTAGAATAGGGGCCCCTGCCCCCCCACCCCAGCTCTAGGCTCTGCCTTTTCCTATCTTTCTGAAAGTAGCCAGGAAGAAGTAACAAAAATTTAGATGTGGCGTATTTATGTTATTGCAGCTATTTTGGAATCGCTCTTTCCCTTTAGGTTCAAATCTCTTAGGGAATGACTTGGCGAGAAAGAAGGTGGTAATTTTTGTAGAAATTGGTAACTCTAATCCTTTTATTCTAAAAAAGATTTGCTGCTAATAATCTTTCATTTACCAATGGGTATTTTTAAAGCTGAAGTCTAAGGCATTTATTCAGGTATTCTGCTTGCCATTGTAAGAGAACATGATTACCAACTACCATCAATAAGTTTTAACTTCACAACTTTTAGCAAGATAATTTTCAAGTTCTTATAGATAATGCATAGGTAATACCCTTATCAGTAAAAAGTGCTTAGGATTGCTAAAAAAAAAAAGTTAAAACTGAAATATGCCATATGCTAAGGATTTTTTTTTTTCCTAAGGCCATTTGTCAGTATTGAAATAGGGTTTTTTGCTGTGTGGAAGATATGGAAATTTCTATCTTACATCATGATACATTCCACTTCCTTGGTTAAAAATCTTTCATTATCTCTTTTGTAAAATGAATCTTGGGGCTCTAGAGAACAAAAAACTTAGAAACTGGGAAGAAAGGATAAATTTTCCTTTTCATAGTTTCACTGTCTTCCCTCAACTGAGGGGAAACAATTCAGGAAAGGTTGGTATTGGCATTTCCAAACAGTAGGTCTTCTAAGGAACAAAATCTAATTTCTTTGGAAGATGATGTCCGAAGTTTATACACTACTAGGTTTCAGGTAAATGCCTTGAAGTAGTTCATCACTTCAAAGCACACATTCTGGAATGATCTGGGTTTATTTAGAACTCACGTACTTCCATGCAAGTATATGCACATGTTATGTTAACATCTTATAATTCTAAAGTGTTAGTGCAATTAATTGTAGCATGTGGTTTCCTTAGTAAAATGACTCGTAAATTTACTGACCATCTAATTTGTCCAGGTGATTTCATGTTTGTGTTTTTCTTATAACCTAGCCTATAAGGCAATTTCCACGATCTCCATTTACAGATTTGGAACCTCATCAGGGCCACATAACGTTGTCAAATTCGCACATCTGGCAGTTGGAGGAATTGCATTTCTAATCACACATATTCCACTTTCTCTCCTCTGACAAGCTTGGAGATTGAATCTGGGAAGCCTTTTTCTCCCAGGCCAATGTATCTGTTCCTCAAAGCTCCATATGTGGTAAGAGTGTGAAGTCTATACCTCTTTCTTGTATTTTAAGAAATCATAGGAATATGTTCTGAGTGTGAGTTACGAGGACTTATTTTGGTGTTAAGGAATTCCTTTAATTCCTGTGCTTCCATAGGATGTCCGTCTTGAATTTGGAGATATTCAGCTTTGATTTTTCTGCTCAGGGTTGTATTGAGTCAGTTGGTTCAGAAGACGTTTCCCTTCAGTATTTACAGAAAATACTAGCAAAGCCTTCTGTTTTCTCAATGGCACTCTAACAGTTTAAGTGGTGGATGAAGGGAGCGTTTGTTGAGCAGCTACAGTGTGCAAAGTAGTAGGTAGAGGCTGCATAGATATAGAACTGGATGCCTCTGTTCTTACTGACCAGATAATCAGGCTTAAACAGATCATTGTCAAACAGACTATCAGACTGAACCATGAGAAAGGTACACAGAATGTCCTAGGAACTGAAAGGGTTATGGATGCACCTGTGTTTAGGAGGATAAGAAAATACCTCCTTGAGTAGACATACGTGATAGGCCCTTCTTGGGCAGGTAAGATTCGAGCAGGTGGTGATGGGGGTCAGAAAGGGAGTCTAGGGGCGCCTGGGTGGCTCAGTTGGTTAAACATCTGCCTTTGGCTCATGTCATGATCCCAGAGTCCTGGGATTGAGCCTCACGTTGAGCCCCGCAGTGGGCTTCATGTTCAGCAGGGAGGCTGCTCTCTTTTTCCCTCTGCCCTTCTCCCTGGCTCTTGCTTTTCCTTTCTCACATAAAGAAATTTTAAAAAATCTAAACAACAACAAAAAAAGAGAGTCTGGTCAGAGCACACTGCCCAAGCACAGGCACATAGTGAAGGAAGGATAGGAACATTCAGCACACAGCAAGACCAAACCCCTCATGTGATTCTTGCACTCCACTCAGAGCTACTTACTTGGACTTCAAACTCTACTTCCAAATCGTTCCTAGTTTTCCTGCATTGGACCTTACAACTGGTTTTCGCAGTCATGTCTTCACCATTCTCTTGAACTTCACTTCCAGCTACATTTATCTGGCTTTTCCTTTAAGAATGAAATGTCCTTCTCAGTCATTCACATTTTAGACTCTTTCTCTACATCCTTATACATTGACCATCCAGGGAAAATAGCTTTTCTGGTCTAACTCAGCCCCCAGAATCTTATACATCATTACAAGACTTCATTCAGTACAAGTTGCTGTCCCTGGGCTCACTCAGTCCTGCTGGAGAGAGAACTCGTTAGGTATGTAAAGAGATGACAGTCTGAAAGGTAAACAGCTAATTTAACACCTTGCAATTGTATAATTCTTTGAGACTCGGAATAGCCAGCAAGCAGGCAGGCCAGACTGTGGAAGCCTTTAACAGCAGATGCAAAGTTTGTTTTTGATTTTGTAGACGAGAGAAGTCATGAAGATTTGTTAGCAGAGAAAAACCCCATCAGAATGGAAATGACGTGATGGATTGGGGGCTGTGTAGCCTGGGCGGGGATTATTAGGAACCTTAATCTGTGGAGTAGGGTGGAGAGGAAGTGATAGATTCTGTAGATGTAAATAGAGAACAGGTACGAGTTAGCAAACAGTTGGATACTGGGAGTGAGGCAGAGGGAAGGCACCAAGGTGCTCGGTCTCCCAATGGGAGACACTGCTGCCAGGAACAGGCAAGAGATGCTATCACGTAGTGGGCTGCTCTCCATTCCAGCCCTCCCTGCCCTGTGCTTCTCATCGGCTTCTCTTACACACCATCTACACAAACGGGATTCTAGGGCAGCTATCATTTTAAAAAAAGATGTCAATCCAGAGTACTTGATTCAAAAAGATTATGAAATTTCATGGGGTTTCTAAGTAAGGCTAGGCTATGACAAATTTGTTTTGCTGTCAATCAGTTTAAGCTCAAATTTCCTTTGGGATCATGTTCATCTACCCAGATCTTGCTGCAAATAAAACAAAGACCGTGTCCTCAGCTCCTTTTTATTTTACAGAACTCTGCAGTTTTGCAGGAAATATTGCCCTCTTCTTCTGGACTTGTCTGAAATGGGAGAATGGCCCTTAGGCTCTCAAAATTAAAAATAGCTAATATGCATTTACCCAATCTTGGGATGCTACTGAGTTTTCATCACTTTTTTCTTCTTTGTTTCACAGATTTTTCTCATTTTATTCATCTTGGGCATTGTGCTTGGAAGAAGGTGGGGAAGAAAAGGAATGGTGTTTGGGTTTGGATAAGCCAATGTGGATACCGGCTCAGGATACAATAGGGACGTATTGTGGAACCATTGACTGAAGTTATATTGCTAATATCTATACGTACATTTATTCATTTCATATTTCATAGCCAATGGGCTGTAGGCCTCTGCTAGGCCCAAGTTATAGGAAGGGAAAAGACATAGTCAACGGAGAGACACAATCAGATAGTAATAAAGGCTCCAGTGGAACAGTGTGTAAGGCCAATGAGAGGAAGCCGCAGGTTTGCTGGAAGGCTTCCTGCAGGAGATCATTTAAACTGAACCTCAATTATTGAAAAATCAGGAAAGAAAAAGATTTCTGGCAAAAGTTAACAGAGGGTATGACAGCATGAAGGCTTGAAAGAATGAAATGATAGAGTGGTGACTACTATAGCACGCGTATATTGTAGGTGGCCGGGGAGGGACAGGAAGAAAAGGAGGAAGGACGGGAAGAGAGGCAGAAGTTGAGGTGAGATCATTGCTTGAGGCCAGGCTGTGCGTGGTCTTCCACGCCAGCCTGAGGAGTCTGGAGCTTCCCTCGAAGGTGATGGGTACCAGGGAATGTGGTAGAACCAGGGCTGATGTGCTTTGTATTTTGGAAATCTGCTCTGGCCTGGTTACTTGATCTCATACTTCAACACTACTGCCCCTCTTGCTTTTCTACATAACAAGCTTCTCAAAGGAAGTTGCTGGTTCTCTTTGTTTCTTCACTGCCCATTCCATCCCATTCTGGTTTGTGATTTCACCACTCCTGTGAAGCTGTTTTTATTAAGATTACCAAATGTCCTTCTAATGGACACTCCTTTGTTTTTCTTCCCTTGGTAGCAGTCATCCACATAGTTGTCATCCCCCTTCCTGATGTAGTTTCTTGTTGTCTACTCTACCTGTTCTTCCCCTCCTACCTCACAGACTTGTGCTTTTCCACATTCTTTGCATGCTTCTCTTCTGTCTGACGTCTAAATATGAGAGCCTTCCAGGGCTCAGTCCCAGACCCTCTGCTCTCACGCTGAAAATCTTTTTATAGGAGACTTCACCTACAACCTTGATTTTAAATTAAGTGTGTATGCTGATGAATCCCAAATTTATGTCTCTAGTCCTTGTGTGTACATTGAACTCCAAACCCATCAATCCTACTGCCCTTTGGGCATCTTCCTGTGAATGTCTAATAGACACCAAAACAGAGTTCTTGATCTCCCTCCTCTTTTATGTTTATACCTCTGTATCTCAGGAAAGGATGCTATTATCTTTCTAATTACTTAATTCCAAAGCCCATATGTAGGTATAATCCTTGATTTTTTCCCCCTTTCTCTCATTCCTTAGATATCCTATCTATTAGCAGATCTTTTCAGTCTGCTTTTTTTTAACTTAATTTTTTAATTTTTTAATTTTTATTTTTTTAACTTAATTTTTTAAAAGAAATTTTAGGTTCACAGCAAAATTGAGAGGAAGTACAGAGATTTCTCATATACTCCTTGCCCCCATATGTACATAGCCTCTCCCATCAACAAACCCCACCAGAGTGGTACATTTGTCATAGTTGATGAGCCTATACTGATGCATTGTATTCATCCAAAGCTCATAGTTTACATTAGGGT
Organism: Procyon lotor; assembly: GCA_028646535.1. Classification (NCBI taxonomy): domain Eukaryota; kingdom Metazoa; phylum Chordata; class Mammalia; order Carnivora; family Procyonidae; genus Procyon; species Procyon lotor. The sequence goes on from CM053610.1 coordinate 108,499,937, forward strand.
TCACTCCTGTTGTACATTCTGTGGGTTTGGACAAATGCATTTATCCATCATAGTATCATGCAGAGTATTTCCACTGCACTAAAAAATCCTCTTTGTTCTGCCTGTTTATCTTTGCCATCCACCTCTCTTCCCTCCCCTCCCAACCCTTGGCAACCATTGATCTTTTTACTGTCTTGCTTTTTTTTCAGATGTCATATAGTTGGAATCATAGAGTATGTTGCCTTTTCAGATTGGTTTCTTTCAGTTAGTGATATGCATTTAAGATTTCTCCATGTCTTTCTATGGCTTGATAGCCCATTTCTTTTTAGCACTGTTTTAGTACTATTCCATTATCTGGATGTTTCACAGTTAATTAATCTGTTCACCTACAGAAGAGACTTCTTGGTTGCTTCCAAGTTTTGGCAATTAGGAATAAAGCTGTTATAAACATCAGTGTGCAGGTTTTTGTGTGAACATAAGTTTTCACCTCCTTTGGGTAAATGCCAAGGAACATGATTTCTGGATTGCTGGTAAGAATATGTTTAGTTTTATAAGAAACTACTAGTTGTCTTCCAAGGTGGCTGCACCATTCTGCATTCCCACCAGCAATGAATGAGAGTTCCTGTTGCTCCACATCCTCACCAGCATTTGGTGTTCAGTGTTCTGAATATTGGCCAGTCTCATAGGTGTGTAGAGTTATTTCCTTGTTGTTTTGATTTGCATTTCCCTGATGACAAATGATGTGGAGCATCTTCTCATTAGACTTCTTTGCCATCAGTATATCTTCTTTGGTGAGGTTGTTTGTTTAGGTATTTGCCTTATTTTAAAATCAGATTGATTGTTTCCTTATTGTTGAGTTTTAAGAGTCCTTTGTATAGTTTGGACAACAGTTCTTCATCAACTTTTGTAAATTCTCCCAATCTGTGGCTGGTATTCTTCTTTTCTTGGCATTGACATTATCTTTCTTTCAGAGAGCAGGAGTTTTTAATTTTAATGAGTTCCAGCTTATCAATTATTTTTTCATGAATCATGCCTTTGATGTATTTAAAAAGGCAGCACCATATCCAGGGTCATCTAGGTTTTCTCCTGTGTTATCTTCTAGGAGTTTTATGGTTTTGTGTTTTACCCCTCAGGCTATGATCCCTTTTGAGTAATCTTTGCAAAGACTGTAAGGTCTGTGTCTAGATTCATTTCTTTGTATGTGGATGTCTAATTGTTCTAGGATCATTTATTGAAAAGACTATTTTTGCTCCATTGTATTGCTTTTACTCTTTTGTTGAAGACTGTATTTATGTAAGTCTGTTTCTGTGCTCTCTTTTCCATCCCACTAGTCTACTTGTCTACTCTTTGCCAGTATCACATTGTCTTGATTAATGGATTTTATAATAAGTACTAAAGTATGATGCATAAACAATGAATCTTGGAACACCGAAAAAATAAAATTAAAAAAAAAAGTTGAGTAAAGTTAGTCTTCCAACTCTGTTTTTCTCCGTCAATATTTTGTTGGCTATTTTACCCTTCATATAAACTTCAGAATCAGTTTGTTGATGTCCTCAAAATAATTGGTGGGATTTTAATTGAAATTGCTTGAGGCTATAAGTCAGGTTGGAAGAACTGATACCTTAATGGGATTGGGTTTTCTATCCATGAACACGGAATATCTCTTCACTTATTTAGTTTTTTGCTTTTATCCATCAGAGTTTTTTAGTTTTCTTCATACTCATCTTATAAATACTTCGTTAGGTTTGTAACTAAACATTTCATTTTCTTGGGTACTAATGCATGCAGTATTAATATTTTTAATTTCAGTTTTTGCTCATTCATTGCTGGCATGTGGGAAAATGATTGACTGTTGTATGTTAACCTTGTATCTTGCTACCTTTCTATATTTACGTATTAGTTCCAGGGGGTTTTGTTGTTAATGTTGCTGGGTTCTTGATTCTTTCAGATTTTCTACATAGATGGTTATCTGTAAACAAAGCCAATTTCATTTCTTCCTTCCCAATCTGTATACCTTTTATTTCCTTTTCTTATGTCATTGTATTGGCTAGTATTTCCACTACATTGTTGAAAAGGAATGATGAGAGGGGACATCTTTGCCTTGTTCCGGATCTTAGTGGGAAAGCTTTGAGTTTCTCATCATTCTGCCTTTAAAAATCTCAAATCCTCCCATTTCTTTCCATCTCTACTACCAGCCAAAGTGCTAAAGTCTAAGCTACCTTTATCTCTTGCCTCAACAAAGATTTTTTTGACCTTCCAGGCCTGTTATCACCCCAGTTCCATTCTCCACATAGTAGTAGGAGTAACATTTTCATACATAAATTATATTGCATAATTGCCCTCTTTTTAAAGTAGTTCATGAATTCTCATTGAACTTTGAATAAAATCTCAACTCTAGGACATGGCCTTCAATGCCCTATATTTTGGACTCATACTCCTTTCTGAGCCTCCTATTTTGTTGACAAGAATAGAGTTTCTGTCCCTTTTCCTATCCCTCATCCCTCACTGTTTCTAGGGTGAGTGACCACAATTCTGATATGGTCAGATTCCGGGATTTCTAGTGAGTGTGCGTGAGACAGGTTGGGCACACAGGAGTGGCTCTTCTTTCTACTGCAGCCTGAGCCTCTCAGGCTTTTTTCTCCCAGCTGCTACATTGCTCCAATCTCAAAATCAGATGCTGGTGCTGGTGTGAAGTTCAGGGTGAAAGGAGTGGTCCCCAGAGTCTTTTAGGGCTCCTCATGTTCTGGCTTTGTTTGCAACATAGCTCTGTGCTAAAATTTGAGCAGAAGTACAGTCCCTTATAAAAATTACTACTTTGAGTTCATCTTTGAATAAAGTCTGCCATTACAAAAAGGATGCCTAGCTGGACCAAAGCAGATCTGGGCATCCTGGGTCTAAGGGGATCTCTGTTCTGTGCTGGCAAGGGTCCTCACATCTGCCTCTGGGTGGATAGCCAGAGCTCCACTCTCATGTTGTATTTAAATTCTTTCACTTTACACTATCTAGCCTTTTGGCGGGAAGGTGGAGACCTCCTGTGAGGTTGGTCTATCCAAGGCTATGTTGCCGGTAGCGGTGGAGCTGGTGTGAGAATTTCTATTTCTTGACTCTGACCTCAGTGACTTTTTTGCTTCAACACTCTGCCCCTGAATGTTGCCTATATGTCATTTTCCAGAATTTTTTAGTGTATGGATTAGTACCATTTTAATTTTCCAAGTTCATAGGATCTTTGCTGATGACTTTTTTGTGTATCCTACATGTTAAAATGAGTGAGCACAAAAATAAAGCATTGAAACATTTAAAATGTACTATTCGGGTTAAGTGAATGAAATGTAAATGGCAATACTAGGACTAACTCAGTGATGCATATATTTAATATCATCTTACTTTTGCAGTATTACAAACATAATGAAGATGCATTCTGGAGAATATATCGACACATTTGCAAAGGAAAGGAAAATGCTTATCGAGAAGAGATGTGTATACACCTTGTAGCTTCTTTTCATCTTCTTTATCCTGACTAAGCACAAAAATTACCCTGTCTTTCAATAGAATCTTTAATATGTAAATGAAATTAGGCAAATGCTTAAGTTGACATATTTTACACACATTTTACCAGTTACATACATTTTCACTGCTGTGCTTATGCCTACGATCTCCCCTTGTGAAATCTAATTTTAGATTTTATGTAGGCACATATTATCACCAGGAGATGCAGAGTGGCTCACATAAACAATAAAATAACAAAAGTGTGGCTGGGCAGCTGAAGAGAAGCAGACGATACTGATTTGGTTGTCTCTGGACAGAGTATTAGAGCATATTGTTGTATTTTTGAGCACTATCATTAACGAAATTTATCAAGCTCCTACTATAAGCATGTCGTTTTTTTAATGGCTTATTCTTTCTCTGGGAAAGACACAGCTCTCTCCCACAACTCTCTGAGGAGGAATTAAAGACAAAATGTAGTCCTTAGGAACACATTTAGGCTGGGATGCTAGATGATGAATAATTTAGTGGAAAGAGTGATTAAACTTCTCTCTTATGCAGAACACATTTTGGATTATTTTGTTCCCCTGATGATTTCTTTTTGAGGATCACCTTACTCTCTCTTTTACTCCATGAAGCTGGCAGCATGGAAACATTCTACTTGAGAGGACCTTCCCAGTGACTCCAATTTGGAATTTTTTAAGCTTCAATAGTTGAGGCAAGTTTCCTCTCCGCTTTGGGAAGAGATCCTACCTTTTCCTAGGTTTGTCTTTCCGTGCCTCCTCTTGACAATGATAAAACCGTGAGGGTGAATTTTTTGGGGTGTGGGTCCGGGGAATTGGTTCCAGGAGACTGCCAAATTATGCTCTTCATCTAGGAGAGCACAGTGAATCCTGATAGCTCAAGTGTGGTTCAGCCTTTATGCCGGAAAGGATTAATTAGTGAGATTAGAATAAAACTTTGGATTTAAGATCTTAGCTGTTATTTTCATTAATTGCGACTACACACTGAGCGCACATTGAGCTGAGCAGTGTGGCCAGCTGGGTGTGGTGACAAGGAGGATTGGATATAGATGGGGAAGTGCTAGCACAATGAAAGAGCAGCAATCAGTAGAATATTCTTCCTCCTTCTCCCAAGTCATTTTGTCAGAACATGTAGCATTTATACATTCTTTTTCCACGCTCATCCTCACTTCTTTGAGATTTACAGTTATGTGTAATAAATTTCATTCTGGCAGTTCCCCAGTTATCTCTTATGTAGATGAAGCCCATTCTCCAGTGCAGCAGTTGGCAACCTTTTTCTAGTAAAAGGCCAGCCAGTAAACATTTTGGGCTTAATGGAGCATACAGTCTCTTGTGTAACTACTCAACCCTGCCATTGCAGTGCAGACACAGACATGAATAATACATAGATGAACAGGTGGGGCTGCACTCCAGGGAAACCAAAACTGGTAGTAGGCTGGATTTGGTCCACAGGCCCTGGTTGGCAAACAGTCCAGTGAGTTCTTCAGAAGAGATTCTTCAATATATGATTTCCTGAGATTTTAAACGTTTACAATTGTTCTGCTTTAGATTGGAGTTTTGCAGGACATCTGGACTCTGGACTGGGTATAGAATCCTTGGTTCACATTTTTTCTCCCTTGATTCTTAAATTTTTTTTTTCACTCTTTATTTTCTTTCTCTGCTGCTTTTGAGAAGTCTGATGACAACCTGAGTTTTTTGTTTGTTTGTTTGTTTTTGCAAATAACTTTTCCATTGCTCTGGAGGCCAGAAAATTCTTCCATTTTTATTTTTTTGGCTTTAGAGTCTAGTAGTTTTCCTAGATTATACCTTAAAGTTGAATATTCAGAGTAAATTTTCCCAGTTACATTGTGGGTCTTTTTAATATGAATGTTCAAGTCTTATTTGAAAAATTTTCTTGCGTTATAACCTTAAATATTAATTCTGTTCCATTGTTTTCTTTTTTTTTCAGAAGCTACCTTATACACATGCTGGATCCTCTTTGATTATCTTTCTTTTGGTAGCCTTTGAGTTTTTTCCTTCTCTTGATTGTTGCATTATTCTTTTCAATATCTCTTGTATTTTTAGAAAAATGCAGATTTCTTTTTACCTTATAATTTATTCTTATTTCTGAGGTGATTTTGTCTTTTTCTTCAACTTCTTAAGTTTGTTCAATATATTTTATATATCCATTTTTCATACTGACTTTTGGATTTCTAATTCATAGTGTTATTTTATATTTGCCATTGCTTATTTAACTTCATGCTTGTCTGTTAGTGTTTTTCTCTACTTGGGTGCAATTTAGAGAATATTTAATTGAGAATTTTTTGTTCTCAGGGGTTTCAGGGATTCCATATGCCTTTTGCTGTCTTTTTCTGTTTATTCTAAGGGGCCTTAGATTTTCCAAAGTAGCAATAATTAATTAATAATTATTCTATAAAGAGATTTGGGGGATTTGGGATACCTACTATATTTCTTTGTTCAAGGATTTCCTCTTATGTATATTTTTAAAAAACTAATGGCCCTTTCCTCTTTCTGTTTGGGCATGTGTGTTGGTCAGTAGTGTCTTCTAATTCTGAGATATTCTTTTCTTTTCCTTCATTACCAAGTCTCCAAGGGATGGCTCTTCTTTCAGGATAGTTCCCTCTTCCCCAGAACTAGTGCTTTCCCAAGACTGACAACTTGGTTTCAAGTGGTTTCCTCTAGGTTCTAGTCTAGTACTCCGTCTGCCTGCTCTTGGACGTTTTATTGGTTTTATTGGTTTTATTTATTCCCTTGTTTAGAGTGGCCCCTCTTCTGAGCATGGTGTTACCTGTGTCTCTCTATCCCTAGGGGTGTGATGCACTCCCAAACAACTCACCATGCCTTCACTAAACTTTCTTTTTCTGTGAGATATAGTCTGCTGTCAGTTCATTTAGTGTATTTCTAATCTCAGGGTGTTCTTCATGTCTAGAAGTTTGATTTGGGTTTTTAAAATATTTTCTGTGTATTCTTTTTTTTTTTTTTTGCCTTCTGGTATGTAAGAAGTGTAGCTATTTTAATATCTTTGCTAACTTCTATCTGTTCAATTTTGGGTTTTTTTCTGTTGATTGATTTTATCCTTCTTGCCAGAAGTGGAGTTTTTTTGTTTTTGTTTTTTTTTAGATTCCTTACTGGATACCAGATATTGTAAATTTATGTGTTGTTTGCTGGATTTTTAGTGTTTTAAAAATACTTTTTGCCTTTCCCCCTCTGGAACACAGTTAAATTTCATGGCAATAGTTTGATTTACTTGAGGCTTGATTTTCAGCTTTGCTAGTTAGGACCTGCATACCCTTTAGTGTAGCGCTAATCTGGCCCACTGCAGAGGCAGTGAGTGCCCTTCTCAGGATTCTACTCAATGCCCATCTGTTAGGAGGCCTTTCCCATTAGTTGGCAGGAACACAGACTGTCTCTGACCTGTGTGAGTCCTGAGGATTGTTCAGGATGCTCTTTTCTGGTGTTTTTTTTTCCCCCTGGACTCATTAATTTCCTTACATGCATGCTCTGATGAGTACTTGGGCAAAGACTCACGGGAACCCTCTGCCAGTCTCTGGGGTTCTCTCTCCTCTCTGGTACTGTGCTCTATGGATTCTAACCATGCTGGCCTCCCTGAAATCTAAACTCTGTCTCTGCCACTCAAGGAACGCCTTGGGCTCAGCTTGGATTTCCCTTCCCTGTGTTGTGGCCTCTCTCCAGGCAGTACATGGGGGATGTTTATAGGGATCACTTGATTTGTTTCCCTTCTCACAGGGACTACTCTTAACACCCTGTCTTTGGCCAAGGTTTGAAAATCATTTTATTACATATTTCATCCAGTTTTAATTTTTATTTATTATAATTTTTAAAATTTTTTGTTTGAGAGAG
>CM053610.1:108507382-108557048 GCA_028646535.1 Procyon lotor
GAAAATTAATTCAGTATCTATTATTCTCTCATGGCTAGAAGCAGAAACTCCATTCAGCTTTAAGTTATGGCTACCACTCAGCAGTTTTGACTCTTTGTGCCCGAAGTCCCACAGGCGGGGAAAGAAATCAACACTCTGGCCGTGGTAATTGACTCTGATCATTACAAGTACACAAGAGCACAGAGGAGAATATGTTTGACACGCAAATATCTCTTGTTGCTTTTGGGCCCTGTTTTGGTGGACAATATATAAGGGCAGCAGCCACAGCCTGAGGAGGATTTTGAGCTATCTCATGGAGCTCAGATACTTTGGGGATAAGGAGTTCAGTTTCCTCACCCATTAAACCACCCAGACCAGCAACACAGCACAGGCTGACAGTGAGAGGACTCTAAAGTAAGCAGAGGAAGAACGTGGGGTGTGCAGCCCAATGGAACTGGTGCAAAGGTAGGGGCTAATTTGTCTTTTTAACCAGCTCACATCTTGGGGCACTGATAAGTAAATGAGGGAATGAGGAAAGTGAGTCACAGTAGGGGTGAGCCAGCAGTTGGTGCATTTATGAGCTGGCTACCACTGTGGGGACCGGGGCTCAGTCCTGCTAGAGACTTCCTAAATGACCACTTCGAATGTACTTAAATTATCCACTTGAAGGGCAGGGAAAGTGAAGTATTTTCCACCGAGTCTCAGTATGTGAAATCTCTGGCATTTCTGGATAATACTGCAGAAGGTTTGGGCACCATTCTGGTTGCAGGGGAATGTCCTCAGTGGAGAGGCATAAAAACACGGGTACTTGAGATAGGAGGTTGTTATCAGGCTCCGGGTCGATGGCAATAGCATTTAACATACTGTACAATTTGCTTGTTTCCTGTCTCCTTCTACTAGTTGTAAGGACCATGAAGGCAGAGACTTGTTCTTAGCAACCTCTCTATCCCTTATTCTCTGCTCTAAGGAAAATGTATTTTTATAGTTTGCAGCCTTATCAGAACCATATGGAGGTGTGGTAAGGAATACTTTTCTAAAGGAAGATAGAGGGAAAGAGATATTGGAGAGACAGCCATTGAGATGAATTTTACAAGACACATTAGCAGCAAAGCCCCTGTTTTATGGGTTAGGCTAAGCATAAAGAGAGGGAGAACACACTGCTAGTGACATCCCTGCAGAAATCAGAGAGCTTCTGAGCCCTGGGCTCTAACCCACCAAGACCATATACTCTCCAAGTCTGCAGCCTCAGCTGTAGAATAATGAGGGAAGTCTTGGAACAGGACCTGCAGTGAGAAAGGATTTTTAGGTAATACCACCCATCAGTTGTATGAATATATTTTTGTACTTTTCCATAAAGCCTTATTTTCAAGTCATTGTCAGTAATTTACATGTGAGTCTTTCTATAGTAAAATTTTAGTCATTTTCAGCAAATCGTATTATCGTCCTGTTAAAACCCACAATCAAAGCAACTACTTCAAATATTAAAAAAGATAAAATAAATGCCCACTCAAGGTGCCCTGAAGCAATAGATGCTATCATTAATCTGGATCCCTGACTATATCGACCAGATGGGACGCATGGTATGGTAGGAAGATCACACGCTTTGGAACCAGACCCATGTGAATTTAGCTTCCAGCTTTGCTGTTTGTAAGCTATAACATTGGGCAAGGTGCTTAACCTCCCTGACCTCCAATATCCTTAATTGTAAAGTAAAGCTAATAATTGAGATAATCTATGTATAGCACACAGCAGAGCTTGGCGCGTGGAAGGCAGGCATCCCATCAAAGGTGTACCTGTCCTCAAGGTCTAAGAACAGACAGTGTGGAGTGACAAATGGGTTTGGATTCCAGTTCCCTTGGTTGATCGAGGACATGCTTTTTTCCTTTCTCTCTGTCTCTGCATGGCTGTCCTGCTGATTAGAAAAGAAAACATTTACTAATTCCAGGAGCAGAGTCAGCAGTCAAATATGAAATTTCCTTTTTATTTTTTAAAAACATGCAAGCAGGTTTAAGAAAAATGTGTAAACACAGAAGCTAGAAACATGGTCCAAACCAAACAACAAAACTCTCAGAAGACAGAGAGAGACAACAATGTCTCACTTATTTTTAAACAGTCGTGCGCACAATCTCGAAAGTGTTCTAATTCACGATAAAAACCACTCCACACTTGCAGCCACTTTTCAGCTCACCAAGCACTTTTGCACGCATGCCAGCGCTTGTACACACTTGCTGACCTGGTAAATGGAGGGGCCTCAGCAGGCACCTCAGAACCTCACATTGAAAAGACAGACCCTGCCAAATGACGGTGTTCGCCCAAGGCTGAGTCTAGAGGTAGAACATTCGAGTATTTACTCTTCTAGGCCAGTTGGTCAGGTCTTCCCCAAGAGATGCCTGCTTCCATGCCTCCTTGGACCTTTTATAGAGTTTGCAAACATAATGTGATTTATCTACTGTCTGTAGCTCCTCACTCTCCGGAGCCGTGATGTGGAGGCAAAGCTGTTGAGAAATGTTTCAGACTGCTTTCTCTTCAGAAAACGACTATGGCTCCATTCATATTTTATTGAGCCCTGGAATGCAGCCAGCAAGGCTGGCGTCCTGATCTAGCCACAGACGAGTCTGGAAACTCCACTTGATACATCAGCTTGTTTCATTTACCTGATAGGAGGTTTTCTTTGCCACTCTTAAGCTCTTCCAGTTTATTCTGTTTGCTTTTCATTTCTCTGCATAGCTTATAAACCATTCGGGATCTTTGTGGCATACAATTTTGTGGTGTTTCTATGAGTAAACGAGTCAGTATATATCATTATTATTGCTCCAAGTGTCACGGTTTGATCTGGTGCTTGTTAATAGGGTCTTGGCATCAGCCTTCTCCAAAGCCATCTTTGAACGGTGAGGATATCATGGAAATGCTAAGCCAAGGCCCATCTCACATCATTTGTGGTCCAAATGAATATCGACTCCAATTGCCGATCGTCATTAAATCTGCCTTGTACTACTTTTCAGAAAGATCCTGATGTCTCAAGAGGAAGCCCGAAGTCCTCAGTGGTCCATTTTTAGCCACATGACCTCATTCGACTCTTCTCTTTGGGTCAGTGCTTGATGAGGGAGGATGAGAAGAGTATCTGACTTGGTGCTCAGCAACAAGGATTCCACTTCCACCCTTGCCACTTCAAAGATATGAGCCCTTTGGCAAGTCATTTAACAGCTCTGGAATTTAGAAACTGAATAGGGAAAATCCTAGCTTAATATACATGTATATAATATTGGTGTTGCTATTGTAATATAGTCTAGGGCTCTTTGCGTTAGTGATTTATGACAAACCAGTAACCAAAAGTTTTCTGCCCCACTGCAATCAGAATCACTTGAGAAACAGAGGGGGCAGCTGGAGATAAAAATATTACTAGTATCATTAGGCTGCAGAGCAAAGATTGATCTATAGCCAGAGTCAGTGTTCCTCTTATCATCTGCTTGGCTAAAGCCCCCAGAACGACTGGTCACTTAGCACAGCTGGGTCTGCACCTTTCCCACAGGTATATGTCCTGCTATTTCTTTCCCTTTGAACTTGCTCCCCCACTCATCCACTCTGAAATGTCCATCACTAAGAATGGGTCCAAGGGGTACTGCTACCAAGGATTAAGGTTAGTGCCTAGATAGCAAGAGGGGAAGGCGGTGAGAATTATTGTTCTCCCCCTGCCCTTCCAGCTTTTACAGATGTAGAAGCAACCTCAGAGAGGTGGGGGTGGCTTATCGAGGCTCCAGGCTCTGTAGAGGCAGGAAGCAGCAACACAGAGGGAGGTGATTCTTACCTTTTCTTTTCTTTTCTTTTCTTTTTTCTTTTCTTTTCTTTTCTTTTCTTTTCTTTTCTTTTCTTTTCTTTTCTTTTCTTTTCTTTTCTTTTCTTTTTTCTCTTTTCTTTTCTTTTCTTTTCTTTTTCTCTCCTTCCTCCCTTCCTTCCTTCCTTCCTTCCTTCCTTCCTTCCTTCCTTCCTTCCTTCCTTCCTTCCTTCCTTCCTATATTTTATTTATTTGGGAGACAGAAAGTGAGAGATTGAGAGAGTGCAACAGAGAGCACTAGCGGGTGTGGGGGAGAGAGAAGCAGGCTGAGCAGGGAGACCAGCTCGGGGCTCTCAATCCCATGACCTGGAAATCATGACCTGAGCCAAAGGCAGACACTAATCGGTTGAGCCACCCAGGCACCCGCCTTATTTGCTTTTAATACAGAAATCCTTGTGGGAGGAAATCCAACAAGGAATAATCAAGGTAAAACCTGAGCTGCTCTGATTGCAGTGGGGTGAGACCTGGCGATCCCCTTATTATGTGCCTCCATCCCAGAGGAGGTCCTTGAGGAAGATGCCTGCACAGAGGGTTCTGAGTGGGGGCATCCATGGCATGCCTACAGCAGTTACAGTTGCAAACACATGGTGCACTTTTGTAGTGCTTTATATGTATCATCCTGTTTAATCCTTCCAATGACCCTGGCGTATAGATGCTGTTACTGTACCCATTGTCCAGATGCCTTCACTAAGTCAAGGAGATGTTAAATGAATGGCTCAAAGTCACACAGATAGTAAAAAACAGCTCAAGTAGCCAGAGTACCACGACTCTGCCGCTCTTGTTCTTCCCCACAGTGGGTCCGTGTGGTGCTGCTTCACAGTATAATTTCATGCTAATTCTCACCACAACCTCACCACAAAGGGATTTTTTTCACAGCCAGTAGGCGAGGGAGCCGAGTCTCAGAAAGGTCAAGGAACTAGGACTCAGGCATCTGTTAGAAACCGCAGAGTGGAATTTGCAAGTAGGCTCTCGTCCGCTTCTGCTATTACCTGAGTAATAATACCTCGTGTGAACACGAGGGATGGTGGCAACAGTCTGATAATAAGGGAGACTTGGCTCCAGTCTTCATTTTTTCCACACATTGCTTGCCATCGGTGACCTCCAAGAAGGTAGTAAGTTTTGTAAAAATCTCAGTTTCTTTGTCTACAGAAATAGGCATTATACAAGTCTTTGGGAAACAATTCTCCTTGAATCTCTCTGGTTTCTAGACATTCAGGTATTAGCCAAATTGTTTCATACTATCTTTGCAAGAATGTTTATAGAAGCAAATGGCCTTGGAAAGATATGGTGACTCCTTCTGTAGCAAATTTAATCACCCTTGGGATGATAAAGGTAGAAATGTCTCCCTTTCCACCCCAGAGCAGATTTGCTCACATTTCAGGGTAATGAAGATAATGGGTCTCCAGAGGGAAAGAGGAGAAGCTTTGCCAGAACTTTTATGTAAGAATAGAGTCTTCTAATCTCAGGGTTCCTGAAACATGACACAGATGTGTCACTTCTGGGTCAAAATGTATAAGGAGTGGGTGTGCCTTCTTCATAGTCTTCCTTTGCCCTCATTGACTGAATGGAGGAGAGAGTGGTATCATAGGAGCGGGGGTTCCACAGGACAGAGAAGCCTGAATCCCTGCATTAGACAATAGAAGGCTGCCCAGCCATAGATACCCATGTTAGACTGTGAGGTGAGTGAGCAAAGAATTTTCTTAGAATTCAGGGTTTACTTACTATAGCATCTAATATGACCTTAATCCAAGCTGTATGTGGAAATTGCATTTATGAATTGCTTTTTATATGCCCAACATTGTACTAGGAAACTTCTTTCTTCTTTTCTTTTTTTTTAAGATTTTATTTATTTGACAGAAAGAGAGAGCCAGAGAACACAAGTTGGGGTGGCGGAGGGGTGAAGGGTGCGGGTGGTAGTGGATAGCAGAGGGAGGAGAAGCAGGCTTCCTGCAGGAAGCCTGATGCGGGGCTCAATCCCAGGACCCTGGGATCATGACTGATGGCAAAGGCAGAAGCTTAACCACCCAGGAGCCCCCCAGGAGCCCCTGTGCTAGGAAATTTCACATGCACTATCTCATTTAACTATGGATACAGCTTTAAAATTATTGTTAATTTTACAGATGCAGAACTGAAACTTAGATTAACTGTTTTTTGTTTGTTTGTTTTCCTTGTAAGATCACAGAGCTAGTAAGAGGCCAAGGTAAGATTGAAGCCTACTCCCTCTGATCAAAATTTATGTTGTCCTTCCCTTTAAAGGCTAATTATTTCACCTGAGATTCTTTAAATAAATATGGCTCACACTCAGAATGCCAGGAATAGCTGGGAACAAAAGTCAGTGATCTCCAGTGTTTGCTTGATTCCTTCCTGAATTGTGTCTTGATCTCTTTGTTTTATGAATTTAACTATTCTTTGCTCATTGACCCTTGTCTTCAGACTCCAGCCCTTATCCCCACTGGGGACATTATTGCTCTCCTGCTGGGTTAGATATGCTCTTCCAGGTCTGCTCTGTGGTCTGAGCCCTCTGGCTACTGGCACAGGGAGCAATGGATGTGAGAAATCTCATATTCCACTCTGGCTTTCTAGGACCTGCACTTGCCAAGATAACATGCCTCACCTCCCTCCCCACCAGGGAATCAGAATGATGCCAGTATTATGAGAGTATTTCCAAGGTGGTTCATGTTGCCTGTTTGTATACATTGCCAAGCTCTTAAAGAATGCAATATAAATTTTAAGCCCAGTAGTAAAGTATAAGTTACCACATAATAGAACACTTAAATTATGGAGGGGATAGCATCATCCTGAGATTTCTCGAAGGAGTACTTGTGGAAGAACTATGTCTGCTCAGTGCAACCCTTGAAAGCAGTAATGTGATCTAAAATCTGTGTTTTTCAAGAACTAGGAAGGAAAATGTTTAGTTTTTCTAAACTGGCATGTGCATTTTGTTTCCTCTGGCAGACTGGAAACTCCTTCAGACAGATCACAGAGGCTTCCTCTTCCTTTGCCTCTTTCTCTCCCTCAGATTGCTGATGTACTCAAGTGCTCATAAATTGTGGCCCTTATTAGTCCTTGGAGAATGTGCTAACCTTTCCCATAGACGCCAATGAGATAAATAAAGACCACAAGACAAAATACATACCTCTTATGTTGATATTAAATATTCAGAATGATTCCCAAATGAATAATATAATTATTTAAATTAGATTCATTGTGCATTTGCAATGTGCCAGGTTCCAAGATGGGCACTGGAGTTGCAAATGAGAAGAAGACAAAGTTCTGGCCTTCAAGAGAATTATATGCTAGTAGGAGAAGTAGGCTTTCACAGAAGCAAAATTTAGATGTAACAAAGACATACAACACTGTATGTCCCCTGCAGCTACTAATGATACAGCTCCATAAACAGAAGAATTTCCACCAAGAAAAAATCCAGAATCATATGCCTTTCCCAGAAAATTCTACCAAGTATTTAAGGAAGAAATCCTCCCGAGAAAAGAAAGAGGAACAATATTTCCTGTTCATTTCATGACTTGGATAGCAAAATCTGACCAGGTTATTACCAAAAAGAAACATTAAAGGCCAACATTACTCAAGGACTTGCATTTCTGCCATCTCTCATTCGGGCATGATATATTGCTCTTTTTGATACATGACACAGTTCAGTATATTCCTACTTCATTAAGGATTTTGTATGTATATCCATGAAAAGATTTTCCACTTGAGTCTGGGAATAAGAATACCCAAGTTCACCACTTCTATTTAACCCTGAGAGGTGTCGCCAATGCAGTAGGCAAGAAGAACAAATCAAGTTCTAAAAATGGAAATAAGGAGATCAAACTGGTATCATTTGCTAATGATATAATTTTGAATGTTGCAAATCTAAAAGGATATACAGATAAATTAGCAAAATTAGAAAGGGAGTTTAGTGAGGTTGTTAGATATAAGATCAATAAAATAAAAAGTTCATTTTTTTATATACAGTATCACGTGGAAAATAAAGTTTCAAAGGTTCTCACTTAGCAATTAGAAAAGAAATTTAGAGGAATGAATCTAATCAAAAGATGCGCAAGACCTCTAGACAAAAAATTTGGGAGGAATTAATGAAAACTGAAGTAAATGGAGTAGTCCATGTTTACAGATTGAAAGACTCAATCCAATAAAGCTGTCAGTTATTCCTAAATGTATACATAGATTCAGTTTGATTCCTAGCAAAAATCCAATAGTTTGTAGGACTATGTGTGGAATTATTCTATTTATATAGAATATTAAAGGGCCCCAAATAGCCAATATACCTCAAAAAAGAAGCTACAGGTAAAGTGGGACAGACTAGAGATCCCATAACACACACATACACAAACACTAGATTTATGGTGTGGCGACAAGATATCTGTATAGAAAAAAAAAGAAACTTATGCCAACCTCAAGCTATATGCAAAATCAGTTTCCAGAGAATTGGAAACCCACTGAGTGTGAAAGTCAAAATAATGAAACTTCTTGAAAATTTAGAAGAGTATTTTCATGTCTTTGAGATGACTTTTTTTTTTTTTAACTAAACAAAAAAAGCAGTAAGCATAAGAACTAGGGGACTAGTTCTTGATAACTAGAATACATTAAAATAGAAGACTTCTGTTCATGAATAATCTTCCTTTAAAGAGTAAAAAATGAGAAAACCTGTTTGCAATACACATAACTAATAAAGGGCTTTTACTTAGAAAGTATAAAGATCTCCTATAAATCAATAACAGAAAGACTGCCCCCCCCAAAGACAACCCAGTGGGGAAAAAAGGCAAGATATGGAAGAACCATTACACAAAAGAGGATATCTAAATGATTCACACACAGATGGAAAGGTGTTCAACTTGATTAATTACTGGGGAAATGGTGCACCTGGTGCCCCTACACACCCACCAGAATGGCTGAAACTCAGATACCTGCTGTCAAGTGTTGGTGAGCTTGTGTAGCACCTGGAGCCCATATTTACTATGGATGGTTGTGTAAATTGAGACGGTTGCCAAAAACATACCTGAAATCTTCTGAGGTCGACAATACCATGCGATCTCTTGCCTAGCCATTCCATTCCAGGTTAATTACCCAACAGAATGGTCTGTCAGGTGATAAGTGTCAGTGTGTTCATAACCGCTTTATTCATAACAGCCAAGTCAACTCAGAGATCCAGCAGCAAAAAATAAAAGTACTATATTCCAGTGAAAAGAAATGAACCATAGTAACACAGAGCAAGTGACTTGAATATGTTTTGCAAATACATGGAAGATAAGATATTAGACATAAAAGAATGTGCCCCATATCATTCCATTTATATAAAGGTCAAAATAGGCAGAATTAAACTGGAGTAATTAAGAATGTATAATTAGGTGTTAAAAATAGGAAAAGGAGGAAATGATTACCGTAAAATCAAGATAGTGGTTCAGCTAAGAGATCACGTGGTTGTCATCAGGAAAATGTGGTCAGGAGGCTTTTGGATTGGAAATGTTCTATTTCTTGACCTGGGTGGGAGTTATGTGTATGTTTATTATTATTAAGTTTTATATTTGTATATACTTCTCTGGACATGTGTTGTATTTTACACACACACACTCAAAAGGTTAAAAAGTCTACCTCCTCAGCTCTTACCACCTTTCTGAACTTCTGAATGTCTCGGGACGTCTCCGCTGACTTTCCACTGGCACTGCATACTCAGCATACCTCAGCTTGACTTTATTCTACCCCAAAGTCTGCTCTGCTTGCCAAGTGCCCCCGATGGGTGAATTCATGCACAACTATCTTCCAAGTCAGGTGTCGGGATATCGTCACTGACTCCTCCATGTCCCTTATTCACCACATTCAATAAAGTTCTGTTGATTTCACCTCTTAATATCTTCTTTATACTTTCTCCTCATGTTCACTTGTTATGACTGCCTTTTGTCCATGTCACCGTGGTATCTGATCTCTGTCACTTCAGCAGCCTAATTGTCCCTCTGTTTTCTTCTCTGGTCTTGGCCTTCTCTGTTCCACCTTCCATGCTGTTGTCAGAGTTCCCTTATGAAATTCTAATCTGATCATGTCCAGCCCTCTCATTAAGCTTGCCCTGGCTCACACCAGCTGACAGAGATCATCCTTAACCTTTCTCTATAGGCTTATTAATTATGCTCTCTCACAGATCATGCTTCTGAAACAGCATCTGATTTACTAAAGATGCAGGGATTCAAGAACAGAGCAGTGGCATCAACTTGTCCCTCTCTCCCACCTCCCGCCCTTCTCTCAGACCATCTTCCCACCTTTCCCCTTGTAACCTCCCCTTGGACTTTCAGTGCATAAGGTGCTCTTAGCACAGTGAATAAATACTTCTGTGTGGTTTTGTAATCATCTCTGCTTCCATGAGCTCCAGGGAATATGCCAGAGTAAGTGTTCAATAAATGTGTCATGAATATTTTTGACTGAATGAATTCAGAGGCAGCAGGTGTCCCCTCTTCTGAGAAGATTCAAGAGACCTCAGTGTCCAGCAGCAGTGGGCCTTGAAAGCTGCTAGAGCATTCGGGATGGAGAGAATGTCACAAACATAGGAAAGAGGAGGTTGCTCCATATTTATAAGTTTGGGCCTCGTGTTGGAGGATTGATTTTTTAAAAGAAAAATCTGCTGTGTCTGCAGTTAGGCTACTCAACATTCAATTTGACTAGAGCTTGATGGGAGGCATTATTTTCCATTGATTATTTTTATTCAATACATGACAGAAGACGACATTCCTGAACTGGCTGCAAAATCATAAATATTTAAATCCAAGTTATTTGCCATGCATAGAAATAATCAAGTCATGATAGCTAGCTTAGATGTTTAGTGGCTTGATTATTGATTTTTACAGCTCTAATCTAAATTCCATAACCCTGCACTGGATTGGTTTAGGAGAGATGGTTGTTTTTACTAATGCCACAGATGGTCATCTTGTATGTACAGGTTCAAAGAACAAGAGGTTTAGGAAAGATCTGAGCTATCACATATCTTCTAAATACCAGACAAGGAAACAGTTTCAGAGGGTCAAGTGACATAGTCACCTCATGGCTAATTACAGTCAGAACAAGAATCTGGGTCCCCTGACACCCAGGCCAAGTCTCCCTCCTTTTCTTTGTAAGAGTTGTACTATCCACAATTCAGGATCTTAGCAGTATAGGGAGGAAGGGGGCAGTATCCTGCTGTTCTTTGATTTATCTTATGCAGACAGTTTATGTCACCGAGGACTGATAATGATGGCAAGAGTTTTTACTGATTATCACCTACGTTTCAGGCTTTGTCACAGACACTTTTCCTGCCACATCTCTGGGCCTCACAAGAGAGTGAAGTGAGAATATTTTAGGAATGAGAACCCAGAGTGTCAGAGAAATTAACACCTTGTCTTGGGTCTGTCACACGGCTCCTGTGATCTCTCTGATCTGCAACCCATTGTTTCAGCATAACCTCATGTAACTCAGGCCTCTCAAAATGAAAGTCCACTGTGGACTGAATATCACCACTTCGGTCTTAAGATCCAACAAATGGATCTTGTTACCGAGTATGAGCTTTCTGCTTATTTACTTTGACGGAAGAATAGAACCTAGAGAGTTAAAATGTGACCGTTAAAAGGTCATTCATTTATTGATGAATTTAACAAACATTTATGAAATGCCTATAGTCTTAAAGATTCTGAGC
The DNA here is from genome assembly GCA_028646535.1 of Procyon lotor. Classification (NCBI taxonomy): domain Eukaryota; kingdom Metazoa; phylum Chordata; class Mammalia; order Carnivora; family Procyonidae; genus Procyon; species Procyon lotor. Next base: position 108,518,866 of record CM053610.1, read on the forward strand.
TAGAGTTGGAAGTCACATAATGAGAGGCAGAATAGTAAAGAAATACATGGTTCGAATAAGGCATGCTGTTCATGGGTTCTGGGACTGTGGCAACCTACAGATGATTTCTGTTTTTTCTGTGCCATGGGGATCATAGCTGTGTCATGTGGTTATTGTGTAAAACAGTGTTTCTCATCCAGGAGTGATTTTTGCCCCCCTGGAGATATTTGACCATGTCTGGAGGCATTTTTGGTTGTTACAAGTAGGGGGCAGGTGCTACCATAATACATGGGATGGCTCCAAATGTCAGTAGTGTGGAGGTCGAGAAACCCTGCTGTGAAACACCTGCACTAGAATATGTATAATAGAGGTGATATGCTGGCCCCAGCATGACCCACAAAGAACTTCCCAGCTGATCCTGGCCAGCGCCTTTCTGGAAAAGGAGGGGGTGGTATCCTGCCAGAAGTTGTCCATCCATTTTCCCTGTGAAAACTTACCCTAGTGCCAGGGTCACTGAAATTGTGCTGTCTGTAGATGATGGAGTGTGGTAGGTGGAGCCTGGAGGTGTGGTCCTTAGTTGGTTTTTAGCTGGCAACTCACAGCTCTGAGTGTCCTTACCCTCAGCCACCTGGCCTTCATAATGGAAGGTTCCTGTTCTTCCACCATTAAATCAAAGGTCTATCCAAGTTCACCTTCTACCGCTTCCTGCTCCTTACCTGGCCAGTCTACCTAGGCTTTGCAAGAAAACACACAAAAAAGTAAAAACAAAAAAGCATTCCTATCCTCAAAATAAAAGCACCACATTTTGTAAACATACATAGGAATCTTCTTTTCGTCCTTTAGGTCAGGGACTTTCTCTTTAAGTCCCAAGTGGATGATATAACACATAGTGCGGTATTGGGGTGGAGGCAATAAAAACCCTCTGGGAAATATGAACAGTGAGGGGACAAGAAGAAGTGCATCCTTAAAATCCCACAGCCATGAGCATGAAATAAAAGACATGCAAATTAGAATATTTGTCCTGAGCCTGACGCAGACTGCATGCTCCCTCAATGTGATAAACTCTCTGAGAAGTGCTTCAAGTGCAGCTATTGCGATGGTTGATTGGTTGGTTGGTTGGTTGGTTGGACAGAGTCCATAGGCTTTGGTCAATAGATCTGCCCATGTGACTAAGTGCCCTGTGGCAAGTGTCTGTGGAGTGTCTGCTGTGTGTTGGGCACATGGCTGAGCACAGGCATGAATGATCTCATCTCCCCTTCTTAGAAGTCCTACTGTTATTATCTTCATGTTACCTCTAAGGCCACTGGGGTTGGAAGAGGGCTTAAGTGGCTGGACCACAATATACCATTGGCAGGTAGTAGAGCTGGGGCTTCATTTGGGGCAGTTTGACAGAAAGATGATACTTTTCACTGCTGGGTTATACCAAGCTCTTTAATTTTGGGCCCCATGTTAATGAAAAATTTAAAAAAAAAAGGGGGCAAAAAAAAAAAAAAAAAGGAAGGGGCTTGCCAGCATTTACATAAACACAATTTAAAGTCAATATTTGAGGCAAAGGAAAAATTGCATTACTATGTATTAAGTGTATAATGTATTACTTTATACTTTATAAAGTATAATGTATTACTTTTTTACTTAAAAAAAGTAAATTTCAACAGAATCCAAAGGTATAATAGTTTCTTTGACGCTATTTATAAAAGTGATTAACTCCTTAGAGTCTTTTGAATTCTCCTTTTTTGTATACAAGATTTTCTTTCTCACTAATGAGTAATAATATAGTCATGATCATTCTGTTACTTAAAATACGCAGTTTCTGTTCATTATTAGTTTTCAAATGGAGTATCATTTCAGATGGGGGGAGATCTGATCTCTGAAACAACGATTTTTAAAACGCAGTTAGAAGAGTTTGTACTTAGAACTCGGAACTCATTATTTTTATGAAATCCTGCCAGTGTTGTAGTTTGATTCTGGTAGTTTCTCCCCATGTGGAACAAGGGGTATTTCCGGCTGGGTCTGCTGCATTCAGTGGTGCAGGTTGTGGTGTTGGCCCGGGTGACCCCGTGACCACGGTGTGCTGATGCTGACTGGTACCTCTTGAGAGAGCTGATTAGGAACATCACTTCCCAGCTCTGTGTTCAGTCGTATGACATTGGGAGCTTCCAACTGGCTGCGCAGGGCATAGTTACACCGCAGAAACTGGCAAGCTCTACCAGTCACCAGCCACCAAGCTAGTGGTTAAACATTTACCGCCATGCCATGGGCACGGTGGGGAGGGGGTGTAGGGGGCTGAAATGTAGCCTTTGCCCTGCTCCCTGAGGTGCAAATGGATAGGAATGGGCTCCTTTCTCTCATTCAGACAAAGATGCCATCTGCTCACAGCTAGACCCTCACAAGGCTAGATCTCCTGAAGGGTATCTTCTAGTTTATACAAAGGCAACAAATGGGTTGGTAGCATCTGTGAGTTTAAGACAGCGGTTCCCAAACCTGGCTGATCATTGTAACCATCTTATTGTTCTTTTAAAAATAGATTTTAGGACTTCTCAGGGATTTTGATTTGGTTTATGTAGCATCCAGTAATTGTTGCTTACCCATTTTTCTTCCTGACTGGCAAACCCCAGTTTTGATAGGGTGGTCTCTGAGTCAGGGGAGAGTGTTTGTATCCATGCCTTCAGAGGTTAATCATGAGTGGTATAGACCAATCAGGATGATTTCACACATCCCGCCCCCTTTAAAGTGTGGGCATGTGAGCCAGTTGTGGTTATTTACGGGGGGCTAATTATGTTAAGCACAAGGGGCTAACTGCCTGAGACTACCACTTTGCTTCGAGGCTCCTGAGCAAGATCCTGAATTTGAGGAGACATAAAGGTTGTCCATCTGCCTCTGCCCATTGCTGGATGTTGTGTAACAGAAACTTCTTTAATTCCCAGAAGTGTTGCCACCATGTTTGAACAAGGAGGAGAGCCAGCCTGAAGGCGAAGCTGATGTACTCAGAATGGGACCGTGTTCTACCTGACCAACTCCTAAACTTCCTACTAATCATTTAAGACACAGCTTAAGTGAGTATTTTCTGTTGTTTGCAATGGAGAGCGATTTAACCAATAAGTTTTGGATGAGGCCCGGGAATCTGTACTTCAAAAACTTTCCAAATTTTGGGGGCGCCTGAGTGGTTCAGTTGGTTGTGCATCTGACACTGATTTCAGCTCAGGGTCGTGGGTTTGAGCCCCACGTCAGGTTCCCTGCTGGCCATGGTGTCTGCTTAAGATTCTCTCTCCCGCTCCAATGTCCCTCCCTTCCCCTGCTCTCTCTCTCTCTCAGAACAAATAAACAAACAAATAAACCAAACTTTCCAAATTTTTGGAAAATTTGGGAACCACCAGATTAAGTACCCCCTAAACAAAGGTATGTGGAGATGTTTCTTCCCCTTGGTTTTGTGTGACCAAGTAAGCCCTGGGGCAGTTGGAACCCGAGGGGATTGTACCAGGCCTTCGGCATCCATGTCCATTTGCCCCAGATTCCTATAAAAAATACGAGTTTCTGTGTGTGGCATGGTGTGAAAAAGGCTGGGCCACACTGAACTGCTGTGTTTAATAGTGTGTGCTGGGAGAAAAATAGGACTGAATCACCAGATCGCTGTGTAATCTTAGAAATGCACTGTGTTTGTTCCTTAGTTCTGCCACCTATAAAGGAATATAAAATTGGCTATGTTAATAATTGTGAATGATAATGGGGGGGATAAAATGTGGCAATGTGGGTGGGACCTCCCAGCTCGTTCGATATTTCTTCGTTCGCCGTGTGACAAGTCTGGGAACGGATTGGTGCCAGCTTCGAGTCTCAGTGGAGGAACATGAGCGTCATTCAGTGGGGGCCGGAGATGACGATGAGCCCGGCAAGAGTTATTATTATTCAGCATGAACAGGTCGGTGTTGCTGACTCTTTGGAAGCAGTCGTGCAGCACACGTGGATCTTAGCCACTGAGTTAAGTCAAATCTCCCGCGCTGGCTCCTGTGCCCTTACTTCCATTCATTGACCTGGTTCGCCATCTTTGGATTCCTCTATTTTGGGCATCTTTTCAGTCTCCTAACAAAGACCTCTACCTTCCTCAGTGGACTTGGGGCCTTGACTGTGCGCAAAGGAAAACAAAGTCACTATCAGGAACATAAGAAGTATCAATGCAAAAAGTACGGATCATATATTTTCATTTTAAAATAATGAATATCATATAAAAAAGCAACCTTATTTCCACTGTTCAAAGATATTCACTCAATGTTTTGTTATATTTTCATTCAGAATTTCTTTTTATGTTCATGCTGTTTTATTAAAAAAAAAAAACTCAATCCAAAAACCTACAAACGTGTATGAATCTTCTCTTTCTTTCCTTCACCTTCTTATGTCTAATCTTTACGTTCAACCCATCGGTAAGCCCTGTGGATTATACTTCTGACTGTACCCCAGATCTACCCACTTCTTTCCATTCCTACTGCCACTCCATCACCCAGCCCCTGTCATTTCTTACTTGATCTACTTCAGTAGCCTTATGACTGATCTCTTTTTTTCACTCTTGTTTTGAAGGATTAGTTTTATTTTTCATACATTCATTAGAATGATCTATGTGTAAATCGAACCCTATCATTCCCCTCTAAGAAACTTTGCGAAAGCTTCCCATTGCGCCTGAATAAAATATAGATTTCATTCAAACAGCTTAAAGGCCTCAATATGGTCTAAACCTGCCTATCTCTCTTCCTTTTCCCCTTACTCATTCTTTTCCAGCCGTCTCACCCCAGGATCTTTGCATGTCCTGTTTTGTCTTCCTGGAGCATTATACCTCTGGTTTTTGCACATGGCTGCTTCTTTCCAGGTCTCAACTCTAATGTCACTTCCACAGAAAGACTTTTCCTATTCATCAAATCAAAAAAGCCTCCCAGCCGCTTGCTGTCAAATCACCCTGTTTTATTTCATTCTGAATACACATCACAGTTTAAAATAGTGTTTTAATAACATTTTATTATCCCTTCTCTTTTTTCCTAGAAAGTAAGGTGCAGGAGAAATCGTGACCTGTCTTAACTTATTTATTGCTCTACCTGCTTTGTCAAATGGTTCTTGCCCATGGATAATCAATATCCAATAAACATGTATTGAATGATTGAACAAATGAATGAATAACAGATCATAGTGAGAATTCCTTTTTATTCCTTTTATACTTTTCTTTTATCATTTTCTATAATGTTTAAGCCAGTATTTCTTAAACCTGAGAAGATACCCACAGACCCCTCCCTCTGACCCCAAATGAACGTGAACCAACATGAAGAGTGTTTAAGTTCCTCATGCTTAGAGTCCTTATACTGGTCCACAATCAAAACGAATTTACAAATTATGGACAAAACTACAAAACAAATACGATTCAAATGAACAGTAGTGACAATGATATACGTGAAACTAAATCACAACTCAGGGTGAGTAAGGTCTCATTGCTATGATGCAGGTTCCTTGAGTTCCCAGGACCATCCTATCCTTTGCTTTTTCATGATTTTTTCTCTTTGAAGTACTTCAAGACCTTAAGTTCTACACCATGCTGTGACTTATATTCGTCTAGAATGGTTATGATACACTGGAGACACACTTGCCTCTGGTCTTTTCTTATTAACATTTCTCAGTTAAGTCATACTCCTGAATGCGATGTAATCTTTAACCTAAAGTAGAGGAGGGCAGAGAATCGTATCTCAGACTTGTTTTTAAGGCGATGCTCATCCAGATGTCCCAGCATGAATTTACAACCAGCGGGGACATGTTGTTGCCTAGAGTTGCAGTGAGGCATCTTCAGGAGAAAAGTGGAGGCCAGGGGGGATGAGATCGAACTTCCTAGGGGTGTGCCAGTGACAGAAAAGTGGCACTTTGGGACTGGGGGCTTTGGGGTCGGGTCAGATGGTGAGCAGATGGCCCCTAAGAGAAGGTCAGCTGTGTGGTGATGGGGTGCCTTGGAGAGGCGCAGGGTGATCTCTTCCTTGTGACTCAGCCAGCCTCTCCTGAAACACAAGACAATCACACATTGTTTAGTGAGACTGAATTCCTCAAAGAAGTTGGTGAGGGGCAGAGCTCTGTGTGGAGGTGGCACGAGGAAGGGGGAGGGAAGAGATGCACGGGAAGAGATTGCTTGGTGCGGGGGTGGGGGGAGGGCCTCTGGATTCATCTGCACCAGGAAATGAAATTTATTTGATTCTCCCAAGTAGTACCTCTTCATGTGTAGTATCAAACACACATCTCACTAAGCACAACATCACACACCTCGTGTACATATCTATTTGCATATTTATATATTCATTTTGCTATAAAAGTTGGTGTTTGTTTAGAATGAATTTAAAAACACAACTAATTAAACATTTAAAATCTCTAACAAATACCTCAAACATTACAAAAATCTAGTATCTTAAATTTGCATATTTACAAAAACTTGTGACTGTGTGAACATACTGCTTGGGGGCTCCTCCCCTTGATCTTAGGGCTTGGGGGTGCCCTCCCCCTCATTTTAGGATTTTGGAGGAGCTCAGGGCAAGTGAGGAGCCCTGAAATTTAAGCCTCATTAGTTTCACAGTGTATTAATTATGTATAGCTGTGTAACAGATTACCCCCACCCCCGAGGAAATCTAGCTCCTTTAAAACAATCAATCTTGTAACACTGAAAACATAAAAGTATTTGGGGGAGAAAAGAAACTAGACCTGTTATCCCCCATAGTTTCTGAGGGGCTGCTGTTATTAAGTTGCGAAGACTGTTTTGAAGCTTGGACCCCTAGACTCCAGAATCCATGTTCTTATCCGTAACCTCTACAGCGTCAACCTTCCCGGCTCACCTGTTCCTCCCTGCTGGGCAGGTGCCTGCCGCACTCAGCCTGCTTCCTGCCCCCTTTGTGGAGCCGTACTCCCTTCTCTGCCATGACTGGGATTTTCTTTCCTCTAAACTCCTAAACCCTGCCTTTCCCCCATTTAGCAAACTTCTCACAGGATTTTAATTGCTTAGTTGTCTGCAAGGTAGACTATACGTTACTTGAGTTCAGGGGCCAATTTTTTTTTTCCTATCCCCAAGTCAAAACCCTGACGTAATGCCAGTGGATGTATGTTGCATGAACAAATGGATTGTCCTGGATTCAGAGCCCGGCCTCATTTCTGAGGCCGCGTTTGCATTGGATTTCTGGATGATTAGCATTTAATGATCATAGCAAATCACTGGGACCACAGGAACTCTGGTTTTGCTTTGTTTTTGGTGAAATTTGCTTTGTCCAGAGAAAGGCATCGGGACAGGTTACCCCTCAGCGAACCAGTGACCATATGCTGCCTACTTTATATGCCTGCAACCCCACTCAGCCAACGGATACTGCCTTCGGAACCTCTTTATGCCCCTAAAACCTGCACAGGAGAAAATCTCTCTTGAGTGCGCCGGTGGGCAGCCAGAGCCCCAGCCTGCGGCCGCCGCTACTTCGTGGGGGTGGCCCATCCTGCAGATGGGTCTCGGGTGGCAGAACCAGCGCACACGTGGTAGAAGATTCCAGCTGTCCGTTACTCCCCAGAAGCACCATCTTTGCCAGATGCCAAATGTACATACTTCATTTTAACAGTTTTCTTTGTCTCTGCAAATTGAAACACTCTGTGTGGGAATATGTGAACCTAGGGCACAGTACAAATACAAAAGGGAAATTCCAGGCATTCTTCTCCAGGTATCCTTCACCTTGGGCAGCATGATTTGCTTTCTTCCTCTGCACCCACTTCGCTTCTTCCATGCGAGCTCTTATACAGGCCTCTTGCTTCCCCAGGGAATTCTTTTTTTTTTTTTTTTTTTAAAGATTTTATTTACTGCTCAGAGTCCACAGTCTCTCATGGTTCATCTCCCCTTCTGATTTCCCCTAAGGGTTTTGGAGGGAGGGGTCGGGGGTTGGGCGAGCCTGGTGGTGGTTATTGAGGAGGGCACGTATTGCATGGAGCACTGGGTGTGGTGCATGAACAATGAATCTTATATCACTGAAAAAATAAAATAAACATATTTGGGGGAAAAAAAGATTTTATTTATTTACTTGACATAGATCACAGGCAGGCAGAGAGAGAGGGGGAAGCAGGCTCCCCGCTGAGCAGAGAGCCTGATGCGGGGCTCGGTCCCAGGACCCTGAGATCAGGACCTGAGCCGAAGGCAGAGGCTTTAACCCACTGAGCCACCCAGGCGCCCCTCCCCCAGGGAATTCTAAACCCCTCACAGGAATCCCACCCATAATCTCCTAGTAGATTAACTCAAATTCTGCTGCCTACATGTTGCCTTCTTTGATCACCCCGGTCTTCTTCCTTTCTGGAATTCCAGTGGTGTTTGCTGTTTGATGCTTGCTGTAGACCATGCTTCTTGGGTTTTCCTGTGCATAAACATCACCTGGCAGATTTGTTAGAATGTGGATTCTGATTCAGTAGGTCTGGGCCGGGGCCTGAGAGTGCACTTCCATCAACCTTCAGATGAGGCCCTTGCTGCTGATCCGTGGGCCATATTTTGAATGGTGAGGGCAGAGATGGCTTGGTTTTGAGTATTTTCCTCCCTCTCTCCTTTCTTTTCACTTTCTATAAATATTGCCTGGGTTTCTTCTGTATTTTATACTTAATATTTCGTGTCGTCATTTTAGAGGTAAAAAATCACCTCTAAATAACTTTCTTTGTATTTGCAATTTTTCATTTTATTTATTTACCTGTATTTGTGCTTTAACTCATATTTAGAATTGGGGTATTTTTTTTTCCTCCTCTATCAGTTGTAACATCCTTTGAAGGCAGATAGTGGTCTATGATACCTAGGTGGTATTTTTTTTTTAGATTTTAATTCTAGTATAGTTAACATATGGTGTTATGTTAGTTCAGGTGTACATTATAGTGATTCAGCAATTCTGTACATGACTCCGTGCTCATCACAAGAAGTGTACTCTTCATCCCCTTTACCTGTTTCACCCATCCCCCCACTCATCTCCATTTGCTCTCTGTAGCGAAGAGTCTGTTTTTTGGTTTGTCTCTGTTTTTCTTTTATTCACTTGTTTTGTTTCCTAAATTCCACTTAAGAATGAAATCATATGGTGTTTTGTCTTTAACTTATCTTTAACTTACTTAGCACTGTATCCTCTAGATCCATCCATGTTGTTGCAAATGGCAAGATTTTATTCTTTTTATGGCTGAGTATATATAGAATGGGATATGTATATGGAATATATATGGTACATATGGTACATATATGTATATATATGTGTGTGTGTATATAATGGAATATTACTTCTTCATCCATTGTAGGTGGCCTTTTTTTTTTTTTTTTTGTGAAAAGAGCACACATGCTGAAAACAGCAGATATAAGCCTGCATCCCTGTTCTACCTCTCATATACTGAGGCTAAGATTTGGGTAGGTTCTTTCATCTTTGAGTCTAAGTTGACCACCTCAGAAGTGGGTGTTATGCTTGCTGTGAATAGAAAATCAGAGGCTTCTTGCAAAGTATCTGGCCCAGGGCTTGGCTCCTCTAATCCTGAGAGATGTTGGTTCCCTCTCTGCCTGCCTGAAACTGATTGGCTCCAGATGTCCAGGGGGTTCAAATTCTGCGGAGGTTGGACAGAGTGTCAGGGAAACAGGGTAGAGGGGAAGTGTAGTTTCCTTTTGCCCCAGTTCTCATTTTGAAGTTTTAGTTGAGAGATTTCATCATATGCTGGCAAAGGACCCAGGCCTGTTATGGGGAAGCACAACCGAGTCTTAGTCCTGTGTGTCTAACAGCTGGCTGTGAGGGCTTCCTAAAAATCACCTTTGATGTATCTAGACTCTGTTTCCTCCGTATAAAATGAGTGGGTCAAACTAAATGATCTGTAAGACTCTTTTTTGCTCTTAAAAAAAAGAAAAAGCCAACTATGATTCTTATTAATTTAGTTACCAGTATTAGGGAAATGAAAACCTCAGTCAAGTAAAACAATTTCTTTATAAGTTTTAGAAGTGAATAGTGTAAATGATATTATAGGGAGAAATGTTTAAAATGCTTGAGAGAACACTTCCAAGTAATTTGAAGCCCTTGAAGAGCATGGATTAAGATACAAAAAATTGATTGGTTAATTGCAAACCATTCTTAACTATTCATTACTGCATGCTAGAGAGCTCGCTTTGCTTAAATTGAGTCCCTGTAGATTCTTGACAGGAAAAAGGAGATACTTCATTAAAAAAAAAAAACAAAAAAAAAAACTGTTTACATTTATATTTGTTTTGTGAATTCAGCTTGTGACAGAACAATATTACAGTGTGGTTCTAGGCATGGGCACTGCCGCTGCAACATTCTGCAGTCACACCCTGGCTCTGTCACTTATAGCCTCTGTGACCTTGGGTAAATCATTCAGCCCCTTCATAGAACAAGCTTTACAACTGTAGTAGGTTAGTGATGAGGATTAATGAAGTATATTTTGAGTGTTGCCTGGTATATAGTATATGTTAAATAATTATTCCGATACCTTATTTTAGTGATTTACTTTAAGTATGATCTCTAATCTTACCTCAAAATATAGTCCTATATTGATAACTGAGGTCTTAAAATATCTATTTCCTATTCAAATTGCTCACATTGTTGTATTTTTCTTGGGAGGTTATGCCATGTGATAAGAAAGTAGACGGGGAGACAAGCAAATGTCACTTTGTCAAGTCAACTTTGTCATGGATCTTGCTATCTTTATCCATATATAAGATGGTGGTTGGGTTAGATGATCAGATTATGTCTGTTCAATTTGGGGTACGTGGCCTTTGGAGGCCTGATATGTAGGTGAAAGTTGTATGCAAAGTATTGTGTCTAGGGCCTCTTTTCTAGGGCGGAGCTCTGTATCATTCAGTACACTCTCTGATGGGTCCATGAGGAGTTAAGAGCCTCTTGTCTCAAGCTTCTTCAGATTCCCCTTTGGCTCCATGGTTCTATGACTACAGAACATTGGAATTTTGTTGAAATCACTTAGGGGAATAGAGTTTCTGGGGAAATTGATACCTGAAGCCATTTTCTAGTGAAATAGGAAACTGTATTTTGTTTGATAGTTCCTTCTGGCAGTAGTAAGAACAAGGAAAAACAGAGTACACATTTTCAACTGACACATGACCCAGCTTATCCCTCTATTTCAATGAAACAAATGCTACCTACTTAGTTCTTTAAGAACAACTGAATTACTATGAGGGCTCTTATTCCAGATTTAAACCTCCTTACTCTATATATAATGATTATATTAATACTTATGGGTGTCATTTTTGACTTTGCTAATAAGACGGAATGGCACATATTTTTTGCTTGAGTCCCACCACCAATCACTCTATATTAGTCTGGTAAAGTTCTCTTGATTGGCTGGATTATGACTGAACACTTTCTCTGGAAGAATCTGGAAAGATGGATCTGGTAAATTCAAGGCTAGATTCTGTCCAGGGAAAAGAGCAGGGAATTTGAAACTCACCAATTTGAAGCTGGAGAAGAGGAAAAGACTACCTTTGAAGGAAGTGGGAGCATGAGAAGGTCAGAAGAGTGATAACACTGATCCAGAGGAGATAGGGTTGATGTTGGGGTCAAGAAGTCAAGAGAATGAAGTCAGATGAAATATCAGTCAGGATCAAATGATATGGTTTGCAAAACAGGGATGAGAGTTACCTTCATGCTGTGAAAATAATCAGGCCCCTCTAGTGCTGCATGCTTTTTCCCTGGCAACCAAGCTGCCACTTCTATATGGCAGCTCCAGTGGCTTGAAAGCATGTCCAGATTCCGGAGTCTGGAGAAGCTGCTCATGCAGATGACCTAACCTAGCTACCTGTGCCCATAGGACACTGCTATAGAGGTAGGGTGCCCATCCCAGTGTGGGGGCAACTCTGTTGATGCTCCATCATTTAAGAATTGCTGCTTCTCTTTGCTACTACCGCCTCTGGATAGGAAGAGAACAAGTGCACTTTTGTATCCAATCATTCTATGCCTTTCTTCTTAAAAATTTCTGAAGAGTTCTTTGAATTGATACTTTAAAAATTGATATTTTAAAAACAAGAAAGAAGAGAACTTATTTGACATAATGGTACATATTGTCTATAATTAAATTATTTTACACTTATTATAATTTCATTATTGTATTAAATTATCTGTACATTTTTAAAGAATATTACACATAAGTTTCCACTAAAGTACGGTGATGCTTTTAACTATTCACTCTTTAGTGCTGAACTAGCTAGAGAGACCTGGTTCTACTGGGATCTACTTATTTATCTGGTTTTAAATCTTTGAAATCCTCTCAATTACTTCTCTGTCTTATGCCCTTTCATGATCCATACCAAACCATTTTGAACTAGCAGGTAGTTCCATATTCTTCTCCATTTTTCTACCTGTCTCAACCTCTAAGTCTATCTCTAAAATATATATGTTTTATTGGCTGGCATGATTCTTAACCTTTTTGCTATTGACATTGCTGTTTTTTGTTGCACAAAAGAGAAAACTCGAAATTGTAGAAATCTTGGAGGATACATTGGTTTCTGTGCAAATATGCTGGCTTAAAACTCATTCTCCTGGTCTGCTGGAGTTGAAAGGGTTCTCTAAGTAGAGTAGTATTTGCAGAGAGAAAACAACTCTTGTGTGGGATTGATCTAGAAAAATCTTTCATTGATTGATTGATTGATTGATTCATTCACAGGTAGGCATTGAGCACCTAACATGTCCCATTCAGACAGAGTCTGGGGAAACAGAATTGAATATGGAATCTTCCCTACTTTTATGGAGCACAAGGTCCAGTGGGAAGAAAAGACATTAACAGCTGACAATTAGAGTGCAGGTGAGAAGCATTATGATGGAGGCACAAGAGACCATGGGTGCTCTGATGTTATAATTTATAATAAATATATGTGTGTGTGTGTGTGTGTCTTCATCTCCATTTCTGATACAAGGATCCTAAAACCACTGGAATTTCCTAAGTAATGGGAATAATAATGGTATCTTTTGAGTTCATATTCTTAAGGTAGCTTTTGGAAAGCCCTTAGGTAACCTAAGGATGGGCTTTGTTGCCAGGGAAACCAACCATGTGACTGGAGAGCTGGAACTTTTAGTTTCACTCATGACCTCTGGGGAGGGGAGAGGAGCTGGAGTTTGAGTTTAATCACCAATGGCCAAGGATTTAATCAATCATGCCTGTGTAGTGAAGCCTTTATAAAATCCCCAAAGGACAGGGTTCAGAGAGCTTCCAGGTTGGTGGACACATGGCAATTCAGGGAGAATGGTGTGCCCATAGAGCATAGAAACTCTGTGCTCCTTCCCACATACTGTGCCTATGCATCTCTTCCACCTGGAGGTTCTTGAGTTATATCCTTTTCTAATGGACTGGTAAGCCTAAGTAGATGTTTTTATAAGTTCTGTGAGCTACTCTAGCAAATCAATCAAACCCTGGGGATGGGGAGTGGGAATTAGATGTATACGCAACTGGTCAGAGGCAGAGGTAACAACCTGGCTTGACGGTTAGCATCTGAAGTGCCAGGGAGGCTGGGGGGTGCAGTCTTAGACTCAGTCCTTAACCTGTGTGATCTGATATTGTCTCCAGTTAGATAGTGTCAGCATTGAGTTAATTGCTTGGTGGTATGGAAGAGACATACACACACATACACACACACACACAACCCAGAGGAATGGCACAGGCCCCAGCCTAGGCTGTTCAGGAAAAAGACTATATAAAGGGGTTGAACTTCACCTTAGTCTTGAAGAGTGAGTAGGAATTGTCCAGTTAAAAAGAGAGAATGTAGGAAAGACTCCAGACAGAAAATGTATATGTGCAAAGGCCTAAAGCTAGATGAACATTTCAAGTTCATAGAAATATAAGAATGTGCTTCAGAACCATGGGGACAGAGAGTTCTTTACTTTGTCCTCCTTCCTGAGGGTCACCTTCAAGCATCCTCACTGGCTGGTCTTTCTGCGTTAGGGCTTATTTCTCTCCATTGGATGCTTTGTAGACTTTTGGCACTCAAACCATCTTATGCCTCTCATGTAGGGCTTGCCTTGACATTGTAGAGACTGTCACAAATTGATCAGATGATTAAACAGCATTTACCACCCTGTGTTTATGAAGACTTTGGTTTTAGTTCTGTATATATAGTTTCTGTTGTGACAGGCATGCTGGGAAGAGTGGAAAGTACCCAGAACCGGAGCCAGACAACCTGGGAACAAATCCCCACTCTTCCATAACGTAGGTGTGTGGCTCTGGATGGACCCCTTAAAAGCTTTGAGTCTGTTTCCTGCAAAATTATTATTAATAATATTAACTACATTATAGGATTATTGAGAAAAATAAGTGGAATGATGAATACAGATAGAATTTTGAAAGATAAGGATGTATTAATGATGAGTGTAATTACTTCATCTCACACACCTTCACACGCATAGAGAGTAGTTCAGGGTAAATCTGAGTTTCTGAGAGGAAAATATCTTGAGGAACTTTTTGAAGGAAGTGAAAAGACAGCTCGTTGGACATGAGGTAGGAGGTGATTTCAAGAATGCCAGGACCCACGGTGCCGGTGGACTGGGAAAGTGGGTTTTGCCGTATGTCCCATCAGACAGATGGAGCTGAGACGGACGGGGAGCCTGAGGGGAGGTGTGTGCAGGAAGTGGTGACAGAGCGCTGAGGCTGAGACAGGTGGGCTGCATGGGTGGGCCGTGCAGTAAGTGGAAGGAACGATAGGATCCTGAGCTTGTAGCTGTATAGAGCAGGAGATAATCTGGGCAATACTAAGCATCACACACCGATCCAACTGGTGAGGAGATTAGGCTCCTGAGAGGTTAAGTGATTGGCTCCAAGTCACGGCCATGGCCAGTTGGAGAACTGAAATTCCAGCTTGAGAATCCCAACTTTTAGTTTTATTGTTCTTGACATCCTCCTGAAGGAAAGAAAAACAAATGCGTTTCTTCAATCCTAATCATAACAACCTGAGAATAAATTTAACACAAGTATGTTTATAAATACACTATTTCTTATATTAATTCCTCTTTCAAGTCTCCAGCATTTACATATATCAGGAATCTATTGTCTTCATCAAATTATTTATTCACAAATTCATTTATTCATTAATTCAAACACGCTTTTACAGGGTTTCCTATACTTTAGGCACCACAAAAAGGAATGGGGATCCAAGATGAGTAGACTACCATCCTTGGTCTCAGGGCAATCATCATCTCATAGGGAAGACATATAGACAGACATGGGCAGTACTGCTCAGTGAGTGGCTCAATGGAAGGAGCAATCACTTTGGCAAGTTGAGGGAGGGGGCCTCAGAGTTGGTTGATCCTTGAACTGAGTCTTAGAGGAAAACTAGGAGTTTGCCACTTAGAGGCAGGAGGTGGAGGAAGGTGAAGAGTAATGAACACTCCCGGTGAGTGATGTGCAGGAGTCTTCATGGCTGAAAGGCAGAGCAACTCCTTCCCTGACAACATCTGATAACACACCATGACATTGTGAGGGAGCAACACAGGTGTGAGTTTGGGGGAAACGTTTTTAAGTCTCAACCAAGTAAAAGGTGATTTAATGAAAAAGATAAATGACAGACTCTTTTAAATCCAGAAAAAAATCCTCTCTTCTAGCCTCAGGGAGAGTCTAATTATTGTGTGGAATCACTTTATGAAACCCTTCCAGATGGGATTCTGCTGGTGACTTTTTTTGCTCCGGGCAGTGGAGGAGGAGTTGTGTGGGATGAGTTCTTTTCCCACTTGTTAAGCTTTGGCAGCTATGACTGGCCCCACACCTGCAGAGTTTGGTGTCATAACAGTGGCATTGTTTCTGTAAAACTCAAGTGATGTTTATTGAGCTGTGGGGACACAGAGATGAATATGACATGATCTCTGCCCCCATGAAACGTGCAGCCAGGCGGGGAAGACAGACACGTGGGGAAACACACACAACATGGTGGGATGTGTGGGCTTAGGGGACAGCACGGGGTACAGTGTGGCTCATGTTCTTACATTGAATCTTGAGGAATGAGTGGGAATCAAATAAGGGAAGGAAACTTTTCCTCATAAAAGAAATCACCGTCATCATCTTCATCTTCTGGAACTCTGGACCAGTATGAGGTTTTCGGAGAATATGGATGGGACTGCAAAGCATAAGAGGCAGCTGAAGCAAGACAAGGCCAATCCCCAGAAACTTCTAGGCCTAGAGGAGCGTAGACTTTATTTTGTGAGATTGGGAGAGCCACTGAAAAAATTTTATTTTTTATTTTTTATTTTATTTTTTCAGTGTTACAAGATTAATTGTTAATGCACCACACCCAGTGCTCCATGCAATACATGCCCTCCTCAATACCCACCACCAGGCTCACCCAACCCCCCACCCCCTCCCCTCTAAAACCCTCAGTTTGTTGCTCTGAGTCCACAGTCTCTCATGGTTCATCTCCCCTTCTGATTTCTGAAAAATTTTTAAGCACAGAGTCATGAGAATCGGTTTTAGTTTTAGAAGCTTGCTGTAGTACAGGGGAAGGGGTGGATGGGACAAGGTTAAAGGCAACGAGACCAGTTATCTGGCTGTCGCAACATCCTTGGCAAGACATGAAGATGGGCTGAATTACAATGTAAAATTTGTAGGGATCACCAGTCATGTCAGGGTAGGAGGGTATGGGAGGAGTTTGGTAAGGCTCACAGATTTCTAGTTTAGTTGTCTGTGGAGATAGTTTTGCTTTGGACAAGATGAGTAATACAGAAGGAAGAGGTAGTTTGGGGTGCTGGTGTGTGTGTTGGTCTGAGTTCTAGATTCTAGATTTGCTGGATTTGAGACACATGAGGGTCCTCCAGATTAATATGTCCTCCAGAAGGTAGGGTTACAGAGGATAGGGTGAGTCTGGGGCTCAGAAGAGATATCTGGGTTTGAGATACAGACCAGCATGTCAGAAGTGGTTGGATGTGGAGAGGGAGGGCCATGGAGCTTTCTGAGAACATGTGATCAGAGAGAGAGAGGACTGAGGATCAGATCAAGGGACTTCAGTGTTTGAAATTATAAATCAGAAGCTTCGGATCTTACTCATCATTGACACAGCCTTCAGGTGTTTTCCCCATGGGCAGACTTTGACTGACAACAAAGTGTTAAGTGCCAGGAGCTAGATTTATTCTGTAAAGAAATTCTTCCCAAAGCAAGACATTTGTGGCTCTCACTCTGGGACTGTGTGTGCTTAGCTTCTAACAGCTCCTAGTGGTTGGTAGTTTGGATCACATTTGGACCAATATTTTCACACTAGTATTTTGAGTAAAATAGTCTTGGATCATAGAAGTGGATGTGTATTCTCTAAGCCTCACGGCTAGTCACCTGTTTTGATCTGAACAAGTTTGGCAGTTAGATCTGCAGGTTTTCTTACGACACAAACTGGGATTTTACCTTTTGAAAAAGAAGGAACTAGAGACCAAATTATTTGTCCTTTTCCCCCTACCTTCATGTATTAGAGTTCTCTAGAGAAATGGACCAATAGAGAATATATGTAGAGAGGAAGAGATTTATTTGTAAGGAATTTGCTCATGCAATTATGGAAGCTGAGAAGTCCCACTGTGTGCTGTCTGTAAACTGGAGACTCAGGAAAGTTGGTGGTCTAAGTCAGAAGGCCCGAGAACTAGAGCCCTGAGGGCAGGAGATGATTGAGGTACCAGTTTAAGCAATCGGGCAGGCAGCGCTGAATTCTTCCTCCTTCTACCTTTTTGTTCTATTCAGGCCCTCAGAGGTTTGGATGGTGCCCACCCACGCTGGAGAGAGCTGCTTTCTGAGTCCACTGATTCAAATGTGAATTTTATCTGGACACATCCTCACAGACATACCCAGAAATAATGTTTAGTCAAATATATGTGTACTTCATGGTCCTGTCCTGTTGTCACATAAAATTAACTATCACACTCAGAAGTCAGAAGCATGGGAATACTTGAGGTGCCTCGCCTGTCTCTCTCTTTCCATTTCTTCTTTCTTTTCTCCATCCCTTTCTGTGACTCACTGAATGTTATTAGAATACCAGTTTTATTCCAGGTACTGTGTGATAAGGGAATTGATAAATACAACATAGTCCTGGCTATTGAGGAGGGTGGTCTACTGGGGAAGTTGGTGACGTAAGTGATTATGTGTTGGGAAATGTGCAGCGTGATATGGTAGAGACGAGACAATATGGTCTGGGTGCTGTGGTAGACTGTTACTTTAGTGTCCCCAGTGGGCTGTCTCTTCCAGCACTCCTCATGTGGTCCCCTCTCACATGGACTCTGGCCTTGTCCATGTCATTAGCTTTGACCAGTAGGACATTGGCTAGTATGATACAAACAGCATCTTGTTAAGCACTTGCACGCTGGGTCTTGTCTCCTTGCAATGCTAGTCACTGTTCTGTGAGAAATACCAAAGAGCCACATGGGGAAGCCCTTTTGGGGAAAGTTGAGGCCCTGCTCTGTAGGTACAGTTGAGCTCCCCTCTTGTGGCTATTTTAAAACTGCCAGCATGCAAGTGAGGCCTAACCCACTGCCCACTAACCCACTGGTCCAGCCAGTGTTGTGTGATCAGAAGATTCACTTGACCAAAAAACAGAATCATGAGAAATAATAAAGTGATGTTTCCAGGCACTGAGTTTTGAATTGCTTTGTTACTATTAGATAACTGAATTTCTTGATGATGACTCCTCCAGTCACCAAAACCTTTCTGACTGTTCTTCCTTCACCTGCTGTTGTGGGCTGAATTGTGTCCCCCATCCTCCCCAATTCATAGGGTTGAAGTCCCAGCCCCCAGTGCCTCAATGTGACCGTGTCTGGAGAGAGGACCTTAAAAGTGGTGGTTAAGTTAAAGTAAGGCTGTTTGGTTGGGCCCTCATGCACCCTGAGCGGAGTCCTTCTAAGAAGAGGAAATTCAGACACACAAAGAGATGCCAGGGATGCATGCGAACAGTGAGAAGACCGCGTGGAGGTGGCCATCGGCAAGGCAAGGAGAGAGGCCTCGGGAAACTAAACCTGCCCAAACCTTGATCTTGAGCTTCTAGTTTCCAGAACTGGGAGAAAATAGATTTCTGTTTTTTAAGGCCCCAGTCCTCGGCAGCCCTAGCCTGTGAACACACCTGCTACAGCTAACTATTCACCAGGTAACGCCAGTTCTGTTTTGTTAACCTCCCTCATAGTCGCCTCCTTCCTGCATTTTATCACTTGTATTCCTAGGGTCATCCTTTTCTTCCTGAGTTATTGCCATGGCTCCTTCTTTTCTTTCACCCTCCACGAAGTCACTCTTCCTCCAACTTTTAGATCAGGATTTCTCAGTCTTGTCACTTTGATCTTTTGGACCGCATAATTCTTTAGTGTAGTTGGGGGAGCTGTGCTGTGTGTTGTGAGATGCACGCGGCGTGCCTGGTCTCCACCGGCTAGATGCCAGTAACACCACCACAGACCCTCTACGGAGATTGCCCAGTGTCCCCTGGGGTCAAAATCACCTCCAATTGAGAACCAGTATCTAAAACTCTGTGTAGAACCCAGTGCCCTTATTTCCTTATTTAAAGACTCTTTGGTGATTGCCCTCTATCTTTGCTATGTTTCTCAGATAATTCTCACCTCGTGAGAGGGAAATGAAAGGAAAGGAGGTAGAATGATGTTTTGGATGACTTTGCCTTAGTTCTGATCTGAAACCAGGAGCTGCATTTGGTTAATCTCTTCCCTTCTGGGCAGAGGATATTAGAAATGTAAAGAAAAGTGCTTCATGTAGAAATATAACAGTTTTTTTGGTTTATTTTTTAAAAATCTGAATCACATTCACTCTGACCTGCAGAAGTCATGACCTATTTTTGCACTTTGCAAAATTGCTAATAGATATTACTTATCAGGCCCTTGCTCTCTGCCAGACACCATTGTGCTCAGAGTTTTAGAGAAATTAACACATTTAATCCTCACAAAAGCCTTGGGTACGTGATACTATTTTAAATCTTGTCTTACCAGTCAGGAAATTTAAATTACATTATTTCCCCTAATAGTGCAACTAACCTAGGCCAGAGCACAGATTTGAACCCAGGCCAGGTTTCTCTGGATTTCTGTCTTCACCATACTACGTTTTGGTGTGGATATACAGTGAGGGCACCACATGCGTTCTTGGGCTAGCTTTGCCACTTACTAGGTCTGTGTGTTTGGATAAATGAATTTACTTTCTCTGAATTTAGATTCTTTTTCAGTAGAAAGGGGGGGTATAATCCCTACCCTGCCCTATCCCTATGTAATTTTTATAGGACTAAATAGTCTTATTTTTTAATTACGTCTAAGGTCTAGTACAAAGTAGATACACACTAAGAATTAATTTATTCTTTTTATATTTATATGAGGGCTTCAATACTTGATCTAACTATCTCATTCATGAGTTAAGGATAGGAGACGTGCATAGTAATGGGTATTAAAAATGTAATACAATATATAAATAATTAATGTTTGAGAAATGTAGTTTTTTTGTGGGTGCATGTTGTGTGAGAGGCGGTTGTGCACTAGCCTTTTGGAGCATCTAATTTGTTCCCAGTGCTTTTCTGTATTATCTCATTTAATTTTCTTCAGAGCAGTTATCTTAATTTAATTTCTAAGAAAACTGAGGTTCAAAGAGAAGTTGTAGTTTACCCAGTGTCATATAGCTAGTAAATGACGGGGCCATCCTTCAAACTTGGGTCCATTTGGCTCTGAAATCTAGGTTCAGCAGCATTACTTTGCTTTCATATGACATTTTTAAGTTTCTTAGCTTATCAGAATAGTTAAGTGTCAAGCCCTAATCATGTAAAAAACATCTATAGGTATTTGTGTTCTTTCTGAAATGAAATCCCACAGGGATGTTAAACATAATAGCTTTGTGCCCCATGGCAGAACTGCCCCCGAGAGCTAACATATCAAGAAGAGAAGAGAAGCAGATATAAAGACCTATAATTTCATTCTCTCTCTCTCTCTCTCTCTTTCTCTGTCACACACACACACACACACACACATACACAGAGAGAGAGACACACACAGGCTCACTTGTGTGCAATCTGAAAAGTCATCAAGATAATGTAAATGTCTGTGGAAAATTACTTTGTGTTAGAAGTACCTGGAGAAAAGAATTTGGACATTTATGGAAGCAACTCCACAAGAGAAACCCCAGGGAAATTAGACTCGATAAGAAATAGAAATTACCTTGAGATAATTGCTAACTGTGTAATCATTTTAAAGTTCAATGAAAAATTTAGAAATAAAAGAGAACATGCCATGATTGAAGTATTTTAAAATTATACATGAGCCCATGAAAGTAGTAAGCATGTCAGAAAACACATAACTATTTGCATAGATAGGCCTTAGGGACAGTCATTGGATCCACGTAGAGAAAAGGATCATGTAAATCATTTCTGTGTTAGTGTGGGATTTTGTTATTATTTTTTCACAGACAAACTGTGAAGATATCAGGAGACTACAATGAAAACAGAAGAAAATGCGATGCAGAATTTCACAAAATAAATGAACTGAGAACATGTACCCCCAGGGAGGTCTGACAACTAACCGAAAATGAAATGGGATAGATTTTATAAAGGAAAACTACTTTGGCAATGCAATGGAATGATCAACACTGGCTCAGGTGGACCAAAAGGAAAAAAAAAATTAAGATGACTCTTGGTCATTTCAGAGGCATTGGCTGGAGAAGTCCATTCCTTCTTTTTGATCTCCTCTTATTCAACTTGGATTGTCAGGCTTTGTACCTTTTAGTCATAAGGACAATAGTTCAGGTTTTAAAAGTGAGTGGTACATTTCATGATTTGTTGGTGAAAAAAATAGTTTTCTTATAGGTTATTAGTTTGATCTGCAGTTGAGAACATGGAGGAAAATCTTTCTAGGACACTTACTCATGGATGGGAAACTCAAGAGTGGTCTTTATGGCTAGAACATAGGTAGGTGCGTGATTTATGGGCTAGCTCTTTTAAAGGAACATAACCTAAAGTGATCAGAATTGACAATTAATGACTAAGAATCTTTGTTCCCAAGGATAGATTTGTTGACACAGTTTTAGACAAGAAGGGAAAGCATATGTATTTCGGCTCAACATTTCTATGCATGTACACACACACACACACACACACACGCGCGTGCGCGCGCATGCTTATAGTAGAGAGCCGAGACTCGGGGGTTGGTGGAGATCATAAACTTCATGACCTAGGAATTCTAGAGCAGTGTTTCTCAAAGTATGGGCATTAGACTAGCATCAGGATCACCTAGGTATTTGTTACAAAAGAAATTCTCAGGCCCCACATCAGACCAATTAATGAGAAACTCTGGAAAGCCCCTGCCTGTGTTTTAAGTGGCTCCCCTAGAGGCTCTGATGCATTCTGGTCTGAGGGCCCCTGATCTGCAGCATGTAGCAACACTTTGTCCAGGTGGGGGATGTACAGGACCTATCCTTGCCCTCCAGCAGATCTCAGTCTGGTTGAGATTTTAAGACCCCTACTTGATTAATGAGGCTTTATGGGTTTTGTAGGATGTTGTGGTGGAGGCGAGCTCGAAAATAGAGATTAAAGAGAAACAGGCATGAGGTGTGGACAGGCTTGAAAGTAGAGATGTGCTTCAGAATTATTGGGAGGTTTCCAACCAGACCCAGGCAAGAGGTAAAACTGCAGGCAGGGGGAAAATGGCACGTCCAAGCACAGAGGCATGAAAGAAATTATCTGTACGGGGCATTAACAGGTGATTGGCGTGGCTAAAGCATTGGTGAATGGATGGACATTTTGGAAGCAGCACTGCCGTATTCAGGGCAACTCTTATCTCACCTTTTGATGATTGCCGAGTTCTCCTTACTCATCTTTTGGTCTCTAGTCTAGCTCCCCATCAAATGTACCTCTAGCAACTAGAAGGACCATTCAGAAGTACAAATCTGGCCATGTCACTTTCCTGCAACAACTGTTTCATGGCTCGGGTTTGCCTGCAGAATAAAGCCCAGACTCTTTCACCTGATGTGTATGTGAGGTCTCGCGTGCTCTCAATTGCTTTTCTGTCTACACTGAACTCTGGTCCTTCCCTAAGTCTCTTCAGGATCTTTCATCTGCTGTTTCTCCAACTCCTTTTGAGAAACTCCTGTTTAACCACCAAGAATTTCATTTCCTTCAAGGTTCCTCAAGGACCTCACCTCCAGAGCTGATGAGGGGGATCTTCCCTGCATTCCTATGACGTTCTCAGATGCATCTAACCTCCTATGTAGAACTCAGTACTGGTACTGCTCACCCGTCTTCTCCCATCTTATTCTGATCCTGTGCAGGACCAAAGCTCATTCTTCTTAGTTCCTAATCTCAAATCTGAGCAGGAGGCCTGGCACATCATAGTGTCAGTGAATATTTATGGAATGAATGAACTATGATGGAATTTGTGTTTCAGGCAAAAGAACCCCCGAAGAATGTTTAAGATAATAACTATTCTTCTCTAACTGACAAGATCATTCTGTTTGGGGAAACAGTGATGCTGGCAGTAAATTCATAATTCTGAATACCCTTCAACCCTGGTTTCTAGCTCCCTAACCTTGGTGCAACTCCTTACCACTAACACAATTACATCCATCTAATTTGAATGATTCCTTCCTTTCACCAAATTGAACTCAGCATGGGAAACCTCTGTGAAAGCATGGACATTGATTTGCTTTACCTCAGAGCTAATATATAGTTGATTCTCATTGTTCATGGTAGTCGTATTCTATAAAGTCACCATGAATGTTGAATTAGCAAATACTGAACCATTGCCTCTAGGGGAAATAGTGGGTTAGGTTCCTCTGAATCCTTGGTCACAAATTTTTTCGTCAATCATTTGATACATAATCTTGTGTTTTATGTGTATTGCTATGTAAAGCTATCTCATAAAGAGATATATATGTATATTTGATTTATTAAAATTGAATTTATGGCCAATAGCACTATATAAAACTCATGTCTGAAAAAAGAACTTGTAGTACATGTATTTTCTCCATAAGGCTCTCCATAGCCTTCTTTAACTTAGGGACACTAGGCTATATTTCAGCTCTGTGTTTGTGGGCATTTTAAGCAGAAACATCACTATAAAAATCACAAAAATGAGAAAAATGTGGCACTAATTAAGCCAGGTAAAGAATACATGTTTACAGTATAAGAACTGAAACAAAGAGGAAGGGTATCTCCTTGTTTGATCTCAGTTGGAAAAGTGCGATTAAACATTACAGAAGAAAAGATGAGTGAACTTAATGTCATAAACATTTAAAAATGAAACAGACAGATTTAAAAAATGAACAGAACTGTGGAGGAACTTCAAGCAACTTAATATCTGTGTAATTGGAGTTCCTGAAGGACAGGAAAGCTGGCTACAGAAAAATAATCAGGAAAAAAATCCAAGCCTCCTCCCTGCCCCCTCAAAAAACAGGAAGGGAAATTATAATCAAAACCAGTTACTGGGTGTGGTGCTTGAACAATGAATCTTGGAACACTGAAAAAATAAAATAAAAGTTTAAAAAAAATCTTAAGGAAACAAGAAGAAACAAACAAACAAAAAAACCAGTTACAACCAGCCCTAAAGAGAAAGTTTTAAAAGACAGTAGGTTAGGGACAAGGAGGCTCAGTACCCACAAAGGAATAAAAATAAAGATGATAGTAGATTTATCATTAAAAACAATGTATGCTGGAAGAAATTGAAAGAGAATTATCAGCATAGGATGCTATACCCAGTGAAAATATCTTTCAAAAAGAAAGGAAAATACTTTTTATAACCAAACAAAAGCTAAAATAATTTATCCTTGCCAAACTGCACTACAAGAAATGTTAAGTGAAGTACTCTTTTTTTCTGTTCCATTGATCTATTTGTTTATCTTGATACCCTTGATTATTGAAGCATTATAATAATTCTTTTAAAATATTTATTTTAGGGGGAGAGAGAGCGCAAGAGCGCATGGGTGGGGTAGGGTCAGAGAGAGAGGGAGAGAATCCTTAAGCAGACTCCCTGCTGAGCATGGAGCCCCAGGTGGGGCTCAGTCTCAGGACCCTGAGATCATGATCTGAGCCGCTGACTAAGCCACCCAGGCATCCTGAAGCATTATAATAATTCTTGAGGTCAGATAGCATTAGTGTTACAATTTTTTCCTTTTTCAAATTTACTTTGGGTATTTTAATCCTTAACACTTACATATGAATTTTAAAATCAGTGCCTACTGGGATTATGATTGAGTTTGCCTTGAATTTATAGATCAAATTGTGAAAAATTGACATCTTAACAATACTGAGTTTTCCCATTCATGAACAATGTGTCTCTCTCCATTTATTTAAGTCTTTTTAATTTTTCTTAGCAATGTTTGCAATTTTCGGTATACAGATCTTGCATGTTTTTCTTCAGATTTATCCTATAGTGTTTCGTATTTTTTATTATTTATAAATGGTCTTGTTTTTACAATTTTCATTTCTAATTTTTGTTAATATGTAGATATACAGTTGATTTTTTGTATACTGATCTTATGTTCTGCCACCTTGCTAAACTCACTATTTCTGGTAATGTTTTTGTCAAGTCCATATTTTTGTCATCTGTGAATGAAGATTTTCTTATTCCTTTCCAGTTTAAATGTCATGTTTTGTTTTGTTCTTGTTCTTTTTTTCTTTGCCTTAGTTTGCTGGCTAGTATCTCCAGTACAATGTTGAATAGAAGTGATGAAAATGGACATCCTTGCCTCGTTTCTTCTATTATGTGGAGAGCACTCAGTATTTCACTATTAAACGTGATGTTAGCTATAGGTTTGGTGTAGGTGTCATTTATATTATGATGGGGAAATTCCCTTTAATTTTTAGTTTTTTGAGAGGTTTTATCAGGAATAAATGTTGGATTTTTTTTTCAACTATTTCTTCTGATTCTGTTGAGATGATAATAGAGTTTTATATTCAAGTCTGTTAATATAGTGAATTATATTGATTGATATTTGTTAAATCAACCTTGCATTCCTGGGATAAATCCCACTTGTTCATGATGCATTTTTTAAACACATACATATAAATATGTTGTCATATTCAATTTGTTAAAATTTGTTTAAAATGCATGTGTGTATTTAAATGCTATTGGCCCATAATTTTTGATTTTTTTTGTAATAACTTGTCTATTTTTGCTATCAGAATAATGCTAACCTCAGGGAAAATGTTGTGGAGTGTTTTTTCTTTCTCAGTTTTCTGGAGCAGTCTGTGCAGAATTGATACTATTTTTTCCCCTAAACATTTGGTGTCATTTCAGTGAGTCTATCCTGGTCCTGGAGTTTTCTTTGTGGGAAGGCTTGTAGCTATAAGTTTAAAAAAACAATAGGCACAAGACTACTTGATTTATCTACTCGTTCTTGAGTGATATTTGATAATTTCTGTGTTTCAAGTATTGCCCACTTAACCAGGTAGGCAAATTTGTCATAAAGTTATTCGTAATATTTCTTCATTAGATTTTGTAGTGATACCATCTCTTTTGTTCCTGATATTGATAATTTATATCTTTTTTTCCCTGACTAATCTGGCTAGAGGTTTATCAATTTTTTTTTAACGTCTTGAAGGACATTTGGGCTGATTCTAGTTTTGGGCTATTACAAATAAAGTTGCTGTGAATATTTGTGAACAGGTTTTTATATGAACATGTTTTCATTTCTTTGAGATAAACACTGAAGGGTTTAATTGTCGGGCCATATGTTATTGCATGTTTATTTATTATTTTTGTTTGTTTGTTTTTATTTTTTATTTTATTTTTTCAGTGTTCCAAGATTCATTGTTTATGCACCACACCCAGTGCTTCATGCAATATGTGCCCTCATTAATGGCCACCACCAGGCTAATCCACCCCCTCAATCCTCAATCACCTCCCTTCCAAAACTCTCAGTTTGTTTCTCAGAGTCCATCATCTCTCATGCTTTGTCTCCCCCTCTGATTTACCCCAATTCATGTTTCGTTTCCTTCTCCTAATGTCCTCCATGTTATTCCTTATGCTCCTTCAGAAACCATATGATAATTGAATTTCTGTGTTCGACTTATTTCACTCAGCATAATCTCCTCCAGTCCTGTCCATGTTGATACAAAAGTTGGGTATTCATCCCTTCTGATAGCTGAATAATAGTACATTACATGTATGGACCACATCTTCTTTATCCATTCATCTGTTGAAGGGCATCTTGACTCTTTCCACAGTTTGGCGATTGTGGCCATTGCCACATTGGGGTACATGTGGCCCTTCTTTTCACTACATCTGTGTCTTTGGGGCAAATGCCCAGTAGTGTAATTGCAGGGTCTTAGGGTAGCTCTATTTTTAATATGTTGAGGAATCTCCACACTGTTTTCCAAAGTGGCTGCACCAACCTGCAGTCCCACCAACAGTGGACAGTGTTGTCCACCAACAGTGGACAGTGTTCCAACAGTGGAAAGGAGGGTTCTCCTTTCTCCACATCCTCTCCAACATTTGTTGTTTCCTGTCCTGATAATTTTGGCCATTCTAACTGGTGTGAGGTGGTATCTCAATGAGGTTTTGATTTGAATTTCCCTGATGGCTAATGATGATGACCATTTTTTCATGTCTGTTAGCCATTTGTATGTATTCTTTGCAGAAGTGTCTGTTCATGTCCTCTGCCCATTTTTTGATGTGATTATTCTTCAACCTCATAAAATCTATCTATGAAAAACCCACAGCGAATATATTCTCAGCGACGAAAAGCTGACAGCCTTCCCATTGAGATCAGGAACACGACAAGAATGCCCACTTTCACCACTGTTGTTCAACATAGTACTAGAAGTCCTAGCAACAGCAATCAGACAACAAAAAGAAATAAAAGGTATTCAAAGTGGCAAAGAAGAAATCAGACTCTCTCTTCGCAGATGACATGATACTTTATTTGGAAAACGCAAAAGACTCTACCCCCAAACTATAGAATTCATACAGCAATTCAGTGATGTAGCAGGATACAAAATCAATGCACAGAAATCAGTTGCTTTCTTATACATGTTTATTTTTTTAAGAGATTTCCAAATTGTTTTCCAGAGTGGTTGCGGCATTTTATTCAATTAGTCATGTAGTAATTTACTTTACCCATATTTTTAAAAAAAGATTTACTTATTTATTTTAGAGTTAGAAAGTGTGAGCAGGGGTGGGACTGAGGGAGATGGAAAGAGAACCTCAAGCAGACTTCATGCTCAGTGTGGATCTCAATGTGGGTCTCAGTCTCACAACCCTGAGATCATGACTTGAGCCGAAAAGCAAGAATTGGATGTTAAACTGACTGTGTCACTCAGGTGCCTTACCTTGTCCATCCATATTTTAACCAACATGGGTGCTGCCACTGTTTTTCTAATTTAGCCATTCTGACATTGTGGTGTTAATGTGCATTTTCCTGTTGGCTAGTGATATTGAATATATTTTCATGTGCTTATTTGCCATCTGTATACACTTTGGTGAAATGTCTGTTCATATCTATTGCCCATTTTCTTATTGAATTGCTCATTTCTTTGATTGTGTTGAGTTTCCAGAGTTATTTATAAATTTGGATTTTTCTTTTGTTGGCTATCGGGTTTATGAATATTTTCTCTCATTCTGTAGTTGGTCTTTTCATTGTCTTCAGTGACTTCACAGAGTAAAAGTTTATAAGTTTGATGAAGTTCAATTTATCAGTTTTTCTTTTTTATGTATCATTTTTTGATATCAAGACTAAGAATTCTGTGGCTAGTCTTAGGTCCCAAAGATTTTCTTTGATTTTTTTTTAAAGTTATATAGTTTATCATTTTACATTTAAGTTTACAATTTATTTTGAGTTACTTTTTGTATAAGATGAGAGAATTCCTTCATTTGGTTGGTTTTGCAACTTTGTAAAAAATCAGCATATTTATGTGGGTCAATTCATAGGATTTTTCGTTTGGAATTATCAGTGTGGTGGAATAAAGACTGCTTACCATGGTGTATAGCTCTTTTTATATATTGTTGGGTTTGATTTCTAATATTTTGCTGAGTATTTTTCATGAGAGAGTGGCCTACAGTTTTATTTGTAGTACTATCTTTGTATGGTTGGTATCAGGATAATTCTGACCTCATGAAATGAGTTGGGAAATGCTTCTCTTTTATTTTCAGAAAAAGATTGTATAAAATTGCTGATTATTGTTCTTTAGATATTCAATAGAATTCTCCAGTGCAGCTGTCTGGGTATGGAGGTTTGTTTGTTGATATTTAAAATTACATATTCAATTTTTCTGATTGTTATTGTGCTATACTGATTGTGTATTACACCTTAGTTGGATTTTGGTAGTTTGTGATTTTTGGAGGAATTGGTTCATTTCTTCTGAGTTAGCAAATCTGTGAGTGTAAACTTGTTCATCATCTTCCCTTTTTTTTTTTTAATATTTTATTTATTTATTTGACACAGAGAGATCACAAGTGGGCAGAGACCCAGGCAGAGAGAGAGGGGGAAGCAGGCTCCCCGCTGAGCAGAGAGCCCGATGTGGGGCTCGATCCCAGGACCCTGAGATCATGACCTGGGCCAAAGGCAGAGGCCTCAACCCACTGAGCCACCCAGGCGCCTCTCATCTTCCCTTTTTAATGGCTGCAAAAAGTGTGGCTATAATCGCTATTTCATTCCCAATATTGTTAATTTGTGAGCTACATATGTAATTTTATTGAGATACAAGTAATATACAAAAGACTGCACATATTCAATATATACCATTTGATAAGTCTGGACATATGCATACAACCTTGCTAAAGCCATACACCTTTTATTACTTTTTTTTTCAAAGATTGAGCTTTTTGTTTTATCAGATTTGTGTGTTTTTTTTCAATTTTGTGGATATTTATTTTTATGTTTATTATTTTTCCTACTCGTTTGAGTTCAGCTTACTCTTCTTCAGTTTCTTGAGGAATAAATTTGGTTATCAACTTGAGATCTTTTCTCATTTGTAATAGAAACATGTGGTGCTACAGATTTCCCTCTTGGCACTGATTTAGCTGCTTCCCACATTTTTTGATAAGTTGCATTTTTTCAAAAAGACTTTCTTTTTTGACATTATTCAGAAGTACATTACATAGAATTATACTGTTTAATTCTCATGTGTTTAGAAATTTTCCTGCTCTTTTTCTGGTATTGATTTCTATATGGTCAGAATGTACACTTTGTAGGATTCAAATTCTTCTAAATGTGTTGGAACTTGTTTTGTAGCACAGGATATTACTTGTCTTGGTGAATATTCCATAGGTGTTTGGGGGAAAAAAGATGCAATCTGCTGGTAGGGGGAGAATGTTTTATATATGTATGCTAATTAGTTGATTGTGTTGTTCACATCTTCTAAATCTTACGGATTTTCCGTTTGTAGTTCTCAGATTTGTTGAGAGGAAGGTGTTGACATCCCCAGTATAATTATGGCTTTGCTTTTTCTCCTTGCAGTTCTATCAGTTTTCCTTTCACTTACTTTGAGCTTCTATTGTTTGGTATGGACACATTTAGTATCACTATGTTTTCCTGTAGTATTTATCCTTTTATCATTATGTTATGTCCCTCCCCCCTTTTTTTTTAGTGATTTTCTTTGTCTTTATGAGATATTAATGTAGTCTTGCCATTCCTGCTTTTTGTTAAAAATAATACTCTTTGCTTGGCATATTGTTTTCTATCTTTTTCCTTTCAGTCTTCCAATGTCATTGAATTTGAAGTGAATTTCTTTTAAGCAATATATAGCTGGGTTGTGTATTTTTTGCCTGCTCTGCCAATCTCTGTCTTTTGATTGATGTACTCAGACTTTTAGGATAAGTTTTCAGTATGCAAGAGCACTTAAGTGTGACATTTTATTTGCTTTTTATTTCATCCTTCTGATTATGATTCTTAACTTTCTCTTTTCTTGTCTTCCCATGGGATCCTTGGAAAATTTTCAGGATTCTTTTCTGATTTATTATATTTTTAAGTCTATCTTTCTGTATAGTTTCCATAATTGTTGTTCTGCGTATTATTTTATTACTGTGATCCTAACAGTCTCTTGAAATCGGCATTTTACCACTTTGAGTGAAGTGTGGGAAACTCACTTCCATGTAGATCTCTTTATCATCTATACCTTAAATATCATTGTTTTGGGTGTCAGATGGTATTACTGTTTTTTTTGTAATCATCAGATGAAATTTATAAAGCGCATGAGGAAAAAGATACTCGATTGCACTTCCACATGTTTATGATCTTTCTGTTGTCCCTTCTTCCTTTTTAATTTACTGTAGTTCTTTCTTTCATTACTTCCTTTCTGTTTGAAGAACTTTATTTTAGCCGGTCTCTAAGAGTGGGTATTCTGGTAACAAATTTTCTTCCAGTTTTTCTGTGTCTGAGAATGTTGATATTTCCTATTCCTTCTTCTTCTTCTTCTTTTTTAAGATTTTATTATTTATTTGACAGTGAGAGATCACAAGTAGGCAGAAAGGTAGGAAGAGAGAGAGGGGGAAGCAGGCTCCCCGCCGAACAGAGAGCCCAATGCGGGGCTCGATCCCAGGACCTTGAGATCATGACCCAAACTGAAGGCAGAGGCTTTAACCCACTGAGCCACCCAGGCGCCCCATGCTATTCCTTCTTGAAGGATAATTTCTCCAGATAGAATTCGTGGTTGACAATTCTTTTCTCTCAACATTTGAAAAATATTATCCACTTCCTCCTGGCCCTGCATGGTTTCAGATGAGTAGTTCACTGTCATTTGAATTGGTGTCTGTTATCTATAATGTGTCATTTATCTGCTTTCAAGAACTTTATTTTGTCATTAGTTTTCAAAAGTGTAATTATGATGTGTCTTGGAATGGATTTCCTTAACTTGATCCTCTTTGGTGTTTGTTCAGTTTCCTGACTGTGTAAGAGTGTGTCTTTATCAAATTTGGGAAAGTTTCAACCATTGTGTCTTCTAACACTATTCTACTTCTTTGCTCTCCAGTCCTGCTGGGACTCTGATGATACAAAGCTTGGATCTATTTTTATCATCCTACTTGTCCTCAAGACTGTTTTTGTTTTCTCCCCCCAGTTTAATTCCTTTCTGATGTTCAGATTGGGTGAATTTAGTTGTTCAGTTCTCAGGTTTACCAAGGCTCTTGTGCTCTGTCAACTCCATTTTAGTATTGGAGTTTTTAAATTTTTTAAATTTTTGAAGTTTCCATTTTTGTATTTCTAGTTTATAAGTTTTATCTTATTATTTTTCATAAATTGTCTTTGCTGAGATTTCTCAATTTTTCATTTGTTTCAAGAGAATTTGTAATGGATTTTGGAGGCATTTTTATGGTGAGTGCTTGTCTTAGCTCAGGCTGCCAGAACAAAATACCATTGACTCGTGGCTTAAACAACAGAAATTAATTTTCTCACACTTTGAAGCCTGGAAAGTTCAAGATCAAGGCACTGGTTGATTTCTCTCTGGTGAGAGCCCTCCTCCTGGCTTGCAGATGCTGTCTTCTCACCGTGCCCTCACATGGCCAAGACAGAGTGGACTCTGATATTATAAGGACAATAATATTGAATCAGAGTGTCACCCTTATGATCTCATTTAACTTTAATTACTTCTGTAAAGGCACTAACTTCAAATATAGTAACATTGGGGGGTAGGGCTTCAACAGTCGAGTTTTGGCTAGATATAATTCAGTTCACAGTACTGCCTTAAAATATTTGTGAGATAATTCTGATATTTGATACATCTCAGTGTTGGTGTTTCTTGATTGCTTTTTCTCAATAAAGTTGTGATTTTTCTTGATTCTTGGTATGATTTTATTGTATTCTGGACATTATGTTTGGACATCCTGGGTCCTATTTAAATTTTTTATTTTCATGGGGGGGTCACCCTATGAAAATACCCACAAGCTTGTGGGCTGTGGTTCTACTTCTATCCTATAGTCCTAATTTTCAGATTCTGTGGAGTGTTATTTTGATCTGATTAGATCTACAGGTAATGCCCAGGATCCTTTTGTTCTTGCTGGTTCTGCCTAGGGGGTGGAAGTGATCTTCCCAAACCAGGACAACAGATATTTCCTTCCTGGGGAGAGGCGTGGTAGGATCTCTCTCCTGACGCCTTTTCCCCAGGCTTCCCCAGTATCTATGGGTAGGAGAGAAGGGTCTGGGACCCAAGAAGACAAAGAAGTTTCCTGGACCAGGCTGCTCATTGGGACTGGGTCCTGTTTCCAGTTCTTTCCACCTATTCCACTCATAGTCATTATATTTTCATTTCTCCTTGTCCACATCTTACCACTCAGTGCAATGTTGTGCATATATTAGATGCTCAATTGTTACTTCACTTGGATTACTCATCAGTTACTTATGTACTTACCAAGGATGTTGGTGGAGGTGGTTTTATTTTTATCCACTCTCTGGGTTTGTCTAGACAACTGTAAATCAAGGACAAGCCTCTGTAAGATTGTTAGATACAAGGCATGGATTCTTCCTGTGGAAAGTGTCTACCTTTATGGGAGTAAGGGAGTAGATTGGAGATGGCATGCTATTCTGTTGAGATGCTTTTCTATCACAGAGTCCTTTTCAGAGGCAAGCATTGCCTCCTCCTCCTCTTGGCTTCTGTAAAAGAAATCTAAAGAATTTCAGAAAGAAGTTTCAAGCTTTCCATTGCAAAACAGGCTATTTGGTGGGTGAGAAGAATCCCTAAATAGGTAACTATTTTATTCCTTGTCACAGAGGCTGGCTCAAAAGCAAATGTTCCTTAGTTTTGATTGATAGAGTTATAGAATATCAGAACTGAATGAGACATTAGAGAACAGCTGGTCCAAAGCCTTTTATGTTACCAGTGTGGGAAATGAGGCTTATTTAAAGTCATGGTTTGTCTGAGACCACAAAGAAGTTGGTAGCAAGTGGGCACAAGATGCTGCGTTGAAGTGTTTCTCTTTCTTGACTCATGGAGTCTCTGGGTTTGAATCCTGTCTCAGTTATTTCCTGGCTATATGACATTGGACAAGTCCTTTACCTTTTCTAATTTTATTTATTTATATTAACTAATTAATATAAAGTCCTTTACCTTGTCTGATTTTATTTATTTATATTAATATTTTATTGTATTATGAGGGCTCAGCTAATCCATGTTCAGTTCCCAGAAAATAGTAAGAGCACAATAATTATAATTACAGCCATTCAGGGACCACCCAGTTTGTGTCGAGAGTTTTCTGCTCCATCATGGCAAACCAGTTCTACTTCCCGTATCAGGTGCAGTTTCTAGTTTCACCCATTCATTCATAAGCATTTGCTGAGCACCTGCTGTGTACACCAGCGCTGGAGATACAAAGATGAATAAATAGTCCTCTTTGCCCTCCTGAAGCTTGCTCTCTCTGGGGAAGATGGCCCCCAAAATAAAGAGTGGAGGCATGAACAAAGCTAGAGGAAAGGAGGGTGTCTCTTCTACTTTGAGAAATTGCTTTTAGGATTTCTTTATTTTCGTCTGTTGGAAGGTAGCTAAGCCTCTGTGTATTGGCTGCACATAAAAATGGCTATCAGGTATTTGACTAGCTAATTTTCAGAAATTAAGATTTCTTTTTTTAAAATTTAATTTATTTTATTTTATTTTTTTAAGATTTTATTTATCTGTTTGACAGAGAGAGAGATCACAAGTAGGCAGAGAGGCAGGCAGAGAGAGGGGGAAGTGGGCTCCCTGCTGGGCAGAGAGCCCGATGTGGGGCTCAGTCCCAGGACCCTGAGATCATGATCCGAGCCAAAGGCAGAGGCCTTAACCCACTGAGCCACCCAGGTGCCCTAGAAATTAAGATTTGTAATGGTAAAAACATTTTTATAAATATATGCATTGAATACCTTTAGGAGATCTGGCTTGGGAAGCTGGAGGAACTACTTCTGAGTCATCAGTCATCTGATGAGGCTGAAGTCAGGTAGAGTCACCTCTTACAGGCATTTTAGTCACAGCCAGGTGACAGGGAGTTTATTCGGGGTAGTTTGCTCTGTATTAGACTGAACGTGGAAAATCCAGGTTTAAGAACGAGTTCTAGTTAATGAATGATGATCTCAGGCAGCAGAAGCATGAGCTGAAGAGAATTGTGGAGGACAGTGGGAGAACAACAGATGTAGAAGTTAATTTAATTTATTATCCCAAGACCATGGAAGACTTTTGACCTAAGTTTGAAAGGCAAACATGGGGCCTGGCCATTGTGATGGACAAGGACACCCAAACTAAGGCTGGAGTTTTGTAAGCCGAAGATGAGTGTTGGGGCCAGCACACTGCCTGATGCGGTTCTTGCATGAGCTTGAGAAGGGGGAGGAGGAGGGGGAAGACTGGCTTGGGGATTGTGAATATCATACCAGCAAGGATGGACTCTGGACTTCACGCCACAGGCAATAGAGAGGCAATGGGTGTTAAGAGCGAGAATTACAAGAGCAAGCTTACAATTATTATATTGTGAATAAATTCTCTGCTCTTTGCAGAGAATAAATTCTCTGTATTTTTAAAGGCCAGGGATATTAAACATATATAAACAATGGCAGACTTTTCTTGCCCTGGTAGCCATTAGACATATATACTTTAAAAGAGAGCACTTTGTAAAATGTCTTTAGAAAGGTCTTGTGGAGGTAAGTAGGGGCCCCAGTCTGATTATGGCTCTCAGGAATGTCATCTAAAGTCTTGTGCTACACCCCTGTGTTGATTGATAACCACGTTGACCCGGCCGCTGTGGCCTTGCCTTCGGATTGAATAAAGACTTCCTCTGCCATTTTCAGGAAGAGAAACGACCAGGACCTGCCACATTGTTTTAGATTTTTGGGGGGTACCGATTGTCTTAAGCACCCCATGTGGGAAATGAGGACTCTCTATCTTCTTTATGCAGAAGTCCAGGCATGAAACAGTCATCACAAGATGAAAATAGAGTAGTTGCTTTTCGGGATTAACTGGTTCTGGGCTGTATTTGTGTAAGCAAATTAATGAGCTGGAAAGTCCCATTTTTACAAGTGCTAAATTGTGAAGACACTACAGGGACAGACGCGTCAGTGTTATTGATGTCTGTTCAAATGAGGGAAGGGAATCTCCTGGAATACCAAGGAAGCTTCCTCATTTAAAATATGCCTCTTAACTGTTATTAGGATCATTTCAATCTCAGCAGAGGAAGACGTGGCAGAGAATATTTTTCATTTTGTCTGTTGCAGATTTTCCAAAATGCATGTATAACTTACCAACTGTGAAAAGGACTTTATGAAAATTTTCTTTCCAAGATGGCTAAATTAAAACTTTAAGGTGGATTAAGGCTCTATTTCCTTCCTCTTCCTTGTCTCCCTCCCTCCATCCTGCCTTCCTTTCCTCCATCCTTTCCTCTGGTTCTCTTTTCCTCCTTTCCTTCTGTCTCTCCTCTTTTTCTTCAAACATTTATTGAGGACCTATGATTGTCAATCACAATTAGGGACAAAACTCACAAAGATAAAAAACACAAGTCCTGGGGTGCCTGGGTGGCTCAGTCGTTAAGCGTCTGCCTTCGGCTCAGGTCATGATCCCAGGGTCCTGGGATCGAGCCCCGCATCGGGCTCCCTGCTCGGCGGGAAGCCTGCTTCTCCCGCTACCATTCCCTCTGCTTGTGTTCCCTCTCTCACTGTGTTTCTCTCTGTCAAATAAATAAAATCTTAAAAAAAAAAACAAAAACACAAGTCCTATCCTTAAGAAACTCAGAGTCTTTCAGCAGAAATGCATGCATAAAACACGTAACAGTCATAATCACAGCACAAAAAGGGATTTGATTCCAGTTGTTATCAGCTCACAGGAGTTTTCCATAGTTACCTGGTGAAGGGAAGCACCTTACTTTGTCCTTAGTCTTTTGGAGAAGCACAGGATCCTACAACAGAGCAGTCCGTCCTCTGTACGCTCTGGTAGGTATTTGATGAGAACAAGCTTTCAGGAGGAGGTCCAAATAGCCCTTCTTCCAAAAAGCATGAGAACAAGTGATTATCAAATCCAGGAGAGCAAATGATTACCAGATCTTTATATCTGACTTAATGGGCCTTTCGTGGTTTGCTTGCAGGTGGCAGTGCCATCCTAGAAATGTTTAGCTTTTCAAATCAAACGGAGACCCAGTTTAGAAGAGTCTGGGCAAGATCCCCTCTCACAGGATTTCATTTCCTGCAGGAATGCAGAGTATTAGCTTCCAGAATGGATCCAAATCCAGGCCGAGTTCAGTTACATAATGAAGAGTTTTAGTTTAAAAGACATTTTGTGTGTTTGTTTAAAGTGTAGGCCTCATTGGTCTTGGAATGTATCCCCCACGGATAAGGGGAGGGCCGCTGTAAGAGCAGCTCCCAGATGGGATTGCTCTGATGATTAGAAATACTTATGTGAAGTGTCAACCCAGATTGGCCATGGAAGTAGCGCTCAATAAATTATA
Organism: Procyon lotor; assembly: GCA_028646535.1. NCBI lineage: Eukaryota > Metazoa > Chordata > Mammalia > Carnivora > Procyonidae > Procyon > Procyon lotor. The sequence continues at coordinate 108,556,137 of CM053610.1, forward strand.
GCTATTCCTTTAATGTTTGCTGGTATTACCACAAGTATATATAACCTTTACTGGGATTATCATAAAATAACCATCACTTGCCATCAGTGTGAACTTCAAGACTCACTTCTCACCAGGCAAATCTTCCCCACTGAGGGAGTTGAACTAGGTCTGTGTTTTTCAAATGCTTTAAAACTATGTCACTTCTACTTCTTTTATAAAATCTCATTCTCTAGTGTCATTGAAAAAGAAAAGTAATTCAATATTGTGTTTAAAAAGGATGCAACCATTGGGGTAAAGTGGTACTCTATTTTCAAACCACATCCCAAAGATGGAACTCAGAGGACTAGATATTCTCTCATGCCCCTTCCATATCTAATACGTGGTCTAATTTTGTGGCCTTGGAGGGGGATAAAAGCTCACTTGTGTCTATTTTTCTTCTGTCAGGAAATGATACTAGACTTTGGTTGACTGGCATCTTCTGCCTCTCCAAAATCTCGTTTTCCATGAAAATCATATTTGCATCATTTAAACATTTATGGGGGCCCACGGAGTTTCTTCTTTTCTCCCTGTTATTGGCTTGGATTGGTACAATCCCTGCTCTAAGGAGAAACAGCCCGTATTCTGACAGTCAAAGGCCCCTCTCACAGCGTGCGCTATGGATGGTGCCACTCTTCAAGTTCACAGCAATGGGAGGGAACTGTTGGCTCTAAAGGATAGGAAAATTTACACATGGTAAATACTATTGATTTCCCTTGTCCGGAGATTAATTTAGAAAAAAGAATCTGGTATTACTATGAAGGTGATGTGCGATGATGGAGAAAGGAAGGGGGAGATCAATACCTTGGAGCCATCATTAATGTACTGCCGTCACTATCATTTTGACAGGTTTACAATCAAATGCCATTGATTTTTCATCAGCCTCTCCAGCTG
>CM053610.1:108557548-108625378 GCA_028646535.1 Procyon lotor
TATCTTCTGCCCATTTTTTTTTTTACATGATTATCTGCTTTTTTGCGTGTTGACTTTGAGGAGTTCTTTATAGATCTTAGATATCAGACCTTTGTCTGTAGTATCATTTGCGGATATCTTCTCCCATTCTGTGGGTTGCCTGTTTTGTTGATTGTTTCCTTTTCCAGGTGCCCCAGTTAAAGGGACTTATATGGATGAGAAAAGCCATGAATCCTGGCCTTTATCCTCAAGTGGCCCAATACTCTACTTCCTGATTCCTGACCCTAGCTGTGTATACTCGTAGCTCCTGAAACATGTAATGTATGTCTTGTTGGGCTGAGCACGCTAGCCTATCAGTGTGTAATAATGGTTCTTGATCTTGATCTGCATATTCTTTTTTTTTTTTTTTAAAGATTTTATTTATTTATTTGACAGAGAGAGAGAGATCACAAGCAGGCAGAGAAGCAGGCAGAGAGAGAGGAGGAAGGAGGCTCCCTGCTGAGCAGAGAGCCCGATGCGGGGCTCGATCCTAGGACCCTGAGATCATGACCTAAGCCGAAGGCAGAGGCTTCAACCCACTGAGCCACCCAGGCGCCCCTGATCTGCATATTCTTGGAACAGCAGTGATGACAATGTCCATGGACTTAACCTGGATGCATTGCTTCTAGACACTAATGGGAATTTCCTGCCACTCGAATACCTTTTTGCCTTGTGAGCCTAGGTGTATAACCTGAAAGAAATTATTCTATCCATGCACCTCTCCTTGTTAGTGGCTTTTTCAGAATTCAAATTTGGATAGATTTTTAATCTCAAAAATAATTACGAAAACCCTAGGTTGTTAGCATGGATGAACTGTTTCTGTGCTGTAAGGACTGAGGAGGACTGGCCTTGGATTCAAGAGGATGAATCCACTGTGTTCTCATATTATCTCTGACACTAAATTACTGTGTGACTTAGGGTAAGTCCCTTCTTCCCTGTAAGCATGGCTCACCTCATCTCATAAAGGAAATGATGGGTGTGGAAGCACAGCAGTGTTCTCCAGTCTGTTTAGAGAGCAACAAGAAGTTTTGGTGCTTTTTTTCTCAAATGCAATGAAATTATTATAATTCCTATGTTCTAACAGGAAAGATTTTTCTAGCAGAAAGTATTCTGTATTTATTCACCTTTCTGAATCTGAAATGGGAATACCATATTTTATTAAAATAAATTTTAATTTTATTAAAAATAAAATATTTTTAGGAAATCACATTTGAGCAGGATAAAAATAATCTAGGGCTCCCTACCACGCGTAAAGTAAAAAGTGGGCCTGCCAGGCTGAGTAAAGAACTTGATATTGATCAACTAATTTTTTTTTATTTCCTGCCAGCAGATAAGTAATAGCAAGAGCTAAATATGAAAATTTGTGCAAAGAAATGTTATAATGGACAAATTCTGTTCAGCATCTTTTCTTTTTTCCATGATAACTGGGAAAGGTGTCATGGATTTGTTATTATACATAATGTTATGTAGAGTATCTCATTCATTGCTTAACTCAGACTGGAAGTTACTTTAGGGTTATCTTATTTGATTTTAGTGGAATATCATCTCTGTTTAGTTATGAATTTCTCCAAAACAAAGTTTGAGAAACAAAAGTTAGAGGTATCTTTAGATCCCTGCCAGAACTGACTTTCTCTGATTTGAAGATTATTTCCCTCTAAGGCAACAAAGCAGACTCCTGGGAGCTGAGAGTAGGGCTGGGAGTGAGGGGTGGATTTGAACATGGGGATGGGGACACGTCAGTTTAGCAACTGTCAAAATTTTACCCATGAAGGCGTCGACTCAGTCCATTGATTATGCGAAGGCTACTCTCTCTCTCTAGCATTCCATATTCTGTGATGTCTGGTGATAATGGGCAACGCCATCTGTCAGCTCTGTAACTGGCCCCCGAATCTATGTGAGATTACTTAAAGAGGGAACAACAGCTACAGAATGCCACACTGCAATTGACATAGATGTACACTGTTGGACGGGTATCTACCTGGGCATTGGGATGATAAAAAGTTGGATATTAGCAGACTGTTATCCTCAGGGAGATTCACTCTAGTGTGGATACTCACGTGAATACACACTTACACCTAAGGCTGAGCAGGGTTACTACGCCAGGGCAGGTGCAGCATGCCCAGGGCAGGGTGGCTTCATTTTGACAAAGGAGAGGCAGAGATGCCTGTCCTTGTTGAGGCTTGTCATTACTTTTTTGGACTCCATCTTCTTTGTCCCTACATGGACAATTCCTCAACCTCCTATGACCTAGGTCTTGCTGTCTTCATTCCTTTGAAATGTCTCGCAGATAGGATATTAGTGATCTCATATTTTCCAGATCCTAGAGAGTTTTTCAGAAATCATCCTACTTGATGTGATCCTGTAAACCATGAAATATCTTTTTCCCTTGGTGTCTATGACACTTCATAACATTTTGAATTATAACTTAATAACATTTTGAATTAAAGTATTTTGTATTAAAGAGTAGGGAATACATTCTGAGGTGTTTTCCTCTTAAAATGAAAAATATTTATAAATTGTTGCACAGCCTCTAACATTTTCTGAAATCGATAACTAGTTGTTCCTTAGCTGTATTGGCTGAGTCAAATTGTTAGGATCCGGCTATCTTATGTAATGGTCAATAAGTACTTTTAAAAGTTTCTAAAGAGGTTAAATAAAAATTCTTAAGCTAAGTCACATTGATAACTCGTGTAAAAAGACTCATTTGTATTCCTTAAAATATTAACTTCAGATAAGTTTTATTTGCTAATTATATAATAATGAATATAGACTTTTTAAAAGTAATGAAACCATTTGTTTTATCGCTCTCATATTTATAACATCATTGATCATATTCATAAACCCCGTGGAATCACCAGTATTTTCATTGTACAAAAGAAGGATGAGTTCAGAGAAATAAAGAATGATTTGTCATTATGAAAACTCTCCAAATATAGGGAAGCTGAGCCAGAAACAATTAGCCTGCACCTATAAAAATGTCTTAGGTAAAATGTTGCTGTTCCCTCAAATGGAACAAATACAAAAAAAAAAAAGATGCAGAAATGTAATTTATTCATTTTTGCATGTTGCAAGAGAAAGCCCCAGTTTTGTTATTTGTTACTTGTTTCTTCCCTTTAAGAAATACCATCCATTCTATTTCTGGTTGATTGTGCTGGTTCACAAGTTCTCCCAGTGTACAAGTGCGTATAGATAATGGGTCTGTGTATGCCCCGGAGGAAATCAGGAAAGGAAAATCCAAAGGAAAACAAGATATTTCAGACCAATAACCAATTTGGCCTCTTAGGATCAATATACACTCAGAGCAAAACATGGAACCTGTTGTATTAAAATACATATTTTAATTTCTTTTTAATGCTTTTTTAAAAAATTTGTGTTTTTATTTACAATCTTGAATACTTTTTACTCCACTAATCTGGGTCTGCTCATTGGCATCTTCAAGGAGTGCTCCCATCTTGGCCAGACACATCAGATTTTGAATGCAAGGAGCACCCCCGTTGCTCTCTTAACATTTACCAGTTAGATGCTGATTTTTTGGATTTGACTTATTCCATATTTTTATCCTCTATCTCCTTTTCCTCGTGTATGTTAAAGGTTGATCTTATTGTTCATCTCCTATTTACGTCTTCCTTTCTTTCTTCTGTAGGAGTCTTTACCTGCCTATGTCTTAATCTCTCCTCTTCCTTGCCATTTTATGTCCTTTTGGTCCTTGCTGTGCCTTCACAGCTCTTTGAGCAATGCACCTCTACATGTGCCCCAACAGCTGGCCAAGTAATTAGCAATGTAGTTAAAGCACAAGGCAGAGGAAATAACAGAGATCTCATGGGGACTGGAACCAACCTAGCAATCTTCTGCCTACCACCCATTGTCTGAAAAATGATTCCTGATGATTCAAAGTCAAGGGTTCTGACTCACAACCACAAGGGGAGCAAGTAGGGCTATTGTTTTGCCAGGATTCCTGCAGCCAGAGCAGAGGACTTGGGGGGGGGGGCGAAGGGGGGCAGCACTGGGGAGGCCTGGAGGTTCTGCTTCTGCCAGAGCTCCTGGGCAGATGTCTGGGGTCTTCAGTCATCAACACGGTAGCTGTTATCTGAACTTCCAAGTATGTGGAATGTGTGTCCTTGTATTTGCGTATGTACATACATGTACACCGGGTGGCTATGGGTGCGCGCGTGTGTGTGTGTGTGTGTGTGTGTGTGCACGTGCATGAGTGGGCATGGGAATATGGATGCATGGGCCCACGGATGGAAGGGTATATGCACATGTCTTGGGGAAAGTGTCGTGTATGCTGCGAGTACTCAGTAAATATTTGTAGAGCGAATAAATTATTCCATTTATTCAATTCCATAAATATTTATGGAATAGTTTGATGATAATTAGAATCATAATAAGCAGTAATAATGTAAACAAGAGAAAACTTGCACTAGAATATTTGCGAAAAAAGGGGCTTGTCCCGATATGTGCTCAGGAATTATCCACGAGGCAGCTACTTTGCAGTAATCTCAGGCCTTCGTTGCTCTTGTCCCATTGGACCTGGGCTCACTTTCTACTGCTCACTACCTGGGACCCTGGGCCACTGTTGTAAACCTCTCCGTCCGGTGTCTCTACTACCACACTGACCTCATTAGAGGCGTTTGGTATAGAAGATCACCCTTTCTTAATTCCTGGGCCCTTAATTTCATATAATTCTACTACCATAATTCTGTTGCATTGTGTAAGACTCTTCTTGTAAGGATTGAGGAAAACTGAAGGGAATTACAGCATTGGCAGTAAGACTCTTAATGTTAGATGTTAAATAGTTGTTTTCAGCAACCAACATGAAAATAAGGTGTATCACTTCCAGGATACAGGTGGCTCCCTTAATCCCCCATCGAGTGGGTTTCAGTCTCCCCCTAGGAAAACCCCCTGTCTCTCTGCAGAGACCATCTCACTCCAGAGCCAGCCCCTACCCACCACCTCAGCAAATAGCAGCTGTGATTATGCAGAGAGTTCATAGTTCCCAGAGCTGGGGCTGCTTTCTCTCTCAAGGCCAACTGGCTATGGGACTTCTGTAGAACAGTTCAGGGTAGAGGATTGCATCCCGTGGCTGGCCACTTCCCACATCTCTCCTCCAGTATGAAACAAAAGTACACACACCCCCATTCCTCCTGGGGGCTTCTGGTCCTAGTGGGCAAACTTGGGGCTGAACTCCCACCCCCACCCCCACAGTGCACACATTGCTTCCGGGACGGACAATAAGTCCCATAGGCCATATAGCCTAAATAAACACAAGAACAACTTTTTCCTGAAGAATACACAACCCACAGGGATTTTCCCTAGTCCTGAGTGGGATGGTGTTTTCCATTGCCGAGCAGTCTTTCCCTTCCTTCTTACCTTCGCCCTTTTCCCATCTTACGTTGTCCACGGCAAGGGACCCACTTAAACATATGAAATGGGGCTCCTGAGAGTCTGATTCCAAAGAGCTGCCTTTTATCTCCAAGCTCTCCTAATTAACTCTACAAATTCCAGAAGTATGCTTTCAATGTGGACAGTTCTAGCTTTTTCTTGGGCCAGACTGAATTCCCCTTGTGGGCTTCTTCTCTTCCTCACCTGTCTTTGGGAGGGGAGGAGAGAGGCATAAAGATGTATTTCCCTGCCTATAGCGAGCCCTCAGGGAACACCGAGGAGCAGAAACACTTCCCACTGTAATCATAATTTCACCTTAATTCCTGTAACAGTTTGTAATTTACAAAGAGCATTTACCATCCTCTGCACCTGAGGTTAAAATTTAAAAAAAAACAAAAAACAAAAAAACCCTCTTAAAATAACAAAGTGGTTTCATGTTCATGAATGAATTATCTGGGACCTACAGGGCACTGGCAACTCTCCCTCCAGAAGAGCATAAGAAGATTCATTTAAGGCTCTGGGGAGATATTTGGGGCTTACCCTGTTTCCCATCCACTTCTGAGGACAGTCACATAATTTCTCTTCAAGCTGTCTGTCCCTTTATTGGCAGTTTTGACTTGCCCTTATAGCTGTGCATCTCAATTATCTCTAATCCATATGCTGTTAAGATGCTAATGGGGAGAAAAAAATGTCGTTAACCTGAAGAAAACTTCCACGATCCCCACTTTTCATTCTGTGCTGTGATCTTGCTTGCTTTCCTTCTGAGCCACATGGAAAGGTAAAGGGAGCTGACTGCCCTTATCTTACTTCTTAGAAGGTCACTGGTTAGATACATAAAAAGATGCATTTTTTCCTATAAAAAGAGGATTTAAAGATATTTAAATCATCAGGTTGCTTTCTAGAAGGCTCCATTATGTAAAACAGCCTTAATGATTGCGTAGTATGAACAGGACTGTGGCAAGTCAGACACACAGGGAGGAGAAATGGGAAGGTTTTTATGAGGTTTATAAATTTTTCACCTTTATATATTTAATAAAAAGCTTGTGTCTAAATTATGAGAATGTTCTTGAGAATGAGGCATGGGTTTTGGAACCTTTACTATCTGAGGATATTTTAACTGCAAAATAATAACTTGACTGGAACTTCTTTGAGTGAGTAAGTAGTAAAAATGACAAGGGGCATTCAGAGATGTTTTCATTGTATCCATTCATCATCTGAAACTTTAATGCAGTCAGGATTTACTGAAAGAATAACATACTCCTATATATTAAATGCTGGGAGTGTTATAACTTTGAATGTTCTTGGAAACTATCTATCCAATTACATATGTTCCTTCAGAAATTCAGCTGAGATTACTGGCATTGCACTTGATAGAAGTGATTTCAGACTATTCCTTTTTGCAGATAATGACTTCTATGTTTCCTTTCACTTTCATTCCAGCACAGCTTATGGGTTAGTTATAACTCTGAATCATGGTTATGTGGGATTTTTCCGAGGTTGACAAAAACTCCAATTGAGTTGCCTGAGAGAGGAAAAAAAAATCAGAAACTGTTCTTTGGGTGGCACATGTATTTGGACAATATTGCCATGTCAAAATCAGCTAATTAAATGAATCACCATGTAATGAAAAGATATCAAGTTCAAATTCAAAGCAACAACAACAAAGAAAAAGAAATATGTGTGCATTAGTCTTGGCTGTGGTTAGTTCTGTAGCCTTGGCAAGCTCTATTCCTTCCCCGAGACTCAGGGTCTTCAGTGGGAAATATGGCAAATTATGTAATTGCATCATTTCAAAGATAATTAAGGCATTGACTATACAAGTTGTTTATGTTTTACAAATTACCATACAACTACTAATTATAACTGTATTAACTCAAGTAGTATTAATTGAGGTCTTTCTGGGTATGGTGGTAAGCAGTACATCAAAATAAAAAGATGAAAAAAGATACCATTTCTAATTTCAAGGATTTCTGGCCTATAATATTAATGGTTAGCATTTCCAGAGCACTGTGTGCCCAACAGTGGGTAAAGCATGATTAAAAAAAAAACAAAAAACAAACAGGAATAAAAAGACAAGACACCACATACAACAGAGCCTTTGTGTAGGCTAATTATAGGAGCTGAGTTTGTGTCTGGGATCCTGGATGGATGGTTCAGAAACCCCTAAAGACTTAGGACCTATAAAGGTCATATTTCTCTATTCACAAAGGAGACCCTAGCACGAATCCATGGGGCGCACCACTTAAAACCTATATTGTTCATTGCTTGAATACATTTCAGAGCTCACCCCCCGCCCCTCTCCGGCCACAGTTAGGTCTGCCTGGACATAGCCAAGCTTCTTTGCAACAGACATTTCCTCACAAGCTCCAAGGGAACCTCTGCTAAGCATTGTGCAGCCTGCAAAATCCAGAGGCGAAGATGGCATTGATGGGGACTGGTGAATTTTATGCCCAGCAGGAGAGGGATTATGCTGGCTTCCAGAGAATAATCTGTCATCTAACATTCTTTAGAAACTAGGTATCTTAACCTAGAAGCCAGATATGTCAAGATCTGGGTTAAATGCCATTGAATTGGCGACTAATTCAGTCTACTCTTCTGGGAAAACATATATTCAGGAGTGGGTATTATTTAAATTTTACAACAACCTGTGTTGGGTACTATTATCATTTTAAAGACCACAACCTAGAAGCTCAGAGAAGTTAGGTGCATATGTTCTTATGGTTTGTGCAGCTGGGGTCCCAATATGAACACTGTTCTTAACCACAGCATTAATACTTAAATTTGAAGATGAAGTCAAGAGCACCGGACTCTGCCTTGGGAAGTTTCACTGGGGAGATGACTTGCTTAAACAAAACTCTGAAGATTGAGGAAGTATCCTGTAGGAATGAGAGTGGCTTTATCAGGGACAGGGACCTCCTAAGGCAAAGGCACAAAGGCAGCAGTGAGCAGGTGGGGAACACAGTCAAGTCCACATGCTGCCCAGAAGTCAAGCTTCACAGGACATCCAGGGCAGCCTAGGTGGCTTGGTTTGCCACGTTAAGGAGTCTGCCCTTCATCCTGTAGGAAGTGGAGATTCATCAGAGGATTTTCAGTAGAAGGATGAGCCCTAAGGATTATAAAGGAGTAAGACTTAAAGCACATCATCCCACGGGGGAGTTGGAGCACAGCAGGATAAATGAAGAGATGACCCACTACTGCAATTCCTCCTTACTAACATTTACACAATAGCATAGCCATTAGGAAGTTTATAGCAGGAAGGGAGCTAGTGGGTTTTGCAGGAAGTGAAAGGGACTCAGTTTTTTTTTTTTTTTTTAAGATTTATTTATTTATTTGACACAGAGAGAGAGAGAGAGAGAGAGAGAGAGAGAGAGAGAGATCACAAGTAGGCAGAAAGGCAGACAGAGAGAATGGGGGAAGCAGGCTCCCTGCCGAGCAGAGAGCCCGATGCGGGGCTCGATCCCAGGACCCTGAGATCATGACCCGAGCCGAAGGCAGACGCCTTAACCCACTAAGCCACCCAGGCGCCCCATGGGACTCTGGTTTTGACCATGGAGGGGGCTGGGGTTCAATTTGGAATCAACTGTGATATTACTGTAACAGTCAGAAGGAGTGTGACTCCCCGTGCCTTCTGCCCTGTTCGAATGCACGCATGCGTGTGCGTATCCCACCCACCCAGAGGTGGGACCTGGTGTCAGCTCTGCAGAGGCAGAAACACCTCCATGGTCTTTCTGAAATGAGTAAGTGTGCCTGGCCCTTCAAAGATCATATTTAAGTACATGTATGGCCACAGCTCTACCTTAAAGTGAGAACTTGAAACAGTTACAGATAGAAACAAAATTCTGTTGTTAATCAGTGCCTGTTAAAAGAGAACTCACAATTCCTATGTGGGTTATGTGGGACAAGGGTGTCGTGTAACACACAGATCACCTGCAGGGGCTGAGCAATGAAAAAGAAGAACATTTTTTTTCTTCCCCAAGTTAAGGGTTTTCAGTGTAACTTAGAATTATTAAATTTATTTAGACCACACTATCAGTTAGCTGGAACACCTACACATGGCAGACTTGATATACTTGGTGTAGCTTATACACCAAGTATATCAAACAGTGGAATTGTTTTCACTTACAAACAGTCCTTTAAAAAATAATGCCATTGTTGTAATTGAAAATGTATATAATGCTTTAAAATAACCTGCTAATGGTAAACACGAGATATGGGAGGCCCTAGGTGAAGTTACTGACAGTCCACCACAGACTGCCTTACTGAATAGTTCACCAGTTGACCTTGGAATGACCAACTAACTGAACTCTAGTTCTGTAGCACTGAATAGCAAATAACCAATAGGACAATTTGCTCAGGGACCCATTCACCTAATGCTTAGTTAATGAAAAAAATTTAAAAAAACCCACACCACTTTCTTCGTTAACCACTGTGAAAATGTCTAGCAATTATTTGTGTTTCATGGAGGCTGGCCCAATAATGTTCCATGCAATTTTTGCATTATATTTTGTGAATTTTGAACTTCACTGTAATGCATAGCATGAATGTCAAAGATTTTAATGAATGCATGGACTCACTTTCCAAGTGCATTTTAAATCTAATCTTCTGCCTTCCCTGCCTCTCAGTCCATGAATTTACTTTCTTAAGTAGGAGAAAAATGAGGGAATTGTGCAAGGCACACCAGGATTTAGAACTTGGGAAAGGCTTTGCACAAGTGCCTTTATACACCGTACCTTGCATTCATCAGTCAGACATGTACACATGGTAACCATGTAGACACAGAGGCTCTTCTTTATTCTTGGATAGTCTTTGCAAATCATTCATTATAGAGAGTAAAACAACACTGCATTTCTCATCTCAAATGAGCCCTGCTTATCAAGATAGGATACTCAAGTGTTGTGTCTCCGTCACTGTCTCCATCAGTGCTGTATAATTTCTGTATCATTAAAAGATAAGGACTCATTGAATTATGCTACCCTGATGTAAGCTTTCAGACAGAATCTATGTATTTCAGAACACAGACCAAAATAGATATGTATTTCTAATTTCAGATACCTACTGTCTTCTGAAGAGCTCAACGCTTTATAGGCAAATGTGTGGGCTATTCCTTATACACAGTATATAGGGTCATAATATATTTGTCAGCCTGACCAAGCCAGGTAGGTCCGTGTGGATGGGGGCTTGGGTGTGAATGTTTGTGTAAGAGGTGTGTATTTGTACTGAGTTGGTGGGTTTGTGATATATATGGATAACTGAGTAGAATATTGCCAGTCTTGGTGCATATTCAAGTGGCACTACCCCTCCTCTCTCACTTGTGTAAGTAATTCAGTAAATCAGCTAGGTAGAAAAGGCAGTCACCTGGGTTGTAAATACACTAAGTGAAGGAAACCTTTCCTGTAGCTTATAAAATATTTAACATTTGTGACGTGCCTGACAGGTGAAATTCAGTATATAAAAAATTACACACCAAAAGCATACTTAACATTAACCATCCTCTGAGAGACCAGAACTGCTATAAATTTATAATTGGGTGAAAGGAAAGTGTGTGTGTGTGTGTGTGTGTGTGTGTGTGAATCAGCAATTCAACAAATTGGTCATTGGCTGAATCACTGAGCTATGATTCTTGGTGAATTGGAGATTGTGTGGGATCATCACCACAGCGGTGTCACAGTGATCTTGCCACACTTACATTTGTATGTTTCCTGGTGTTTACACACATGAGCAGATACCTACTGGAAAGCCTTTGTGGATACCATGGACTGGAAATTTATAACTATGTCTCATGCAGAAAGAAGCGCTCAGGAACAAAAAGGAAAAAGCATTTGAATTAGGAAAACAAAATTTCCCTAGAAATTGTCAGCCTGCTTCTGCTGGGTCTCATTGGCCAGAATTGTGGCACACAGTCAGTCTTAGCTGGAAGAGAGTCTGAGAAGTGCAGCTTGTTATCTTGTCCTGTTCCTTCCTCAGACTCAACTGGAATTATGATCGGAGGGGCGAAAAGGATCTTGGATATTGGAAAAGTAACTAGTAGTGTCTGTCTGCTGGAACTGAAGGTTTTCTTCCTCTTTTCTGCTCAGTTTTTCGTTCATTACTCTGCTTTTTTTTTTTTTTTTTTAATTGTTATCCTCTGTTCTCTCCAGCAGGCTTATATTTTGTTTAGAACTGTAGCATTTCAGAGAAAGACTTGGAATCATCTGATTCTACTCCCTTTATTTCACTGTTGAGGAAACTGGATGCTTAAGACTATGATTCCTTGCCCAAGGTCGCACAGTGATTTAGAGAAGAAGCCACAAGGAGAGCCCAGGCTAGTGCTCCTCCCTGGGCAGTGCTGCCTGGGGTTGGGGGCGGGGAGAGAGGAAAACAGTCAAATGGACAAATGTTCACTTTATTTTTCCTAAATGAAAACCCCAGTCACCACCTTGTTTAAATTTTAAAGTATTTGCACTTGGCAAATTCAATTTCTAGCCAGCCGAGCCCAATTGTAACCCTTTGCTAGTCATTTTTTTTTAAAACTTCCTACACACTTTGTTATAAGGATCATGCAGCTGTCAGAGTGAGAAGGTGAGTTCAGAGGGGTTTCTCTTCACTTGCTAGTCAAAAAGATTCCAGGCCAATATATAAGAATAACCTCTCAGAGTACCCCCCAAACCTTTGCCAGAAAAATACCCCAAATAAGACTGGTAGCTTCCTGCCATTTCTTTGTACAACTTCAAAGATTGTTGCATAAAGCTTGCCTGATAGAATAGGGAGGCTCTTATAGTCCCTTCCATGAAATGGGTGATCTTAAGTCACTTTCTTGCTCTCTCTTTCTTCTGAAGTTGAGAAAGGTTGCTCTGGAATTAAGGCCTCAGCTTTGGTGGCACACCGGAACCACAGAAGGGCATTTAAAATGATTAATGTCTGTATCTCCACCGACCCCCCAACTCTTTTGATTTTATTGGTTTTCAGTGCAGGGCATTCTTTGCAAAGCTCTCCAGGTGTTGCTGACCAGTAGCCACTGGGCTATATAGTAAGCCCTGCACTCAGAGGGTGGCCTGACCAGCAGCTTCCTCTAATCTGGGATCTTGGGAGAATTGAGGAATTTCAGGTTGCACTCTGGACCTCCTGAATCAGAATTTGCAAGCATCTCAGATGACCCAGTATACTGTGAAGTTTGAGAAGAACAGCTAGGATTCCTTTCAGCCCTCTCATTTTGTGATTCCATAAGATCAGGTCACTTCCTTTCTCAGAACCCTTCAGTTGCTCTCATGCAGTTGGAATTCTTTAACCTACTATTTATGGCTCATCTTAATCTAACCCAGCTACTGTCTGTCCAGCCATTTCTCCCTTTCTGTGTTCTGATCTCTAGGCACCTGTGTCTTCTCCTTGCCCATGCAAGCAGCCCTTGGTCATGTCAGACATGGCTGGAAGACATGGCTAGCAGACATGGCTCCCCAGTTCTTGCCCAGCCAAACATGTCAGAGTCCGGCCAGCACTGGCTTGCCCCAGCCCACCGTATGTCCCTGGCACTTAGTCTTTCTGCTCAGATTGGTAAGTTGCTGGAGGTATCTGGCATTACCACTGGATTTCTTTTCCTTACCTCCCTGCTTAGACTGAAAGGTCCTTTAAGACAAGGATTATATCCTCCTCATTCTTGAATCCCAAGTGCATGCTTAAGAAATAATGGTGGACATCCAAAATATTTACCATTGGAGCTTACCGGAGGGAGAAGACCAGAGATCTGGGAGTCAGATGAGGCAGATCTTATAGCCCCAGATGGTGTGACCTTCTCTGGATGTCAGAGTTTTTATTTTGTTGTTGTTGTTGTTTTTTTAAAACATTTATTTATTTGACAGAGAGAGAGATCACAAGTAGGCAGAAAGGTAGGCAGAGAGAGAAGGGGAAGCAGGCTCCCTGCCGAGCAGAGAGGCTGATGTGGGGCTCGATCCCAGGACCCTGAGATCCTGACCTGGGCCAAAGGCAGAGGCTTTAACCCACTGAGCCACCCAGGTGCCCCTTTGTTTGCTTGTTTTTAAGATTTATTTATTTATTTGAGAGAGAGAGGGAGAAAGGATAGAACCCCAAGTAGACTCCGGCTGAGTCTGGAGCCTGACATGGGGCTTTTTCCTATGACCCATGAGATCATGACCTGAGCTGAAATCAAGACTCTGATGCTTAACCAACTGTACCACCCAGGTACCCCCTCAGTTTTCTTTTTTAATGCTTTTATTTATTTGACAGAGAGAGCACACAAGCAGGGAGAGAAGCAGAGGGAGAGGAAGAAGAAGGTGAAGGTTCCCCCCGCTGAGCAGGGACCCCCCCCCCCATGCAGGGCTCAGTCCCGAAACCTTGGGATCATGACTCCAGCTGAAGGCAGATGCTTAACCGACTGAGCCTCAGGTGCCCCCTCAGTTTTCTCCTAAAAAGGAATTGAGGTGCCTTTCATCTCTGCTAGTCTGAGACTAGGACTTCGTTGGGACCTGGTGTTCTTCAGATCATTGTCTCTGATGACTGAGTCTTTAATTCTTACATGTTTACCGGGAACCGTGCACACATGTGAAGAGTTTTTAATTTGTTCAGTCCTTCATGTGGGCTTTGAATACACTATCTCATCTTGTCCTTGAAAATAAGCACAGCCCCCCAGGTCTGAAGCTGAATGAAATCAGGATGCGTTCAGTAAGAATCAGGCAGCTGAATGAGCGAGAAACGGAAAAAACTTGGTTTGGTCTTTCCATTATCTTGTTTGGTTTTCAAGAGAATTGTGATCTTTTGTCTCTTAGGGATATGGTTTGGGATCAATTGGAAATGTGTAGTTTTTGCCCTGCAGACCTTTCTGCCCTGATTGAACACAGCTGTCTGGTTAACCGTAATAAGCGACCCTGTGAGGGAGACGTGCGGGGATTGCTCCAATTTGGAGCTGATGAAGCAGGCTCAGAGAGGTGAAGTGATTTACCAGTAATTTGTGGTGGTTTTTAAAGGGCTGGTTTTGGTTCCACCTGCTTCAGGAGCACCTGGGATGCTTATCAGCCCTGCAGAGTTCTCGTCCCCCCCACCCCCACCTCGGCCAGAATCTTGGCTTCTGAGACCCAGGATCCCATCAATTTGATGATCCCCTGAAGCAGTTCTTGAGCATATTGAGGTCAGAGAATCACCTTTTTAGGAAATTTTGTTCCGTGTCCCTATAGAGAATGAATCCAGTGCTCAGGATGAGCACACTGTCTCCCTTCCACTGGAAGGGCTTGGAAATTGGGGGTGCTATCAGTCCCATGAGATGCTTTTAAGAGAGATCACCTCACGAAGCGGCACACAAGGCCAAGTGACACAGATTCTCCATGAGCAGCCCAGGAATCCTTATTTTTAAATAGTTGTGTAGGTGACTTTGATACTCAGCAAGGCCTGGGAATGGCTATGTGGACACCAGCCTGGAATGGTTTGAAAAGGCTGCAGTCAGCAGGGAGACTTAATTTGTAATTGGATAATGGGATGCGTTTAACAGGGAGTCTCCTACAGGCTGTCTCCCTTGCCTGCCTTCCACTGTACCTCCTCTGGAAAAGCCTTTTCCCTGGTCGACAGAAGTACACTGAAGCACGTCCAAACTCCTTAAAGTCTTTACAGGAGAGAGCAAAGCTGAAGGAGTTTTCCAGACTTTGGTTTTCTGTCTGAGGCCCTGTCACTCAGGTCATGATCCCACTTTAGGGGCCTGGGCTATACCAGTCTGTGGCCTCAGCCAGTGGTTTCTGGGATGGGACTGCTGGTGTCCCCGAAGAACAGCATTTGCTCCCCCTTACAGCAGTAGATAAAATTGGAAATTACGAGCCCTCACATTCTACAACCCTTTTCCAGTCACAAAGTACATATTTTTTAATCTCATTAATCCCCACAACAGACCTGTGAGGTAGATGTCATTACACACACTTTACAGATGATGAGACAGAAGCCAAGAGAAAGACAGTGCCCTCCTGGTCATGGTTGCTGAGTCACAGAGCTGAGCAGATGACCCAGGACTTCGGTTTCAGGCCCAGCGCTTTCCCCACCGTGCACATCAGCTGCCATATTCCCTCCATAGCTCTGATGAAGCAGGTGTTTTATTCTTATTGGCAGAAGGCAGAGCTGAAGTTAGAAGCGATAGGCCCAAAGTCACACAGGTACTAAGTGGGAAGGCCGGGATTCATACCCAGCTCTCTCCAGCTCTAAAGCTAACTGTTCTCGTTCGTGACTCTGCCATTGTCTTTGAAGGTTTGAACCATGTGTTGTTGTACATCCCACATTTTGACATCGATCCGGGGTAAGAAGTCATCACGGTTCAATGTGTGCATCCACACATGCGTACTTACGTCCATATAGACACATGAAATCCAAAGTTTGTTTTCACTAATACTCTACTGCCTTACATTCTAGTTTCTCTTTTATTTGAAAATGCTGATCATGACCCATTAAACACATTTCATAAGCCACTGAAGAGCCTTGACCTACACTTTGAAAAACATTCTTCTGGGTGCTCAAACATTTGCTCGTGGTATTTATTTACATCTTTTCTATTTGGTCAAAAGCATATGTCGAGAGACTGAAAAAGTTCTTAGGTGGTCAGCCTTGGACCTGACAAGCTTGGGTGCCCCTGCCCGGTTCCTTCCTGGCTTGCCCTGGCCCCTTGGGCAGGCCTCGGGCCCCTGTCGGCCTCCCAGGCTGCAGAGGTGGGGTTCTGAGGGCCAGTGGCACAGGGATGCCTTGATAATGAGCATGTTCCTCCCAGCTTCTCCTTTCTTGACAACTGTGAGCAGTAATAAACATGCGAGCAAACAGGGAGAGTTGAGTGTGTTTATTGCCGCTATTGAGAAAATAATGTGATAATAAACAGGGCCGGTAATGGAAATTGCTTCTAAGAATAAAATTATGTTATTATGAGTTACGTGCGGCCCTGAGAAAACATGTCGTGCCTCTGAGTGGGAACCGCCTCGCTGGTTGGTGGTGTTCCGCTGGGCCTCCCGCCTGGGGTCGCCGCTCCCCACTCTGCTCGCCAGTTTGAACTTTTAGCCTCATTGACTTCTTGGCATTGCTGATCTTTGGAAACTGGGCGGCTTGGGCAGCACTGCATTTTAATTAGTGCATTTAATCCCCTGGTCTGTGTGGCAATGCCTGTTACCTTTCCTTGCAGAGTCATTAGGTCTGGATGAGGAAACTCTTCTTTAGTGTATGATGAAGGAATTAACCCCAAGCACAGCTTAAATGGTCTGTGTGGACGAGAATTGCCTTTTTTTTTAATCAGCTAATAGCCCATCCTGTCATTAACGCAGGCGTACAAGTAAAATGAAGGTTTGAGAGCTCAGCTCCTGTACTAATTAGAAGGAAAATGACAGAAAAAAATGTCAGCTTTGAAGAGCCGGGTTGGCTTTGACGACACCCAGACTCTCACAGGCTAAGAACAAAATGCCTTTAAACCTTTCCCTTCAGACTTTGTACAGAATGTTGCCTTACGCCCTGTCTTTGCTCACGTTCCTCTTCTGGCCGGGAATCTCTCAACTTCCCGCCTTCGCCTGTCCGATTCTTACTCCTGTCTCAAGGTTTCTCCCGACAGTGACAGCCTACAAGAAGTCACACCAGACCCCGCGGAGCACTTTCTTTCCCATACAGTTCCCATTTTGCGGTGACCCTTTTGTTCAAGCACTTACCATGGCCTCCATTATTGAGCAGACTGCGTCACATCCCTTAGTACATTGTACGCTTGTCACTTCAGACTGTGGTTCTCCTTCATCTCTGTTCCCTCTGCAGAGTCCGGCCCAAGGTACAGCACGAGCCAGCTGGGCATGCGGTGTGGACGGAGACCCAAATGAAGTGGAGTGGACTCTAGGATCTCCATTCCGTGTGCCGGGGCTGGCGCTGGGGTGAGGCAGGAGAGGCTCCTGGCCCGCACCTGCAGCGAGTGTCTCCTGAAAGTTTGCGCCCTGGGCACCTCTCTTGCCTTACTGAAGTCCTGGCCTTGGTGAGGACAGGAAAGAGGAAAGAGGTCGAGGGTTGCTCTTAAAGAGACATTTGCTGTGTTCCTTTCGTGATCAGGATTTTTATAATCAGCACAAGAGAGCCTCTTAAGCTGTTGTCCTCTGAAGGGCCCTTTGTCTGTGGCTTCCCTCCGTAGCCAGCCCAGCAGGGCTCCTGTCCTGTATTGATCAACCTGTGGTCCCACTGGCACATCTCTGCACTTGCTTATCCTCGGCGCTCTGTCCTGACCCCTCTTTAGTCCCTTACCTGGGGTACTGCAGAGCTTCCCTGCCTTCGGACGCATCCACCCTGGCCCCATCCATTCTGCCTACATGTTAGGGTGTGTCAAGGAGTCCCTGGGTCACTTCCTTGTTCTCTGTCCTTGTTCCCTTCTTCCTCATTCCATGGCAGGGAGAGACCAAAGTCTGCAGAGACTGCAAAAGAGAAGATCAGTAGGACATTTGTGGATTTTGCAAAAACTTCCTATTTAAGCAGTGATGGCAAATCAGAATGTTTAACCAGAATTATAAATGAGATTCTTTAAAGATTAGGATGCTTATATCATGATAACACTTTAGAATATTTGATGAAGTTCTGTCTATAAGGTAAAGGTAAAAAATTCATTCATTTTTTATTCATTCAGCAGGTCAAAGGTCTGGTCCAGATACATCGGGACACTGACATTGTTCCTGACACTGCCCCTCTCTTCATATTCCTTACGTTCTACAGAGAGGAGGCAGAGTCAAGCAGGACACACCCTTGAACTAGATCCTGGCGAGTTGTGTAAGGGCCATGAAGCAAACAAACAGGGTAGGATAGCGAAGGGCTGCATATGTGTCCTCAGAGGTGGCGACATTTGTGCCAAGGATGCAAGGATTGGATGAGGCTGTAGAGCGAGCGCAACAGAGTAGCTAGAGATGGGGGCCCTCTCGATGGTCTGAGGAGCAGGACAGTGGTGTGTGACAGCTAGAGGACAGTGAGCAAGGGCAAGAATGGCACCAGAGGGGGTCGTGAGGCCGGCAGAGGCCAGGGCTTTGGACTTTATTCCCAGTGGATTGGAAACACTTGGAGGGCATTGCCCAGGAGAGTGGTGTGATTTCCTTCGCTGTTTCAGCCATCGCTCTCATTTATGTGCAGACTAGGTTATTAAGGGCCCAGAGTTCTGCGTGGCCACCCACACAGGTGATTACCCTTTTGGACAAAACCAAGGTTCTGTAACATAGAAAATGTATGGAAGTTCTGTAACATAGAAAATGTATGGAAGACTCTCTAATTTGTAGATATTTGTAGATATTCTTTTATGTTTCTTCTTGGCTAGAAACTTACCTTTAAATTTAAAAAAAAAAAAAAAAAGCCCTGCTCTTCGTTTGGAGTAAGTATTTATGGTACTCTTCGAAATAGTTGTAAATATTTTTTTCTTTTTCTCCTTCTTTGTCACCAAGTTCATGACACGCCTATGCTGTTCTACACAAACACGATATATGCTTGGGTTTTGCCTGTGTTCTTTTCCAAGAAAATTGAATGTAAGTCAAGTAGCTGAAGGAGCAATACCATTTCTTTGAATTTGTCACAGAGAAGAACATGTTATTTACTGATGTCCAATTTTATTTGGTGTTTGGAATAGCAAGCATCTTTAGAGATAAGAACAAACTTTCACTGATCTTGAACATCATCTAATATGAGACACTGTGTTGGTAAAAATAATATCTCGCTCCTAGTGTAGTCACCAGAGGAGAAGTAACAAAGATAGTCCTTGGTGCCAGTTGAGTATGTTTTATAATAACCTTCCATAGACCCACCCTGCTACTCCCTAAATCTCTTCTTTCTCCTTTAGTCTGAGACAATTGGGTTCAGGAAAACAAGCACGAGGTATTTGGGATGAAAGTGGGTAAAAGAAGGTGTCCATGTGTGTATGTGTGTGTGTTTCAGTTTTTTCCTGTGAAGGGTATGGGTTTGCTGAAGAGTGTTTCCTCCACCATAAGTTAGTGGTTTCCTAAGCAGGCTGATAAACTCACCTGGGCATTGGTTGGAAGGACATTCCCATCCAGTTATGTGTTGAATTGCAGTCCCCCTCCTCCAATTCCTATGTTGAAGTCCCCATCCCTAGTGTCTCAGATGTGACATTATTTGGAAATAAGGTCATTGCAGAAGTAGTTGGTTAAGTTAAGAGGGCGTCATGCCAGATCAGGGTGGGCCTCTGTTCCAAGAAGACTGGTGTCCTTCCTCAAAGAAAAGAGATTTGGACACAGAGGGGTACACACAGGGAGACTGTCATATGAAGATGAAGGCAGAGTTTGGGGTGTTGCATCTACAAGGCAGGGAACGCCCCAGATTGCCAGCAAACCATTAGAATCCACGAGAGAGACCTGGAATACACTCTTCGTCACAGGTCTTAGAAGGAACCAACCCGGCCAACAACTTGACCTTGGACTTCTGGTCTCCACAACTGTGAGATGATGAATTTCTATTTTTAGGTCAACTGGTTTGCGGTACTTGATCACATCTGCCCTAGGAAACCATTTCACAGTCCCATCCAGCTCCCAGTGAACACCATCTCTGGGGGAAGGTCCATGGAGTCAGACTTTTCATAGCCCACCTTAAGTGGATTCTGAGGAGGGTGTGGGCCTGGGAAGCACTGTTCCATCCCTGGGCATCCACAGATGTGCTTCCATTTGAGCTCCTGCCGTCCCCACTGACTCGTGTCCAGGATTCTTGTGGGATATGTGGATGGATTGCAACCATGGATGAATCCGTCAGGATGGGACTGTTCACCTATCAAAAAAGACATTTGTTGACATTCTTTTTGCTAAAAAATCAATGCTAGTAGTAGCACATACAGAAAAGCCAAACTTAAAAGTGCATTCTCCGCACCTAGCCTTGCGCTGACCACGCCCTAGCATAAAGGTTGTTAAAGATGACAGGGTTTCTAATTTCAAAGAATTTGAATAATGCGTTTTGAAAACTATGGCTCCTGGGCTGTTAGCTAACTAGGAAAAGATTGCTTTTCATTCTAGATGTCTACGACGCTCAGTAGTCTCAGTATTCTACCCAGACAAGCCCGGATGGCAGTGTATATATAGAAACCAAGGCTGGAGGGAGCTTTTCATTTTTCTTTGAGCCGCTCTGACCTCTAAGACCAGTCTGCTTGTACACCAACACCGCCTTTCCTAGAGTTATCATAAGAGTTGTTTTTATTAGAATCTGGGGCTCAGGAACCTGCGGTCATCTTCAGTTCACCCTTTGGGTTGGAGTTTATCAAGCTTGTTCTGAGCTCAAAGGTGATTTCTTTTTTCCTCCTGAAAGTTTGGTAAATTTCTGCTCAGCCATTTTTATACCATCGAAGCATGAAGCATAGTTATCGCACTCTGAAAATTGTTTAGATGTTTGCCACCCACCTCCAGCCAAATAACAGGAGCTGATTTTTTTGAAGTAAAAATTTTCCATGGCCTCCTTTGAGTGCAAGAACTGATTCTTTGTCACAGTGGGAGATTTTTCTCTTTAGCCTGCGGTGATACAGGAGAAGGCGCGTGGGCCGGAAAAGACAGACTCGAGTTTGAATCACACTTTTCCAACCACTGTTGTTCAATTTTGGCCAACATTCTTAACTTTCTAACCAAACCTTGTTTTCCTCACCTATAAAATGGGGCAACACCTGTCAAGTTCATGGTGAAGGTTGGTGTTTATGCATAAAACATGGGATATGGTATAGGCTCACCATCCTCAGACTAGGATGCTCCTTAGAATCACCAAGGAGCTTTTAAAACAAAACTGCCTCTCACCCCAGGCAAAGTGAGTATGATTCTTGGGGGTGAGGCTACACATCTGGATTATTTTATTTTATTTTTCAAAGATTTATTTATTTGAGAGAGAGAGAGAAAGAGAGAATGCATGTGGAGGGGAGGGGCCATGGGGAGGGAGAGAAAGAATCTCCAGCAGACTCCCCGCTGGGTAGGGAGCTCGATGTGGGGCCTGATCTCAGGACCCTGAGATTATGGCCTGAGCTGAAATCGAGTCAGATGCTTAACTCACTGAGCCACCCAGGTACCCCTACACATCTGAGTAATTTTAATTGCTCCAGGATATTTGGAAGCCCAGGGAAGGTTAAGAACAAGTAGGTCTAGCAAAGATGGACTTCAGAAGCATCTGCTAAGTGAAAGAAGCTGCAGAAAAGACCACGTACAGTGGGATGGCATTGATACGATATTCTCGAAGTGGCAAAACCCTAGTGACAGATCAGTTCAGTAATTGTCAGGGTCAGAGAGTTGGGGATGATTACCACAGAGGAGCAGAGAGGAAAGTTTTGGGTGAAAATGTTTGCTGTATTGATTTGTCAATACTCATTCACTTGTGTATTTCAAAAAGTAAATTTTATTGCATGTGAATTATAGCTCAGCAAAAAGAACTAGTCGGTAGGTCCTTGACAGCCATTATTTTGATGATGAGGGTGATGATATAGTGGGAGAAGGTAGCAGGTTTTGAAAACAATTTCCAGATTTGTTGTTGTTGTTTGGGAAGGACCAGCTTGAAAGTCCTGAGGCATTACAAGACAGGTAACCATAAATCCATAATTGGAAATGTGCACATTAAAAGGGATGCATTTGACATGCTTTTCGTTCCAGATGTTCAGGTAAGCATGCCGAATGGGGCTTGCTGACTCTTTCGTGACTAATGAATAAATAACAGATGATTGGAGAGAGTGTTAACATGAGTCTGAACAGTGGGAGCATTTTCGAGCCGAGTTATCTAAACTCGGCCCTGGGCTTTCAAGAAATAAAAGCTCTGAGGCTTTCAAGAAAAAAAAAAAAATCACAAAGAAGCAGAGACTCATGGGAGTTTCTTCCCGAGTCCCTCTTCTCCCAGGGCTAGCGGAATGCTGTTTTCTTTTGCTCAGACTTGCAAAAGGAGCTTCAAGGGCATGAAGTATCGGAGGAGCGAGTATGTGGGAAGTAGATGCCGGCACAAAGCTCTGGTGGAGGTTTCAGTCTGAGATGGGTCAGGGCTCTTGCTCACGTGAGATCACGCGAGCCTCCTGTTGTCGTCTGCGGGTAAGCAGCGCACAGGCCCACGTCTCCGTCGGGTTCTTAGGGATCGTGCATCTCTAGCACGGAATAAGTGAAAATGTTCCTTCCATTTTCTTCCAGTTGTTTAACCTTTGACGAGTGATTTAAGCTTTCAGAGTGTTAGCTTTCTCACCTAAAATACGAGGGGGATGCTACTACTCTAGAGGGCTGTCTGATGAAGTAGGGCTAACGTGTGCAAAGGGCTTGCTGGTGTCTGCTGCCTGCCAGTGAGTCCACATACGTCCCGGCCTCCATCCCTGGGCTTGACCTGTTTTAATTCATTCACTTCTTCTCACAACCCTATGAAGTACTATTGTTGTTGTCCCATTTGATGAACAAGGAAGCTGAGTGAAAGGAGGTTGGTAATTGGGCGAAGGGTAGATGGAAACAGGCTGCCTCCAAACCTTCTGCCTCAGCCACTCAGTTCTGCCAGGCCTGCTGCATGCAGAGGACTTGCTGTAATTGGTGGGAATCTGCAGGAAGTTCAGCATCCTTCATTAATCCTCGGGTAGAATTGCTTGCCCAGGCACTGCTAGGTCCTGGGTTTATCTGTGGGTGCACGTGCACATGTATTTTGGGAGGCAGTTTGCCCAAGTGCAAGGCAGGGAGTGTTGCAATAAGGTCAAAGGACCTAGGTAGAATCCCTGTCTTTCCTTTCCTAGGTGTTTTTGGTTTTTGTTTTTTAAGATTTATTTATTTATTTTAGAGGGAGGTTGCAGGGAGAGAGACAGCACAAGCAGGAGGGGCAGAGGGAGAGAGAGAGAATCTCAAGCAGACTCTGCACGGAGCGTGGAACCTGATGTGCGGCTCGATCCTAGGACCCTGAGATCATGACCTGAGCCAAAACTGTGACTTGGATGCCCAGCCAACTACACCACCCAGGGTTCTAAGGCTTTGGGTTATTAACTGTGAACAGGGAGACTTCAGTGACCTGCAATAGGGTCTTTGCACCTCATTCTCTGTGCATTTGGA
This sequence comes from Procyon lotor, assembly GCA_028646535.1. Lineage (NCBI taxonomy): Eukaryota > Metazoa > Chordata > Mammalia > Carnivora > Procyonidae > Procyon > Procyon lotor. Next base: position 108,580,930 of record CM053610.1, read on the forward strand.
GCTCCCTCCCCCAGAACCTGTGTTCTCTTCCCCAGGGAGGAATCAGGCCCGAGTCCCCATGCTGGACGTGGAGGTTGGGACCCCTGGAGGAGGTGATTCTTGAACTGGACTCCAGCCCTCCATGTGGCCCGGGGCAGGGGATGGATGCTGTTTCCCACACGGTGTATTTAACCTTCTTTCAGAAACCATTCTTCTGTAACCTAATGATATGCCAGACTCTGGCTCTTGCAATTAGGATTTGAACTCCTAGGGATTTCAAATGGGTGTCATCCATTCCTGTCTCCTCGGCCCCTGGCTTAGTTCCCTGCACAGGGAGGAGCTTTACAGAAAAGTCCGCGGAAATGCGTGAAGTACAGTTGGATCACAGAAGTGCCGAGACAGCGGCTGGACTGAACTTTAACAAAGGCCCTGCCAGGCCTGGGTAGAGGTCATTCTTGAAAGCTGGTGTGGGGGCGGCAGTGGGAGGTGGAGGCGGGCTTATTCTCTCTGACAAATAGATGGAGGCTGTTTTCCTGTACCCATGGGGTTTAATCTTTTCTTCCGAATCTTGAAAGCCCATGGCGTTGAGTGCTGAAACCCATTATAGAGCAATTGTCCTTAGAGCTCAAGTTCCCTTACAATTCTTTTCCTGGGAGGCTCCTATGATGGGCTCTGACATTACTCCATGAATCATAGACATTCTGCCTCCGGCTCTTAGAAGTGTTTTTCACCGGCCTGGGTCTACCGAGAGATAGGACTTTATTCCCCTTTCTGTACAGCGAATGCACTTGTCTTCAAGGAAGACCTTCCCTCCACCTCCACCTCTGAGGAATGTGTAATCAAATACAGAAAAGGCCAGAGACAGGAGACAGAAGCACTGCAGGGTCGGATCTCATTGAAGCAAGGGCAAGAGTGTGATTCTGAGCATCCCACATTCAAAGAGTGTGAGGTCAGGAGGCAGTTGGTGTGGGAGGCTTGGGAGATGTAAGCCACACTCGCTAGAACGGGTCTGCAGCAGTCGGGCCTGAGATGTAGCTGCCAACTGTCTTGGAATCCTGTGATGTGCACAGTACAGGAGCCTTGCTTCCCTCCCGATCCACAGTGTGGCTTACCTTCCCCCACTAGCCGCAGCTGCAGTGTCTCTGGGTGCATGGGGTTCCTGAATGGGGTACTCCCTGGCCCCACATCCCTTCTCCTGCTCTCCCTGTTTAGAACACGCATCCCAGTTGCCCTTTGCCTGGCTGTCCTTTTCCCCATCATTCTCTACTGTTCAGACCAGACATCGATTTGACTGGAAATTCTCTGGGACTTCCAGCGTGTTTGGGTGTTCGACTTCTATGCCTCCCTCTACGAGAACACACTGAGCTTGTTCATTAGTTATTTGTGTCCCAGCAGGGAGTCCTCACATGGCCAGGACTGGTTCTCAAAAAGGTCACTCTCCGAGCTGCTGTAGGAATCGAGGCTGCCGGAGTCGAGAGCTGGGGTGGGGAGCGGGGGGCGCACACTGTGGGAGGGGTGCTCAGGGGCCCAGATGAAGGTTGGCAGTGAGGACAGAAGATGAATCCTGCTAATTGTTCAGAGGTGGTGCGGGTGAAGGCGGCACAGCACTGCTTGCGCCGGGGTTGGCCAGATGCGTGCAGGAAGCCTATGACGCGTGGAATCCAGTGGAACCGGGAACCTTCGGGGCTTTCCTCCTGACGGGGAGTCTGGCTGCACAGATTCCCAACAAACAAGGCAAAGACACTTGCTCTGGTTTCTGCTGAGGAATTTCTTGAGCCAGGTGTAAAATGCAGGCATGGGGAATGCCCGATCTCTCTGAGGGCCGTGTGTCTCCTGACTTTCCAGCATTCTCCTGGAGGTCCGTGCCAGACGGGCTGCAGCACGTTCTTCCAGGGGCCTTGCTCCCACCCTTCCTGCAACCTCTCGGGGTATAGTCAGGTCCCCACACAGCCTCAAAGGCTCAGCCCCAAGGCCTCCTTTTCAGAAAAGTCAAATGTACTGTTGCTCCCCCTTTGGTATCCTCAAAGCTAATTTGAAGGCAAGTATCATGTTTTGTTTTGTTTTTTTTTCCACATGTTGGGGTCAAATAAGCATATAGTTTATTTCTTGCTCCTTGGTAAACACTCTTGTACCCCACTCCCTGTAGCCCCTATCTGACAGAGTACTTGTACATAGCAGATGCTCAGAACTGCTCTTGAAATGACTGAAGGGGAAATAGCAATCCTGGCCTTTCTGAGCAATGAACGCCACGGCCACCTTCCTTCATTGGGGAAGTCAGGGAGCGTCATTCTTTTAGCCCCTTTTGCTAAGACGAGCCCCGACGAGATGTGGGACGGTGATGCAGATCCCCAAACCGACTCAGGGACAAGGGGACTAACACAGTGAATGAAAGTGTGTGTGTGGAGGAGGAGGGCGAGGAGGGGGCCCAGGAGGCAGAGTGAGTAGTGAGGCCAGGCACAAAATAAGCTCTCAGTGGCCTACACGTTCTCGTTCCCCCCATACTCTGGGTGAACTCTTTGAACTCTAAATACAAAATACCCTGAAGAAACCTGTGTCGCAAGAGCTGAGACAGGAGACACACAGACAGTAACACCCAGCAAGGCCACTTGGCAAAATGCCTCAGATTCCCGCCACCCTCACTGATTCTGGAGTTGGCCTCATGTCTGAGCCGAAGATTTCTGACTCTCTGAAATGACCTTCAGCCACCTGTTGTTCGAGTGTCATTATCCATTCTTGGTGCCAACCCCAAGGTTCAAAGTCCTAGCATTCTGGCTCTGCCAGGTGACATTTCTGTTTTGTTTTGTTTTCATGTCTGACTCCTCCAAACTTACTTCTCTACAGAAATCATCTTGGAAGAGCTGTGTAACTTTGCTTGGCTTTGGTTTTTACAGAAGTACCTCCTGTTCTGATAATCTGGGGCTGTATTTTAATCCCCATAGCTTGAAGGCTTTTCCCAGGAGCAAAGCAGATGACATTACTTTGGGAAATGAGCCGAGGCACATGCCATTCCCTGGGAAGCCTCTCTGCTTCCTGCTGTAGAGTTCCTTCTACTTTCCCTCCATTGGCCAGTGAACCTCCATCCAGTCCATTGGTGAAGCTGGATGGCACATCCAGAGTCTTATACTCTGTCTTAGTGTCCATAGATTCTTTTTAAGAAATCCCATAATTTTGGCTTTAGCCATCTATAATGAGAAAATGTTGCTTTCCAGGAAGGAGGCTTTTCTTTAACATTTACACAAAATAAGTCAAGGGATGTGGGACAGTTCTGAGATTTTCTCCTTGCCCTATGAAAAATAGTGTGTGACACAGGCTAAAAGTGAGCTTTCCAGCTGAGGTGATGTGGAAAGTATTTCTTTCCATCATCAGAGGCCAGCCTACCAGCAGACAAATAGAGCAGCTTACAAATAATTCAGTTATGTTCCATTAGCAGTGCTTGAAACAAATATCCTAGATGTCTTTGAGAATAGGAGCTTACAAGGGAAGGGACTATTCGAAGGGCAGGTCTGGCATCCCAAGGCCCCCTCACCAGGGTCTGGAGCCTGGATCCTGTGGACAATTTGCATCTAGAAGAGAAAGGTATTTTCTGCTCCTGTCAAGGTCAAAGCAATAGTGAATATTCCCATCCTCCTGTGCTATATCATCAGCCAGTGATCAGCTGACATCCCTTCTGCATTCCCCCCTTTACAAGGAAGCTGTGAAATTTTCAGGATTGCCTTCATCTTCAGTTCCGGGAATAGCCTCTGATTTGCCTAATTAATCAGGGAAATCTTATTGGCCTGCCACAGTAATTGGTGTGGGCTGCTCAGGCCTAAATCGATGAATACTTGGCTGTCTTCTGGCCCTGAGGATTGATAGTGTCATGGCCTCATGGTCCATTTCAGGTCATTGATATGTAAGGGAAAATGTGTTGGAAAATGTAGAGACTATCTTCCCACTCTTTCTGATCTTTGAAAAACACTGCAGCCATTTTGCTTCCTTAGACCTGAAAATACTCAGTGCAAAGAGAATAGAGCTGAATGACTGACAAACAAACAGCCTGAGGCACTGGATTCAGGCAGCCAGGAGGTCTCCTTTACCTTTGGACTTCTGATGTTATGAACCAAATCATTTATTCACTATTTAAATTAGCTATATTGGTTTTTCTATTATTTGCAACATAAACTAACCAACATAGGGAGGGAGTTAGAAACTTGTGGGGAAAGGAGGTAAAGTCAAAGACTTCCTCATGACCAGGTTGCCCAAGGACAGAGTAAAGCATATGAAAGTCAAGGAGACAGTGGTGCGCTTTGAGGAATTGTCAGTGATTCTAGGTCTGGATAGCTTGCTCTTCCGGGAGGAATGATCACTGGACGTTGAACTTCTTAAGGACTGACTCCATGTCTTCTTCATCTGTGAGTCTCTACAGCCCAGCACAGTGCCTGGCACAAACTTTGTGGGTAAAGAAATCAGTGGAGGAATGGATCTGTTATCCATCCAGGCCATGAAGATCAGTGGGTATAAGAAGGGTTTGAAAAGGCAGCAGTGAGCAATGCTGGAACAATCAGTTGCCAAGTTCAAGACAGAGTGACAGGACTCAGTTCTCTCTGGTGACACAGTGAGCTGGAGAGACTCTGAAGAAATTGGGAGACAAGGGGATCTATAGTCTGAAAAGCAATCTTGGAATCAGTATTTGTAGAGGTAGTGCCTGTTAGTCAAATCCTTCTTAGAGGTGCTCCATTAAAGGACTTGCAGACTCACAGGAATTGCCGATTGGCCTGGTGAGCATGTTTCCTGGAGGTGGTGCAATGGCCCAAGCCCTGTGGGGAGTAATAATCCTGTAAGATTATTCAGAAGTCCATTCCAGGGGCTCTGCCCCAAGGACTCCCAGAGTAATTATAGTATCAACTCATCCAGGCCTCCTGAAACCTGAAATCAATCTCTCTCATTTTGCTTTTATTTCTTCACCAAATGCAGTACAGAAATCAACTGGGGATAGCCCGGACTTTCACATGGGTTTATCTCTTTTGTGGGTATCACTGAAATCAGAGAGTTCAATTAAGTCATCCTATTGCCAATATAGAATCCCCTGATTCCTGGCTAGAGGATCTAAGACCCCATACTTGCTCTTCAGCCTCTGGCATTGCACTCCATAAATCACCCATTTCCTCTCCTGTTTCTGAGCCTCATGCTTTGTCTTGATACCTTGCTTTGCATCTATCTCTATCTTACCAAACACACAAGCCTCACTTCTCCTTCAACCACAGTGTTCTCTAGTGTGTGCCTTGCTTTCCTCCTTTATGTCTCTCCCCGAATCCTCAGGGGTGGTGTGGCTCTGGAATCTAGGTTCACCATCTGCAGTTCTGTACCTTCATTCCAAGACTGTCTGCACTTGGCTTCTATCCTGATCACTCTCCAAAACAGCTTTCACCAAGGGCAGCTCTGACTTCCTGGTGACCAGATCCACTGGACATTAAAATGCCAAAGATATTTAGATGACAGTACAGTTATCATCAAACCAACAGACGTTCCAAACCATTTAGAGAAAATGGGGTGAGTGCTTGGAAAACACACATAGAACTCTCCCTGGAGAACTGAGATGGGGCACTCTCACAAGGAGACAGCTTTACACATATTTGTTCACCTACAGACAATGAGCCTGGGACCCGGAGAGGCAAAGCAGTCTGCTGAAGGTTAGGCTCAGTGCATTAGGACTTGAACCCAGGCCTTTTGATTGTAAACCACTGAGGACTCACTGTAACCCAGGCACTGCTCTAAGTATTTTACAGTTATAACTCTCATAATAACTCAATAAGTAGATGCTGTTACTCTCATGGTTGTCGTATGAGTAATAATACTTAGGTACAGAGTAAGTCACTTGTCCAAGGCCACAGAGATAGAAATGGTACGGATGGGATGGGATTCCAGAGCCCTTTGCTTAACGACTATTCCATGCTACCTTTCCATTGTCTTATATTTTACTGTTTGTCCCAGACCTTCCCAACCAAGGTGTGACGTGCCCCAGGAGGTTAGAAGTGATCCTAGACATTTGTCTCCTCAGCCCAGGGACAGCTGGGTGGGACTTGGGGAAGTCATAGTTTCTTACTGACCTACTTTGCTGGTAGCACCCTTGACTCTTCAGTGGGTCATACAAATGTAAATATTCATGATTGACACGCCATGTAACAAATGAATCTTATCCATGTAATGGCATTATTAAGCACTCTGCAAATACCTGTTGGTTTATTCAAATAACATGTTATTATGGCATTGTGTATAGACCCCTAAAAAACCTTTTCATAGTTACTATGAAGTTTGAAAATGCAGTGGGATGGGATGGGTTGGGCATAAAGGGGGAGGGATGGGAGGGATGGAGAGGATCTGAAAGTATTCAGGAAGACTTAGTGTTGGGTTTGTTTGTGTGTAAATAACTTGTCCCAAATTTCCCATAAAACTAACCCTGCTCTTAATATTCTAAAATGTTCCCTTGGAGTCAAAATCACTATTAATTATAGACTCCCAGTATAAAATGAAGTAGACTTCTAAAGCAGAACTATGGCGGATGGAAAAAGGGTCATGCCATGCAGGTATTTTATAGCCTTGCATTAGCTGTTTGCCCCCAAGACAGAGATTTTAATAATTAAGGGTATTACTAAAAGAATACATTTTTACTAATTAATAAAATACACAGTCTCCTTCATACCACCATATTCTCTGCTGCTATTATAATAAAAATACCCCTAAGAGTACTTCTGCCCTCAACAACATCTACATTTATGTGGTCATTTGTAAAGTATTCTCCTGTCTGATATCTGAAGTGAGGGTTTGGCATTAATGGGGATGTCCTCACGTGTTTGCCAAAATCCTCAGGAAGGTGAACCTCTCCATGAGCCTTTCTGTGAACTAGAATCCTCGGACGTGGGGCTCAGACTCACCAGGGACATTCCTCCTGCTCGCATTGCCCATCTGCTCTGAGGGAACCACTCAAATCAATTTGAACAGCCTCCAAAGGAGTTGGGGAGGACGGCTCCAGGGGAGTCTGCGGGGAGAAAGGGGCTCTGGAGCCCAAGTTTCTGCCCCACAGGGGTTCACCTGGTCAAGAGCTCCACTCCTCTTAGAAGATCTGCTGTTTCCCTATGTAAAAGGATCATTCCCTGATGAACTGTTTTTGGGTTTACTGAGGGAACAGAATCCCGGGGCTGGGGTTGGCTGGTGTATAGTTCAGTCTGATTACTGATGGATTACAGCATCACTGCTAGTGAGACAGTTATATTTACGGGATCGTGCAGATCTCCCGACAGTCATGGGCTTGGAAAATTATAAATCCTTTGTAATCTCAGATGCTTCTAGTTCTCGCATTTATGCGTCTTTCTGGTTATTCTTCGAGGGCATTTAAGGGACCGTAGCTTGCTGGGGTGGCTGTTAATAAAGTACCACGGACTTGCTTAACACAACTGAAGCCTACTTTCTCGGGAGGGATTTCTCTCAGTTCAGGAGTCCTTGACTCATGGCCCCTCCCATCTTCAAAGCCAGCAACTACTGACCACGTCAGTAGTGTCTTTCTCACATCGTCTCACTTGGACATTGAATTTTTTGTCTCTCTCTTCCATATTTAAGTACTTTCGTGATGACCTTGAGCCTTCCTGGATAATCTGGGATATGCTCCCTATTTTGAGATTAGATGGTGATCAACCTTAATTCCAGGAGCTGTCTCCACTCCCCTTTGTTGTATAATGTGACAAATGCACATGTTCCTGCAATGAGGACAGAGACGTACTGAGGGGGCCACTGTGCCACCTACCCCCGTGGATGGTGGGTCTGGCAGCTCCAGCATGACTTAGACCACACGGCCCAGATGCCCTTCGGTCTTCCACTCGGGGTTGCTGGTGCAGTTGCAAGTGACCGGCTGGCTTGTTGAGCAGCGGGCTCATGTTCTTTATGTGTCCAGAGAATTCACCAGGAATACTTTTGTGCCGAATCCAGTTTGCTGCCTCTACTGCATTCTTTTCTACTAGTCACGTCTCACTGGTGTCCTGACGTTAACTTAGAGCCCAGGGTGACTACCACCCCCACCACTAGCACTTTCCTCCCCTCCTCCTCCATTACTTCCTCTTGAACACCTGACTTTTATCAAACCCACCAAACGTGTCAGAAACCATGTTCACTTCTTTAACAGAATTAGCTATTTGAAGCCTCCCGGCACTCCTAGGGGCTAGGTGTTATTTTCCCATTTTATGTTCCAGGAGACTGATAGCAGGCATGCGTCAAACATGGCACCGATATTCTCATGTAGGAATACATCCCCTTCCTAAGAGATTAGGGGTTGGCGAAAACAAGAACAGATGAACCTAACAGAAAGGAACACAATCTAACTTAAATGATCTCCCTCTCCCCTCCAAAGGGCTGTCGAAGGGGTTTCTTGCAATATCCGTGGGCTTTCCACCTACAGAGCACGCGTTCGGCATACATCCTCAGCCAGTCAAGAGGGTCCAATCTGGGGTAAAATAGGTCTTTCCTAAATAGCAGCATTAAAGAAGAAATCCCAAGTATTCGGATAAATGGTATAGTATACTTCTCACTAAGGCTCTAAGATCGACTTGGCATAAGCTAATTGTTATAGGTAATGTATGCAGATATGGGCAAACCGTCCCACCAAATAGTTTGAAGGGACTATCATCTCTAAATAGAGATGATTCCGTCTGGTTTAGACTGACTAGTCAGGCAAGGCCACATGCCGAATTTTATTTTTTGCAATAGCAATATTACAGGTGCCGCGGGCTCCCAAGTCTAACGCATTTGGCTGTGGGGTCATATAAATTTAGGTTTCTAAATTTATCTCAAACAGACAGTTCAGGTGGTAATGAAATGCTTTGGGTAAGTACAATTTTCTTTTCAGAAGGCAAGTGGCAAAGAATTGCCAAGGATTGGGGGGATAATAACATACTTTATATTTAGCCAGTGACAGTCCTCCACGAAGCTCCAGTTTCCTGGACAAACATTACAGAGACCACAGCTCTCCGGGATGCCCTTGAGAGGTAAGCGGCAGGTAATGCCGTCCTGGGTCTTTCCTGGTGAAGTGAAGCGCGGTGAGGCTGCCCTTTCCGAGACAAACCTGAGACTCGAAGCCGTGTAGCTCTCCCAGTCTCAGGGCGCCAGGACCTCAGCACTTGGGGAGCTTACAGCATCACTGCTAGTAAGACAGTTATTTACGGGATCGTGCAGATCTCCCGACAGTATGGGCTTGGAAAATTATAAATCCTTTGTAATCTCAGATGCTTCTAGTTATCGCATTTATGCATCTTTCTGGTTATTCTTCGAGGGCATTTAAGGGACCGTAGCTTGCTGGGGTGGCTGTTAACAAAGTACCATGAACTTGCTTAACACAACTGAAGCCTACTCTCTCGGGAGGGATTTCTCTCAGTTCAGGAGTCCAGAAGTCTGAAATCAGGATTCTGCAAAGCCACGCTCCCCCTGAAGGCCCTAGGACAGGATCTGTCCTCGCCTCTTTCTAGCTTCTGGTGGTTGCGAGTAGTCCCTGGTGTTCTTGGACTTAGAGCTGCATCACTCTGGTCTTTGCCACCATCTTCACATGGTATTCTCCCTCTGTTGTCTCTGTGTTGGAATTTCCCTCTTCTTATAAGGACGGTGGTCATTGCATTAGTCTACCTTAATCCGGTGCGAGCTCATCTTGACTTGATTACATCTGTAAAGACCCTGTTTTCCAATAAGGTCACCTTCGTGGGTACCCAAGGTTGGGACTTCAACATATCATTTTAGGGGACACAGTTTCCCACTTCAGGGACTATCTGACCAACTGAGACTCAGTCACTTGTAGGCTTCTCTGTGTGACAGTTTCCAGAGGGCGGAGCACAGTGATTGTAATGAATGTGGTAAACATGATTCCTTTTGCCTAGTAACCCAAGATAACACTCAGTCTCCAAACACACAGCCAGGTCAGGCCTTGGAGGTTGCTGGCTTTGGAGGAAGACTCCAGCATCAGGGCAGTGACTTGCTTTCTCTGGAGATGCATCTAGAAGCAATTTTGTGTTTAGACAAAGGAGAACATTTAGACACAGTGATGGTGGGAGAGTTAAGAGGCTCAGAGGGGGAAAGAGAAAAGAATGATGTCCGTGCAGTGAGTACTGCCTATAAGAAGCCTGATTCTTAGAGTCCAGATCCCCACCTGAACCCTGTGTCTGGAACCACACTATGAACCAGCATCTGTCACCAGCCCTGCTGAGGAAGCACCCAGTAATTGGGGCAGGCAGTGTGGCCTCGTCCTCTCCACTTCAGGATCAGCAAACTAATCCTGTATCAAGTCAGATCTCCCAAAGCTAGAGGTCTCGCCACCATTACTCTCACACCTGTAAAAATGTCTCCGGAGAGTGGCTATTTAAGAGGCTGTCCTTCCTTTTATCGAGGGGCCATATAAGAAATGACTGGATAAAGCATGTTTCTATATCTTCTGTAAAAATGCTACCGAGGAGTCCTTCCCCCCTCCATTGTCCCATGTCCCTTACATGAGGCTCTCAGTAATGATTGCCTCTTAAAAGTTGCTGCTAGAAAAAGGTTTGTCTTTCCTGTCACCCTGTTTTTCTTGTTAGCAGGGAAAAATAGCACTGGCGATTCGGGGGGAGTTTTATGGTTGTTTGGTTTTGGCCTTTGTTGTCGGAAAACAATGAGGGTCTGAGCTTATACTTTCTCCCAGATGTTATGTCACTTACCTTTGTATTGCAACCCACGTGTCAGAATTGAAGCGTCATCTTACAAGAGGGCTGGTGAAGGCAGACCTGTGGTACTGTCTGCCCCAGACTGGCCCCTGGGACACCAGAACCCCACTGTAGCCACCAACCACGAGCTACCAAGTCGGGCACCTCCATTTAACAACACCCAGAGTGGCTCTTCAGGACTGTGAATGTCACTATAGAGTTGGTCGAGAATGGCCAGACCCACATTGTGGAATGTGGGTTCCACATCTATGTGCCAGTGGCTTGGCACATGGATAATTACTTGCATTGTAGAGGATTTTCAAAAAGATATATAAATAATAAATACATGTCTGAATAGGCCAGAAGGATTTGGGCTGGATGCCCTTATGATACCAGTTGCCAAAGACCAGCCTTTTGTTAGTTCTTTCCGGACGTAATGATTCCTAGTAGTCCTGCCATCCCCTGCCCTACGGTGCTTCCAGTTGTCATCTTAGGCACCGTTGTCTCCACAGAAGCTGTGGTATCTGCATTTTAGGACAGCCTCTGATGATTATCGACTCCGTGTCGAAGGGTCTGTGGAGAGATGTTTAGGCTGCAGAAAGACAGCCGGTGCCTGAGGCAGGACATAAATCTGGCCTCTACACTCACCTTCCCCTTTATAAATTATAGAGGAAGTTTCTATTTGTGTGTGTGTGTGTACGCGTGGGTGCATGTGTGTGTGTGCACACGCGCACACGCACACGCGTGCTTAGGTTCTAGTCCATTCCCTGTAAGGAAGCGTCTTCAGAGTTTACTGCATACAAATTCATTACCTCCACCTTGACTCACACATTCCATGGTATGGAAACAAAATTTTACTCTGTCTGGAAAATGAATGAACATGTGCCCAGGTCCTCTGGGTTTGAAAGCATGCATTTTGGAAAGCAGTCTTTGGGAGATATCAGCAGAGCGCTCAGTGACAGAATGCTGAAAGAAGAAATAAAACATCCAGTACCTTTAGCAGGGAAGATGAGATAGAGGGCTTTCATTCCCCCATTCATTCCTTCATTCACTCGGCCATGATTCTGTTGAGCAGGTACTGGGCACCAAGCGCCGTGTTGACCACTGAAGTAATCGTGAGCGTAGACAGTGGGGGTACCAGAACTTAATAAAAGGTGATTAATCACGCAAATATAAAACTGCAACTGTGACTAGTGCCATGAAGAAGAAAATGGTGCTACAAGGAGCCACTCAGGGGAGAAGTTACATGCAAAGGGAGTGAAAGGCTAGCAGGAATGCCTTTCATTCATTCACAAGAGACTTGTCACTCATTCACAAGCGAGTATCTTTGGGAAGCATTTCACAGTGAGTCAGTCCATCAGCAGATGGAGCGTGTCACAGTCTCAGAGAATGCCAGTGACAAAAGACCCTTCAGCTTACTGATGGGGGTGCGGAGGCCAAAAGGCCACCAACATGGAAAGGTGCCACCCAACGCTTCGTATGTCCCCTCTTGATGGTGTTTTTCTCATGGTGTTGCCGCCCCCTGATCCCTCTTATATGCATGTGTGTGGGTGAATATACAACTGTTTGACTGTCTTTTTACGTTGTTTACCTCCCTTGACTCAAATGTGAACTCCACAAGGACACAGATTTGTGCTAACGTCATGTGTTGGCCGGAATGCCCTTGGATTATTCTCGGCATTGCTGCAAACACTGAATCCAGCTTGTAGTAGGTGTTTGCTGATTTGTGTTTCCTTGCCCTTTGTCACTCTTTGCTGAGATGTTAAGATAATACCTGTGTCCCAGACTTGGTTATCTGGGTATCCCTGTACGGTGAGAGCTGAGACTTACCACGACGAGTCACCTGGGTAATATTGCTCCCTCCACCTTTTGGTTGGGAAGCCAGTTTAACCAGTCATGTTTTGAGGCTGGGAGAAAGAGACTAACCAGTATTGAGTGAATAAATCCAAAGCATAGCTTCAGAGTAAGGAGTGTCCTTATATGAAGAAAAAAACTTAAGGAAAACGGAATGGTCAGAACCCAGAGTGAGATCTCCCAGTTAGCCCTGGCTCCGGAAGTGGAGGTGTGGTCTGGCCATAGCTGGGCATTCAGAATTATCAGTTAGTATTTAGGCTTCCATTTGGACATACATTTGGCTGCGAGGTGGAAAAACGAAACTCTCTAGTGGCATAAAATATTGTTCAGGTGCCTGGGTGGCTCAGTCAGTAACGCATGCCTTAGGCTCAGGGCATGATCCCAGGGTCCTGGGATGGAATCCTGCATAGGACTTCCTGCTCAGCGGGCAGCCTGCTTCTTCCTCTCCCGAGGGTCCCTCTCCCTGCTTGTGCTCTCTCTTTTCTCTCTGTCAAATAAGTAAAATCTTCAAAGAAATTGTTGAGGTTCCATCTTCTGCTCTAAGAAGGAGAGAATTTCTTCACTGCTGTAGTCTCAGTGTCTAGAACAATGCTTGGGACGTAGTAGTCACTTAATAAATGTTTGCTGATTGGATCATTATAGATTCGAATACGGTAGTCACCTTCAACCACCTCCAGGTTCTCCCTTCCCTCTTTGGAGATGATCAAAAGGATGTTTTTGTTTTTGTTTATCGCATTGGCTATTATGACCATGTTTATTCAAGAAAGGATTGGATTATTGACATTTTAGATATGAACCAAATAATGATTATTTTAGATCTGCTATATTCCAGGCACTGTCTAGATGCTTTATAGATACTACCTCTTCCTCTACCTCGTAGTAACCGATGTGGTAGGTTAAACTTGCCTCCTTTCACAGGTGATGAAATTGAGGCTCAGAAGTTAAAGTTTAAAGCCATTCATGTGCAAAATCCTGTTCTCAACATTGTATTCTGCTTAGTGTTAGGCAGGGATGGTCTCACCTCATACTCAGATGTTCAGGTAGAATTGGGATTCCTATAGGAGGTCCAGTCTGCATTTCTTCCACTGCAATGAGAGGATGAGTAAACTTCTTCAGTACCTCCTAAATTGAGTTAAACCAACCCAGAGTCTACCTTATCTCCCACCTTTTGAAAAACCCACGGGGTCGTACAACAGATAAAATTATCATAATAGCCACACACCCACAAAATTTAGAGAATATTAGAGAAAGACAACTTCTTAGCTCTTACAGAAGCAATCTCAAGCCAGATTATGTTTCTAAAATTAAATATATAATAAAACCAGACCAACATAGTTTTTGCCAGCCAAAGACCATGGCAAAGATTTAGCAGCATCTAGAGGAAGAAAAGGATTCAGAGACAACAAAACGGAACAACTCAATGACTGCATGTTTCCATCTTGCCAGGATGCCGTTCCAACTGTGCCAGCGGTCCAGAGATCCTCTAACATTTAGGCTACAATTCAGTAGGCAGAGGTGTTTCATCAAGGAGTTGCGGCAGTGTTTACGTTTGGGGTGAAATCTACCCATTGCACACAGCCTGCTCTTTCTGAGATTAACCTTCCTAACTTACAGAACAATTACAAATTTTATTTGGTGGCACCTCTTGTCATCAGGACTTACCTGGTAGCCTTCCTCCCTGCACTGCCTCTCTGCTTTAGGATTCTTCCAAGACCTTTAAACATCCAAGTGCCTAAAACCCTACCTTGTCTTTGATCCCTGGGCTTCTTGGTCCCTAGCTTTGTACTGCACATGGCTGTGGCCAGAGCCAAGGCTCTGACCCTGCCCTGTTTTGAGCAGACATGGGTGGGGTTCCCATAGCCCCCTTTTTGTCCTTTTCTCTGCACGGCCCCAGTCCATTTGTAACTCTGTGTCCTAGTGGTTGTTGCTACTGCTTTTCTTTCTGAAGAGTTCAGCTTCCCCTGGTAGGTTCTGTCTTGTTCTCACGTTTGTCTTGGCTGAAGAGTCACGCTCCACAGATCCTGGACTCATGTTTTATTCCCCTGCGGTCCAGTGAGGCCCTCTGCCTTCTGCTCCTTATCTTTCTTCAGCTTTTGAGTCGTCTGCTCCGAGTGGCTTCTCTTCCTTCAAGAGCAGCAGACAGCCTTCCTGGCCACCCCTTACCCTGCTATGTTTCATTTCCATTCTAGTCCTGTTCCTTTCAAGCAGGCTTTGCTGAGTTTTAGAAATGTGACCCTGTTTCATAAATTGCTCATCATCTTTCTCTGCCACATACAGAAGTTGATTCCTTTTCCTTTTGGGGCCCATTGTGTGGTTCCTAACATAATCTTCTAGATTCTGTTTGTGGGTGGGTTCTCCTGCACTGAGATATGTTGACTTACTGAATTCTGGGTCTGTTAAACATCTGTTCCTCAGCTAAATCTCATTTGCTCTCACCTTCTTGAGTTAAATGTCATCACTCAAGACCTGTCTTTCCTTCAGTCAAAAATAAAGCTTAGGGCAAAACTATATACATTATTAAGTATGCCTAATTGTTTCCCACTAGTTGAAACAGTGTAAATATCCTGGAAATGCTCTTTAGAGGCATATGTAGTGACTGCAGTCCCATGAGCAGAGGAGGGAATAGAAGGGGGAGGGACTTGATCTTGTTATTTTAAAATATACCTAACGATGCTTGACATTTTCTACATTGGTACTCCCTGTCTTCTGTTCTTTTTTTTTTTTTTTTCCTGCATCTACTTAGTATAGCTCTCTTAATATTAAAAAGTCGGATTCTCAATTGTCTTTTCTGTGAACACTCTTTTTTTTTTTTAAGATTTTATTTATTTATTTGACAGAGAGAGAGATTACAAGTAGGCAGAGAGGCAGGCAGAGAGAGGGGGGGAAGCAGGCTCCCCGCCGAGCAGAAAGCCCGATGTGGGGCTCGATCCCAGGACCCCGAGATCATGACCTGAGCCCAAGGCAGAGGCTTTAACCCACTGAACCACCCAGGCGCCCCTTCTGTGAACACTCTTCAACAGCTTTAAGGGGCATCCTTCCCAGAGGTTTAGGCTCCCCCTGGAATTGGCTCTTCCAGTGTGCTCCTAGTTCTTGCCTCCTTTCAGGGGAAGAGTAGGCCCCTGGCCTTTTTGTGTCCATGAAGAACAACCCCTAGACATTGCTAGAACAGCACTTATAGCCCCTTGTCATCCCCTTGTGCCTCTTTGAGTAGGAAAGAGTGATTTATCTCATGGGTGGAATGTCGGGAATTGAACATCATTGATCCATATTTCTCTTTCAGGCAAGATTAAAATGACAGCAGTGTTCCCAGTGTCCAAGGCTGATTCTTTCTTGAGGAGCTGCCTTGGCTATAATGAATCTCTGTTCTTCCATGTAACAGACCTTCTGGTTCGAGTTTTCTCTGTTCTTCTGTGTAACAAACCTTCCAAGAGGCAGATTCTGTCCTTCAAAGGAGAAAAGGGGCAGGAAGAAGGACATGAATCTCTCTAGCCATTCTGCCTGTGCCAAGTAGATACGTTCAGTTACTTAGGGGTGGCGTAGGAAGGTATGGGGTAGGGACGTAATGAGAGCTGTGTGTGACCAAGGCTAAAGCTATGTTCCCCAAACCGGAGTCTCTAACGATAATGCTAATAAATTTTTATCCTGAACAGATACATGCTTCAGTTTCTCAGTGGGATTTGGAACTCAGAAAAGGAGAGGGGTATGATTTATTTACCCTTCCACTCCAACAGCCTTTGCTCTGCTGGCTCTCTCTGGATTCGGGGCTCCCATGCTGGTGGAGTAATGGCCGAAATGCCTCCTCTTCTGTCTTTGAAAGAAGTGCCATGCAGACATCTCTCTTCTCCTTTTTCATGGCTGTTCAGCCTGGCCTCAAAGTTCACAACCTTTCTCTGAGGGAAGTCCCTCTCTTCCTCCAGCTCAATCGAGATGTCATTCTTCATTTTTTATGTACTCACTCACAGCAATTTCTGTGAAGGAAAGATTTGGGCCCTTATCTTTTTCCTTTATGAGCTGAGACCATCCTTTCTTGAGCCCCTTATTAGATCTGATTTCTAGAGATTGAAACTTCCAAATATTTACATCCATTAAGTTTTTCTAGATCTTAGCCCAATGAGGAGTTTTATTTAATTATAGGATAAAGTCTCTCATGATATTTAGACTGCTCTTGGGTAAAAGCAATGCAAAATCCAACTAATTTGGATAAATAAATTTATTGGTTCACATATCTGGGAGTCCAGAGGAAGGAGAGACTTCAGAATTAGCCAGGGATTCAGCTTCATTCTGCCTTTCTCGGCAATGCCCTTCATTTTGGGTTGATTTCCTTCTTAGCTTGCTTTCTGCAGTTTGACTTTCATATCCATGTCTAGGAAAAGAATTGATGGTCCCCTCTAGATATTTTCCAGAACAAGGAAGAACTCTTGTAGAGAACCCCCTATAAACTTTTCCTCAGATAAAATTGTCTTGTGTCGAATCTCATGTCTGTTCTGAAGCAGTGATGGCAAGGACCACTCCTGTGGCTGGGGGACTTGCCTTCTCCCGTGGCACCTGAGGTCGGGGGGAGGGGACAACTAACGAGAGGGGGATTCTGCTTGGAAAGCAGGAGGGAGGAACTGGGTGTGGATAGACAGAAATTCCTGCCTCAGCTCATTCCTCGAAAACAATTCGTTGATAAAACCTGTAGCTCTGGGGTTGAACCCATGGTCTGGATCAAAATCCATGACCATGGCCAAGGGTAACTTGATACCAGGTAATGGCCACCTGCTTCTAAGAGGTTATGGACAAATGAAGTGCATGCTAGAACTCCCAAAAAGTCTTCCTTGGCTTTGGAAGTAGTTTAACATAAGATAAAGAAGAATCCTTTTGAAGTTGCTGATCCAGAGCTACATACTTACTGGTAGCAGCAGTATTTTAAAGGTTAAAATCTTCATGTTACTGATCAGCTCGCGATTAATATAGATTTCATGGCTCTATAGTCCTGGCTGAGAAATGCATTTTATTCATCAGTGAATAAAACATAAAAGCTTGCTTGAAAAAATGTTTAATTGCCCAAGAAGATACAACTATTTGAAGCTTACACACACACACACACACACACACACACACACACACACACACATCTCAGGACCTGGGGCCTGATGCAGGAATGGCTGCTTCAATATGGAGTAAAGACAGAGAATACTGACCTCTTGGGACAGGTAGGTTGCCAGACCATGCTTGGGTAGTAAACTTTATTCCAATCCTGCTGTTCAGAGAAAAGGAAATCCGCTTTTGTGTTAGTCTAGGTTCTTTAAGAAACAGACACTGAGGTAGGATTGAATGCACAAATGTTTTATTAAGGCAAATGCAAGTGCAGAAGTGGGAAGGACTAGGGCAGGCCAAGAGAGCAGTCGGCCCCCTCTGCCGGCACCTCTCAGGATGAGGTACAGGGGAGGAGTTTGTGGGGGAATGTCCGACACTGCTGAGCTATCTAAGGAGGGTTCAGCAAGGCTGACAGTAAGTCCTGAAGCTGAAGTCAGCTGGCCGAGGTGGCCTGTGTCTCCTAGGAACCGTCTGTGGTAGAGTCCCTGCTGTGATCTGTCCTTGCAGCCAGAGCCTCCTTGATTCACATGTGAGCCTGAGGCAAAAGGATAATCAGTAAAACTAATCCTGATTTTATTTCCAATTTTGGTATTTTTGTTCATCATAGATTTTTTTTGCATTTTTACTGAAAATATATCAAGTATCATTTGTATTTATCACCTATTTCTTTGGTGCCTCTTAAATTTTGCACCCAAGGCAACTTGCCAGTCCCGGCCCTGACTAGCACAGAGGGGTTGATGTAGACTGAGCATAAGCACTGGTGGGGTTCAAGGCGGCTGGGTGCTGGTCAGTGATGCTCCGGTAGCCAGAGGCGTGGGAGGTGCAGTCTCATGTCCACCACGCCCACCCCTGGGGGGAAGGATGAGGGGACAGGAGAAAACATCCTCCTGTGACAATACTGGTGACCGTGAAGAACATTAAGAACAAAGCAATTCTTTCCTTCTATTTGAGACACTAAACATTGAAACGAAGCCTGGAGCTGGTCAATCTGTGGTCTGGGTCTTGTGAAGGTGGTTAGCCACTCCCCTCATACTCGTGCTGAAGGCTGCAGGTACTGAAATAAGGTCCCCAGAGCTGCTGCGTGTCTCAGCTCTCAAGCCTCCTCTAGCTCTCCGTTCAGATCCTTCTCTCCTGTCCTGTGTCTCTGCTTTCCTGTGCAGCTGACATCTAGCACCCCAGGCTGGCCGGCCATGCGGAGGTATGGGTAAGCCTTTGTATCTAACTTCTCTACCCAGCACTTCTCTTTGGATCATTTCTGGGTTCCACACACCAGTCTGTGGGCGGGCGATTTGTGACCTCCTGTGTCTGCAGACTCTGCGACATGACAAGCTAGTCTTGTCTTCAGGGTCCCCGGACTTTTCTCACTGGGAAGAAGATTTTAAAAAGTAGGAGTGCCCGGATGGCTCGGTTTGTTAAGTTTCTGCCTTCAGCTCAGGTCATGATCTCAGGGTCCTGGGATCGAGCCCTTCATGGGGCTCCCTGCTCAGTGGGGAGCCTGCTTCTCCTTCTCCCTCTGCCTGTGGCTCCCTCTGCTTGTGCTCTCTCACTCTATCTCTCAAATAAATAAATAAATAAATAAAATATAAAAAAAAAAAGTAAAGGAAAGGAAGCTTGGTTACACAAACCCTAATTTCCAGATTAATGAAAAATGTAAACCTTTTCTTTGTGCACCACGCCCAAGTGCACGAGGTGGTATAGACAACCTTCCTGATGGCCCCATCGATCCTTAGAGCAGTTATGTGTCTCCAGATGCTCTGTGTCCGACTGTGGGCAGAAGGGCATATCTTGATTCTAACCCTCCCGACAACAGAGTATAGGTGTTCCTGCCTCTAGTCTATACGTATGAAAGCTGAAGTTTAGGAAGACTGTGACTTGGCTCAGGTCACTCAGCTAGGAGATTGGGATTCTAGAATTCTGAGTCCACATGTTTGACTTCTGTGGCAGGCTCTTTGCTGTGTTTCTTCCCACTGATTGACAGTGAGGGGCTTATTCCTAGGGAAATCATTGCTGTGGATTGATTCAAGTACAACTGTCTTACAGTCTGATTCGTCGGCATCCACAGGAGTCCCTGCCAAAAAAGCTCACCTGCTCGGTGTTGGGGGTGTTTTCCACTAGGACAGACCAGTATTTGCTCCAGCTTTACTGACCAGACCACTCAATCAAGTCTTATAATTAGTTCTCTTTAGCATTCTTACATCTACGAATTCTTTGGTTCTGTTCTTTTCTTTTTTAAAACTGGCAGCTGAATTGGTATCTCAAAAGATTCAAAGTTTTCCTTGACTTTGAAAGAATCAAAGAAAGAAATTTCTAATGTGATTATTTCTATCAAAACCCCCCTAAAAAGGGAAAGCAGGAATCTTACCCTGGAGATAACATGGAAAAATTGTGTTTGTATAACATAAACTGAGCCACAAGAAGCAAAGGATGATAGATTCATCTTAAAGTTATTTAGCCCTGAGGTCTTTCAGAATGGACTTTATTCTTCCGTTTCAGAATGTCGCTCCTGTGATCATTCCAGGTACAGGAAATGATGTCTTTCCTTGGGCTTCA
This sequence comes from Procyon lotor, assembly GCA_028646535.1. Classification (NCBI taxonomy): domain Eukaryota; kingdom Metazoa; phylum Chordata; class Mammalia; order Carnivora; family Procyonidae; genus Procyon; species Procyon lotor. The sequence continues at coordinate 108,601,077 of CM053610.1, forward strand.
TGTACCCAGTGGGTAGTGTCATTTAGACGAGCTGATCACTGTGTAATATCTTGTGCTATTAAAACCTAGATGCCCTTAAATATTTATAATGAGAAAAGTCATATTCAGCATCTTACATGCATTATTAACAGTCTCTAAATACATCTTCTAAATCAGTTACAGCGTGTATTGTACCCCTGCCATGAAATTTACCTTCCTATTTCAGCTTTTGCGTCTATGGCCAAGGACTGATGGGTCTCCAAGGAATATTGTGACCCAGATACAGTTTCCATATGTTCAGTGCTTCCCAGGGTTTTCGTATCTGTTCACTTGCTGACTACTCATATGGATATTCCTGTAAAATTAAAAATGTCCCATTAGTGAGATTTCAGGAACGTGTTAAAAGAGAGAGAGCATTTGGTTGGGCTTTGAACAACTTGAGTTCTAGTCCCATCCTTGCTATGGGCCTGCGTGGGTACTTGGGGCAAGTCTGTTCTGGCCCCATTTTTCTCATCTGTGAAACGAGGACTTTGAATAGATGGCTTGTTTCCTGGAGAGCAGGGAAGGGTCAGACCACACACCTCTCAGTCTGGAGGAAAGCCAGCTATTGGAACTGGACAGAGCTGAGCCAATGAGGCATGCTTTGGGGACTGAACAGTCTCAACTTGAAAAAATATACCACAGACAAGTGTAATTTCTGTTTGGAGTGGGGTGTGGTCAGATTGCACCTTCTTGAGGACTTACTCCCACAGTGGGTCATCCCACTGTTGGCCATCCTTGAGCAAGAAAGGCTATGGTTCTTAGAAATAGGGAGAGGAAGATTTTCTTATTGGTGTAGACTGAATGTCTATGTCCCCCCCCAAAATTTATATGTTGAAATTCTAATCCCCAATGTGATGGTACTAGGTGGTGGGGCCTTTGGGAGGTAATTAGGTCATGAAAGTGGAGCTCTCGTGAATGGGATTTTGCCCTCACAAGAGGTTCCCTGCCCTTTTCTGCCCTTTGAGGACATAGTGAGAAGACAGCCCAGGAAGTGGGCCCTCACGAGGCATGGAATCTACCACACCTTAATCTTGGACTTCCTGGCCCTCAGAACTGTGAGAAGTAGATTCCTGTTGTTTATAAGCCCCTAGTCTATAGTATTCTGTTACAGCAACCTGAATGGACCAAGACATTTATTTACTGAAGTTTGTCTAAACTCACAGCCTACAAAGTATGGTGGAGAAGCATAGAGTTGGCTCTGACAAGAAGTTAGATGGGATATGGGTGGGGATTCTGAGGTTGGGTTTGTGCCTTAGGATTATAGCTACTCAATTATTCTCTCTCTTTACTTAGATCCTTGGGTCTGTGACTCAGGTCTGAGTTCTGCTGCGTGAAGTTCAGGAGAACAGTGTCCCTCCCTGTGGTCTAAGCAGGGCTGTCAGCAAGGCCAGTGCGACTAGGACAGGAGTCAGCAGCCATAGAGGGAAGACGCATGGAGACTAGCCCAGGAGGCCAGGTGGAAGGTCTGGAGGAACTTGTTCCCGGGCTCATGAGGGGCAATCCTCTTGGACGCTCTTGCGTATAATGGGTGAGAGCAGGATGTGTATCTAGGGAAGCCTAGGGAGGTGAGATCATCTTGTGCTGAAGATGCCCTGCTGAAGATCGTAGCTTTCATCTAGGAAATGGGAGGCAGTTCAGGTCTTTTGAGCCAGGTGACAATGTATCATTTTTATATTTCATAAAGGAAATCCTGGAGGCAGTGTAGGAATGTAATGGGAAAGAGCAATGGAAAGCAATCGAGTGTCACTCTGCATGCTATGTCAGGCTTAATAAATGCCAACAACTCCGCTTAGGGCTTTGGGTGTCTGGGGTAATTGGTCTGTGTATCTCAAGCTCTCATTTTGGACTCCAGGTTGTCCAAAGCCCCAGTTCGTCTCTTCAGTAGAGCAGTTAACTCATGACTTCAGGTTTTCATTTAACGCATGTGTAGCCTTTATTATTTGACTCCTAAAAGAAAAGTGGGAAAATATAATTAAGAAAGAGAGTGTGGGTGTGCATGTGCACACGTGCGTGGATACACGGGTCTGTCCGCGTGTATGCACGACCAAGAAGGTCGTGTGTGCACAACCAAGAAGGTGTCCAAAATCCAAAATTGGATTTTATAACATGAAACCCAAGCGCACAATGAAGAAAGCACCCTCCCAGAAGTCAGAGCACCTGTGTTCTTATTCTCGCCCTGTGCCAAAGAGCTGTTTAACTCCCGCTCAATTACAGCTGACCTAGAGTTCTAGCTCTTTCTCTGTCAAATGGAGTTGGGGAGTGAACTTGACTTCTACAAAGCTTATCAGCTATACCATTTTCTATTTTATAAATAATCCCTTCTCTCCTATCTTAGGACTAGTACACACTTTACAGATACTGTGAATTCTTTAAATTGCATGGCATACTGGATACTTTATGTAGGAAAAAATAACAGAAGAGGAGGGAAGAATATATTCGATTTGACCTTGGCAGTTTCATTTTTAAAAATGTTTTCAAAATGGCATGAACAAGCAAAAAATAATCTAAGCCAACAACAGATAAACCTTTTACCATGGAAACTGTGAGACAGTAGATGTTGTGCTATGAAAATGAGTGAGACCGACAGTAGGAACACAGGGGACACACTGTGGGCAGATTTGTACCCCTCGGAGGACTTGGAAAAATAAGATATTCTCGTATCTGCACATCAATCCAGAACGAAGGTCTGAATTCAGAAATATGCTATTATGGTCACTTATATTAAAATAAGACACATTTTGCTCAATTCCAGAGCAGGATATTTCAGCAGCAACACTACTGAGATTTGGGGCCAAATAATACTTTGTCGCAGGGGGCTGTCCCCTGCATCATGGCATATTTAGCAGCAGCCAGAACCACAAACTTGATGATGGGAGCCTCATCTTCCCTCATTCTCAAGCTGCAGAAATTAAAAGTATCTCCAGACATGGCTGAATGTCCTGTAAAGACCAGATTATTTCCACTTGAAAGCTACTGTCCTAACATCAGGATTTTTAGAAAGAGGACAGAAGTGTAAGCTTAGAACTGGACGGACCTGGTTTCCTTCTCAGCAATGCTGTCTACTAGTTGTTTGACCTCAGGCAAGCTGCCTGTCCTTTGCAAGCCTTGGTTTCTTCATCTGCCACAAAGGGATAGTATTGACAATCTCACAGGCTAGTGTACGGATCAGATTATGTACAATAACTAGGGAAGGCAGTGTGGGTGATGAACAGGAAAAAAGGAGAAAGCAAGCCATACTGTGGGTTAGGAAGAGGCCCACACTATCAGTAGTTGTTTGCATTTCCATGTATCAACATCCAATAACAAAACCCCAAAATGATCCTTGTACCTTTAATTATAAAGAGGTGATATTTACTGAGTAGGCATCAGACACTATGCAAAACCCTTTTGTGTTAATCACCTCCTTTATTTTGTCAGTACCCTCTCGTGATACTCAGTTACAATGATTTTTCAGATGAAGTCACTGAGGCTCACAGAGGTGAAGGATCCCATCCAGTGTCACGCAGTAATGTCAGGTTTGCTCAGTTTCAAAGCTCAAGATTTGAGTTTCCCCAAAGACGAGCTTGGTGGCCAGGGATACTGGACTTGAAATCACTATCTTTGAATAAAAGGAGAATTATCATGAATTTGAAAGGGAAGGACTTTGCTAGCAACATACCTTGCTTGAACATAAATAATTATGACTAAGTGAGTTTGTGTCAAGGCACTAAGTTACAGGGACCCTTACAGGTGTTCAGAAAAGTATGTGACTCGGTTTGAAGAATACAGAGAATGATTTCTAGCATGCACTTCTTGCATGAGAAAAGCTAATGCCATGCATTTGATTTATCCTAATATTCAATTAAAAATCCAGGCAACCAGATTCTCCTTTGTCAGCTTTCTTCTGCAAAAGCTGTGCCTAAGAGAAATCTTCCTTCCAGTCCTCCCTGGCCCCAATCTTTCATGCTTGTAAAAGGGAAAACCTTGATTCATGGGTCAGAGAATTGGGTTGTATTGCTTTTGAAATATTGGTGCAAGGTAGAAATGGTTTCCAATTACAGTGGACCAAGTGCACAATCCCCATACTGTGCTATTTAAATAACCGCTGAATCGCCGGGGCTGCTTTCATGTTTCTAGCTCCCTGAACAAGTAAATAATGGAAAGAGGGGGGAAAAAAGTAGTGTTATTTGTAATAAATAACCACACGATCTGGTGTTGGGACCTCAGTCCTCGGTCATATTTCCTCCCCTTGTGCCACGCTTTTCCTAATGGCAACTCTGAAATAAAAGTTACCTTTTATATGTGAAACTTAGAACCCAGACTGACCTTTTGTTTGCACCTTTAGGAATGTTGTGTTCGGGAGCTCCTGGGTGGCTCAGTGGGTTAAAGCCTCTGCCTTCGGCTCAGGTCATGATCTCAGGGTCCTGGGATGGAGCTCAGTGGGGAGCCTGCTTCCCTCTCTCTCTCTCTGCCTGCCTCTCTGCCTACTTGTGATCTCTCTCTGTCAAATAAATAAATAAAATCTTAAAAAAAAAAACAACAGGAATGTTGTGCTGGGAAAGAACACTGACTTTGGAGTCAGATAGACTTAGGGTTGAATCCCAGCTCTATCATCAGCCCATGTCAATGGAAGTATCTCTTACTTTTTGGAGTTTGACCCGTGTTGGGTTTGAAGTCAGACGGACCTGGTGAGGGAGCTTAATCTCTGTGAGCATCTGTAAAACGGATAGGTCCTCATATGACGTGTAGGGTGAAAATTAGGGTTAACTATGTGAAATCTCTAGCAAAGTTCTTGATATATGGTGGGGTTTTAGTAAAGGGACAACAATTATTGTGTCATTCATACCAGTGTCCTTGTGAGACACAGCAGTAGAAGAGAATATCATTCAATTTATGTTACAAATATACTGAGCTGGTAAAATGCAAGTTATACCAATAGCAGGTATACAGATAAGTTTTAAAGAGCAGGAGGATTCTGTGCGGACAAGAGGCTGGCATTCTTTTAGGAGTGGCCTATGGAGTTCATGAGCTGTACTGTGTCTGACACTTGGGTGATGGGACTTGTTGGTACCTGTCAACATTTAATTCGTTGGGGGACAGACAAGAGGAATGTGTGAGAGAAAGAGACAGCGGTGGGGAAGAAAGAGAGAGAAAGCGTGCACATGCATAGGAGCATGGGCTTGCTGTCTACCTTTGTCATCAAGATCAAGTCCCTTTTTGATGACATCTCCTCCGACTGGCAGGCCTAGGGAGACAGAGGCAGGCATGCTCAGCAGGCAATAGGATGTAAAAGAAGGACCCCAGAAACCCACTGGACACTGGATTTAAAATGAATCATTCGGTCCGGCCCAATTGATTCTTGAATCCCTGATAGGGCTTGCCAGCTAGACCTCTCCCACTCTCTGCCTGGGGACCTTGGTGGCGGTGAGCTCACCACTTCTGAAAGTAATCAGTTGTAAATATCAGAGAAGGAGAGAGTTCTTCTCTACATGGGGCCAGGCCTGTCACTCATTCCTGGGCTCCGATACTGATCTTTGGAGTGACACAGAGTCAATGCATTTTCCCCTATACGGCCTTCTAGATCTCAAGAGCATCTGTCACTTCCCTTGGATCTCAGCATCCCCATTCTCCTTGATGACTTGTTGGGGACACTGCTGGAAGCAAGAGTGATAGTTGTACACTGAGGAGTTAGTGACACTGTAGCATGGGGGATAGGATATCACTGGAAGCTGGGTTTTCTAATATGTGCCCGCGCACACAGAGGTGTGTCCCAGTTAGCAGAAAGCCTGGGATATGGACCTGCATGACCTTGTACTGTCCATCTGCTTATCTATGTGTCCATTCCTGTGAAATGGGGATAATATTATTTCTTAAATTTGTGAGGCCCAAATGACTTTGTAAGTTGTCAACCTTCTATACACGATAGGGTACCTAATGACAAGGGCTGAAAGCATTTTGTGATTATCTCTTTAATCAATCCTGGAGAAATTTCACAAACATGTTACTAGCCTGAAGTGTTCTCAAACTTTTGCTATGACATGTTTATAAAAGGCGTCATTCTGGGTACTGGTTGTTGATACCAGACACAGGCCTGTGTGGGCATATGGCTTCGTTGTTGCCCATGCCAAATGTGGTGTGAAATCATCCAAGCTGGAAGCTGGAATTTAGGTCACTCTCCTTCCTTAATGATGGGGAAAAAAAAAAAAAGAACTCAATGATTTGCCATTTGAAACAAAAAAGGGTGTGTTTCTTCCTGTCATTGATGTTGGCTCATTTTGCTCAATAGTGTTGCTAATTCAAGCCTGACAGCTTTGATGTTGACCTGGAAGTTGGCTGTCGCCAAGCACTAGGGACTTCTTGACTGCCTAGGATAGAATGTCGTGCACTATCTCACACTCACACTCAGGCCTGATGCTGGGGGGGCCAGGAACAAGGGGGGAAACTCCAGGAGTTCCCATATCTGTAAGTGAATGATTCAAGCAGACAAAACAATCACAGCAACCAGGGAAGTACTAAAGGCAGCTTATAATATGCTATGGGAAAGGAGTGACACCTTCCATGGCCAGGCCGGGCAGTCTGCTCTGCTCTGGACCCCACCAGGATATCTGTATATACTTCTGTCTTCTATCATGGTCTCTGCTTTGTGGCATTTATGGAAGGACCACATATTCCTGTTTCCCATCAGACTGAGTACTCTCAAAGCCAGGATTCCCATGAGCCTTCCTATTAACGAGCGTGCTTTCTGATTCGGTAGATAGTAAATTGGTAGTATAACGGAAAGGTGAATGAAGTGACAATTGAGATTGAAGAATTATTTCTTGAAGAATTGAATTTCTGTGAGCTAAAAAGGACAGTGATGACATTTCAGGTGTGAGCCCTTTGAGCAAAGGCTGGGAAGTGGGAGAGCCTAGCCTCTTTGGGGAAGGAATGGCTCAGAGAGGCTGGAATTCAGGTTCATGTGATCACTTGTCATAGAGAATTAGGGCATCATTCAAAGGCAGTGATTATCATAAAAATCTTGGAAAGTAAGCTTTTTATTGTGCTCAATTTGGAGATGAGTTTACTAAAACTCAGAGAATAAATACATTTGCTGAAGTTCACATAGCAAATAAGTGGCTAAGCTGAGATTCAAACCAAGGTCTGCGAGACTCTGAAGGCCACTGTATCACGTGGTCACTGACAGGGCATCTGAGCTGTATGGATTGGAGATTCACTGTCAACCCAAACTTCATGTGCTTCTAAACCCTGCCTCCCCTGAATACAGACGTCCCCCCCACCCCACCCCTGTACTCCCTTGCTTCGGGGCCATTCCAAAGGAGTCTTTCTCAGAATGAGGGACTATTCTGCTCTTCAGTCTCACCTTTATGCCTATGCTAGCCTGTGATTGACTAGAAAGAGATTGTTAGAAATCATTGCCTCTGGGCGCCTGGGTGGCTCAGTGAGTTAAAGCCTCTGCCTTTGGCTCAGGCTCAGGTCATGATCCCAGAGTCCGCATAGGGCTCTCTGCTCAGTGGGGAGCCTGTTTCCCCCTCTATCTCTGCCTGCCTCTCTGCCTACTTGTGATCTCTCTCTCTCTCTGTCAAACAAATAAATAAAATCTTAAAAAAAAAAAAAAAAAGGAAAATCATTGACTCACTCTCCTTGCTCACAACCAAGGAAACGAGGCCTGGAGTGGAGAGTGCCCTACTGACCCTCCGAGAGCCAGGCCAGGGTGAGAGAATGCAAGTCTGCTTACTGACTTAATTCCAGTTGCCTGCACATAACAAAGGATTCTGGAGAATTTGTAGTTTCACTTCAGAGCTGCTGAAGAAGGGTTTAACATATGGCAGGTATTTTTAATTGTAGAAATTAAGGGCACTATCCTTAGATGGGGAAATTCACTTCGGAAAAGTGATTTCTATGTTGACAAAATATCTAACTCCACCCATCTGTTACTACAGTTATTTACAAAACACCCATGCCTGGTTTTGCCTAGATTCTCTCCTTCAAAGGTATGCAGGGTATCGGATCAATCCTATTTCAATAGATTCCAGGCTCCACTTGAATGAATGATTTTTGAACACCTCTTTGTGGGGCCATGTGATCAAGGGCCATGGAGTCTGTGTAATTCATCCAGGACTTTATCTGTCCTCAAGGACCACATTTCATGCATGGAGGAACTACTGTAGGCCAGCTACTGTGATGGACATTCTCATATTTATTATCTGACTTAACTAGCCGAGCGACCCTGTGAGCTAGAGATTAGTTCCTCTTATTTGCAGATGAGTGCAGTGGCATTAAGAGAAACTAAGAGATGTGCCCAAAGTGAAAAATCTAGCATCTGGTACCTTTTAGCAGTTTGAAACAGAATGAACAGAAGGTATAAAGTATTAAGATGCAATAGAAAGTGTAAGAAAGTGTAGGCAGGGGGTAAATTCAACTTCATTTGGAAATAGGGTAGCAGGCCCCTTCTCGATGCTGCACCTCCCATGGAGTCACTGAGAGTGCTGTTTCTATTTCACAATTGCCAACAAAGTTTGCGAGAGGAGAGGTGCTCCTGTGTGTGGCAGAGGGGCTCGTGGGAGAAGGCAGGCAGCCTTGCTGGGGATCATTGCTTCAGTGGATTTACCATCACAGGGGTTCTTATATCCAGGCTTTCATGGTCAGAACCTGGACTTTTTTGGTACACTTGAAAATAGCTAACTGACTAACACACTGAGAGAATAGTGTACAGAACAGATGCCAGTTTTTAAACCAGCAATCAGAGATGTCCTTTTCCAGGTAAGAAGATGCCTTGTCCTCAGCCCAGGGTATCCCTTCACCTAGTATCAATGTAATCTGGGAGACAGAACTGGCAACAAAAGCACGCTTGATGAGCTTGGAATTTAAGCAAGAGAAGGTGATCTTTATAGTCCAGGGGTAGAAAGTTATGGCTCTTGGGCTACATCTGACCTGCCACCTGTTTTTGTAAATAAAGTTTTATTGGAACACAGCAACGCCCATTTATTTACATATGTCCCTGGCTGCTTTCGTGTTGCAGCAGCAGAGCTGAGAATTTGCAAGAAAGACCATATGGCAGCCTAAAATATTTACTATCTCATTTTACAGGAGAAGTTTGCCAACTCCTGATCTAGTCCATATTAAGACTCTGTGCACCTTTTGTTTTGTTTCTGTGTCCCGTAATTCCATTTCTAAGAGGCTCTGTATTCTGTCTCTCTTCCCACTGTTCTAATTAAGAACCTTGAAGAGTTGCAAATAACTAACCCTGATCCAAAGAAACCTGAGCAGAAAGGGAGGCGATAACTGCCACTTTCAAGGCTGAGTTGGTTTTACAAACACCTGGAATTATAGACCCTGAAGCCACAAAGGTTGTTTTCATTCTCTGACCCTCTAGATTTTCCTGTGTGACTTTTATTCTCACTTAGTGGAGAGAGTCTACTTCTTGGGAGAAATAGCTTCTAGCTGTTCTGGGTCTTGCTAGGCAAGGGGGTTTCTTCTGCTCCAGGTTGAAGCAGAGAAGCCTGCTGATTGGCCCGGGTTTAGTCCTGGGACCAATCACTGTGACTAAGGGCAGTAAGGCACCCTGTGGGCCCAGTTTGGCCCCTGTGGGTGTGGTCTGATTGCAGAGGCAGAAGCGCAGAAGATGTGGGGACTCTCAGCTGGGCAGCCAGCTATGGGAGTATCACTGACAACCGGTTTTCTCCATCTCCAGCCCAACCTCCTTTCTTGAAGTCCTTAGCGCATGTCTGCAGACCAACTGCAGATCATCTAATCTCACCCTCTTCCAGGCACCCTACATACTGTGGCTAGAGGGTCTTCCTGAGTGCGATCTGATCATGTCCCTAAATGGAAGCTTAAAATGCTGAGATCATTTCCATCCTGTTGCTCTCAGTGACCAGTGATCACTAGGAAAACGTAATGACCAGCTCTTGATTACTCTTCTAGTCCTTCCTCTATCACTTCCTCTCATGCACCCTTCACTCCCGACAGCTGGATCAGGCCCATGTGTAGTTCCTTACCCACTCCTGCGAATCACATACAGCTCTCCATGCCCAGAATATTCCACCATCCGTGTTCCTGTAGTGAACTTCCGACCCCTAGTCATTGATGGGACATTTATGGGGCATTGATGTCTCCTTTCTGTCCTCCCACAGCCCCTTGTGCTTCCCTCTGTTGCAGATTTACCACACTGCGCCATATGGTCTATTTTCGTCTTCTATGAGCTTCAGGAAGGTGGGCTCATGGGTGTTCACCTGTGTACTCAGTGTACTAGGCTAGCCACAGTTACTTGCTGGATGAAGCATTTCTGCTCCCACTTCCTGCTAAGGAAGAGTCCTCTAGGGATCAGCCACTCTCCACCCAGGGTTATGGCAATTTCCTTTTCTCAATTTCTCTTTCCATGCTCGCCATTCATTTAAAATGGCATATTCTTTCTTTGTATGTGCCAACATCATTGATTAAGGTTTGGTTGAGTAGCAACTCCTCTGGACCTGGTCTTCTGGATCTGCTAGTTCTTGGAGCCAGACATACCTCATCTTCATTCCCAAGTATCATCCATATTCCCAACTTGTCTGAAAAAAGAGTCTATTATAGTTTTGTTTGAGCAAACAAAAACACCCAGTGGTTTAATGCACATACACACACACACACACACACACACACAAACACACACACAAGTATGTGTATATGCATGTATTTATAGAATGTGTACACACAGTATATAACATACAGACTTCAGTAAGCCTCAAAAACTGCTCAGGTCCAAATTAAGTGTTTTCAGGATTTGAATCTTTGGAACAGAAAGCAAGGCCTCACACAGAGTCTGGGAACACTCATTACAGGGCTGTATGTTCTACTTGATTAAACTTTATACATTTCAAGATGTGAAGAGAATAATGCTTGGAATCACAGGTATTGGATTTGAGTCTTGCCTCTGCCCTTTCTGACTAATCACAGAGAAATTGTACTTAATGATAGTGAGCCTTTTTTTCTGCATGTAATAGTCGCCTCTTCTAGATTAGTGACCAGAGAATGCATAGGGAAGTGATTTATAGGCTGTGAAATGCCATAAAAATATCAGTTATTGCAAAAATAGAAATTTAAGAATTCAAACATAAAGTATTTAATGTAAACTCCATGGGGAAAAATATTTTAAACACTCTTGCCGCAGTCTAATATTTCCCCAGCAAAGTCTGGTGTGGAGCATCATAGGTAACTTAATTACCTAGTGGAATGATAGCTTTAGCAGTGCTTAACGACTGCTGTCTGAGGACTGGCAGGTTTAATACAGCAGCCAAACAGGAGCTAACAGATGTGTTTCCCTCTTCCTGGGTCCCATCACTGGGGAGGTGCAGCTGCAGCTCTGCCTTTATCTCGGGTACTTTGGCTTTGAAATGTGGCTGTATTTCTGTGAAACTCCTCCTATTGAAGCTTTATTATGTCGCCTTTTCCTAAGGATGGCCATTTTCCTTGACAACTCCATGCTGATCAGCAGTAACAAAGGTTCTGTGCAGATGATTAGAGATGCTGAATGAGTCGTTTTGTGGAGATGCACATTTCCCGGGGCAGGGGGTGGGGAGTGCACACCTCGGACAGAGCGAACTGACGGGCCCTGACGGTGGAGGCAGTGAATGATGCCAAAGAGATGGCACAGCTAGTCCTACGTTTTCAGCAGTGACTCTGGGATATTTGCTGAACTGCTCAGAAGCCTGTATTTCCCCCAGTTTGGAAGAGAACCAATTTTGACACTGTTTGGAAGAAGATAATAGGAGGAAGGTGGCGAGTGAGAAAATCAAAACTTAGAAGATGTTTCTGGGTCTTGACATTTACTCTTTGCCTTGATCCTCTCAGTATTTATAAATAACTCTGGTGTTTTCTGCTGCTTTGTATAGCACGTCCACATCTGCTCTACACAGGGTGGTATTGGGAGTTAACTGTTTGCAAGGTATTCTGGGAAAAGTGTATACTCTGCCCTGTGCTAATGAGAGGTTTTTCAAGTGACTGTTATTTCATATTCTGAGCTCCAGCAAGCACTAGACAACAGACCAAACACACACATATGGTCTGTGCCCCGTAAATATTAAAAATGCATTAGTCAGTCTAAGTTTTCTTTTGTATTTTCTAAGACTTGTCAATCACAAACCAATAGATCCTATTTGTAGAGAAAGAACAGATTTAAAATGACAAAACCAGAACATTTCTCAGAATCCTGGGAAGGGCTGGCACTTTAAAAAAGAACCAGTGACAACAAAATTTCAAGTGAGTTGTCTTGGAGTCTGTCAGACTTGGAGATGCACTGCTCTCCCAGAGTCTGTGCTCCCAGATGGAGTGGTTTCTGTAGAAAAACAATCATGGTTATATTCAGGAGAGCTTACTTGGCAAGAAAATCATGATTGAACTGATGCTATTGTGACATAATGTAGGAGTTTATAATTGCAATTTGTTATGAAACAGTTGGACTGAGTCCCAAGGATGGATATTTTAATGCTCTGTGGGGAAATCAGAATGAAAGGCATTATCAAGGACAGATGTGATAGCAGAGTAAGGCTGACTCTTGGGGGGCCTTGCTGCTTGGTATTTGCCTTGGTGAAACTGCGGAAGTCCCAGGTCTGGCCCCTAGTCCCACGGGTCAAGACTCAACGTAGCCAGTGTCCCAGAGTTGATCATATTTGGGAAGGCCAGTTCATACTGAGTAAACTCAGGTATATACACCAGGAACAGTCTTGCTTATTTACCAGGAGATACAGAACTGGCAGGCCAGCCCTTCTTTTGGATTTACCCAGTATGTTCCCTGTAGGCCAACTACACAGGAAGTTAAGATTCCTGGTAAGCTTGGAATCTGGGAAAGACAGAGAGTTTCATCAGGTGTGTGGGGCCTCTTGTGTCCACTTTCACCATTCGTGCTGCTCACTGTTGGGTGGATGGAATGCTTTGGGTGTCCCAAAAAGGCAAACCATGGCCCTAGGGGAACTTGGACAGCCACTCCAACGTCTCCCTCAGCAGCTGTTCCTTCTCTAGCCTGCCATTGTTGACATTCTTCCCAATACAATCCTTGCATCTTTCTTTAATTGTGATAATACCTCTAATTACATTAAAATTGGGGCCAGGCCAATTATTTGGCTTCTCTTCAAAATTATATTCTTTAAATATTCGCTCAGCACTTTTTTAGAAGACAAGTTGAGCTCTGTCTGGAGAAGCATCAAAGCAGGAGCCCAATGGCAGCACTCAGCCTCTCTGTCATTCCAAGGCTCTTCCTCTCTGGCTCAACTTTGCACTTCCCACTCAGCAAAACAATCTTCTATAGAAAACTGCATCTACCTTCCTATGAAGGCAATTTAAAGACTATCTATTATTAGTTGAGCTTGGCTTAACATAATATTGCCTCTAACCACATACTCCTCCATAGGGTATGTTCTTGTAGATTAATTTCATCTTCTTCTAAAACACACACACACACACACACACACACACACACACACACATTTTTTTACCCAAGGATGTTTCAGAAAACTTTTGAATCGCTGCTATAGGCTGTTACCTGCTGGCTTGCTCCTTAGTCCAGCTAAATTCAGAGATAAATCTTTCCCTGGCCTTGAAACCCTTCACTCTATGATTTACAGTAAGTCATACCTCTAAAGCTTGCATGTCTTTGCATCTCTAAAGCTTGTTCATTCAGTTTATTTTCATTTTGTTTTTAAAAATTATTCCATCACTCATTTATTTATCTGTGCAGCAAATGTTAACTGATCATCTTCTAGATTGTACCCTGCACAAGTATATAAAGAAGGATATAAAGAAGGAGAACAGTCTGTTCTCCAAGATTTATGTCTCTGAGGAGAGACAGGCAAATAACCAGATCACGGTAACTCAGCGTGGTGAGCATGGCAATGGAATGTGGGAATACAAAGGCAACTAACCTGAGAACCAGAGTGGAGCTTGAGGGAGACTTCCTAGAAGGAGCTGCTTGAGAATTAGCCAAACTCAGATGTGCGTGGGAGGGCCCATTAGGCAGAGTGGAGCCATGATCTTAAACATCCTGAGTTGAATCCATGGTTTAAGTCCAAAGGTAGCATGAAATCTTTTTCTAATTTCTCCCTGGGGGCTTCTCTCTCTAGAGGATGCACTTCCTCGGTGACAGAAAGAGCAGAAAGAGAGAGAGAGAGAACAATACTGCGTGGGAGAATTGCTCAGTCTAATAGTAACCACCAGTAGATGTCTAATACTTTGTTGTTTATCAAGCAAATCCACATTCGTTATGCCATTTAATGTTCTGAAGATACCTTATAGCAGTGATTCTTACCTGGAGTGATTTTACTCAGGGACCACATTTGGTAATGTCTGTAGATATTTTGGGTTGTCATACTGGGTGCTGAGAGTCTATTATTGGCTTCTATTTGGTGAAGGGATGCTGTTGTCATGCTCAGGATATCCCCCCACAAGAAAGAATTATCTTACCCTAAACAACAGTAGTGCTGAGGTTGAGAAGTCACAGCTTGAGGTCATCTCCACATTTTGAAAGAGAAACTGAATTTCTAGGTCTAGCTCCATCTAAATTAGCTGTGTGATCATTGGCAAACCATTTACTCGCAAGCCTTGATTCTCCTATTCATAAAATGTGTATTTATTTTTACATTAAATGATCCATAAAGTCTCAATTTACAAGCCAAGTAAAAGACTCTTAGATTGGGAATCTAAGAGTCTTTGAGTCCCTGAATTCAAAAGTAAGTTTAAGCCAACAAATCAGCAAATAAAACATCTTTGCTGTAAAAGTTACCATAGTAATATATTGATTCTCATGCAGTATTTTATTTGGACAATAAATCATGGATTCACTCAGAAAGCACTTGAGTAAGGGTGCCCCATATGTGTGTGTGGCTTGGGTGAACTTCTGGAAGGCCCTGCTTTCTGCCTCCAGCCTCCTTTCTCCTGCCCAGCAACAGAAGTTATGAGTGTCAGGTACCCTCACAATCATCTGAAAATTTGGCCAGAAAGGCAGAATAATCCACACCGTTACAGTGTGGTTTCCAGAACTTGTTGAGATTTTTGAAGGTTATCTTCTCTCTGCCCCTTCTCTTACCACACAAACTCTTCAAACTCCTCATCACCTGACATCCTGCACATTCTGCCCTCAGGTGACTATGTCAGAGTGTTTGGGGGAAATTCTGTTGAAAATAGACCCTCTGAAGGGTAAACCAGTTGCTAAAATCCAGTGAAAACCATAATAAACTCAACTCACTGAAGTCTTACTTGGTGCATTCTATTATGACATCCCTGGAAGATGAATGTTACTCTTTCCACTTGATAGATGAGGAAACTAAATCTTGGAAGGTTAAGTAACTTGCTTTGATTTTTTTTTTTTTTGAAGAATAATGAAAACTTGACAAAAGATGGGAGTATTGAATTGGAAACTAATAAATTTGTGGTCTGGATGAGATGGCAGGATGTTTGTTGAGTAGTCCTTATAAGACATGGATCCAGGGGCGCCTGGGTGGCTCAGTGGGTTAAAACCTCTGCCTTCAGCTCAGGTCATGATCTCAGGGTCCTGGGATCGAGCCCCACATCAGGCTCTCTGCTCAGCGGGGAGCCTGCTTCCCCCTCCCCCGCTCTGCCTACTTCTCTGCCTACTTGTGATCTCTCTCTCTCACTCTGTGAAATAAATAAATAAATAAAAATCTTTATTAAAAAAAAAAAAAAGACATGGATCCATATGTGTACCAGGACTGATGAGACACTGTGGCGTGATGGAAAAAGTGGTCATATGCCTGAAAATCCTTGTTTATAAAATGAGGTAACAATTCTTGCCTTAGAGATTGAATGTTATGGTGTATGTCAAATGCAAACTTATAGTGCCTGGAATATAGTAAGTGCTCAATAATAATGGTTGCTATCATCATTGCTATGTATCTGTGGTAGAAATGTGATCTCTAATATCTTCAAACCTGGAAAGGGGCAGATAAATTAGAAGCATATGGAATTATGAAATATGAGCTTGCCTAGCATCAGCATTTTTATATGTGTGCCAGACTAATTTCATTGAATCCCCTAGCATGTCTTTCCACTTCTGCAAATCTATAGGGCTTGGTCCATGAAAGTTGTTCGGAAAATTCTTATTCAGTTGAATTTGTAAATTGAGTCCCTTTTTGGCCACATTATCTAACCAATCAATTTTACTCTCTTTGTTCCTATTCTAACTTCATTCTTGAAGGAAATGTTTCATTTTTAGGTTTGATAAAAATAAATCTGGCTCAAAAAAAAAATAAATCTGGCTCTTCCTCTGCATTAGGTACTACTCTAGGGACTGTCATTTAATATTTGGGTTCCCATGGAGATACTTCCCAGTGGGACTACAAAATTGAGGGTTCTTATTGATCCCCTGCAAGTTAATGGCTCCTCTGAGAGAGAATCTCACATCAACCTCTCTCACCTGGTGCTGCCACAAAGAAAGTGAGAGCCAGTGGAGAAGGAAGGTATACGGATGGAAACATTGCCCAGTCTGCTAAAAAGTATTGACTTCTAATCAAGTCATAAAGTTATAACCTTTGCAGCAAATGCTTTCAAGTTATAAATGTGAGGCCTTGGTTTTTTGTTTGTTTTTTACTAGGTGAATAGATACTTAATGAGTCAAAGTGGATAGAATTACATTGTACATCTGTGCATAATGTCCCAGTCAAATGTTTTCATTTTTCCTAGAAGAGGCTCTGTGGTGTTGAATCAGGCCCATCTCCTCATTCATGTTCACCCAGAACCTCAGAATATTACTTTATTTGGAAATAGGTCTTTGAAGATGTAATTTAAGTTAAGATGAGGTCATACTGGAGTGAGATGGATCCTAAATCTAATATGACTGGTGTCTTTATAAGACAAAGAAAAGACTCAGAGACACAAGCAGAACTCTACATGAATGAAGAGACAGAGATTGGAGTGGTCTGTCTACAAGCCAAAGAATGCCAAGGATTGCTGGAAACCGTAGCCATGGAATAGACTCTCCTTGAGAGTGCCCATGGTACTAATCCTTCTAGCCTCCACAGTCCTGAAACAATAAATTTATATGAGTTAGGCCACCCAGTCTGTGGTTATTTGTTACAGCAACTTTGGGAACCTAATAGAGAAGCCTTGTTTATAAAACTTCAGTGAAGAACTTTATTGAGGTGCTTTGGAAGCAGAAATACTTAAACCTGGATGGACCCAAAGATCAATTAAAATTCACCATCATCTTTTCCCAGTAGGTACTTTTCTTTAACCTGCCAAGATACCTGCCATATGAAAAATGTGTCATAGAAAAGTGTCATAGAAACTTTTGAATAGATTAATTTCTGGATGGAAATTGCCAGTTATTAGAAAGTTATCCCAACATGTCCATGCCTTCTTGGCTTAAAATTTCTTCTGGTCTTCATTTGACTGTTGTTCTGTTTTTCAGTGGACCTTTGTTCTGAATTGAACTTGGGCAAAAATAATTGCATTTGATATAACAATAAAATATTGGTTCAGTTTTCTATTACTAGGAGAATTCAATTCATGTGTGAAGAGTATCAGTGGGTTTTGCTGAATGTGTTCCAATTATGATTAATGTTTTAAAAGAGTGGAGGTGTTTTTAAGAAGGTGCTTAAAGTTTAGATCATGTCCAGCTTAAAAATGATCAAGGAAATGGCAAGACCAGCCAGATCTTATCAGAAATGTCATTGTCTTCAAATTTTTGTCCCTTTTGACTTTGTAGAAGACACAAAAGGAAAAAATAAACCATGGAAAACTTAAGACAAGTAGAATATACGTACAACTTCAGAGTATTTGAAGGTGGGGGGTGGTCTGTTGGGAAATTGACAACCAGGAGGAAAGTGGCATAGTTTTGGGGTTGGCCTTTGACAAAAGGGTGAAATGTCCAGGAGTCAGGTCCCTCAAACCCATGGCATTATTTATTTTCTGTGATGTCAGGGGGACCTTGAGCAGAGATAGGGAGTAAAGAGAGAGATGAGGAGGTGAGTGATGGGTTACTGACATCACTCTGATTCCTGTCTTGGGAGAGATATGGGACAGAGATGAGAAAGGTTGGGCCCCTGAACATCACTGCATTTTCCCCATCATGTCACTGAACTTTGCAGTCTTGCCTGCCACTGTTCCATCACCTGGGATTGTAAGTGCATGGTGAGCACCTTTAAACATCTATATACTACTTATTTCACTTTGTCCTCATATACACTCATTCATACATGGAATTGTAGGTAAATATCTATACTCCTATTTTACCTGAGACTCTGAGAGTTTAAAGAAATTTCCCTAAATCCCATAGCTCATAAGTAAATGAGCTGAGATTCAGCTATTAATCTAATTACAAACCCTAGCTTTTATTGAACATACTCTGCTCTCCTCTTGGAGAATCCCTGGAAAGCTACTCTTTTGACTACTCTTAAAGGCTGATTAATCCAAATCTTATCTCTGAACTGGCCATTAATGATAATATAGCACTAGAAAATAACCTAGGTATAGAAATTATATTTTTACTAAAATCTGTCAAATTTATATCTTTTCTGTTTTTTTTTTTGTTTTGTTTTTTGTTTTTTGGATTTTTTTTAAAAGATTTTATTTATTATATCTTTTCTGTTTTGAATGTCAGTGAACACATTTTAATTCCCAAAGAAGTCTCGCTCTTCCTTCAAACAGACACATTTCTTTAGATAGATCTTTTTAGGGAATACAGAATAATTTCTAGTGACTATTTTACTGAAGTTGTTCACATGGGAATGAGGGATACAACCATAGTACTCTAAATTTCCTTTGAGTTAGAGATGACACATTTCTACATGTAATTGAACTCAAGATGGAAGCAATGGTGCCAAAATCTTAAAATGTCAAACCAACTTCCAATGTACATTGTTGAACTTCTCTAATTTGGTGTTTGGAGGATGAATCCTGGCTCACTGCTCTGAGTTGACCAAGTGCTTCACTAATATCAGGTGAACTTCATTAGCATCTAGTAAAGATTTAAAAAAAAAACAACTCATGATAATAACCAAAAATAATGCTGCTGTGTGCCAAGTGTTCTAGATGAATTATTGCTTTTAATTCTCACAAAATTTTATGAAATAAGGTTGGCTTTATGCAGATTTTGTTTTTTTAATAAGAAAAACCTGAAATAAAGGACTGTTAACTTAGAAATATTAAGAAGTGTACACAAGATCTCATGAATAGTCCCAGGATTAAAACTCTTATCTATCTGACTCAAAAATCCATGCTCTTAACCAGTTATAAATCCAAATATGAAGGACTCAATATTTTGATTCCTCCTCAGTGGCTAAAGTGGTAGATTGTAGAGGCATGCAAAATGTTCAAGGCCATGTGTTACTGCTCATTCAGCTGTCATCCAATAAATATTTATTGAGTAACTATTAAAAGCCAAGTATGATGCTGTTTGCTGGTTATACAAAAGTGAAAATAACACATATGATCTCTTACAGAAGAAAGAAACATCATAAAAGTTAACCCACTAAAAATGAACTATGAGTGGTATACTCTGAGAAAAGTATACTCTGAGAAAAACAAGCAAAGGCTGAAATTGAGAATGCTGTTGGGGGAAAGATGGGGTATTATCTCAGCAAGGTGACACTTAAGCTGAAGGATTAGTGGAGCTGGCTGTGTGAAGAGTTAAGGTGGAACATTTCTTCAAGGCAGAGAGAACACAGCATGTGCAAACATCCAAAAATGTTGGATATAATGCAGCAACAAAAGAGAGTTAGCGTGACTGAAGCACATTAAGGACAGGAGTGAGGCCTGACATGGAGATGAGAAACAAGCAGAACCCCAGTTCACAGGGACATTATTCTTTAGTGGGTGGAAATTCAGTCAGGAGTGAGAGAAAAATGACGAGGTATAAGCTGAGAAAAGCAGTAGAGACAGGGTGTCCCTGGAGCTGAATCATACTGATTTCTGTGATGTTTGAAGACCTGTAGACTTGTAATACCAAGCTTACAGAGGCACTTAATTTTGCCCCTCACTGAAGCTCTGTCCTTCAACACTTCCCAGGATGCCTGTGTCCTTGCTGAATTCTCTGTAACCAATTCTGTTGCAGACTTCTTAGGATTTTCCATACAAACAATTATGTAGTCTGCAAGTAGAGATAGCTTTGCTTCTTTCTTCTCTCTATATTTGCCATTTACTTATTTTTCTTGTATTATTGCAATCTCTAGTTCTCTCTTTGTAGTTTTGAACACAAGTGGTGAGAGTAGACATCTTTGTGTTTCAGATGCCCTGGAAAAAACATTTCAAATACCATCAAGAATGATACTTTGTTTTCCAAGATTTTCCTTGGTTTCCAAGGTTTCCCAAAGATGCCTTATATCACATTAATGAAGTCTCCATCCATTCTCATTTGATGAGAGTTGGTAATGTAAACTTTATATCATGAATTAGTGATACATTTTGTTAAGTGCTTTTCTTCATCTATTGATCATATTGTTTTCCCTCCTTTCTAATGTTATATTAGTAATCTTAGAATAAATCCTACTTGACATGGATTTATTATACATAATTAAGCTTGACTTTTTAAAAATTTGTTAAGGATTTTTTTACATTAGTTTTTCATAAGGAATATAATTTAAAATTTTTATGAAGTTTTTGGCAGGATTTAGTATTAGAGTTATGCTAGTCTCATTAAGTGAGTTGAGAGGTGTTTCTTCTTCCTCTCTTTTCCGAGTTTGTATAAGACTGGTGTTATTTCCTAAGAGGTGGTTCTTCAAAAGAATTAATAGAATTGATAAATCCCTAGCCAGACTTACCAAAATAAAAGAGAAAGGACCCAAACAGCTAACAAATGAAAGAGGAGAGAACACAACCAACACCACAGAAATATAAAAAATTATACGAGAATACTATGAAAAATTATGTGCCAACAAATTGGGCAATCTGGAAAAAATGGACAAATTCCTAGAAACAAACTACCAAAACTGAAGCAGGAAGAAATAGAAAATTTGAACAGATGCATAACCAGCAAAGAAATTGAATCAATAATCAAAAATCTCAAATCAACAATCTCAACAATCTCAAATCTCAAATCAACAAACAAAAGTTCTGGGCCTCATGGTTCCCAGGGGAATTCTACCAAACATTTTTTTTAAAGATTTTATTTATTTATTTGACAGAGAGAGAGAGAGAGAGAACACACAAGCAGGTGGAGCAGCAGACAGAGGGTGAGGGAGAAGCAGGCTCCCCATGGAGCAGGGAGCCCGATGCAGGACTCTATCCCAAGACCCTGGGATCATGACCTGAGCCGAAGGCAGCCACTTAACTGACTGAGCCACCCAGGTGCCCCTCTACCAAACATTTAAAGAAGAGTTAATACCTATTCTTCTCAAACTGTCCCAAAAAACAGAAATGGAAGGAAAACTTCCAGACTCATTCTACAAACCCAGCATTACCTTGATTCCCAAACTAGACAAAGACCCCACTGAAAAGGAGAATTAACAGGCCAATATCCCTGATGAACATAGTAGATACAAAAGTTCTCAATACAATACTAGCAAATCGAATTCAACAGTGCATTAATAGAATTATTCACCACTATCAAGTGGGATTTATTCCTGGGCTGCAGGGGTTCAATATTCACAAATCAATTAACATGATACACCACATTAATAAGACAAAGGATAAGAACCATATGATCCTGTCAATAGATGCAGAAAAAGCATTTGACAAAATACAACATCCATTCTTGATTTAAAAAAAAACAAAAAAACAAACCTCAACAAAGTAAGGATAGATGGAACATACCTCAACATCATAAAGGCCATATATGAAAGACCCACAAGTAAGGTCATCCTCAATGGAGAAAAACTAAGAGACTTTCCCCTACAGTCCGGAATGAGATGAGGATGTCCACTCTTACCATTACTACTTAGAGTACTGGAAGTGTTAGTGTCATCCAGATTGGCAAGGAAGAAGTCAAACTTTCACTATTTGCAAATGACATTATACTCTATGTAGAAAAACTGAAAGATTCAACCAAAAAAGTGCTAAACTAATACATGAATATAGCAAAGTTGCAGGATATAAAATCAATGTGCAGAAATCTGTTGCATTTCTATACACCAATAACAAAGCAGCAGAAAAATAAGTCAAGGAATCAATCTCATTTACAGTTGCACCAAAAACAATATGACACTTATGAATAAACTTAAAGAGATAAAAGATCTGTACTCTGAAAACTGTAGAACATTTATGAAAGAAATTGAAGAGGACACAAAGAAATGGAAAAACATTCCCTAGCTCCTAGGCTATTACATTACTGATGGTGAATCTTTCTTCTTTTCTAAAGCAAGCATTTAAAACTATAAAATTCCTGTGAATCACTGTATCACCTATATCCCCTAAATTGTGACATATTATTTTGCGTTTATCATTCAGTTAAAAATATTTTAAAATTTCCTTGTGATATCTTTTGTAATCCGTGGATTATTTGGATGCGTGTTATTTAATTTCCAGATGTTTGGGAATATTCCAGAAAATTTTCTATTGATTTCTAATTTAATTCTACTAGGGTCAGAGAACACAGCTTTTAAATTTATTAAGAATTGTTTTGTATCTTAGCATATGATCTGAGTTGGTGATTATATCAGGCACACTTGAAAAGAATGTTTATTCTATAATTGCCAAGTACAGTGTTTTATAAATGTCAATTAGGTCAAGGTAGTTGATAGTGTTGTTCAGATCTTCTGTGGATTTTTTCTTGTTGTATCCATTCTTGAGAAAGGGTGCTTAAGTCTCCAGCTATGATAGTGTAATTATCTGTTTTTTTCCTTCAATTCTGTCATTTGTTCTTTTATAAATTTTTAAAATCTGTGTTTAGGTAAGTACACATTTATGACTCTCATATCTTTTTTTAGTATATGTGCTGCCGAAGTGAGCACTCTCATATCTTTTTGACAGGTTGATCCTTTAATCATTATGCAAGGTTCCTCTTAGTTTCTAGCACTACTCTTTGCCTTGAGTAATATTGATATTAATATGAGATCCATTATTCTTATGTTTACCGTTGGCATAGTTTGTCCTTTTGCATCCCATTTAATTTCAATTCCTCTGTCTTCATATTTGTGTATCTTATAAACTTATGTCTTCATAAGTGTGTATCTTATAAATAGTAAATATTTAGATCTTGTATTTTTTAGTTTTTTTGTTTTGTTTTTTTTTTTTTAAAGATTTTATTTATTTATTTGACAGAGACAGAGAGATCACAAGTAGGCAGAGAGGCAGGCAGAGAGAGAGGGGGAAGCAGGCTCCCTGCTGGGCAGAGAGCCCGATGCGGGGCTCAATCCCAGGACCCTGAGATTTTGACCTGAGCTGAAGGCAGAGGCTTTAACCCACTGAGCCACCCAGGTGCCCCGTATTTTTTAGTTTTTATAATCTTTGTCTTATCTTGAGTGTTTAGTCTATTATACAATGTGATACTGGTATGATTGGGTTAAATTCTATTATTTCACTATTCACTTTTTGTTTGTTTGTTTGTTTGTTTGTTTGTTCTGTTACTCTTTCCTTTCTCCATTTGGATGATTTGATTATATTTTATAATTCCATTTTACTTCAGTTATTGACTTTTTAGCTGTATATAGTATTTTTCATGGTGGTGTTAGGGGTTACGTTACACATTGTTAACTTTATACAATCTACTTAGAATTAATATTATAACACTTCACCTAAGACGTAGAAACCTTGCAACTACATAGGTCAATTTATCATTTTTCTTCATGGCATCTGTATTTGCCTTCATGTCCATTAGATATGTAATAAGTATAAAGCTTCTAAGACAATGTAACTGTTAAACAGTTCCAAGTTTTTTTTTTTTTTAAAGATTTTATTTATTTGACAGAGAGAAACACAGCGAGAGAGGGAACACAAGCAGAGGGAATGGTAGCGGGAGAAGCAGGCTTCCCGCCGAGCAGGGAGCCCGATGTGGGGCTCGATCCGAGGACCCTGGGATCATGACTTGAGCTGACGGCAGACGCTCAACGACTGAGCCACTCAGGCGCCCAAACAGTTTCAAGTTTTTAAGGAAAGTAAGAAGCAAATTGTTTTAAGGAATTTAAGGAAAGAAAAATTTTAAGGAAAATAAGAAATCAAATTTTTTTTTCAAATATTTACCTTTTTTAAAAAAATATATGTTCTTCATTCCCTCCTGAAGGTTTGTATTTCCATCTAGTATTATGTGCTTTTGGCTGAAAAACTTCCTTTGACTTTATTGGAGTTCAGTTCTTTTAGCAGTAAATTCCCTGGAGTCCTTCTTTTAATTGAGTGTGTGTTTATTTTGGCTTTATTTATTTATTTATTTATTTATTTATTTATTT
>CM053610.1:108625878-108641016 GCA_028646535.1 Procyon lotor
GCAAACCCAGCAGAAGAAGAGAAATTATAAAGATCAGAGCAGAAATCAATGAAATAGAAACCAAAAGAACAGTAGAACAAATCAACGAAACTAGGAGCTGATTCTTTGAAAGAATTAATAAAATTGATAAACCCTTGGCCAGACTTGCTAGTTTTATATCTGCTCCCTCCCCTCTCCTTCAGACCTGAGGGTAGTACTGTATTATCCCTTTCTGCTTTCTCTAAAATCTACCCACCCTTTTGTAAACAGTCCCTCTATTTAACTCTTCTCAAATTAACCAGTTTGTATGTGGCATCTGTTTGAAGGAGTCAGTCAGAACACGCTGTTTTAATCATTGTCATTTTCAAACATGTTTTAACATCTGGTAGGAAAAATAGTCAAGATATCCCCCAACCTCAATATTTCCTTCCCCATGTGCCTGTTCTTCTAGATTAGAACCACTTTGAATTTTGAATTTTCAATACAATCCACTGAATTTTAAATTCAAATTTTAAAACTTAGGATATTATTAAACCCACAATTAATTTTTTTCCTTCTAACTGAGGACTTATATAAAATAGCTTTCCATTATTCATGTCTCCTTCATGACAATATTTTTGGTTTCCTCATTTGGACTTCCATATTTCTTGTTATTCCTGAGGTATGCTAGAAGGTCAACAATGTTTTTCCTATTGTAATCTTATTTTCTCCCTAGTAATTTCTACGTAGTCATATCTGTTATCCATAAGCACTTCATCTTTGTATTTTTAAAATCCAGTCACATTACTAAACTTGCATTCATTTAAATAGGTTGTTAATTCTCCTGGATATCCTAGATAATTAATTTTTTTGTTTACTATATGAGCAATCATATATCTTTTACCAATGATCATTTTACTTCTCTTTTCTTATGTCTGTTGCATATATTACTGAACTGCCTAAACCTTTTTGAAAAGGTACTATAATGGCTTTAA
Source organism: Procyon lotor (assembly GCA_028646535.1). Lineage (NCBI taxonomy): Eukaryota > Metazoa > Chordata > Mammalia > Carnivora > Procyonidae > Procyon > Procyon lotor. The sequence continues at coordinate 108,626,832 of CM053610.1, forward strand.
AAAAAAGTCTTGACTTGCTCCTAAATTTAACAGAAATACCTGTAATGATTCAACATTAATATTCCATTAATTCTTGATTTTTATATTCTCTGTAACATTTAGAAAGTGTCTTTATAATCCCAGTTTGCTACAAATGGTTGTGTGTTTACTTCTTTTTCTCATTAATCTGGAATGGGTGGGTGATACATTATATTAAATGACTTCCCAGCACTTTTACAGATGATTAAAAATGCTCCTTCTCTAATACATCAATAAGATGTATTAAAATAATACAACTCATTTAATATAATTTTTTGTCTCAAGAATAAAACTTATGCAGTTACAGTATACTAATAATTAAATACAATTCTAGATTTCACTTTCTGGACATTTTACTAAGTTTTTTTTTTTCCTCATCTATTTTTAGAATTGCAGGGGAGATACTGGCTCCCTTTTCTGTGCAGTCATTGTCAGGTTTTAGTGAAGTAAATTTGTAAATATATCTGTCTTTCCTTTGCTATGGAACAATTTTAATAGCATATGAATTATTCCATGAAAACATAAAATATGTAAAACTGTCCAAGCCTGGCATCATTTAGAGGCATAAATTTTCTAATTTTTCTTCAATTCCATGGTTTCTTCAGGTTTTTCACTCTTCTGGAATCACTTTTAGTTATTCACATTTTCACAGAAAATTAGGTTTTTTTATTGAGATAATCAAATGTGCTAGGATAGAGCATTCCATGATTTATTCTTAGTCTAAATTTTTAAAACTGTGTTTTGAATTCATCAATTTTACCTTTCATTTTCTAAATTAATTACCTGCTCCTTATCATTGCCTTTTCTCCCCTATGCTTTCTTTAATGTTACTGTCCCTGTAATTACTAAAATTCCCCAAATTTCATGCTCCACTAATGCATATGGATCCTTGAAACAATTAAATTCTCAATATTATTCACTTCACTATGAGTACAGCTTTGGTCCCATTCTTTACCTTTTCCTATGTGTTATTTTTACAGGGTTTCTAATATGCACCTATACTTATGTCCATTTAAACATAGGAATAACTTTTTTGTAAGTTATTTATTTATTTGAGAACAAGCGGGAGGGGCAGGGGAGGGAGAGAGAGAATCTCTAGCAGATGCCCCACTGAGCACAGAGCTGGATGTGGGGCTCAACAGGGGGCTCCATCTCAAGACCCCGAGATCATGACCTGAGCAGAAACCAAGAGTCGGAGGCTCCACAGACTGCACCCCATTTAGATAGTGCTTTTAAGTAACTTTCTATTAGTATCTCTTTACTTTGTTATTGCTGTACTTTTCAGCTGCTGTTATTAACTCCTAGTGTTACAGTGCCCTACTGGGTTAAGAGACAGTAACCCCCTGCCCCAGTGTTTTCTCGTCAGAGTTTACAAGTAATGTAGTTATGACTTGCTAAAGTACACTCCACTGCTATAATATTATCACCCCTAAACCTTGAGGTCAGCCCTTTAAAAAAGGAGTTGGGGGGGGGAATAAGACCCAGTCATGGGCAAGCATATTTGTTCTCCATACTGTGGAAGGGAGACAAAGGCTCAATCCAAGATTGGTTTGCAGACCTATAATCTCTCCTCCTCCATCCCTCACACCCACTCTATAAGCACCCACATGCCAAGGCAGATAGGGGTGAGCGGTGCAGTCTGCATTATCCCAGTGTTAGAAAAGACAGTATATTTTCCAAATATACAGTCTTTTGCCTTTCACTCAGACACAGAAGAATGGGCCTTGGGTCTGGAACATTCCTTACCAAGAGATAAAGAGCCTACACAATCTGTGCCAGGCTTATCACCTTGCCTGGAAATATCTTTCCCTGTTGCAGGCTCAATGAGCGTTCCTTTGTTCTGGTTAAACAAGGTTAAACAAGTGCATCTGGCCCCGACCACGCCCCCAGCTTCTAGTACTCCATACTTCACAAGGTAAGCAGAGAGCTCCTTCCACTGTGGTGTGAGAGGGATACATGCAAGCCAGTTGCTGTGTATTGCCTACCTGCAGGGACCTGCTGACCATGGGGGACCAACCCCCATTACCAAAGTTGATCTAGCTCTGGCTCTTTTCCATGTGGGTAAAGCTCATTCCACTCAGTGCGTGACTTCGTTTTGTTCTCTTTGGTCACTTCCAATACAAAGATGTGAGAGGCAGAAGTGTGGACTTAAATTCCTAATGGCTGCTATGGTGAGGAACTTTGCTATCCTCTGTGTGGTGGGAATCCTCCTCTGGCATTGGGAACTGGTGCCTGGTGTTCTGCTCAACCCAGGATAGCAGATGACTTAGTTTCCACATCTTGCCCTTTGTGCTGAGTGGACCCTGCCCGTCCCTAAGGAAATTAGTAGGTGCTCCTGCCATTCTGTCCAGGTCATAGGCCTTCTAGCTGTCAACTGGATCAAATTAAATAATGGATAAGAACAATGTCATGTTACCAGTCTAGTGCTATGCAAATGTGGAAAGTGATTCTCTAAAACTGAATTTGTTACATGATAATAAAATAATAATAACTAACTTTGTGAAAATTTGGAATATATTTTTCCAAATGCTTTATAATACTTCAAATAGGAACAATGATTACTTCTGATGGTTGTATACTTTTCTGGGATTTTCCAAAGTATTTGTTCTTCTATTACTTCAGGCCACCAATTCAGACCCAGTGTAATATGTAAGGATTTGCATCATTTGACAGATGAAATATTAAGCATCAGATAACAGATGAAATATTAAGGACTAAGAGAGTAAATTCTATGCTTAATTTCATAAAGATAACAAAAATAGTAAAAGAGGACAAGATGAGCCTCAAACTTTTGTAATCATTCCTTTGAAATAACCCGGAGCCCACCCATACCCCAGATGCAATCTGGGCTGGTCAGATGATGCATCCTGGACCCGCCTAGCTCTAGCTCTTTCACATTCTACTTTGTACAGCACTCCCACCCATCTCCCTGCATCCACTGTAACTTCCTATTTCTGGAGAATTAGCTTTATTGATGACGCCTATTCTCCCTATCCATCTAGACCAGCGCCTCCTTGAAGAATGGGTTCTGTGAATATATAGAATAATTCACAGAGCAAAACATGCCAAAAACATGGGCAGACTGATGGAAAGCCTGGTTGCCAAGCATACAGCATTTGAAAGTTTGCAGACCAGTTCCTTTGGCAATGAAGGCCAAAGAAATAGAAAGGACATTTCAGCCAGTTCTGAATCAGAAACAATCCTCAACAGATGAATCGTGTGAAAGTCCTTTAGAACCAATTGAGAAACACACAGGAGTCGAGATGAAATCTGACTGTGAGTGCAGGAAAAAGTGGACCAGTTAAGTTGGACCTGGCCTGGATAAAAGCCAAACGTGTTTCATCCTCTGCTCCCTCTGCAGACCCCTGCCCAACCCTACCACTACAATTGTGTTTACTCTCTGTCACCTACAGTCTCGGGACACGAGGGATTCCCACGCCAGGGGCAGAACTTGCATTAATGACTTAATATGTGGAACAGACGCATCTGTCCTGGGGACAGATCTCTGCTGCGAGCAAAGGAGGGGCTATGGATCTTCAAGGGCCTATTTCCGGATGGGATCAGTCAGGTAGGTCTCTTCTCCTCTGGGGAGGAGAGAGTAAAGTGGAATAAATGATAGGCATCTCCTTGAGCTTCCAAGAGTGGGGGGATCTGTTATCATGAGCCAGGTGCACCAGGAGACAAAGAGGGCACATGAGCATGATCTCCTAATTAACTGCCATTCAGATCACTAGTGACTCCCTTAGTGGTTTCTGGTGTGTCCCAGAAAAGGGCATGAGGGTTTAGGAGATAGACTTCCAGGGTAGGGGGAGTTGCACTGGGGTAGAAGGGGTGATGGGAAAATGATGTGTGAAGGCTCCTCACAGAAAGCCTCTATAATGAGGCTCCGTACCCCAGCTCTGACCTACACCTGCCTGCTACCCTGTATCTCAGCAACGTCCAACATCCCCAAGGGAAAAAACCAAACACGAAGGAAAGTCAACAAGTTGCAAAATACTTCTAGCATGACAAATACACATTATTCATCAAGATTAAAACCAGAGCCAAGATAAACGATCAGCACAACCTCATGTGGAGTTCTAACTTCCCATATTGTCTGGTTCCTTTCAATCCACCTACACTGGATAGACATGGCAAAGGGATGTGAGGAGAAGGTAGAGTTGAGGGCCTCTGAGTTCACATTTTTCTATGTGCTATAGTCCTTTAAGCCTATATTCTTGGATGGAAATATATTCCCCGGAAGTGTAGTAAAGTAGAAAGAGGTGCCGGAAGGGGTGTCAGGAAACATGGTTTCCAGTTCCACTCGTATAACTTACTAGCTGTAGGACCTCAGGCAACATATTTGATTTCCCTCTGTATCTAAGTTATTTCATCTGTAAAATGATGCACTAGGAGATGTCAAAAATGTCTTCCTAATTTTAATTTTATATATCACTTTCAAGTCTATCGAAAGTCAATAAAACGTAAAAATTGGTATCAGTTGGATATGTAGAGAGAGCTCTGTCGGATTTATATAATCTCATTTGACCCTCCCAATAGCCCTGTGGAGTAGGTTTAATTATCCCCACTTTATGGATGAGTAAACTTGAGCTCTGAGGGGTTAAGTGGTTTGCCCAGAGAAGTGGGAAAGCTGAGATTAAACCCCTATCTTACCTTACTCCAAGTCTCACTCTTCATTTTGTCATGTACCCCTTTAAAATAGCATTTGTGAATTCTGTCAGACTTTCAAAACCATTCCATGACCTTGAACTCCTAGGATATCAAGACCATCTGATTTCAGTTCCATTTTTCAGGGGAGCAAATTGCAGCTCCCAGAAGGTGAGCTGCCTGAGGACACGAAGGTGGTAGAATCAGAGCTGAACTTTCTCCCCTATGGGCTGAGCAATCCAGGGCTTTTTTTCTCTGAGCCAGACCACACTTGGCCACTTCTTTCAGAGCCCCGTGTCCCTCAGAGAAACCCTAGTCACTGTGGCAGGCATGTTGCAGCCACTTCTGACTCAGGCAGACAATGCCATTCATTTCCTGGGAGGGAGGTTTCTGAAATAACTCTTTTCTCTGACACAGTCCTATCTGCATGAGGCAGTATTTGCTGCCTCTTTGATTAAACCCATTAGCTATTCAGAGACAGCTGCCCTTCCAGAAGCGACATGCCTCCAAAGCCACACATTTGGCAGCTAAATGCTTCTGGGCCAAACCAGAGAGATTAACCCACCCAGCAAATAGTGGCAAATGCAAGGGAGGCACACAATATCAGAGTTGGAAGGGGCCTCTGAATTCATAAAAAGTTTCAGATCCCTCATTTTACAGATGGGGAAACTGAACCTCAGTATTAAGAAGGGACAGCCCAAGTCAGGCACTGCTGGAGCCAAGGTCAAAAAGACCCTCTCACTTAGCATGCAGTGTTTTTCCAGCCGAATATTGGGGATCTCAACACCACAAGATGAAATTCCATTATGACATGGCCTGGGAATGGGAAAGACTATCAGTACCACCCTCACTTCCACGTAGGGATATGCAAGTCTCAAAGCTCTTTCGTGTATCTTGCCTGATTTCATTTTAACAACCACACCATGGAGTTGTTTTTTGTTTTGCTGCAGCAATAAATGATGTGGCTTATAACAACAGAGATTTCCTTCTCATCTACATACATGTCCAGTATGGGTTGGTGACAACTCTGCGCCACAGTATTTTCAACCTAAGACTCAGGCTGACAGAGTAGCCCTATTTGTGCTGGTTGTCTTGGATTGAATTGTGTCCCTTCAAAAGGTGTGAAAGTCCTGATCCCTCAGCACCTGTGAATGTGACCTTATTTAGAAATAGTGTCTTTGTAACTGATCAAGTGAAAATGAGGACCCTAATGTGGGCCCTTATCCAATATGACTGGTGTCCTTATAAAAGGGGAAAATTTGGACACAGAGACAGACATGCATACAGGGAGAACACCATGTGAAGATGAAGGGGGAGATCAATCAGATGATACATCGCCAAGCCAGGTTATGCTGAAGATTGCCAGCAAACTATCAAATGCTAGGGGAGAGTCAGGGAACAGATTCTTTCTTACAAATCTAAAAAGAAACCAACCATACTGATGCCTTGATCTCAAATGTCCAGCCTCCAGAATTATGAGACCTTGTAACTCTCTTATGAGACCTTGTAAATGACCAGCTGTCCAGTTTGCCCAAGACTGAGGGACTTGCCAAGACATGGGACTTCCAATGCCAAGACTGGAAATCAGGATGTTTAGTGGTCTCAGGACTCAGTCCCTCAGTGAATCCAAATCTAGAATTTTATAGATGGGAAACCCAAGATCAAAGAGGCAAGGGCTTAGAGTCAGAGATCTGAACTGCAAAGGAACATGGGCATCACATATCCTAATGTTAGAGACCAACCATCTTGGTTTGCCCAAAACTGATGGGCTCCCAGGAAATGGGACTTTCACTTTTTTTTTTTTTAAAGATTTTATTTATTTGACAGAGAGAAACACAGTGAGAGAGGGAACACAAGCAGAGGGAATGGTAGCGGGAGAAGCAGGCTTCCTGCCGAGCAGGGAGCCCGATGTGGGGCTCAATCCCAGGACCCTGGGATCATGACCTGAGCCAAAGGCAGACACTTAACGACTGAGCCACCCAGGCGCCCTGGGACTTTCACTTTTAAAACTAGAACACTCTTAAGAAAACTGAGAGGGGTTGATCATACCACTCTGTGTCCTATTTTACAAACAGGGACACTGAGACCCAGAAAAGAGTGAGCTTTCCAAGACCACACTGGCAGTACATGGTAAAGTGCCAACAGAAGGTGGCTTCTCGACCTTCAGGCTAGTGCTCCTTCCACAGTATAAACTACAGATTTTACCTATCATTGGGACAGGTAAATTTATTTATTTATTTATTCATATTATCAAGCAGGCTTTCAAATTTAGCTGAACCACTTAAAAAAGCCTGGAAAACGCACCACTGGATGGGAGAATGGCTCAAAGATGGTCCTCTTACTAAAAGCAGCTTGTTGAGGCCAGAGGAGTGCAACCTTGCTTTGGACCTCAGGTTCTTTCCTCTCTAGGATTTCCAAACTCAGGGGACCACCTCTGCAGTGTCCTTATAACATCAGTCACAGAGAGAAGAAGTTAAACCTCTCTCTTCTTCCCTAATTGAAGCCACTTGCACAATAATACCGGACAAAGAGAATGCACCCAGCTCCAGTTCTGCCCATTGGACTCCATGCCAATGGATTTGTTCTCTTTATCTGATCCAAGTGCTACGCCGCAATTACAACATCTGGATCTCTGCCTCCATTTCAAGACCCCAGTCCCTAGTGCTCAAGGGGTGTGCTGCCTAGATTCTTGTAAGTGGAAATAGTCCAAATTTTAGAGCTACCAGGACTGGATTTGAATCACAGCTCTCCCACATAATGGCCAGTTGGCTTTAATAATATCACTTAATCTGTAGTGGCTTTAGTTTTTCATATCTATAATGTTGTTGTAAGGATTGAAAAAAAAAAAATCACTGGGAAAAAACACACTGCAATAAAAATAAACTACAAAATAAACTAAAAATAAAAATAAACTACAGTAGTTATGTAATATAGTAGTTATGGCAGTATATAGTATAGTGATACACATTGGTAGCAGTAGGGCCTATAGTGGTTATGTATTAAATGGTAGGTTTGTTTGTCTGTCTTTCAATGATGTATTGTAATAACTAGTTTTCTCTGGTTTTGAACTCCAGGTTTTACTTATTACCATTTTGACCAGGAGTAATGTACTTAAAATTTCTGGGGCTCTGAATATCTTTGAAATGAAGATTATGGATCATAATCCTCACTCTGCAAGGTCACTGTATCTGAGTTTCTACCCAATGGGTACTCAATAATGTAGGTATCATTTAAGCTACGTTATCAAGATGGCCTTGGGTTGGAACATAAACTTTCTTATTCTGCCTATTACCACCCTTCCTCTCCAAGAAGTTCCTAAAGAAAGAGTAAACACTGAAAATAGTAAATGGCAAATAAACACATAACTTTGAAGTTCCCACCATACCAAATTCCCAAGGCAGCACCAGGAAAGCTACTTGGGTCTTGCTCAAAAAGAATAAGCTTTACTTTTCTTCCTCTGAAAACAGAAGCAGAGTATTCTTCTGAGATCTTCCATGTATTTTTTTAACATAATTTCATTAAAATTATTTAATTTTTTTAATCTTTCCTCTTACTCTTCATATGCATGGTAATATATCAGTTCAGGTAGGTTTGGCTGCATTTAACAAGAAAACCTTATGGAATAATGATTAAACAAAATGGAAATCTATAAAATAAGTTGAGACCCAGGTAGTCCATGACTGCTAAGACTGCCAGCCATTCTCAGAGATGCTGGGTCTATCTCTCTAGGCTGCCATCTTTATCACATGGCTTTTCATCCTCAAGAACTTTCCATGGTAGCAGATAGCTCCAGCTACCATATCTGAATTTCAAGCAGGAAGAATAAGAAGAGGGTAAGGCCAAAAGCCCTATTCCACTAGCATCAGGCACATCACATCACCCTTCTCTAGCTACAAAGAAATCCAGGAAAGGAAGCCCCTTATTCTCAAAGTCTCAAATGAAACATTAGGCTGTGTGATTTCTGTGTACTCTTCTAGTTCTTAGTATTTGAGCCAAAAAAGACTACTTCCTGGCTTTCTTTGTGGCTAGAGAAACATATCTTTATGTGAGTGGGACTTCTAGAAAACTCTTTAAGGAGCCCTGACTCAGATGGAAGCCATTTTACTTGGATACATTGATGCTCTATATAACATGAGGGGTCTATTATAGACAAAGATGGGACAATAGATAATAGATAAGCAACTCATGGATTCATATAAAATACAATTCTGCCATAATAATATATTTTATATTCAGTTACTTTCCAAGGTGTACCTGCTCCCAACGCCTACCTCTGTTGTTTTTAATATACCATAATAGTTACCTGCTATGACCAAAGTTAGTCATTGTATTCTTATTCTTTGGTGTGAAACCTTTGTAGAATCAGTGGAATTCAGATCAGTTGAATTCTCCTTGTGATCTATGTCAAAAAATATTCAGATGGGGTGAAGCATATTCCCTAGGTTATCTACTTTCACACAGATAAAGAGTTGTTTGAGTTTATAGTTCACATGGCACATAATTGTTCCCATTTGTTCTAAGTAATTCTCATACAGTGTTCACTTTGATGCATTCCATAGATGGAAAGTTCAACTCTATCTCCCTCTACCTAAAAATAACACATTCCCAATAGAAACATAATCGCCCAGCACAGTCAGAACTGGATCTGCTCTGGAGATTTTATTAAATTGTCTACATTATTTGATATTATCCTATAGATATTTTAAAACATCCCAATTTTAACACTATATGTATGATGTTCTTTTCTAAGAAATGATTTATTTTTGAAGTACAATAATTTGAATAGCCTATAAATTAAAATAGACTGTACTAATAGCCTACTATATATATATAACTTAAGAAGCAGCAGAAGGATAATGCAACACCTGCAAATACTATCACCCAATAACCAGGAGATGGTTTGTGAGGTTGGCTACAGAGCTATTATACTGCTATTATCCTCCTAATTTTAAACACGAAACAACCAATACCTTAAAAAGCCAAGTGACTTCTCCCAAGACAGTGATTCCCTACCCCCTCTCTTTGTAGAACATCTGAAAATTTTGAACTCATTCAGTTTGGGGATTTTTCTGTATTTGCTGTTATTATATTATGAATCAGGCACTTTTGACAATCCCTGTTTATGAAAAATGACTCATAGTTTTCAGCAGAAATACCAACCTTAACTGTGTACAGCACAGTATTGGGAAGGGGAAGTTAAATTTATCTACTAAAGGAGGAAATGCAGAAAAAACAAAAACTGCTCTCCAGCACCTTGCCTCAATGTCTTGGGTGGTCTGTGCTCAATCATGAAGAAAGAAAAAAAAAATAAACTAAAAAATAAGACAAGGAAAGAAAAAAGACAATAAGTGCAAAAGGCTTTCAAAGGTGAAATATGCTGTAGAAATGAACTGCAGATGTTCAGGTCATTTACAAAAGAAAATAAGACTCCTTCGTAATGGGATACAGGACACAAACGCAACAGTGACCTATTCTGCAGACCTATAATTTAAATCGTGTCTTGAATTCTATCAAGCTGCTTGTCCATGATTCTGGAAACATTATTTTCTTTGGATCAATGAACAACAGAGTGTTTGCTGAGAGCCTACTATGTACCCAGTCCCGTGCTGGGTGATGGAGACAGGGTGAATGCAAAGAGAGGATCCACGATATAGTTTGAAGGGCTCCTAAGAGCCTCTTCTTTCTCGCCCAAACCCCTTCAGAATACCTTCTCCAACTTTAATCCCTTCTGAATTCAAATCTACCTTTAGAAATGCAATGATTTAAATCAAGGCTCTGTGCCACCATGTGCCACTCTGTGCCACGTTAAAGTGCAGACACTCTATGAACAAAAGCCAGTCTTGAATCCCTATCAGTCACTTACCCCTTTGTATAAATGGGTTTATTGAGTGGAGAGGAGAGAGAGTGGGGGCATAGTGCCAATTGTTCCTCAAGGACTATTCCAGAAGCTGTAGTGAGGCTCCCTGCAGGTATAACCTGCCCCTGCAGTTAGGCATCCCTCATCACTAACCAGCAGTTTCCAGGAGGCAATAATAAATAAAATAATTCTTCTGTGGATGACAAGCAACATAGTATGTCTGCAGCCATCCCAAAGGTCTCACTGCTTCGAAAGCTCCTCCCAAACTTCCCCTGACTGTACCCAACAGTCCCAGGTATGACTGGGGGTTACTGCTCCCAAAGTGCAGAAATACAAGGTCCATTTCTGAGATGACAGTTTTCAATTTTAAAAGAATATTCTTTTCTCTTATCTCATTGGAGCCACACAACAATCCTGTAGAGAATACATTACAGATTTCATTTTACAGATGAGGAAACAGGAGCCAAAAAAGGATACCCAGAGAGAGACTGGCTACAAGCCACACAGACTGGTTGAGGTTTTTCTAACCTACACACTATCAGCCTGTCCATTAAAAAAAAAAAATCCACCTCACAGTTTTATAATACATATCAGTTCATGAACTTTTTCACATATTATCTCAACTAAATCCATTTGATTGGGCGGAATTTTTTTCCTTCTACTTCTCTTCAAAGACTTCCTTAGGCTGAACTTGCTTCTCGGACTTTTGCCATAAGAAAACATAGGGAGAAGCCAGACACATGGGGTGGAAGTCTATTTCCATAAAACACACATAAAATCAGATAATCAGATGCACTGAAAAAAATTATATGATTAAAAGGGCAGTGGCTGGGGCATCGGGACCCCATAAATGAATCCCAGATTCATAGCTTGTCTTGGAAAAGTCAGATTCTCTGAACTTTTTCCAAAGTTGTAACATAGCTATCAGACGAAAGGATGAAAGTGTTTGTAAATGGCTCTGCACAAGTTAGGGCTTGTAAGCATCAAAAACTGCCACTGCAGGGAGGGCTTGGAAGTCTTAGACTTAGTAATCTCTACAAGATGCAGCATAAAATAGGCCCAGTAAATTTTCTGAACAAATGATCAAATGCACAAATAACCTGTATATCAATGGATGAGAAAGGCCTGAAATGATGATGGAGAGAAATAGCTTTTGCCATGTAGTTGGGGAGTGGCCAGTTGTATGATATGCATGATGGTTCCTTCATCTTGCCTAAAAGCCCTCAGTAACTCTGATGCAAATTCTCTCACCTACTATACATCCCTGTGAGGTCACCCATGGGCTCCGCATCACTCCCTTTCATCCACAGAAGACTTTCAGGTCACTCTCTACCTCTCCACCTCTATTCCTATATTCATTCATGGTCATTTTAAAATCTGGGAAGATGATCAAATCAATACGCGCTTTCTCAATTTACCTCAAAAACTCATTCAACTTCATTTATCATTTATCACATTAACCAATATACACATCTCTCAATTTCTTGCCTCAAAACTCATTCAACTTCATTTATCACTTACCCCCATTGTTATACCCTTAGACCTTGTCATTGTTGATAGCATACTTCTTCCATTCTTCCAACATTTCTATTCTATGTATCCATACCTTTGTCCACTTATCTCCTTCCACCACACTAACACACACACACACCCTTTCCTCTAGTAGCCTGACTCCAAAACCTCCACAGCACTAGCAAATGACCTTACACCTTTTCACACCCTCACATGGTCATGTCCTCACTTCTGGCTTTGATTTATAGTCTATCATTGTAGTTCTCTTGTATAAACCCTGACCTCTCTACGACTTCCCTCTCTAACCTGGGAGCATAAAAACTCTGATAAACCCAACCCTCCTTTATACTCACATTCAAACAGCTAAACAAAACTGGATGAAAAAAAGCCCACATTCATGCTGATCAACCTCAATCTAAGTTCATTATCACAAACATCAAATGGGCCTTCCAGGCTGCCCCCTAATACATATCCATTTCCATTTGCTCTCTTATTCTTCAGGGTCGCTGTTGCATACCTTATCTTTCTTCCTCAAACCTCAAAACATCTTATTCCTTCCTCCCTCTCAGCTGCTGACATTTACTTCTTATTTCACTAACAAACCAGAACCACCACATGAAGTGTCTACATTCTCCTACCACCGAATCTATAAGCCTATCCAATCTCTGTACCTAAGTATGATTTCACAGAATTTTAACAATGGTACAGCATGAGCATTGATCTGGGTAGACAGCAGCTCTGAACAACCTGAATTGTCACAACAGGGCTGACATCTCAACCCAGTCTCCAGCCACATGCACTCCCTTCCCTCCTGCGATAGTGGACATGCTGTCTAGACCCTACCCTTGGGCCATCCCTTCTCTTCAACTCTTAATCACATCCCTTCTCATCAACTGAAGGATAATCCTTCTGTGATTCTTATTTTTTCTTCTACACCATCATATTTTTCTATCTTAGCTAGTTTGTCCTCATATACATTTATAAGCATCCTGGAAGATCTCCTATCATAAAAGAATCTTTGATTCCATCTATATTTATTTTTCCACTCCCCTTTGCCTATTCTGTCTCCAGTCTCCCTTGAAACCATTCCTATAGGCTTTCATATCCAGCTCTCCATTGAGATGGTTCTGCCCAGTATCTCCCTATCACTAAACTCAACGCTCAACCCTCAATCCTTATCTCACTCAGAGTCTTCACAGCATTTGACACAACTGATCACTTCCTCCTTTTTGAAACATTTCTTCATTGACTTTCTAGACAAAATATGTTCCTGGTCTATTTCTGCCTGATTGTCCCACTAGTTGCTGAGTCTTCCTTATCACACTGCTCTCTAACTGTTGGGTGCTCTAGAGCTTATTCTTGTTGATCTTCTATTTTCAATCTATTCACATTTTGTAGGTGACCTCATACAGAATCGTGGCTTTAAATCATTTTTCCATATGCTGGCAACTCTAATTTTATATCTTCAACTAGATTTCTCCTCTGAACTCAGGACTCATATATCAAATTTCTGTCTCCAGTGTTTATCTAATTGTCATCCTAAAACCATTTTGTTAAGCAAAAAAATCATTTAATTTCCCCTCCAAACCTGCTGTTCCCCCAGTATTTCGCAGTTAAGGTCAACAGTGTCTTCATTTGCCCACTGCTCAGTTTAACGGTTTTTTTTTCTCTCACTTTCCACATCTAATCCATCAACAAATCCCATGGGAACTACCTTTAAAATTCAGCCCAATCCACTATTCCACTATTCCTCATTTATATTCCTAGTCCAAGACACGATCATCTTCTACCTGGAATCTTCCAATAGACTCCTAATTGGTTTCCCTTTTCCATCCTTGCTCCCAACATTCATGGATTTAGCAGGCAGGTTTTTTAATATTATTTTTAAAGCATAAATCTGATTGGTTTTCTCTTCTGCTCAAAACGCTCCAAGTTTTTTTTATCACACATGGAATAAAAGCTCAAGTCCTTACATTCATGTTCTGGCCGCTGGCTACCACTCTCGGTTCTAGGACAAGTCCAACCCTGCCCTCAAAGAGCATGTAGTTAGCTGCTTATTCTGATTGTACAGTATTTTGGAAGCCTTCCCAATCCCCAGCCTATGGGCAATGCTAGCTCTTTCTTTCTCTCCAGAATTGGAGTACAAATATA
>CM053610.1:108641516-108678127 GCA_028646535.1 Procyon lotor
GTTTAGCCTAAAGATACAAATGTCGTGATCCGAAGGGGCACGTGCACCCAAATGTTTATAGCAGCAACGTCCACAATAGCCAAACTATGGAAGGACCCTAGATGCCCATCGACAGATGAATGGATAAAGAAGATGTGGTATATATATACAATGGAATAGTATGCAGCCATCAAGAGAAATGAAATCTGGACATTTGCAATGACATGGATGGAACTGGAGGGTATTATGCTAAGCGAAATAAGTCAGTCAGAGAAAGACAATTATCACATGATCTCTCTGATATGAAGAATTTGAGAGGCAAGGTGGGAGTTTGGGGGGGCTGTGGGGAGAGAAATGAAACAGGAAGGGAATGGGAGGGAGACAAACCATAAGAGACTCCTAGACTCACAAAATGAACTAAGGTGGCTGGGAGGCAGGGGGGTAGGGATGGGGTGGCTGGGTTGTGGATATTGGGGAGGGTATGTGCTATGTTAAGTGCTGTGAAATGTGTAAGCCTGACGATTCACAGACATGTACCCTGGGGCAAATAATACATTATATGTTAATAAAAATTAAAAAAAAAAAAGCACAGATTCTGGAGCCTTGTCAGCCTAGGTACAAATTTTAGCTCTGCCATCCATTAGCTGTTTGGTACTGGATGATTATTTTCTGTGTCTGTTTACTCACATGCAAAATGGGGATTCAACCCATTCCTGCCTTGTAGGATATTGTAAAAATTAGGAAATATCTGTAAAAGCCCACAGAGCAATGTCTGGCATTCAGTAAGCATCACATCATGTTAGCTACCACTGTTCACATTTTCAGACTCCCTTACAGCTAGCATATTACCCAGGAGACATAACTATGCGTTGTTTAGAACACAGAAACAGGCATCACAAAGTGGCAGCCATGGTAAGAAGCTGGGTCTCATGGCAGAGATGCTTGATTGTTCTGGGGTCCCTGCCAGGGGCAGGGGTGGTTCTGCTCTGCAGTCCCCAGCATGCAACAGTAGTGGATTTCACCTCTATGCTCCCATGATGCCATGATGCAGCTGGGAATTGTTTTCTCTATCTGTGTTGCTATGAACTGTTTGGCACCCTAGCCTTCCTGATAATTCAGTGAATTAGCTTAACTTCTTAGTAAATCCCTCTCTGCTTAAAGTTGCTTAACTGGGTCTATTGTCTGCGCAGTACATGTCATTGCCTCTTGTCAAAATAAAACTCAGATAATTAAGTATTTGATTATAAAAAGTAAAGAAATTTAGGGGCACCTGGGTGGCTCAGTGGGTTAAAGCCTCTGCCTTCGGCTGATCTCAGGGTTCTGGGATCGAGCCCCTTATTGAGTTCTCTTCTCAGCAGGGAGCCTGCTTCCCCCTCTCTCTCTGCCTGCCTCTCTGCCTACTTGTGATCTCTCTGTCTCTGACAAATAAATAAATAAATAAAATCTTAAAAAAAAAAGAAATTTAAAAAACAATCAGGCAATGAATGTCAGCTCTTAAATGACCTCAGCTTGAGGGGTGGGAGCTGTGTAAATATAAAAACACTGGAAGAAAATATGGAGAGAGACATTTGACAACAGTTTATGCATTAAAGGTCATAACTAGAATTAAAATATGTATTGAGGATCAAGAAGAAGGTTTCAATAAATACAACAGTGGTCATACTTTTAACATATTAGAGTTTATATAAAATATTATGAAGAGATTAAAGGAGTAATAAACATGAATCTAAAAGACATGCTTATGAATTAGAAGAACAAGTATTGTTAAAATGTCTGTGCTACTTAGAGCAATCTATACATTCAGTGCAATCCCTATAAAAATACCACCAACTTTTTTCACAGAAAGAAAAAATGGAATCAGAAAGACCCCCAAATAGCCAAAGGAATGTTGAAAAAGAAAACCAAAGCTGGTGGCATCACAATCCCAGACTTCAAGCTGTATTACAAAGCTATAATCAACAAGACAGTATGGAACTGGCACAAAAGCAGAGAGAGAGATCAGTGGAACAGAATAGAGAACCCAGAAATGGACCCTCAACTCAATGGTCAACTAGTCTTCGACAAAGCAGGAAAGAATATCCAACGGAAAAAAGACAGTCTCTTCAGCAAATGGTGTTGAGAAATTGGACAGCCAAATGCAGAAGAATGAAACTGGACCATTTCCTTACACCTTACAAAAAATAGACTCAAAATGGAAGAAAGATCTAAATGTGAGACAGGAATCCATCAAAATGCTAGAGGAGAACACAGCAGGAACCTCAGTGACCTTGGCTGCAGCAACTTCTTGCTAGACACGTCTCCAAAGGCAAGGGAAACAAAGGCAAAAATGAATCTTTGGGACTTCATCAAGCCAAAAGGTTTTGCACAGCAAAGTAAACAGTTAACAAAACCAAAAGACAACCAACAAAATGGGAGAAGATAGTTGCAAATGTTTTATCAGACAAAGGGTTAGTATCCAAGATCTATAAAGAACTTAGCAAACTCAACACCCAAAGAACAAATAATCCAATCCAAATGGGCAGAAGATATAAAGAGACATTTCTCCAAAGAAGACATCCAAATGGCCAAGAGACACATGAAAAAATGCTCATCAACACTTGTCATCAGGGAAATACAAATCAAAACCATGATGAGATACCACCTCACACCAGTCAGAATGGCTAAAGTTAACAAGTCAGGAAATTACAGATGTTGGTGAGGATACAGAGAAAGAGGAACCCTCTTACACTGTTGGTGGGAATGTAAGCTGGTGCAGCCATTCTGGAAAATAGTATGGAGGTTCCTCAAAATGTTGAAAATAGAGTACCCTATGACCCAGTAATTGCACTACTAAGCATTAACCCCTAAGATACAAATGTAGTGATCTGAAGGAGCACCTGCATCCCAATATTTATAGCAGCAATGTCCATAATAGCCGAACTATGGAAAGAGACCAGATGTCCATCAACATATGAATGGATAAAGAAGATATGGTATATATATGCAATGGAATAGTACTCAGCCATCAAAAAATGAAATTCTGCCATTTGCAATAACATGGATGGAACTAGAGGGTATTATGCTAAGCAAAATAAGTCAATCAGAGAAAGACAATATGATCTCACTCATATGTGAAATTCAAGAAACAAAATAGAGGAGCATAGGGGAAAAGAGGAAAAAATAAAACAAGATGAAAACAGAGAGGGAGAAAAAGTATAAGAGACTCTTAATTATGAGAAACAAACCGAGGGTTGCTGGAGGGGCAGGGGGTGAGGGGTTAGGGTAATTGGGTGGTGGACATTAAGGAGGGCACTTGATATAATGAGCACTGGGAATTTATAAAACTGATGAATTACTGACCTCTACCTCTGAAACTGATAATACATAATATATTACCTAATTGAATTTAAATAAAAATTAAAAAATTAAAATTAAAACAATAAAAGACATTATCAAATAATTTCTATCAAGATAAATACAATATATAAAATGTATTTATTGATATATTTATGTAAAATGTGTAATTAAAAGGGCAAATTAAAACAACGTGTCCTTTTTCTTCTTTGCTAAATTGGCAAAAAAGCAAAAACTTAAAAAAAAAAAAAGCATTTATCCTTATCCTGGCAAGGACATGGTGAAGAAGTACCCTCATTGTCTGTTGGTGGGAATATAAATTGGTAAAATTATTCCGGAGACAATTTGGTAATATTTACCAAGGCTTTATGCATCATACTCCTGGCTTTAAAAGTAAGCCATTCAACCGTTCTTCAAGCTGTGGCTGGTACATAGAAAACAGCTCAAAAACAAAATGTATTTCAGGCAGTCACCCACAGTCCCTCATGGACTGTTCCAACTGTGGCTCTCTGCACCTATCATAGCTTCCAACACCAACTGTGGATCTGAGAGCTTTTGGACCCTCAGATATGCCAAACTGTTCAGATTTCTCCAGTTTTCAGATTAGATTTGACATCTCACCCAATCCTAAGCTCCAAATGCTACAGTTGTCCCCACTGTCTCCCTCCGTCACAGGATGTCCCCTCCATATCCGGCAGCCATAGACACAACCTCATCCTTCATAGCGAGCTGGCCACCCAGTGTGCTGTTGTTCATCCCTCTTCATCCTCCTCCTGCTAGGCAAGGAATATTTGAACAGCTCTCCATCTTGACCCAAAGTTGAGTAATTTTTGCCAAATGCAAAAGTTAACATGTAACTTTCCAAATAAGCTGAATCAAAGAAGATTCTTGCATGCTAAGTGGTGTTTTTTCTTTATTTAATATTGTTGTGTGACTGAATCACTGATGAGCTATCTCTTGTTGGCCACTTTCAAAAGGTTAATTTCTTTAACTAAATTTTCCATACCTTCTTCTTAAGGTTTTTAGGTGATTACGACTCCCCTCAAATATTTTTTGATTCCCTCCTTCTTTGGGAAGGAAAATTTTTCCCTTCTCATAAATGAATCAGTGGATTTTGTTAGTCATTGCTTTAGCAATTTTGAAACTTCCTATCTTCATTTTGATCAAAATACAAGTTGTCCTTAAATGGAGAAAAAAATAGAATAAGCACTTTTGTAACTTCTCTGTTCCTCACTGTAGCTCCACTTAATACAGGTCAATTTGTAATGGTTAATTCTCTGTAGAAATCAAAATGAATTTTGAAGAGATGGTGAATGGATTAGATTAAATGGTGAGTGCAGGCAGCAACCGGGGAGCTTCAAGTTCTCATTTTAGCACATTTAATATCCTTTCTGAAGGACTGTATTGGCTATCCTAGGAGAGAGGCAGCATCTGGATATTTATGTGGATATTGCCCAGTGTAGAGAGGTTCAAACAGGATAAAAATCCCTTACAAGGTGACTTAACCTTACTTTCCTAATCGCCTGCCTAAATAAATAAATAAATAAATAAATAAATAAATAAATAATCAGTCCAAGGGGGGAAAATGTCTTTCTGGGTAAAATCAGCTTCTTCATACTATAGTAAAATTCTTACATGTTACAAATCACAGTAGCTATCCCAGATTGGTGTTTATCTAGGTTTTTACTGAGTAAACATAAATATAAGCCATTAAACAATAAAGAGGCAAATAAAATGATCAAACTAATTTAAAGTCAGCCAGACTGTGCAAACTAGGGTCTGTTCATTATTGCTAGAGAAATGTAAGTTCAGTCAACAAAAGTTTGGCAAATATCTTTTGTGTGTCACTCACTGTGGGCATTAAGGGTTTTCATAAAATGATTGATAACATATGAGGGAGGAGAGAACAGGGGGAACTATAATACAGTTTGTGTTACAGTTGAGATGAGCATAGAGTGTTATCAGAATGGAGGAGGGTGGTGACCAAGCCTCCCGGGAATTCTGCAGTGTTTTTTAGATGACGTTTGAGTTTGGACACAGAGCAGAAGGAGTCCACCCAGAGTATATAAAAAAAGGAGTTTACTGAGAGGACAGGAATGCTGGAGAGTAGAAATGTCAAGTGCAATGGTGGAAAAGCAAGAAAGGAGTCTTACTTAGTGGTAGTGGTCCAGCCTCTTAAAGGGCTACTGAGCCAAATAGGCACATACAAAATGGACCCAAACCCTTTATCCAATAGTATCATTCTTAGAAGAGTATTTCAGGGAAATAATGCAAAAGAAGAAGAAAAAACCCAAGATGTGCAAAGCTATTGATAGAAGGTATTTATAATATTAATAGTAATTAATAATATTAAAATACGAGGAAAAAAATCTCAAAATACGATTCAGAAAACTTTTATACAAACAAGTATTGTAAAATAAAGAGTTTGCAGTTTCATTAGAAATAAAAAAATTGTCTTACATAAGTCAAAGATGGTATACCCATTATGAGTATGATTGTATAAAAACTAAAGCAGAAAGATTAAAATTAGGAAAGAATGAGAGACATTGCCAAAGTAGGGAGTGAAAATAAGTTCCTTTGTTTTCATGTACAAGGTTTAGGATGGTTTAATAGTAAATATTTTAAATAGTTGTTATAGTCCACAGAAAAAGAAACCAATACTAAATTCTAAACTTCTGGACTTGGACTTGTACATTGAGTCTAAATTTCCCAGTTAGGGTGATAGTCAACTATTATTCGACTATAAACATGATGTGTATATGACATATTCCTCAAAGTATACTCTATTGCTTATAAATTGTTTCAGTAGATTTCATAGGATTCAAATCCTACAGAATAAATTCTCTTTCCATACTGGAATTAAGCTAGAAATCAGAAACAATAAGATATCTTGAGAATATTTGAAAACTAAGGAATATCCTTCTAATAACCCTTGAGCCAAAGAAAAAGAATAATAATCCCTATAAATTTCTTAGTACATTCGTCAAGGCAAAAAAAGGACAGAAAACACAAATTATCAGGAGTGAAAGGGAGGACATCACTACAGAGTCTACAGACACTCACAGACAATAGGTATACATTATAAAAACTTTATGCCAATGAACAAACAACTTATCAAAATGGACATATTCCTTGAAAATCTTCATAAGCGATTGTAATGCACAGTCAAGGTGCTAATTTCTAATCAAAAGGATGCCACATATTCATAACTGACTGGTGTCAGACCATTTTTTCCAGACCTTCCCACCATACCTCCATACCTCCAAACTTCTCCTATGTCCTCCTGACTTAAAATCTTTAAAGGCTCTCGTTTGGCCACAGGATAATGTCCTGGTTTTTTAATCTGAAACAAACACACACACACACACACACACACACACACACGTACATGCACGCCCATATACGCATACATGAGCATGCACTTAAGGACCCATTCTTGCTGGCTTATCCAGCCTCCCTTGTTTTCATTCTCTTCTGTATCTTATGCTTATTTAAGCACTAATTTTATTGATTCTAAAGTGTATGGTTTTCATATTTCAACATCTCTGATATTGGGGTGTGTTTTGTTTTGTTTTTTTAAAGATTTATTTTTATTTTATTTATTTGAAGCAGAGAGAGAGAGGGAGAGAGAGCATGAAAGGGGAGAGGTCAGAGGGAGAAGCAGGCTACCCGCGGAGCAAGGAGCCTGATGTGGGACTCGATCCCCGGACTCCAGGATCACGACCTGAGCCGAAGGCAGTTGCTTAACCAACTGAGCCACCCAGGGACCCGGGGTGTGTTTTTTGATTAATGGAATTGTGCAACTAACTTGCACATTGGTTTTACACTAATAATGTAATCCCTGTAGATGTTATAGTTCTTTCATGACTCTTTGATTAAACATACAGAACACTATCTTGCTTCTTTTTCTCTGTTTTACACAACTGATGATGATGATCTGAACTCCCAGCAGTTATCACAAATAAATTTCCTATTTCAAATTTTCCTTAACCGAAAACTACTATTTATTGAGTGTCTACTATGTGCTAGGCTCTATGCCATGTGCTTTGCTTGGTGTCTTTTATATTTTATGACCACTTGGTAAATGGGTTTTATCAAGGCTTATAGAGGTCAACTCAATTCCTCAAAGGTCACACGAGTGGCTAAAACATGGTAAAGGAGAAAAGAGCACAAGTCCATTTGCTCCTAAAGCCTTTGCCTTTACTAGGTCACCACCATTCCTTTCCCAGCAGTGTCCCGTTACTTGTCACATTAGGCATACTGTTCTCAGAGTTCTTACTGTAACTATTTCACCATATTGTAATGACTCTGCTTTCATATCTTTCTGATTTATGAGGTCATGAACCATTTTATTCCTAGTTCCTTAAGACTTAGCAGAGTGCCCATAGCAATGCCAAATAGTAAATATTTTGACAAATACTTAATAAATACTTAATAAATAGTAAATATTTTAATTTTAATAAATAAGTAAATATTTGAATAGTAGATACTTTAATACATTTAATAGTAAGTATTTTCACTTTAATAGTAAATATTTAGTAAAGGTATCCTTGGCAATGAGGTTTTCCTGGCCATTATGTTTCTTCCCTATGTGGGACGTTGTATCAGGGACACTGGAAAATCACTTGAGCTGAAGATAGGATTATGGGCTAGAATTTAGAAGCTTAAACTCTAAGACAGTGATTACAAATGGCTTCGATCCCTGCACTTACTCTTACCTATCAGTAGTTTATCAGAGTACTGGGTTCAGAAGGATTCTGAGTCTATACTTAGCCCCGTGAGAAGTGCAGGGTGCATACCTGTGTTTTCTGTCTTCCCTGGGTGAAGTGGGGACAGCAGCAGCCTTCCTGTGATATGTTTGCCATCCATGCTTTAGCAAATCTAGTTCTATCCATCCTCAGGGCCTCTGCAGTAGCTGTTCCCTTGATTTGGAAGGGTCTTCCTCTAGATATCCTCTCTGTCACTTTATTCAATAGTCTTTATGTTTTTATATATATATTTTATTTATTTATTTATTTGGTAGAGAGAGAGATTACAAGTAGGCAGAGAAGCAGGCAGAGAGAGAGGGGGAAGCAGGCTCCCCGCTGAGCAGGCAGACCGATGCGGGGCTCAATCCCAGGACCCTGAGATCATGACCTGAGCTGAATGCAGAGGCTTTAAACCACTGAGCCACCCAGGCGCCCCTCAATAGTCTTTAAATATCAATTCGTCAGAGAGGCACGCCCCCACCATTCATTCAAAAATAGCACATTTCCCACACCTCCCACCCCCATCATTCACAGTACTTTTTCATGATTTATTATTGTTTCTTGCACGTATGGGCAATTGGCGTCATATTGTATATGTTTGTTTATTCACTTACTGTTTGTCTCCCCCACATGAGCTCATGTGGCAAAGGGCAGAGACTTTGTTCCGCTCACTAGGCAGCCAAAGATTCCCCACCACATACTTCATCTTGAGTCAGTAACTAATTCTGAGTGCAGGAGCCTCTCTGTCTTTTCCTCTCATGGCAGTAACAGCAGACAGGAAGTATGAGAAAAGATGCCCATGTCCTTAAAGAATTTACTATGTTTAAGGTTGATCAATTTTGTAAATACCAAAGTGTTGGTATACACTGTATCTCTAATCCTTTATAATTATTTGTTTCCTTTCTAACCCTTATACCTCTTGTCCACCTCTCTCTTTCCTGGTCTTTACCATTCGAGACATTTTCTGTTGGTGCTGCAAGAGAGATTTTCAAAACATATTTAACTCATGGATAACTCTAAAGAACCACCTTCTTTATTTCCTTAATGGATGATTTTAATGATTTCAAATGATTAACTCCTGCATTTTAAATTGCTCTTTTCCTCAACCTTTTTCTCTTGCTTCTCTGAAAACAGACCACCAAGGAGCCCAGCCTATGGTAACTTGACTGATTTGTCCATATCTCAAGGTCAGTGTGAGGAGCAGCCCTGATGTTGAATTTTCTTTCCTGCATTGTTGGGCCTCCTGAAAGATGCAGAGCCAAGTTAGAAAGAGAAGAAAAGCAATTCTATTGTTAACATCAAATTTAAAAACTTTTTTTTAATTTTTTAATTAAAAAAAGAGTTTAAAAACTCTTGTTTTTAGGAAAAACAAGAGTCCAGTTACCCCATTTACTCTGTGTCACAGATTCGCTTCAGTCATGCTGTGCGGTTCCAGTAACACATTTAAGGAATATATTAGTTAGGATATAGTTTCTGTACCTTGGGACAAAAAATCCAAAGGTAACAGAAGTTTACACAGGAGAGAAATTATTTTGCTTTTTCCTAAAGGTGTAATCTTCTGTGGCAGCTGGGAGCCATAAGTCTCTTGGGAACCACGGCCCGTGTTATCTGACCTTCTTGAACGCATCTTGAACATTTCCAGGAATGTGTCTCTACCTATAAAGCTGAGCTGCTCTCTGTTTCATCTAGATTCCAGCCAGCAGGAAAGAGAAATCAAAGATGGAAGGATGCACCGATGTCCTTTAAGAGCACAGGCAGGATGGTGGACATGTCATTTCTATTCCCACCTCATTTGACAGAACTCAGTCACTTGAACACATGTAGACACAAGGAAGGCTTTGTCATGTAGTATTTCTTCTTGGAAGCCACGTAAACATCTAAGTGTGAGAGCTGCTCTTGCTCCAGAAACTGAGAATGGTTATGGGCATTCAGTATCTGTCACAGGAAGAGAGGGTGTTTTTTTCCCAGAGTCTGCAGTCCTCCTCTAAATGAGGAGCCATCAGTGGATTATTTGAAATTCTTCTCATTGATTTCCCTATGGTCTGGTGGGTGTGATGTAGCCGTAGTTTCTAAGACAACCAACTGGTCATTTAAGTGGAATCACTAGAAACTGTTACTTTGGTTTATAGTTCCAGAAATATATGGGCATAGATTTACACCGAACAGACTCTCAAAAGTTTGATATATAAAGAAGATGAAGAGTGTAATGTACAATGAGAAAAATAACTATTGATTGGCATAGGCAGTTTGTGCTATGATCATTTGGGAAGCTCATAGAAAAGCCAAAGGATAATTGAGACAATGCTGGTGGAATATAAAGAACAACAGGGACCAGCTAGTCCTACATTCAGTAAAAGTTCATCAAAAAGAAGAAATTCAGGTGACTTCCTAGAAGCTCTTGCAGTACATTATCAGAACTGGAAGAATGTATAAAGATCACTTAATTCAGCCTGCTATTTTTAGAAATTAGGAACAGAAGTTCAAAGTGGGGGAATGCCTTGCTGAAAAAAAATCTCATATCTCATTAGAAGCAGAACCAGAGCAAAACCAAAACAAGCCAAAATAAAACAAATCTCATTTCCAATACAAGCAAGTGTCTTTTCCAGTTTAATTTACAGTATATTTCATTCATTGTTTCATTTATTTAGCCATTCATTAAGCAAACTTAAACTAAAAAAAAAAAAATAACTCAAGAGGAGAAAAACACAACCCTACGATTACCGCTGGGATTAAGAAGTAGAAGGCTATCAGCCCCCTCGAGTTCTTCCTAATGTTCCTGCCATTCTCTGCTCCTCACCCAAAAGTAGCCACTGTCCTTATAGATAACACCAGAGATTAGTTTGCCTGTTTTCACTTATTTTTATTTTTTTAAAGATTTTATTTATTAGAGAGAGAGAGCACAAGCTGGGAGAGGGAAAAGCAGACTCCCTGCTGAGCAGGGAGCCTGATCTATCCCAGGACCCTGAGACCATGACCTGAGCCAAAGGCAGACACTTAACTGACTGCCCTTGGTTTACCTATTTTTAAATGGAGTGATATAGGGGCGCCTGGATGGCTCAGTGGCTTAAAGCCTCTGCCTTCGACTCAGGTCATGATCTCAAGGTCCTGGGATTGAGCCCTGCATCGGGCTCTCTGCTCAGCGGGGAGCCTGCTTCCCCCTCTCTCTCTGCCTGCCTCTCTGCCTGCTTGTGGTCTCTTTCTCTCTGTCAAATAAATAAATAAAATCTTTAAAAAAAATAAAAAAATTTCAAAAAATGGAGTAATATATACTCTTATGTTCAACACATGCTAGTGAGATTTATCTGTATTATTATTGCATGTAAGCATAATTCACTGACTTTTGTTCGTGTAGAGGATGCCATTATATGAATAGCACGAATTATTTATCCACTCTGCGGCGGATGGTGATTTGAGTTATTCCAGTTCTTTGTTGATATTAATAATACTACTATCAGTATTCTTGCACACATCTTTTCTTACACCTATATATGCTTTCTAGGGGCTCATCCCTGTGTGGAATTGCTGGGTTGCGGTGTATATTTCCAAACTTAGTAGAAACTGAAATCATCCAAGGGCTTGTATCAATTTAAATTTCCTCCAGTAGAGGATGAGAGTTTCAGGAGCTTCACAGACTCATCAGCACTTGGTGTAGTCAGTCTTTCTCATTTTATCTTGTGGTTGCTGTATAGTATAAAATAGAAATGAAGAGAACTTCCTCGACTTCGAAGAGTTTCTCCTAAAAGCCTACAGCAAACATTATACTTCAGGTTGAAATTTTAGAAGCTCTTCTGTTCAAGTACTTGTTAACATTGTTTCTATTTAATCTTAATACTGGATGTTCTAGTCAGTGCCATAAAACAAATGAAATGAAATGAAATAAAATGAATAAGAGTATTTAAGAAAGTTAGGAAAATAGTGAAAGAGGATCAGTGTTACTGGCTATTAACATCACAATATATGGCTCTAATAATTTATATAGTATAGACCTGAAGCATTAAAAGGCACAGACCAATGAGAAGTAATATAAAATTGAGAAGTAAGGGTGCCTGCATGACTCAGTCAGTTAAGCAGCCCACTGTTGGGGGTCTCTGCTCAGCAATCGAGTCTGCTTGAGATTTTCTCTCCTTCTGCCCCTCCCCCACTCATTTGCATGCATGTGCACATGTGTGCTCTCTCTCAAATAAGTAAAATCTATGTTAAAAAAAAAAAAGAGGGGCTCAAAAAAATTTTTTTTGTTAAAAAAAAGAGGGGCTCAAACTCATTCATGTTTAAGGAAATGCAAAAGAAAACAACCGTGAGATTTCACTTTGCCGCTATCAGAGTGGGAAAATTAGAAAGTTGGATAATGCCCAGTGTTGGTGGAAAGTGTGGATATTGGAACTTGCGTGCTCTGCTGTGCAAGACCGGAGCAATGACTTGGGGAAACAACCAGACAGTTCTTTATTTATTTCTTTATTTCGTCCAGTGAGACAGATGTCTGCCCTGAGACCCAGCTGTCTTCCTCTGAATGTGTTTCTCCCACAGATCCATGAGGGGTGTGAACGGGGAAGTTCCTCCCCGAAATGTTGTTGTGATATAAAACTAGAGGCAACCTCAAGGAGTCTACTAGTTAGTAAAGAGAGAAGCATAACAGAATGATGCACAGAACAGAATGTCATGCAGCACTCAGGAGTCACAGACTAGATCTACACAGAACAATATGGAGGGATCTTAAAAACAGCATTGGCTGAACAAAGTAAGAAACTATATGAGATGCATCACACAGTGTCATCTATGTGCATTTAACGTATGTACACACAACATAAAAATGCATTCTTTATGACCACATGCAAATAAAGGAATATATAGCAAGCATATTACATCTATCTCCTATGGTGAGAGAAGAGATAAAAAGAATGAAGATGGAAATAAAAGAAAATCAATCAATAAAGAATGGGAGGTTCCATGGATCAGTGATAATGATGTGCCATGAACATAGGCATATGATACCACTCATCGTCCACAGCTGAGCGCTCTTAATTTTTATATCCTTTAGTGAACTTGTGTACGTGTGTGTATATGTGTGTGTGTGTGTGTATTCTGAAATTGTTCATATCCACTTACCTAATAAATCCATCTCCAGAAATATATTTTAAGAAATAACTCAAAATATAGAAAACACGTCTACCCAAAGATACTCATTGCAGCATGATTTTCAGTACTAAACAGTATAAACAATGTAAATATTAACAATAAAGATAATGATTAAATAAACCATGGCATATGCATTTAATATAATATTTGTAAGTATTAAACTGATGTTTACATGGAGGTCATATTGGCATTGCTGATGCTTATAGCATACAAGGAAGTAAAATATGCAATATAAAATTTGACTGATACAAATACAGCTAATATGGAGACATGCACTGAAATATTATCAGAAGAAAATGCATATAAGTGAATAGTGGCTTTACATGAGTGGTAGGACTATAGACAATGTTTTTTCCTGCGTTTTTCAAATGTAATTTAATGAATAGTTATTACTTTCAAAAATGTAAGACAAATTATACCAAAAAAGGAGCAAGCATTGTTCCCAGTTTAAATGCAAATTTCCTAAGAAATATGACCAATTATGAGCTGTCAGTACTTTTCCTGAGCACAGGAAACAAGAAGTTATGAGGCCACCTGAGCTCCTGGAGCTGGGAAACAGCACTGGTTTCTTTAAGGCGAATAATGGGATGTCAAACTGGATGCTTTGACTAAGTCCTAGCTAGAAAATGGGTTGGTAAGAACTAGAAAAAATCCACTGCAGATGGTGAAGAACTCATTTAGATAACTCTGAAGCCCCCACTGAGGAAGTACAAAGAGAGGGAGGATCTTAGGATGCTGGTGGATTCTAAGTGCCCCCCCACGCCCTCCCCCAACCACCACCAAGAGGAAGGGCAGAGCAATCCTGCCTTCCCTCACGCCTAACAAGAAGGGCTTCAGGGAACCCTTACAGAGCTCCACGTACAGGGCAGTTAGGATTCCTTCCCAGGACTGGCCTACTTGCAGGTTTGTCTAGAATAAGGACACCTGAATGTCTTCCTTGTACCAGATCTCATACATTTCCTGATCTCTGTACCAGCCTTTCTCCACCTTCCCCTCTATATATGCCATCCTGTCCATGCACACCTGTGCTCCCTACACACATACACACACACACACCCACACACCACAAATGCTCTAGAGGAATTAGGATCTATAATTAGGAAGAAAAGAAGAGGAGACAGAGCAGGCTGTCGATAGCTGTGCCCATCTGGAAGAGGCAAGGACTGTCACCTGTAATAAAGTTGGATGTTGGCTCTTTCAAGAGTCTGGGCTTTCCAACGACCAACTGAGACCTTGTTTTGAGCTTAGCATGACAGTAGGACTTTCTATTATTTAAGAGAGAAGAGAAAAGTGCAGGGACTTGCCTCACTTTATCCAGTGACAGGGGAGAAACTACCCTTCATGAGTGCACGTAGGAATAAAAAAAGATGCTTTTGACTTGATTACTTGATTCCAGTTACGTGTGTACTTCACTGACAGTTTGGCACTTTGGCAGATGGCTTTCTTGGGTGTGAACACTGGATGCAGCTGGGTGAAAACTACTTGGAAGCCTGGGGCAAGATCCAGTTGCACTGGTTCTCAAAGTGGGGCTCTGGACTCTGTGGGGTCCCTAAGACCCTTGCAGTGGGTGTACAAGGTCAAAACTGTTTTCAGAATCCTAAGGTTTGGGCTTTTCTACTCTAATTCTTTCATGAATGGTTGGCAGAGTTCTGCAGAGGTTACCTGATGTGGAAGGAACAGGTTGAATGCCAAAGCAGACCTGAGAATCCAGTTGTCTGCTATTTAGCCAGACATTAAAGAAATCTGCAAAAATGTAAAACGATACTGCTCTTCTCACTTTTCTTTTTGGAAAACATAGTTATTTTTTATTAAAATTATTGTAAGATGTAATGTGTTTATTGGTATTTTAAATACATATTTTTTTCTAAATGTCACTGTTAATTATATTATGGCAAATATTGATAGGTATAACCTACGTCAACAAAAGCTCTGGTGGGCTCCCCAGTAATCTACAGCAACCCAAAGACCAGGAAGGTTGAAAACCACTGTACTAATGAAGTAGGCAGGTATTGCAAAGGGGAGAGCCTAAGAAAGAGATGCCCTTACAGATTGAGGAATACAATATGTATAAAAGGTTCCTCTTTTAAAAGACACACTTTTATCATAAAGAGTCATTCCTACAAGATCTCCATCCAATATGCACCAGAGGCAAATCATATAACAGAGTTTTCAGTTCCAAGGTTAGAGAAATGAACTCCTAAGTTTTGGGCCCATTAGAAGCAGGGAATGAATGCAAGTAAGAGTGGAAGGGTTCTCAGTGTTAGTAAAGAGAGAAGCATAACTTCCCTGGAGAACTCTCTGGCCACAGAAACACAACCAAGGTTTATCTTTATAGGGTTCCAATGCAGCTTAGATGCAGTCACTGAGTAATATGTTGGGAGGGGTTATTTGTCCTTCTAGTGGAGTAGTTCCTGCTTTCATGTAAAAAAGAGCCATTTGCCTCTTCCTCAGAGCACCTCTACCTGGATGAAATTTCAGCAGCTCTTTGGTATTTATCAAAATGGTTTGGAAATTATGCTATGGAGAAATCATGTATTTGAAATTATGCTAAGGAGAATAGAAAGTGAGTAAGACAAGATCCATTCTCTCCAAAGACTTACTATCTAAGTGTAGATAAAGCAAACCTATTCAAGAATTAGGAAACCTGGGATCTCAATGGTAAAAGAAAATCCGCTTAATAACGTAGATTCATCTGTTTCAATTGACTGCCTTTTATTTACAAAGCACTCTAGGGTGGAAACTTTACTGCCAGGAACAATTTTAACTTCATCTTAACCCTGTGAGTTAGAGTTGATGATCTTTTCAAAGGCAAAGCAATGAGAGCCCCGGGCAGTGATTTGCCCAAGATCACACAGCCAGAAAGTGACGATTCAGATTTGTAGCCAAGTGGTTTTCAAAATCCAGCATCCTTTCCATTATGCCATCCCCAGCTAGATGATTTATTTACTTAATTTTATTTATTCCAGTCTATTTCAATCTCCAGTGAGTTCATGGTTCATGAGGAATAACTAATCTCATTTGGAAATGGAAATGCCATAGGTTGAATCATAAGCTATTCTTTCAGGAGACTGGCCATGGGTAAACATTGATTCACTGCAGCATTTCATGGTATTGCTCTCCTAGATAAGTTAAACAGGCCTCTTTATATGTATAAATATGTCCCACAGCCAGGTCTGTGTAGGGCCTAACTCATGCCATCGCCCTGCCGTTAGAACTGGCCAGCCACTAAAACAGGCATTTTTTTGTACAGTTATTGCAGGCTGTTGCAAGAAAAATTTAATTGAGATCTTGTATACATTTTTAAATCAGAATTTTAGACTTCTTTTAGGAATTAGAGGCAAAGTTGATTATTTTTTCCTTCTGTTTATTTTTGAGAGACATTTCCTCCCAATACTATAAGCCCATAATATTTATTAAGACTATTAGGTGGACTGCCTTGAACCCCTGGGGATAGACAGAGACTCCTTAAATGTTATCTAACAGGTGCACCTCTGTTTCTGAAATTCAGGATGAAAAACAGAAGGACCTCAACATTGAAGCTTAATTCCATTTTGACTCTAAGACACGCATTTGAGAATTTCATTCCAGGAGACAGAATATGAAGTCCAAGTGATTAGTGTATGTGTTAAACAGTTGGGCCAGAGTTGGATTGTGTTTATGTTTTTGAATACGCTAATACCTACTTCTCTTAGGCACAATCTTTTGAAAAATGAGGAGTTCTTCTTTTGTTCAACTGCTACCAGAGGCGTAATATAAATGCTCCCACATGTTAGCTGGGAACAGTAAGTAGGCTTTCCCTATGAGAAAAGGGTGAAAGGAGACATTTGACTATTCCAGAAAAATCTTGTGGGAGACAGAGAAACATACCAGCTTCAGACCAGAACACCTGAATTATAGTGCAAGATATAACACATTGAGCTGGGTGTTAACCCCTGTCAAGCCTCAGTGTCTCCATTTGTACAAAGGGGACATTGAGATCTGACTGACACAGGTTAGTTATAAGGGTGACAGTTGACTATGCAGGCTGCTCATCTCTGAGTAAATGTCAATAGTTGTTCTGATGATAATGGGGACTTATTTGCCTCCTTAGATTATTTCATCACTGTAGACAAATTTAATATTCAGGACACTATTGTAAGTAATAAAATAGTTTACAAAGGAAATAAAATCACCCTGGCCCTGTAAGTTTGGAGACTTAGGATATTCTGTTAGTATTTGTTACTTGAAATTACTCTGATGGATGGATTCTTCTGCTAAGCAGCCTATATTAAATTCCAACTGTAATCCTATTGGAAGAATAGAACTACAACATCAGCAATACTCCTTGAGGGTTCTTGTCAATTTGACAGATTTGACAGGCAGAGAAATTTAATTTATTAAAATATTCTGTCTAGCATTTTTAAAAGACAAGGAGTTTTTACACTGTAAATGAACTGTTTTCACGGCCTTATTAAAATAAATGCATAAAGTCACCTGTTTTTCTTTGGAATTCATTAACTTGAGATTCAACACGTAAAGAATTGCATGGCAGTCACGGACACATATACACCTGACATTTGGACTATTTCTCAGTGTGCATATACTCTGAGATTTCTCCTTTTTCAAGCAAATGAGAATCCACACGGGAAAGAAAAATTTACTTATATTCCAGATTTCATGGAGATACTTATTGAAATTATTAGAAGAATTTGGAAAGCCAATGCTTTGAACCAAAGTCCCCTGAAAACACCTGAGTGAATTTGGAGTATCCTTATACAAGAGGCTTAGATTTGTTTTTCTTCAAAGAACTTCTGTTATTTGCATTGAAAGAATGTTGTCAAAGTTAATAGATTTCCTGTTTTCTTCAAAGGGCCATTTTTAATTTAAACACAATTCACTTTAAAATTGAAATATTTGTATAGACTCTGAGCCAGTATCAATTCTCAAGGTTGTCAGTTTCCTCTCAGCCATATTTCCACCTCTGCTACTACTTCTAACTGACAAAATGGTCTTCATCTTGACACATTTTACACACTGCCATCTGAACAGTGTCCCCACGGCTTCTGACATTTTAGTTGTTTTTTTTCTCTATAGCTTGCCTTGCCCCTCAGAACTGACCTATGTCCTGTCCTCCTATCTGTGACCTTGACCTCTCTCCTTGAGTGAGAGCACCTTCGCAAATGGCCTGAGGTCATCACTGTGCCACGCCAAGAAGTCCCTAATTTGCACAGTTTTTCACTAGACAGTTTGTCATAACGCTGTGAGCTAAATCTTAGGCAACCAGTCCACCTATCTATCAAAAACCTTGCCTGCGAAGATGCACTGGGAGGTGAATTAATTGGTAAATTAAATGCTAATAACCTGCCAATCTCAGTAGCTCCACAGCAAAATGGCTTTCATTCAATATATTTAAATCTCACATGTATAGAATTTGTAGGACCGAACTTACTCTAAAAATAGCATTTTACATAAAAATGACAAGAGATAGTCCATTAGATTTAAATAACATGCAAAATTGTCTCTTTCCCCATCTCTTAATAAAGATGCAATGAAAATGTGCAGTTGTCTTAAAAACATCATTCAGCTCTTCTATGCCAGTGACTCCTTTCTTGAAGTTGATGTCTCCTCTATAGTATATTTTTAATTGTACCGTGGTAATGACCTACATTCCAGGATGTAGTGAACTGTGGCTAATAGTGAACCTGTCTCTTTTACCTGATGGAGTTCTTGAAGTCTAGACCACGTTTTGTTTCCACATGATGTAAAAGAAAGGCTTGCCTTTAACAGGGACCCAACAAATGTTTAGGGAGTTGATCTCTCATGAGAACATTAATTTTGAAAAAAGCACGTATTGTTCTTATAGCAGGATTGCTGCCTTTTAATTAAATTAACTGAATCAAATTAAGTCAGCATTGGTTGTGCGTCTAATATGACCAGATACTAGCTACTAAGGAACCAAAGATCAAAATGCCAAGATCCCTACCTCAAGATTAAAATCCAATTTATCAGGCAATATGGTTCCCATTAGCTTAAATAAATTGTGTTTGACATAGTTTAGGGGCTGAAAATTGGAATATTAAGTGGGTAAAGTCGATGTTAAATACTCAGATAAAGACCTATGGGAGTTCAGTGAGGAAGGATTAGTTTGGCTTATTGTCACTGAAGTAGAGATATTGTAGGAGAAAGAGAGGCTTCTCAGAACAGCTGATCAATGAACTGGGTCCTAAAGGATGAGGAGGATTTTGACATGTGGCTAAGGCGGGGAGAAGGATGCTCTGTGCGGATGAAACAGCTTGAGCAAGGGCATATAATGATATGACTTTGGAGAAGGATAAGTGGTTCAGTACAGAGGACTCATAGGGAGAACGTTCTGTGAGGAGTCAGGGGATGGAGCTTCAGAGGGTGGGGCGTAGGGAACAGAAGGGCCATAGCTTGAATGATGCTTGAATGACGCAGTCTGGGTTTTATCTGGCAAGTTATGGAAAACCCTGAAAGGCTCCAAGGAAGTAACATGGGCAGAGCAGATCTGGGCTGTCAAGCCCTTATTTTGTTGGTCTGTAGAGGATGGAGTACTACCTCTGTTCCCCTTTCCTTGTGTAGATCCTGTCTCATAAAATGATACACAAATAAAGCAGATGCACACAAGGGGCACTGATTTCTGAAATGAGAACGGTGAGGCTGCAGAATGACACATCTCGGCTGCTGTCTCCTCTAGAAATTGCTCTCTGGACAAAAGCAGTTTTATCATAACCCATATTTACCTAGGTTTCTAATCCCATATTAGTAATATTTCATTCTAAAGAAGTACTCCATTTTTTAGTTTTGACACTTTTTTTCTCAGCAGGATATCAGGGTTTAAAATCTCAAATTAAAGTACCTTTTCTTAAGTATAAATAACCATAACCATGATCAAAATCAGATTAAACAATATTAAATGTCCAGAGGTGCTCAGAGATCAGAGAATAATATTTTGCTGGAAAAACAGAGGTTACTCCTCCTAAGAGTTCCAGGGAAAAATCAAATATATATATATATATTTACATAAATATATGTATATATATGTATATATATATATATATATACACACACATACACATATGACATTGATCTAGGTACATTTTTAGTGCTCAATTGCCCTTCAGATTATTTCTAATTATTCTGCTATTCAACCACCTTGGGTGGTCCAACTGTCATCAATCAAAGGAGGCTGATTTTCTGCCCCCACTGCTGGAATATCAGGCAAGGGGATTGGGGGATTGTTTTCCTTCTACAGATACCATAGGTATATTTGCTTATTAGTAAGATTGGCAGAGATTTTATTTTCCTAAAGGTGAAGAGGACTTGGATTTTCAGTAGACCTTTTCTGCCCTGATGGGACATCTCTGGTCATTGAGGGCCTATTGACTAAAGTCGCATATATGGGGAATGTCTTGTCTTGTCCTTACTTCTTGCAAGTCAATCCCCAGCCGCCTTCTAAATTTGCAGCTCTCAGAGCTATCTCACCTAGGTGGAAATTGAATTATTAAGAAAAATATGTATTTCCAGCATAATGAAACTCATAATGTTCATTCATGAAGAAATGCTTGCAGCAATACAACGAGGGCAGAGAAACCTTTCCGAATAGATATCTCCCATCTCCCATCATCAGTAGTGTAATATAGATGCCACAAAATTCCAGCTTATTTTCTAAAAAGAAGCTAATTTAATACAGTATGATTCTTGGGGAGGATCATGTAGATGTTGCCAGAGACTCTTAGCCCATTCTTACTGTGGTTTGGGCTCAGAGAGAAACCATGTGCAGTATGTCCCACAAACTTATGGAGAAGCCACGTCTTCTCCCTCACTTCCTCCATTCATTCAGTAGACTCTGAGTATCTCTTTTAAGTGTTAGACTTTGCAGGTGCAAAAATGACTAAGTCACAGAGCCTTTCCCAATAGAGCTCAGTCTAGTGAAAGACAGATGTAAACAATTTATAGCAGAGGAGAGTCTGGGGGAGGCATAAACAAATTCAGTGGGAACACACAGAAGAAAACTACTAAAACCATGCCGGGGGGCAGCATGGTGCTACTATGAAGAGGGGATGAATAGAGGTTTTCTCCTCAGGAATCAAGAAGGACAGTCAGGTAAAGGGGACGATGTAGAAAGTCATGAAAGCATGACTGAAAACGACATGTTCTGCAATACTGTTTTGTGTGGCCTTAGTATAAGCTGGGGGTAGATGGGGTCCAGACCGTGGAGGACCCTGGCTGCCTCATAAGGAGCTTGGCCTTTATCTCATAAAGGTATGAGTGTATACCTCACACCAATATATGGGTGTATATTTAGAAAGATCACTGTGGCCACACATGTTTGGATAGAGGCACCAGAAGGCTAGGACTGAGATAAGTAATAGGTGAGATTAAAAACAGTGATGCAGAGTATTTCTAATTATATCTGGGAAAGCCTCATCATACCTTCTGGTAAAGGATGGCATGTCCTTTAAAATATAATCAAAAGAATATAAGAATAGACACCCATGAAACACCCATCCCCATCCCCACAAACATACATCTAACTCCATCAGTGATCGTGGTGCATGTGAACTCTTCCTTCTGAGGCTTCTCTTGGACTATGTGCTTGTTCCTGGACCTGAATCTGGCTTTGGCCTTAAAAGACACATGAGCAGTCTGAGAATACACTTCCACGCTGTGGACAGAGGACACATCCTTAATTTGTCAGTTCCAAAAAATCAGAGGTCTCTGACTTCTTAGAGATGTAAGGTCCGCCCTGAGTAGGGTAGGCAGGACATGCGGTTACATTTGAATTTCAAATAAAAAGATCATTGTTAGTATAAGTATGGCCCCAATATTGCATGGGATACACCTATACCAAAATGAGTTTTCTTTGTTTATCTGAAATTGAAATGTAATTGATTGGCATGTATTTTTATTTGCCCCATTGGGCAACCCTACCCCAGAGTCTTGCCTTTCTCTGGCTCAGATCCTGGGCAGACAATTCCACTGAGAAGCAGAAAGCAGGACGAAACAAAGCATGTGCTGAAGAGCTGGAAGGTGCTTTACAAAATCGTTGTCAGTACGATCCCCCTAGATTTGCTCATTCCCCAGGAGGATCTGAAAACAAGGGGTTTGGCAGTGAGCAAAGAGCTGGCATTTGCAGAACTGTTGGAGGGGAAAATGACTGAATTTAGAATAATAATGTATTTGTTAAAGCAAATATCAGTATACTCATAACTGAGAAGCCTTCAAGTTTCCCATTATGGCATGAGCAGAACATTAACGACTATATCACAGATTGATGGCAAGAATTTTCTTGGAAAGCACATCAGCAGTAGCCTTACATGATTGTCTCCTATTTTTTTGGAACACTGAATATAGTTCAGATTAACTTTTGAGGCATTTATTTTGTGCTCAAAATTTAGGACACGGGCTCTGTTCACACCTAATATTTTATAATCGTCTCCCCTTTGGACAAAATTAAGTTCAGAACTCGTGGTCACATAAAAAAGTAATTGGATTGTAAAAGCCAATGGGCATAGCCATTATTTGGATATTTTTATATATAAATGAATAACGTTTATATAGAAAAACAACCATGACCAAACTCCATCAAATCTAATTTTCCCAGAGTTAAGCTCATCATCTGGTAGGTTTTTCCTACATAACTGAAGAAAATTCTTAGTAAGAGCTTTAATAGTAAGCTTCTTTCTGAAGGAATAATATTGTGATTTCATGCAAGAGAAATATCCCCTTGATGTAAATGAGAGATGCAGTTGTGAGAAGGTATAGTCAGAGTTCTTACTTTGCTTTCCTCTTTCCTGCCACATGACATGAGAAGATTTTATCATAGTTTTTTTTTTTTCCTATTAGCAAACAATATTCAGAATACCTTTTACCTGTTATCAGTCTTAAGACTCATAAATTATATATACTTTTGTGGGTCTTCTGAGATGGGAAAAGCCTGCCAATTTCAATTAGAGAAATTTAGGTTTGCTTGTAGAGAAGCCAAGTGGTGGGATTTCTGGTTTTCCCAGTGATCAGGTATCACTGAGAACAGCTAAGGTAGGGAGATGCCTTAGCCTTATGTTTACTGAACATCCACTGTGTGCCTTGTACTGTCAACCAGATAGACTGACTGCATCCCATAGCACGGGGGACCATTGATGGGGTGCCCCCAATGAATGCAGTAATCACACACTCACCCCCAGCAACAAAGGCAGAGAAGATTATTTTTCCTTTTCCTCAACATACTCAAATACTTAAATCTCTTATATTGCAAGTTCAAATGAGGTCACCATACAATATGTGAGTGATGAAATCAGGGAGATTTATAGATTATTAAATGGTTGGAAAATAAGATCTTGGCTTTCCTGGCTTTGGTTAGAGAACAGGTGTCCCCCATTGAAAAAGCTCATTTGTTTATTTTATCATGTTCTAACTTTCCCACTTCATCGTGCGTCTTACTTTGTAATTACTTCCTTATCTTCACAGCTTTCCTTTGAATCTTAGGTCTTTTTAGTTAGAGAAACAAGGAACATATCCTTCTAAAATTGAGACTAAAACTAACTGCAACTCCCACATTTTCTTTTCGTTTATGCTCAGTTCCAGGCATGGCTGCCTTGCTGTCTGGTTGTTCACTAGCTGTTAGGACCCCAAGAGCGTCTCCTGTTTTTGTAAATCTCAAGTCACTCTCCGTTTGGTTCTAAATAGTCCGCATGTGTGCATGCATCTATACCCATTTCTGAATGAAAACATTAGTACTAGCTATAGGTAGGAATGTATATATGGACATAGGTATACATGTACATATATGTAAATGTGTATACATAACTATCTGTACACGTGTATATGTATAAATGTATACATATGTGTAGATGTGTGTGTGTGTGTGTAACCTGACAATAGTTAGTAATTTTCACCAAAAAATTCAAGTTGGGTATTAGAGAAGCATTTTCTAAAAACAATTCTTAATGTTTCAAGAAACTTGAAAGCCTGTAGTTTTCACCTGCAGATCCTTTATGCACATGGCAAATCTCTGAAAGCCAAACCTAACAAGATTCTCTTCATCTGTTTAAAAAGGAGAAAGCAGAAAGCTTTGAGAGTATGCATATAGATAAAAGGAAATTAGGTTCCTCTGTTTGTGTAGTTAGTGTTAATTTCACTGAAATTTCACCCTGCTCCATTTATTAGATAACTAAGACATTGAACTTTGAAAGATGTTGAAGGCACACATGAAACTATGTAATCAATCAGGTGTAATGTTTGAAGACTGTTAGGATATACTGATTATTCAGATAATCCATTATTTTGTAAACACCAATAGCATGTTTTCTGAAAAAAAATTATTCAAACAAAAGTGTTTAGTATAAAAACATGACACAAAGAGGAAGATAAGCCTCAACTTTTTTTTTAAAGGTAGTAAAATCAGGGTGCCCTGGTGGCTTAGTGGGTTAAGCAGCTGACTCTTGATTTGGGCTCAGGTCATGATCTCAGGGTTGGAGATGGGGCTGCGCATAGCGCTTGATGCTTGGTGTGGAATAGGATTCTCTCTCCCTCTCCCTCAGCCCTCCTTGCCCCCAACTCCTGAGCATGCTCCCTCTCTCCCACTCCCCCATCTCTTAAAAAAAATGGTAGTAAAATCATGTAACATCATTGGACTTTCAGCTGCTTCTGTGTTTGTTCTAATCAGGCACAAGTGTTAACTATAAGAATACTATCAGTCTCGCTTTTCATATAATGAAGTCATGACAGGGATTTAAAACTTTAAATATTGAGGAACTTTATATATATGTATCTATATGGCTCACGGATATACTTTAAATTTTTGAAAAATAAATTTACATATGTCATTTCTACAGGATTTTTTTTTAATGAAGGAATACACTTTGGGACCTGGTTTTGTTTAAAATATGCCTATCTTCTCTCCTCCTCCTTAGCTTTTTTTTTTTTTTAATGTGTAGCAAAGGACTTCTTGGTATAAAAATGTTCTGTTTTTTAGTAGTTTGCTTTTCAGAGTCAGCCTCTGAAGGTGGAGAAAGAATGGATGCATTCTCCTCTATACCAGATAGACCACCGCCCCAACCTCTAGCCGAGCCACACTCAGCATCACAAAAGGTCTTATGAATCTTTGGTCTCTCTTGAGAACTACAACCAAAACTAAATTCCTGACCTCTAGGACAACTTTAGGAGGCTTCTGGTTTTAATTTTTAAAACTCTGATAAAACCCAGAGATATTATCTTCACTCAAAATAAAAATCAAGTCTGTCCATGCCATCTCCCAAGGGAACTTCCACTTTTTTGGTTTCATGACATTGCTAATGATGCCCTCAAAATATCATTTTTAGGGATAAAGCTATTAGATAATCTCTTGATAATATTCTCTCCATGATGTACTATGATCCAAATTATTTTGCCACTGGCTCTTACTAACACGGACCAGGAATTCCCTTGGTAATGAGTGTTTTCCTACTGTAAATTTGTAGAAGTCTTATCATCAACCCAATCCTTAATAGACCAGTACAGGAATAAATGCTGCTTTGGCTGCCAAACTTTCATTTGTACCGCCAGTCTAGTTTCGGCAAGTATAAAACTGCCAAAGCAGTGCTGTTATAGTGACCCTCTCGGTAAGAGAAAAATCAGATTACGTGCCATCAGAGGAAATAAATGTTAGCATTAGGTGTGATAGACCGATTCAGTTCTTTTGCTCAAGTCGCACCTTCTGAGTGACAGGTGGAGGACAAAATGTCAAGAAGGAGTCTTGCTGAGCAAGTACTTAGGATGGTGTTTAATACAGCAGAGAGCCAAGGTACAGTAGGAGGGGGCACAGTAAAGAATGTGGAGAGGGTAGATACAATAAAGAATTTCGGTTTATGATCTGCCATCTGCTATTTGAAAGAGGAATAAGTTAGGGAAGTAAGTGGCTTTCAGTTCTCCATACATGCAAAGGTAAGTTAGTTATTACAAAAGTTTTGCTGTTGTATGTGCTGAAAGAAAAGCATATGCATTTAAACATTTTTTAAAAAATAAATCACTCAATAGGCTTAAGAAAAATACTCTAGTTCATATTTCATTGATCTGACCTTTTGATTCAAGATCAGGGAATGAATCCAAGATGGAAACCAAAAAAAAAAAAAAAAAAAAAACCAAAACAGAAATGAATCATTTCACCATGGAAAAGGCATTTCCAGTCTCAGCTAACCTCGACTAGTTTTTATTGCATTATTTTTGAAATGCCAAGAAACTGGATTTGGCCATATTTGCCCTCCAACTAAATCACAGCTGTCAATATGCAATTGCTTGCAACAATTAGCTAAACACCATTATTTGACAAAACCCCTGAAAAGGGACATAGATACTCTAGGTGTCTAACACCGAATCAAGTAAAAGTCACGAGGGGCTGCAGCACAGCGAGGGAAGTTGGTGCATCATCCTTGCCCAAGGAAGGGGCTTCAAACAGCCTTCATTTTTTTTTTTTTTTTTTAAAAGACACATTTTGCCCTGATCCTTCAAGTCCTTTCTGGTTTACAGGGATTGATTGTGGGACTGACTAATGTTGGGGTGGGGGGAAGCTACCAATTCTGGATTCCTTTCTTAAGGACGTCAAGGGAAGAGGAAGAAAAATAGAAACACAGATGTGAAATAGTAACGGTATACAACATGGAGAAAAGAAACCTCATGGAACCTGCTAGCAATTTCCACCAACGCAGTAAAACCCCTTAACTGACAGAAATTCAGTACAATATACACATTAACAACTTCACCATTACTAGGGCTGCTGTTTCAAGCCGAAAAATTAACCACAATATTCAAAAACAGAATTCTCATAAGATTTGAGAAAAATAGAGTGAAAAGGCAATGTTAGCTAAGCTCTTAGCTAAGTCCACTCTTAATGGCCCCCAGTATTTAAACTATCATGGATTAAAGCCATGAAAATAAAAATTTCAATTTGAAATTTTATTAGCATGTTGCTAAAATGGTCAATAAAAACATCAACACGATAGGCTTTGTTGACATAGTTGGAAACCTGCTCTCCCACTTTTGAAACTTTATTTCCACTTCCCCGCCTTCTAAGATTTCTATGTTAGGAAAAGCCAAACTAAATATACTGGCTATATGGTGCTGTAATAATGCTGGTTTCTGGAATGTTGCCATGTCCTCCCCCTCCCTCTCCTCCAACCCTTTAAAAAATCTGACTGTTTCTGAAATGCAGCCCAAGGAGGGAGCAATCTACGGTTAAGAACAACAAGAGACCTTCTCCACAAATTTCAAGTTCCCAGACACGAGGAGAACCTTCTCTGTGCCGGAGGGCGGGGCCCGCGCTCCTCACCAAATTAGCTGCGCCATTTTCCTCTTGGGACCAGAAAGGCTTCCCTTCTGCCAGCAAGCGAGACTTGCAGGCAAATGGGGGCGGGGGGGTGGCGTTCGCTTCCCTCGGTGGAAAGGACTGGAAGCAAACCCTATAGCTTTGCCCGGAGCCTGGAAGCAAACCCTATGTAGCTTTGCCTGGAATCGAGTGTCAGGAGACTTGGGGCTGGAGAGCTGGAAGAGTGCCGGGCAGCCTCGGGATAACCCGGAGTCCCGAAGTGCTCGCTTGTGGAATTATTCACAAGTGCCTAAGGGACAGGCTGGATTTCTTGGAAATCCTGCAGTCTGGGGACACATTCATACAGGAGCTGAACTGTGCCCTGAAAAGATCATTTCTCACCTCCGACTGGTCTGTGTGTGCGCGTTTGGGGGCGGTGATGGTTCCCTTTACAGTAGGTCGGATGACAGTCACGGACTAGTGACCCGCGAGGAAAGCCTCGTCCCTGCTCCCCTCAGCCCTTTCTCCTTTCCCCGTTACAACTCAAGGGGAAAGCGCACGCTGGGTTTCCCAACACCGTCACCACCATCGGGGGGTCTCAGCCAGGCGCGCACAGCTGCCCTTTGGTCCGGGGGCCAGTTCCTGAGACTTCCTGCCACTTGCCGGAGGGGTGCGGGGGTGCAGGCTGGGCACTGGCCGCCGCAGGAGGGCGCTCGAGGGGGCGGGGTTCGTGGATCGCCTGCCGGGAGGCCCGGGTGCGGGGGAGGGAGCGGGGCGCGGGGAGACGGGAGGAGCAGGCGGCCCCCCACAAGGCTACTCCTTGTCGTCCACGAGGTCGGCGAGCTCCTGGAGCACTCGCAGGCGACCACTGGCGTCGATGCGGCGCTTCTCGCGGATGAGGTCTTCCAGGCTGTGAAACCTGGCCGTGTGCACCTTGTTCTCGCCCAGGTGCACCTTGAGATAGTACTGCTGCTGCGGGGGCTGCGTGCCGGCCGGCACCTCCCCTCCCGCCTTGAACTCCCGCTTGCCAAAGCGGCACCAGGCGGCGAAGCTCTCCGAGTTCGTCCAGCAGATCTCCTCGCTCTTGAGGCCCAGGTGGCCGCAGGCGTTCTGCACCACCAGCTCGGCCACCAGCGGGCGGTAGCGGTACCAGCTATTCACCACCCGGCCCACGTTGGCCGCGCCCGCTTCGTACAGGCTGTCCTGGCGGATCTCGCCTTGGTGCAGGTGGATGATCTGCCCGCCACCCACGTAGACGGCCCAGTGCGGGGCGGGGGCGGGCGGCTCCGGTGCCGGCTGCAGCCACAGCAGCTCCAGCAGGTCGCCGGGCTCGCAGAGCGCGGGCAGCGCTGTGACAGCGTAGACGCTCAGGTCGGCGCCCTGAGGGCCGCCGCTCACTTTGGAGAAGATGCATTCCTGGCCCCGGAAGGCGGAGAACTGAGTTTCGTTGAGGACCAGCTGGTGCAGCAGGTGGTGGTGGTGGCGGCTGGGGCTCTCTGGGCAAGGAGTGCAGCCCGGGGGGGCCTTCACGCCAAACTTGTCTGGCTGGCCGCGTTCGTCCAGGTCCTCCTCCTCATCCGAAAAGAAGTAGGCGACCCCGACCCGCAGCTCGTCCTTCTCGATCCCCGACGGGTCCCCTGTGGGCAACTCGCTGTAGTTGAGGTGGGTGATGCGGTCCAGTTGATTGCCCATCAATGACGCGGCGAGGCGAGGGCCAGGAGCGGGGATCTGTGGAAGCACAGACGAGAGGCAGAGACAAGGATCAGAGTCGGGCTGCCCCCTCCCCGGGACGTGCAGTGCCCCCGGGACCTGCCCGCCCGCCTACGCGCCCGTACTGGAGTCACCCGTTCCTCCCCAGCGGCAGGACAGGTGCGGAAACCACCAGTCCTTGCCGGGAGAGCAGACGCCAACCCACAGCCTCGGATCCCGTCCGGGAACCCTGTCCAACTCCCACAAGAGAAAAGGCTGGCAGCTGGAAGGCGTGCGGGGTCCCAGTGGGGCGGACAGCGCAGGTTTTGGCAGCGTGGGAGACAGACACCCCGGAAAGGACCGAGGGGTAGACTGAAAGGAAGAAGGGCTGCCTAAGGCCTCAGAGCTTGAAGCAAGCTGCGCTCACGTTTCTGTCCCCACCCTCGCCAGCCCATGTCTCAGTTTTGCGCTAGGTCGCACTACCCCCTGACAGCGCCTCGCACAATGACAATCGGACACATTCGCAGACACTCATTTGACATCAGCAAAATTTTGTTCACTTAGGACTCCAGACACTGACAGGCTGGCTGGTATATGGGTGTGATAATGTCACATATACACAATGACAAGCCTTCGCGACGACACACTCAGACCCCCACGTTCGTACACAGTTCTAACCCCACGCTTGCACGCTCGCCTGTGCACGTACACCCACGCACCCGGGCACACCTGCCCACACAAGCAGGTGCACTCTGCCCCTCACTTCTCTTGCCTTCTCCCCAGCAGAGCCAATCGGGCTGCGCCAGGGCGAGGCCGTTCTGTCTAAAATAACCTAACAAAGAGGAAAGGGAAAGATGGGGGAAGCCAGTGCGGTGCCTGTGTGCGGGTGCGGGTGTCGGTTGTGTAGGGACGTCCACTTTCAACCAAAAGACCCCTTTCCCTCCTACCCGGCACAGGGTCCAAACAGTCGGACGAAGAAAAACCGTTTCGAAGGCAAAGAAAGCCGCCTCTCCGTACCCGTGATTTCCCTGCTCCTGAAACCCCAAACTCCTTTAAAGTCTCCTGGTCCCCATGGGTGCTGCGGAGGCGGCGATGGCGAGTGGGTCCAGGGCGGCTCGTGGGGTTGCGGCTCCGCTCTGCCCCGCGCGGAACGGTGCGGTACGGTGCGGTCCCCGGCTTGGTGCCCGTGCGCCTGCCGGTCCGCGCTGGCTGGGACGCCCGGTCCACCTGGGCAGTCCCGACTCGGCTCTGCTTTCCCACCGCGGAGCCTCAGACTCTAAGTAGCCTGAGCAGCTGGTTCCAGGGCCCGCCCCGGGACGCGCTCATTGGTTGGGGCGGGCGCCCAAGGCCCCGTCAATCTCCGCGAGAGGGGGAGGGGAGCAGGGGCGGGTCTCCAGCGCGCGCTCCGCCCCCGCCC
The DNA here is from genome assembly GCA_028646535.1 of Procyon lotor. NCBI lineage: Eukaryota > Metazoa > Chordata > Mammalia > Carnivora > Procyonidae > Procyon > Procyon lotor. The sequence continues at coordinate 108,672,094 of CM053610.1, forward strand.
TCCCGGCCCCCGCGCACCAGAACGCGCACAGCCCCGGCGAGTGGAGGTGTGAGCACCCGCGGAGAGCGCGCGAGGGGCGCGGCGCTTCTGTTGGCGCCGCGGCGCACTTCCACCCTCGCCCCCTACCCGCGCAGCTTCTCGGAGGGGATCCTGAGTGGCAGCGGTCCGCCCGAGTTCTGTGTTCAGGGAGTACAGACTCCAGCGACTAAGCTGAGTCTGCGGGTGGAGAAGAACCCCAGGGTACCCAGGCACTAAGGGCGGCCCGGGGCGGGGAGCGACACTGGCGGAGGCGGGCAGCTGGGCCCTGTGGGCGCCCAGGGAACCGACGGCCCTGGGCTGACCGTCTGCCCACAGACCTTTCCCTGCCGGCACCCATGCCTGTCACATTGTTCCTACGACGTTCCGTTGATCTCCGATGCGTGTGAAACTGCTGACCCAGCACCGGCGGCCTGTTTAAAAGAGCACCTTTGACAAATGCTACTGAAAAATCAGAGCCTTGGCCAGCCCCTTTCCCTAAATGGGCCTCGATTAGGGGCTGCGATTTTTTATGAAAGAGTGCGTCACAGATGCCTACAGCCAAGCCCCAGAGCTGCCTTTGCCTAGGGATTTTTGTTTGGTTTTGTGGCAGAAGGGTGTCCAGCAGTAATTAACGATTGCATTTACGGATGGAAAACTAATGAATGAGTGAGTTCTGGATATTGGATGTTGAGGACTTTGGCACATATGAAGTTCTAGATGGGTAGTTTAAAAAAGCTTATCACACACTAAGTCTTGAATCTGGTTCTACTCTCACGAAAGCTCCTGAAGCTTTTCGGTGAAGATTGCTTTCTTTCCCCAGGGACAATCGGTGCTTCCGCTTTGTGCCCCTTTGGCAGCTAGCGCAAACTCTTCGAGCTCTTACCATTTTTTTTTTTTTTTTTGACAAATTTGTGTTGACTTTCTTGCTCTTTACAAAGTGAATGCCTGGAGGATTGGCCTGCCTGCTACACAACTTTGTATTCTGGACGTCTTTCACAATGCGGACTGTACAGAGTTCCATAGGGAATCATAAGGATAGAAAACTTGTCAGTGGGGAGGCACTATGCTAAGAGGTTTAAGTGGGCGACTTCATCTTCATACCGCCCACTGCCGCATATGAGGAAGCCAGGCCCAAATCCCGGTGCCAGCAATCTCTGGGACTCCAGAGCCAGTCTTTAACCTGGCTCTACTGTTCATTGAGTTAATAAAATCTTGTTCCACGAAATGAGAAAACTGGTGTCCCAGAGAAGTTACCCGAGGACTGATGGCGCGTCCTCGCACAAAGGTTATAAAAACCCTTATTATTATTATTTGTAGACAATTCTTAAGTATTGTCAAACTGCTTTCTGAATGTCTCTATATCCCACAGCCTCCAAATGCAGTGATTTCTCAAAATTGCATGCTTAATAAGTATTGCTGGAAGAAGTCGTTTTAAAATGACCATTTGCCTATGTTTGATGTACATAAATCTTTTCAGAAATTTGGCAAAGTGCAAGTTATGAAAATACAAATTACAAATTACCATCCTTGGAACTGGCCACAGATTGTGGTGACCTTTTTTATAAACTCTCTATAAATAGTAAACAATTTGTTTTGGCCCTGACCAAGTGACTTCAGAAATCAAGAAGTGAGTCATTGGTCTGTTGTTAGTGATCTCTGGGAGGGAGTATCTGAAGAGTTTATTACTGGTGGGCTCTAAGATGGGCTCATTGAAAGTAGCTCAGTGCTTGGTGTTGAAGCACTCAGTGCTCCTTTCTCTCTCTCCCTCTTAATCTCCCGTCCATCCCAGGATCAAATCTTGTACACACGATATGCTGGCTAACTGAACATAATAAAAAATTAAAAAAAAATCTTGTACTCAAACATTTATAGCATATTTGCTGGGATGCCGTGTTCTGTCTTACTTGGCCTATCATAGACTGTTCCAGACTAGGGAGTAAGCAAGTTGTTCCTCTTTGTTTAGCACCCCAACATTCTAAAGGGTAATGAACAAAAAATATTGTCGGGTTAAGATGTAGTTTCAAAAGTTTAAAACATCAATATGCAAGTTTTTGAATCTCTCCCCCCTTTCCCCCGCAAGGGTAAGAAGCTTACAGCTTTAGTAATCACAAGGGAGAATAAATAGCCCAAGAGTCCACCTGGGAATATAAGGCAGAGAACACGCTGACTCTGAGGTACAGAAAAGAAGGAGTTCAGTAAAATAAGGAAAATGCGTCTCCTCTTTGTAGCCTTTTGGCAATGACAAAGGTAATAAAGTAAGAAGTAGGCCAGTCAGCTCAATGGATTCCAATATCAGAAAACCTAACTTTTATTTTCATCACAAAATATTGTTTGGTAACTGTTTTGTCTATCATTCCTCACCCCATCATACCTTTTTCACACTGAGGAAATACAGTTTTCCAAAAGAAAAATATAGTCATCAAAAGCACACATTCTGGAAGCCAATTAATTAAATTTTCTTCAACATTTTCCATTTGGGTTACTTTGAGTATGTTACGGAACTTTGAGTATGTTCTGGGCGTCCGTTTCTTTGTAAAATGTGATAATATAGTATCTGCCCCATTAAGTTGTGTGAGACAGAGTGCCTGGTGCATAGTGACCTTTCAATAAATGCTGCCTCTTAATGTATTGGTGGAAGAGGGGAGAGGGTCCCACGTCCTGCTTGTTAGGACAACTGTCCAGGTCTGTTTGTTGGTTGCCCCAGGGAAAAGCTAACTGAGATGGAGTGTTCAAGGCTGTCCTCGCTGGGGTGTGGGAGGGCTTCTTTCTTGAGGAGGCAAGAGCCCTGTCTATCCCAAGACTAGTCAAACATCTAAAGGTCTGTATTGATTTCTGTGTGCAAGCCCTGGGGCTGATCACATCCTGTGTCCTGCAGTATTTTGAGTTGTTTTTACATGAGCATTTGCTTGTGTTAGGAGTATATACAGAAGAGGGATGACAGAGGAGTGATTAGGAGTCAGACATATATAGCCTTTCTTCTTGGTGCCATCTTGTATATCATGCTTCTTCTCTTCTTGGCTCCTTTAGTACTACATGAAAGGCTTTTCCCCAAATTTTACTGACCACGTCCTTGAATCAAACTGCCATACTTTAAAATTGGCCCGAGAACAGAAGGAATGTTTATTCTCTGACATCATGGCTTGCTAAATTTTTTTTTCTGTTTTTAATTGTATGTCCTACTTTAGCATTTAGCCTTTCATGAACTGTCCCTCTCCTGTCCTTGACTACCTTAGGCTCTCAGTGTACTCACCCTGATCTTGGCTACAGAACACTCTGTACCTGTCTGGGGCAGAGACAGTACCATGGGCTCACCAACCCCATTTCCTTTCCTCTGGGCGCACAGCTAAATTACATACCCCTGCCTCTCATGCACTTCAGTGGGTACCATCTGGCTGAGTCTGACCGGCGGAATGCAGGTGCAAGTTTAGTAAGCCACTTCCAAGCTTGGCCTCTAAAAGTAAAACCACTACTGTGATCTTCTGTGTACTTGTTTTATCCCATTTGGTCGTATATGGAGGATCCATGGTAGAACTCCGAGAATTTAACAGATGGTGGAGCCACTATATGGAAGGACAGGGGGCTTCCTGAACAACTAAGTAAAACAGGAGATTTCTCTCAAACAACCTGCATCCAACTATGATGTGAGGGAGAAATAAATCTTATTGAGTTAAGCCTCCAAAATTTTTGTGACTACTCATTAGAGTAGGAACCTATCCTGATAGGTATACTCTACTTTAGAATTCTCTCAGAACAACAAGTAGTCTGTCCCTCTTCCCTTTTTCCCTTAGGACATGGTTCTCACCATGAAGATCCACTTGAGCATGTTCCATCCATCACCCAGAATTTAAAGAAATCAGCAACAGATGCATCTGTCTCTCTAGGTACTATCTCCCTAATATTTGTTTCCTCTAAATTCACCTTCACGTGACTAACTTACCTGCCTTCTACCTTTTCTCTTGACCACAAAAATGGCAGGGTCATCTCCTCGCAACTAGGACTGAAGAGAATGCAGCTTCCCCTTAACCCCTTGTGCTCTAACTTTCTATTCCTTCTTCTAGGCCCTCTTCTAGGTTGGGATTCCACATTGTTACATTTTCCTAGTTCCTTCCTAGAACTGGATATTCTTATGAAAGTTTTTTTGTTGGCTTCTCATTTTGCCTTTGAAGACTCCTAAAGGTTCTCTGGACAAAACTTTCAGCATTTGTGGGCTTAATATGCTCTGGGGTGTGGATTATACAAAGATGTCTCTGTCCAGTATTAATCATTTCTTTGTGTTCTTTTCAAATTTTATGAGAGGACATGTCTTTGCATGGGGCCACTTCCGTAGAACAGCGATGGTACAGCTCTGGGTAGGTCTGGGTCACTATGGCCTTTTCTCCTGTTTGGAATAGCCTTCTCTGCCATCTTCATCTAACTGCTAATTAAAACTTATAACCCATTCAAGCATCAGTCCCTCCCATGTGTCTGTCTCCTTGCTCGTTCTGATGGACACCATCCTTTCTGCTCCCATAGTAAGTACCATGTTAATACTGGTTGTGACTGTGGCCAATGTCAAAATACTGATCAAACTCAACTAGAATCATTGGTTGATCTTCTTTTCTTTCTTCTTTAATAGATTAAGAGTTATTTGAGAAAAAGCTCCAAATCTAGTTCAAATTGAGAATCCCTTTGCTGAGCCCTGGGTTTGGTGCAGAGGGCACACTCAGTAGACACACCTCGCCTGACTCAATGCATGCATGAGCCACAGTCACTGTTTTATTTACTGAGCTGTCGGTGTTTGTCTCTGTTTCAGCTTTCACCCATCCCAGTGCCCCAACACCTCGCTCATGCTCTGAATTCCATGGCGCGTGAGAAGGTTTATTACATGATAAGCAGTATCAGGTTTCCAAATGGTTCTCTGGCATCATCAAGTACAGCTTTAGAGGCTCTGGATTTAGTGCAACTTACTATTGGGATGTGCTCTGGAATCTGCATTTTAAACAGTCTCCCCAAGCACTCTAGATGTGCTGTGGCAATCACTGGTCAAAGGCTTCTCAACTGTAAGAAACGATTCTTATTCTCTTGGGTACAGTGATGCCCTAGAAGAGTAGGCACTTAATAAATACTTGGAATTAGATTCTCTAGACATTCTGTGCTCGGTCTCTAACAGAAGCAAGGCTCATTTTAGACTCACATAGGCTAAACGGGGAGACGTATCCATTTGCATTCAAAGGTGTGTGAAGTCAAGTGGTTTTTAAAAAGTCTTACAGCTGTGTGGCAGAGCTGAGCATTCCTCTCTTCTGTTGTTTAAACTCCATGCCCCAGCCCACTTTTCTTTTTCTTTTTCTTTTTTAAGATTTTATGTATTTAAGAGCAGTGGGGTGGGGGAGAAGTAGACTCTCCACTGAGCTGGGAGCCTGACTCCGGGCCTGATCCCAGGACTCTGGGATCATGACCTGAACTGGAGGCAGATGCATAAGCGACTGAGCCACTAAGTCCACTGTCCCTCTTTCTCTCTCTCTGTCTTTCCTTCCTTCCTCCCTTCCTTCCCTTCCCTTCCCCACCCCTCCTCTCTCTCCTCTCCCCACTTCCTTTCCTTTCCCTTTTTGTCTTTTTCTTTTTCAGACAGAGAGAAGGGGGAGAGGCAGAGCGAGGGGGAGAGAGAGAATCTCAAGCAGCTTCCACGCCCAGCACAGAGCCCGACACAGGGGATCTGAGAACGTGAGCTGAAATCAAGAATCAGATGGAGACACCCAGGTTCCCCCCCAACCCCCCCCCGCCACCGGTTTACTTTTCTAATAGGCTGTGGTTGGAGCAGAAACTTGTGTAAACAAGGAAACTCTGCTTCCAGATGGTCAATATCATGTTTGGTTGTTGATTGACTGATGATGGAAACCCTCTGCAGATCGCAGCTTCTCAGCCCTTCCTGTTGCTTCTGAACTCCCTTCTAGCCCAGTTCCTTCTCCAGGCCCATTTCTGTCAAAGAGCAGTCCGTAGGCCTGTGCACTGAAGGCCATCTCCTCGTGCCTCCTTGAGA
>CM053610.1:108678227-108704037 GCA_028646535.1 Procyon lotor
TCCGAGATACACTCCTGTCTTGAGAGAGCTGACAATACACATTATATCCCAACCCACCGCAGCCTGTCTTCTGTGCCATGCCTGTCCCGAGTGGCTCCTCCCAGGGGGACCAGCGACCCACTGGCATGGAATCTGATGGATGCTTTGGGGTCTTATCTTACTCGCCGGCCCAGAGAACATGACACAGAAGACTATCTCCTCCTTCATCACCTTCCACTGTACTGTGCTCTCCTCATTTCCTTTCACCTTCTCTGGCTATTCTTACAATGTTCTGTGGGCCCCTTGCCTTCACCTTGTCCTTTCAATCCTGGTTTTCTTCAGGGTTCTGTACTCCAGTTCTCTTCTCGATGCGTTCTCATTGCACAATCTTGTCTGCTTCTGTGACTTGCATCGCATTCCTGTGGGATGATTCCCTAATGGAAATCTCCAGACCCCATCTCTCTCCTGAACTGCCGACCCAAGTATCCAGCAGCCTAGAAGGCCTGTCCTGTGGCTCTTCCACGGACACCCAAAGGGCATGATGAAGCTGAGCACTCCTGGAAACCTGTGTTTCCCTCTTGGTCTCTCTTTTTGTGGGTAGGCAGCATGGCCCTCCTCATTTTGCAAGCCACTGCCTGGGTACCATCGCCTTTCCCTTACCCTCAGGCCCCCATATAACCATATAACTCCTCGTCTTTCTCTCTACTGCGTGTCTTTCTCATCTTTCCACATTAGTCCATTCCTGTGCTGCCACTTTGGGCCCAAATCAGCCGGAACTCCCATCAAAATTGCTGCAGCAACCTAATTATTTCCCAGACCCCGCCGTTCCTTCCATCGTCTCCCATTAATCAGAGATTTGTAAAGCATACATTTCTCTAGGTCCCTTTCCTGCCCTGCTCTCCAAACGGTCCTCAGTCACTTTCCATCGATGCTGGGAAAACACCAAAGCTGCCACGTGGCTCCAGGATACAGCCCTTCACAGCTCCGCCGCCTCTTCTCATGCCCGCCCTCTTGCTTCTTGCTTCAGCCGTACTGAGTCAGGTGATGTGTTTTCACCTGTTTCTCTGCTTCCTTGCTCTTTCTCATGTTACTGCTTTTGTTCCCTCTGCTTAGATTCTTTCCTCCAATCTTACCCCTGGCAAGAGAGTTCGTTCCTCAGGTCTCAGTTTAAATTCACTTCCTCCTGGCAGCCTTCCGAGACTTACCAGATCTGCCGTAGGCGCCCTTCACAGCATTGTCACCGCACCTATTCTTTCCTTATGGCATTGACATGGCCTTGTTCCTTGTCTATATGTACCGCAAGGCTGTGAGCTCTTTAGGAGCCGACTGTATCTGTGATGCCCCCGCAACTCCCACCCCCGGCAGAATCCCCGTCTCTGAGCTCTTTCCTTGCTACCAGGCAGAAATTTAATCTGTATTTGTTGAATAGAACTGCATTGCTAGTGATAGTACCTGTGACTCAGAGGAATTCTCTGTCTGTCTTTCCCTTTCTCCTTCCATTATCCTTGTCCTCCCCTCCCACTTAAATTCCCCATACAACCTATACCATAGGGCAGGACATCTATGGCAAACTTGTAAAAAATACATTGATAACAGTTAGAGATACTTCAGAATTTAGTAAAAGGGGTAAAGTGCTTATTTTAAAACAGTGAAGAGTAAAGTAGCTACTTTGATTGACATTTCACTTGTTCTAGGCATTGCCTCCTGGTGTCTTGGTGCATTGTAATTACTAAGGCTGATTCATTATGTTTTCCTTGCCCAATAATTATATATATCTTGATGAGGTATTTACTTATTTATTTTTATTTTAGTTATCAAAAGTTTGGATCTACCCACAGATACCGTACATAGTGAATAAAATATTGTTTCTATTTAAAAACACATATTTAACATTCCACTCCTACTAACACACGCTCAGCCTATTTCTAAATTACCGAGGGCAAGGAACGTAATGTGTGCAGGTCCTCACGCTCCATTCCATCATCCCTCTGGCTTTAATGTTGTCCTAATTGCTCTCTGTGTCATTGCCTTTGTTCTTGATATCTGAGCTTGGCCTCTTATCAAAGGAGAGTAGCTTTCACACATGGGTCTGTCTTAGAGTGCCTGGATTCAGGTCCTGCCTCTACTCTTATTAGCTGTGGGGACCTGGGCGAGATGCTTATTGCCTATATGCCTCAGTTTACTCGTGTCCAAAATATGATTAATAATAGTATTTTTCCTTAAGGGATCTTGGTATTAAGTGAGATGTAATATATTAAACCACTTAGCATCGTGTCTGGCCCAGAATAAGGTCTTAATAACTATTAATAAATGTTAGGTATGATTAAAGAACTCTGCCCTAATGAGTTCAAAGTACTTTATTTCTCCATATTACTCCTTTATAATCCTCTGTATTATTCTGTTATGATGATGATTATTCTACTGGTGATCATAGTGTTAAACATGAATATTAGGCCCAGAATATACCTTAGATACTGTCCAAAATATTAACTTGAAATTTGACTTAAAAGCATTTATTTTGGGGATGCCTGGATGGTTCGGTCAGTTAAGCGTCTGCCTTCCACGCAGGTCATGACATGGGGTCCTGGGTTCAAGTCCGGCATTGGGTTCCCTGCTCAGCAGAGAACTGCTTTTCCCTCTGCCTGCCGCTCTCCCTGCTTGTGCTCTCTCTCTCACACAAATAAAGAAATAATCTTTAAAAATTTTGATTTTTTTAAAAGATTTTATTATTTATTCAAAAGAGAAAGAGAGAGAGAGAGTGCAAGTGGGGGGAGTGGCAGAGAGAGGGAGAGAATCTCAAGCAGACTCCCTGCTGAGCACTGAGCCCTGAACTTAGCTAACTCAAGGCTCAATCCCATGACCTTGAGTTCATGACCTGAGCCGAGATCAAGAGTCAGATGCTTGACCCCCTGAGCCACCCAGGTGCCCCTTAAGAGTATTTATTGAACTTATGCTCTGAACTGGACCTATAGCTTGGGCCTGGGGAGTCAAGGTGAAGAGGGCACATTTCCTGTTCCCAGTGATGTTCACATTGGACTTGGATAGCTCACCAGGATATGAGTGAATGCAAACAAATAAAAGCAATAAAAGATTTTAGAAGCATGTAAAAGTTAACACAGAGGAGGGAATTATTAACCAAGGGAGGGATCAGGAAGAGGCTTTGTAGGATGGACATGATTTTTCTGAGTAGGAAGGAGTGAGGCCTTTCAGTTAATAGGAGCAGCATATGGAAATGCTCAAGAGTCGTGACAAATTTGATGTTTTCAGAAAACCTCAAAGTGTTTTGGTGTTGGAAGAATATGAAAAAGACATGAATGGGTCAGGAAGGGGCCCTTATGTGATGCCATTTTAGGAATGGGTGTTATAATATCCATTCTGGTCTCCCTCATCAGGTTTATACTGCAGAGGAAAGGGGACAGAGGTGAAGAGACCACTGACCAGGCTGTGGCCAGAGATGGTATCTTAGCCCCTCAGAACACTATAACAAATGCCACAGACTGGCTGGCTTCAACACGAGAAATTTATATCTCACAGTTCTGGAGGCTCCAAGATCAAGGTGCCGGCATGGTCAGGTTCTGGTAAGAATGTCTTCCTGTTTTTCGACCATTGCCTCCTTGCTATGCGGTCACACGGGAGCAAGAGAGAGAATCAAACTCATAAGAAGGGCAATGAAGCTATCATGAGCGCTCTCCCTCCCCGAGGCTCTGTCTCCAAATATCATCACACTGGGGATTAGGATTTCCACATGAATTCTGGAATGACAGAGACATTCAGTCCATGGCAGTGGGTAAACAATCCTGAGGGCCTGGCATAAGGCAGAGGTGGTGGGGACATAGAAGAACATGCGGCTATGGGATAGCCAAAGGATGTGGATCAACAGGGATTTGCGACTCTCTGGATAATTGGGATAATGGGATTGGACTCCCTGGATTGGACACTGGAGTCATGCCTGGGGTCAACTGGTCAGACTGGCTTCATGGACTACAAGTTGCTTTGTGATAAAGTATTTCTACTCCTTGTCCTACAGCTCATAGCTCTGCAACATACGAGCTACCCCCACCTGCTTTTGAATGGCTGTCTTCCATTATTAACAATCATTCAGCAGGGCTTGCTTCCTTACTGTTCTTCAAATACACGACATGACATCTTGCCTTCAGAGCTTTGATCACAGTGTTCCCTCCACATTGCATGGGCTCTGTATTCCCCACCTAATCTATCCTTGAAGGTGACTCTAATCTTCCCTCTGAAAAATCCCAGCCACTCAGAAGGGTGCTGCCTCTGCTCCATCAGATTCTCCGACACATTTTATTGTTTTTTGGGGGCAGATATGATGCTGTGTTTTCATCACCATCTCTCTTCCTAGGAAGATTATCTCCAGCTTCCCTGCTGGTAGAGTTTTAACCCCATGTGCCTTAGTCCTCACCTGTGGGAATGGGAGCTAATGTCATGTGTCCCCTCTGGCTGGCCTGAGGCAGGGAGCAGTATCCAGAACTCCCCAGGTTTTCACCTCTTCTGTCCCTGCATTTCAAAGGAGGAGCTCTAAAGTGGTGGGGTTGAAAACAGAAGGAACCAGGGATGAGAGATCCCAAAGAGAAATAACTGACTTTCCGTTAGATTTTATATAAGTGACCCAAACCAGCAACAACAAATGCTTAGTTGTGGTGAACTACCAAGATTTGGGGAATGATTTGTTAACACGGCAAAGCATGGTTTATCCTGACTAATGTGACCACTAGTATTTGGTGTCTCTTATGGTGCAGGAACAAAATCAGAGATCCTTTTTATTTATTTATTTGACAGAGAGAGCACATAAGCAGGGGAAGCAGCAGGCAGAGGGAGAGGGAGAAGCAGGCTCCCCGCTGAGCAGGGAGCCCCATGTGGGGCTGGATCCTAGGACCCCGGGATCATGACCTGAACCGAAGGCAGAGACTAAACTGACTGAGCCCACCCAGGCGCACCCCCCTCTTTTTTTTTTTTTTTTTTTAAGTCTCACACTGTGCTTCTCTTGGTTCTTAATAAATATTTTTTGAATGGAACTGAAAAGTTTTGATGACTTGATGAAAAAAGATCTTTCTCAGATGGGAGAGAAAGTGATAAATCCAGTGTCAGTAGCTCCATTCATTTCTGTTTTCCTCCATTTTCTTTCCTTTCCTTTCCTTTCCTTTCCTTTCCTTTCCTTTCCTTTCCTTTCCTTTCCTTTTCCTTTTCCTTTTCCTTTTCCTTTTCCTTAATTTTCTCTTTCTTTCTTTCTTTCCTCCTTCCTTCCTTCCTTCCTTCCTTCCTTCCTTCCTTCCTTCCTTCCTTCCTTCCTTCCTTCCTTTCTTCTTTCTTTCTTCCTTTCTTTCTACCTCCTTTCAATTAATGCCTTGTCCTGTGTATCTGGATTTGTTTCCTCGGGCCAGAAAATGAGCAATGTTCATTAGCCAGAAATTGAGAATCTTTCTTGGTCATGTTCTACTGAATCATCCTTTGCATTCATGGGTGGAAAAGAGAGAAAAGGAATGAAACTTGTCCTTCTGAGTATCAACATCCTTTGGTAGAAGTAAGCATGCACTTGTATTACTATTATTACTATTATTATTTTGAGGGATGCAGGAATGCTGACCTCAGCCAGAGTATTAAGTGTTGTTATGCTACCAGTAGGACTGGGTCCTCCTATTCTCACTTGTGTATAACACAATCTTTTACTGCATTTTCCCTTGATATCTCTGTTTTGGTGTAATGCCACCAATTTGTAATGTGTATATATTGCCTTCTGCCCTTGAGGACCTTCACAGGAATGAGATGTTTTAACTAAAATGAGACACTAACAATTTCCTCCTGCCCTACTATTTGTTTAGTCGCAAAAACGCTGTGCCTCCGTGAGACTTTGATTTTTCAAGTTTATTATCTCCAAAGAGATTTTAGAAATATTACAAATAATAATACATGATAGAAAAGCAAAGGAGAGATTCCACCTGGATGACAGTAGCTATTTATGAAATCCTCAGGTCATCTTCTCCCGGACTGAAATACTAGTGGAATTTCTCTCTCAACTAATTCACAGGGCTGGTTTCCATAGAACATTTGAAACATAGTGCTTTCTGTTTTATTTGTGTTTTCTTGTTTTGAAATGAAAGTTGCATATTGAAACTAACTTCTCTCTTTTTTTATTTCAAAGAAAGTTTGGTATGAGACAAAAGGTGTTAATGAAGCCAGGAGAACACACAATGAGGTTATGACTCTAATAACCTCGATGCAACAAGGAAGGTATCATAATACATAATGTAATGTGGGAAACACACAAAAAATTAGTAGAAAGCAGATATTAATTTGTATCAATAAGGCCATGAAAAATCTAGTAAACAAAATAGAAAACATGTAGCATTTCTAAATATATACACTTATGAATATGTATGTGTTTTTATAATTATGTTATATGTTATTTTAATTATAGATTTGTTTTATTTGCATAAATGTAGATTGACATCCAGATCAAACTTTACACCTCCCAAGTAGAAGATATGCATTCTTTTCTAGAATCCATATAATATTTTTTAAATTAACCATATTTTTTGGTTAAATAGAATATGGTTAAATTTCCATAAATATGGAAATATTTATATATTTCTCAAAGTGTATGTAGTACAGGCAGTGTACTTATACTTCAGTATAAACATTCTTTTTTTTAGGGGTGCCTGGGTGGTTCAGTTGGTTAAGCATCTGCCTTAGCTCAGGTCATGATCCCAAGGTCCTGGGTTTGAGCCCTGCGTAGGGCTTTTTGCTCAGGGGGAGGAAGTCTGCCTCTCCTCCACCTCATGCACTATCTCTCTCTATCTCACATAAAATAAATAAAATCTTTAAAAAAATTTCTTTTAGGGCGCCTGGGTTGCTCAGTGGGTTAAAGCCTCTGCCTTCGGCTCAGGTCATGATCTCAGGGTCCTGGGATGGAGCCCTGCAGCAGGCTCTCTGCTCAGCGAGGAGCCTACTTCCTCCTTTCTCTCTGCCTACTTGTGATCTCCCTCTGTCTGTGAAATAAATAAATAAATAAAATCTTAAAAAGAATTCTTTTAATTATGTAAGTGTCAGGTGTACACCATTATAATTCAACATCTGTATACACTACAAAGTGATTGTTCCCAAAAGTCTAGTTACCACCCATCCGAAGAATTCTCTCTTTTGATTATGGAAAGTGTATGCTTATTATGCTTTGAAATATTCTTTTTTTTCTCCCCCCCTTAACTGAACCCTCTTTCTGGAATGAAGGGAGTAGGACTAGAACAGTTAGTTTTTCCCCTTTTGTCCACTCTGTGATGCTAACCAGGGGAACTTGGACCTGCAGTAGGAGTCTGGAGTCTTGGCTTAGCCCTGACGTCTTTGTTAGCCCTAACATCTCTAGGTGGTTGAATCAGTGTCTTCTTACAGGACCGCTCTCTAGTTAGTGAATTACCTGGGCTCTGACTGCATTATGGGTGTACCCATGAGAACCAATCAGAGAACATCCTTAAAACCCACATTCTTGGTCTTCAGAACTACTGAATCAGAATGGAGCTAGGCAGGGGGTGGGTAAGATATCGGTAGTTTTAAGGGGCTTTTCGGAAGACCACGTTGGCATGGATTCATCTGTTGGCCTCCTGAGCATGGATGCAGGCCTTCAGGAAGGTTGTTGGTAGTGAATAGGACACAGGAGTCTGGAGCCAGAATACACAGCCTTGCAGTGCGGTTGGAGAGATAGCCCTGCAGCAGCTGGATGCTGGCGGAAGTGGCACAGAGCGGGGTGCACCTCCTTCTCGATCTTCACCAGGTTCTGCATTTGTTTGTTTTATGGCGTGTTTGTGTGCATCTATTTGCAGGGATGATGATTGCTTTTAAAATAGTTTGTCTTTTCTTTTTCTTTTTTTTTTTTACTCCCACCCCTGACCACTGCAGTTTCCCAGCTACTCTGGGGGAACGGGAAGAACTTTGTCCTGACCACCCCCCTTACACAACCTGGCTTTCCTCCTAAAGGACTAATCTAAGAACAAGACATTACTTTCTTGACCTTCCTGGAATGGTTATGTGCACCCGTTTGGAGTCATTCTAGTTCCTTCACATGTCTGTCATTTCACCTGGGAGCTGTCTGCTTCTTGAAGCAGGGACTGGGTCTGCTGCTTCTTCCTCGTACTTCCTCTCCTCATTGTTCTGTGCATACAGTAGGTGCAACATGAATGCAGGTTGAATAAATAAATGAATAAATAAATGTTGATTGACAGAATAGTAATGATTAATCGATGAGGACATTGGTAACTGGAATGCATTTTATTTGGAAGAGATTAGGTCATGCTAATACCTGCACATATCTTTCTAGCATTGCTTCAAACTAGATCCTGGAGCCGGCGATCTCCCCTTTACAGATAGAGAAACTGAGGCACAGAGAGTTCTAGTGCTTGCTCCAATTGCATAGAATGCAAATCCAAGAATAAATACTGGTAACTAGCCTCTCCCACTTGCATTTCTGCTTATTGTTCGCAACATTGTGAGCTAGGAGGCACAGGGGTTATTTGCATTTTGGGGATGAGGACCTCAGGCTAGGTGAGGGGAGGTGTCAGGCAGGACATTACTGAAAAAAGTGGTCTCAGCAAGGTAATGTTACAATGAACAAGACAGACTCATCAGTCCTGACAAAATGCTAAGTACAAATCACCTAAGAACACATAAGGTGGGGGAGTGCCCTGACGGAAGACAAGGGGATTGGAGCAGGTCGGTGGGTGCACGTGGAAATGGAGCTCAGGAGGTTTGAGATTTCTCCTAGCTCTCCAAGAAATTTCTCATGTCTGCTGGAGAAGGTTAATTCCTTTGTTTTGGCGCCAGTTTCTTCCCCCACAGAATGAGAGCAATGTGCCAGGTTATTTGTAAAGTTACTTGTAGCTCAAATGTACCGACTCAAATATATAGGGATGCCATATTCGAGGCTGAACAGTTTTAGAATAATGCCATACTTTATTGATTTTCATGATTCTAAAAACCTTTTATGGGTAAAATTGTGTTTAAATTAGATTATCCCCTGAGGTCCTTCAATGTTGGGGACATATAAAGATGATTGAGAGATGACTGAAATACAGAGTTGGTAATTGGAGTTGTTTGTACAGTAGCCCCCCTTACACACAGGGTATGTTCCAGAATGTTTGGGGCTGCCTGAAACCACAGATAGGACTGAACCCTGTATATGCTGTGGTTTGTCCCTTTACATATGTACTTATGATAAACTTTGTCATCTAGGTACGGTGACAGATTAACAACTAATAATAAAATAGAACAGTTATAACAGTCTACTATCATAAAAGTTACGTGAATGTGCTCTCTCTCACAACATATTGTACTGTACTCAGCCTTCTTCTTGTGGTGATGGGAGATGAAAAAATACCCCCAGGATGAGGTGAAGTGGGGTGAGTGATGTAGGCAGGTGACCCAGGGTTAGGCTCCTGTTGACTTCCTGATGCTAAATCACTTGCTTCTGATCCCCATTGGCCGATCATACTTCACTGAAACCAGGGAGAGCAGCACCGTGGGGGGAGGAGCCACTGTGAGATTTTCAGTGTCACATGATCCTGCAGCAAAGCATGAAGCATGTGTCACCCTCTCTCAGGCTTTCTTCTCTCCTGTCACTGAGGGCCAGGATGGGATAAAAATCCATCACCCCAACTCCACTAGTTTTATGATCTTGGATGAAAACTCAGTTTCTTCCTTGAATATTAGGAAGAAAATGATCAGCCTTGCCCCTTGCCAGGGGCTTGCATGAGGGTCATGTTTGGTCACCTGTGAGAACATTCTAGAAACCACACATACAATGCTCCACAACATGTCCTGCGAGTGTGAGGGGTTCTGGATGACGATGCCAGTGACATCTGGTCTTCTGTGTGGCTGCGGGGACAGTGACCAATTCCCTTTGCCTGAATCGCTCAACTCTGGCCTCAAAGTTGGACTCAGGGAAAAAAGTGAACTATTCCCTTTTGCTTTATCTAAATGCCTTGAGTTAGCTGGCTTGTTTCCCAGAACCTCATCAAAATGGAGTATGAGGTGACTGGGTTGGCCAGCTCAGACCAGAAAGTAAAACCCTTAGGACCTCGCCTCCGCTGAGCACTTTCTTTACCTGCCCTCATTACCAGCCCCTGTACCTTATCACAGTGTGCAACCTTGAACAAGTCCATTTCCTCCCTGGGCCTGGCTTTCCTGCATTTTCAAATGGTAGAGGGTTTGACAGGGTGATTTCTGGACTCTGTTCAACCTCTTGGTTTATCCAGGTTTTTAAATGAAGGGTTGCTCGTATATAAAACAGCATCAGGGACCCTCTAGTGTTAAGTATGCTTCAAGCTAGCACGTCACATGCTGGCAGGGGAGGGGCGTGCTGGCTGGCCTCCTACGGACTTCTTCCTTTTCCTGCTTTTTTCTCCTAGCTGAGTCAAATGGGCTGGACTGGAACACAGGCCTATTGCCAGATACAAGCATGAGTCCCACTGTGCTCTCTGATACATGACACGGGCTTAGCAACCTTGAACGTGAGCTCTTCAGCAGCTGGGGATCCGAAGGCTGTGGGCAAGGATGGTGGTCAGGTCCAAATGAGCTGAGGAGTGAGAAGTCACCTCCTGGGGCTCCTGGGAAGGCCTCTCTGCCTCTTCTCTCTGTGGTACTGAGCCCTGTACTCTAGACACCCTGTCTCTAGGGCAGGGAGGGTCATTACACCCCCTACCAGTTAAGGAACTTGTGTAATTAGATGAGACAGTGCATGGGGATAGAAGGTAAAACCGAAAGCAAAACAAGAATATTATTATTGTAATGACAGAGCAGTGATTTCTACATGGTAGGAAGGAGGGAAGGGACATGCTTCTCTCTGGTTCTGGTTCTGAGAATGTTCCTCACATTTTCATGTGGATGGCGTGTGTGTAACGGATCAATTTCTGAGAATTTATTAAACATTTACTGTTTTATGCACCTTTCTGTGTCTATAATTACTCCACAGATTTCACATTTAAAAAAAATATTAGATTTGCAAAGCACGTAAAACACATGGCAAAAAAAGTTGGGACAGTTGTCCCCAGTAGCTTTGTGATCAGGCCACAGTTCCCAGCTTATGCAGGATCCCTACTGTCAGCTTGGACAGCTTGTTTCTATCTGAGCCTCATTCATTCTCTCTTGCTCTTTTTAGCAGATGTTCTCAGATCCTTGCTATTTGGCCCACACCACTGGGTGTAAAACCAAAGATGAGATAATGAGGGACTACCCCCCTTTTGAGGGATAAGGAGCCCACCCTGGGTAACGTGGGCACCGTGGGTAATAGATCAAAGTGAGATGTTTTCGAAGAATCAGGCTTCAGTGTTCTCATCCGCAGGTCTGATGGTGTGTTTATAGGCACATGGCCCATCTTCAGAAATGGTAGCTGTTGGCTTAGTTGTCATTGCTGTTTTAAAACTGCTCTGTCAGTGGGTCCCAGCTTGCAAGTCTGTGGGGCTCAGGATCTCTAAGCTGGCTTCTGAAGACCAGATGTGGTTTCAATGGACAAAGCAAACCTGGGAGGGTATTTCAAATGCAATTTTTGCAATACAAGCAGAGTGATTCCCCCCACCCCCGGCCCCCGGAAGTGCCTGTGAAAGGGTTAGTGCTTAGCCTGAGTGGGAAGAGGTGTGGGTCCACCGTGATTCCCTGAAACCTGGCTGGACCCGTATCCCTTTATAAAGAACCTCCTGGGATTTCAGCATCAACCAATTTCTCGTTTTTAAAATATAAAAAAGCAAAGTATTCCAGCCTCCCCAAAACATTGCAGTCTGCTGTAGTGTTAGGAATTAGTTGTGGGCTTCTACATTTTGTAGGGTAGCATTTTGTTTTAACATATTTCTTCTTTAAATGTTTAATGTAGTTTGCTACATACATCGTCCATTCTTTCTGCCTTAGAGGTTCACCCTTTCATCTTCCTGCCCATAAAGGGCAGACTACCTTTCACACAATGAGACTGTAGGGGATGATTTCTTTACAGTTAATATGAGAGTCAACATGCTAAATAAATCATAGGACTGATTTAAAAACCTTTGGTGTATATGTTAATCCCTTGTTCCAGAAAATTCAGTTAATATGTCTGGATGCCCACAGCCAGACCTCTTCTCACCAGGAACTCCATGTTAAGCAGGCAAAAGCCTCCTTATCCAGGGTCGGGCAAGGCGATCTTCCCCTGCTCTTTGCAAGGTACACAAATGGTTATCTTCTAGATAGTTTCGCTCTCCTTTTGTGCCCTCATTCTGCTTCCTGGTTCCTTCCCTCTAAGTCATTAATGCCCTTTTACTGGACCCCAGCTAGATCCCCTTTCTCCAATTGCTGACCCCTATTTATGCCTTATCTCTAGAAGGACCCCTATTCCATCCCAACTTCTTTTCCAAAATTCCTTTGTCAGCGATCTGTTCTGTCCTTGGCTGTGCCAGGCATTTGACAGATGCTCTGAAAGATGAAAAGATCATTCAGACAGTCTCAGCCTCCGAGGACTCGATAGACCAATAGATGGAAATCTTTGAAAACCTGCTGAAAAGTATGGGCCCGCTTTATAGGAAAAATGATGCACACGTTGCCTTAGAAGTTCCTTGTAATCTCTGAATCGTGGCATCTAGATTGAGAAGCCCTGTGAGAAATTGACATAATGGAAATACACATGTGGTGGAGTTGAGGCGCTTCCCAACTAAGTTCCTACTCATGTGGGGCTTTTTCTCTGATGAGAAGGTAGAAGAAAACAAAGAATAGAGATGAAACAAGATAGAATAAAAACACATGAGAGAAGTCAATGGAAAACTCTTTGTAAATTAGCATTCACCCTATTAGAGTAAGGTATTATTACCGATAACCATTACGTAGTTGACATAAAGACTGGTGCACTTAATCTTCTTTGATAGACAAGACTTAATAGTCTTATTTATCATTATCTGCTTGTCTTTCTCTTCTGGACCTACAAGAGACTGTAGGTCTTTGTCTTCTTGCAGCTGAATAGGACTAGGTGACTCGTCTTGGAAGTGACGTCTGTCACCCCACTGACACTATGGAAAGCCCACTTGCAATTCCCAGCCTATATTTCTCTTTCCCTCCTAGGCAGGAGGCTTTGTGTGGAGATGGTGAAGTCACACAGTTGACACAATTGCACTGTGGGGTGAGAGGAGTGTCACTCAGACCTGCACTAGAGTCTGCATGAGTGGACACATCCCCCTTTCTGGGCCAGCACGGCGTGTTGGAAGTCGTTTCTCTTGCAGTCTATCCTGCAGGAAATACTTACTCATCAACTAGAGCATCTCCCAAGGGCACCGGTCCTAAAGAAGAGGGGCGTGCCAATTTTCGTGGATCTCTGATTTGTGGAATTGATAGTTTTGTGCAGGAGGTTCTTCCTTGTGTCTACCTCTGGGTTGTCTTCCTTTACAAAGAGCAGAATAAAAATGTCAGCCATATCTGTCAGTCAAAATAAAAATAGCCACATTTTGACCTCTCTTGTCTGAAATGTTGGCAACTTCAATTTAAAGGAATAATTGGTTGCAGAGTGCCTCTCAGCCATTGCTAGAAGTGTGTGTTCTAGTTGGTCCCTTCCCCAGGAAACTGTGTGAATGGCATGTGGGAGAGAAGAGGGTCAACACATGACTGATAATGTGATTAATTAAAGGGCTTAGTATAAATGGCCAGTGGTACTTAGTGGTACCTTGGAGGGATTAATGCTGGCTAAACACATGGGTGGAGGGGACAGATTAATGAATAATTCAGCAGCTGTGAAAGGGTTGGAACATTTTTTGATGGAGCAATTAATAAACATCTCTACCTCCATAGTACATGTGAGGGATCTCTCTGTAATCCTTTAAATGCTTTCACCCTCTGTAATTGGGTAATTAGTTTAGGAGACAATGTAACAAATACACAAGGAGAATGAGAAACAAATTCATATGAATAAATAAGAACTTTATATTTTATATCGAATCAGTCCTTTCCATTTCTTTCCTTGTTCAGGTGTAGCAATCTTTCCAGGGGTCTTATTGCCTTCCCACAAGGGTGGGGGACCAGTTGGGTGCTCCTCAACAAAAGCACTGCAGAGAGTGTGGAACTGGAAACTGACTGGTACTCAGTGAAGTGACTTTTAGCTAATTTTTGAGCAGGTCGTCAAAAGAAAACTCAAGGCCAGACCCAGGGGGGCTGTCTACAAGGTAGACACACTGGATCGTTAACCAGCTTTGACCGACACTCAATAAGAGAATGCCTCAATATATTTTTGTATTGTTCCGTTTTTGATTCTTGCCCCTTTTCCCTTCCTTCCTTCAACTACCTTCTTACTAATGTTCATTCTCTTTCTGTGACCTTTTCCTGTCTTCACAGCAGGGCTAGTTCCTGTGGGAGTTCAAGACCTCGTCTTTGAGAAGTCCACAGTTGACCTGGAGTTGGAGGAATGATACATAGACCTAAGAGAGATTAATAATTATGAGACAGCATACACTTTATACAAATTAGGGGGGCATGTGATGAGGCCTTTAGAGCATTGGCTTCAGACTTATCTTTTCTCCTTTCCATTTCTAATCTCCCCCCAACACATGCCTTCATTTTCTGTTCTAGCTGCATGGCCTGCACCTGTCCCAGGGGATCTTTGATCTTTGGTGGTCATAGGTTACAGATTATTTCTTTAATACATCATTCTGTCTATGTACTTAGTGACAGAAGGGCAGCAACTATTAACCCAAAATGATAATTTTGACAGATTCAGTATGATGAGGGAATGGATGATTGTTCTTTGTACCTTGAATTTCAGAGATGGGACACCTTTGGGAGTATGAATAGGACCAAGAGAACCACCAAAATAAAGAGACTAGAAGACTTAGAAAAGCAAGGACCATGGAGAGAGGTTTGGGGCTTACCCCATTGTGGAGCTATGGTTTCAGGTAGAGACCAGCTTCATTTTTTAGGTCCTTCAAGTCTCTTACTTAGTTATTTGCTTCCCAAACAACTCTGAGGACCTGTGCTGGTTTCTTCCTTTTTGGGGTAGGAGATGAATTATAAATGTTAACGTTTACTGCTGCTTACTATGTGCTAGGCATTGTTTCAAGAGCTTTACTTTCCCTTTTTTACTCCTTCGTTTCATTAACTTTCTTTCTGATTTTAATTATGGAAAGAACATTTAATATGAGATCTGTCCTCAACAAAATTTTTAGTGCACAATATTGTTAACTATGGGCACTGTGCTATAGAGAAGATCTCTAGAGCTTGTCTACTGACTGAAGAATGGATAAATAAAATATGGCATATATATACAATAGAATATTATTCAGCCTTTATAAAAGAAGGAAATTCTACCATTTGGGACAACATGGGTGGATCTTGAGGACATTACACTAAGTGAACTAAGCCAGTCACAGAAGGACAGATGCCACATGATTGCAGTTACATTAGGTATCTAAGATAGTCAAGCTCATAGAAGCAGAGAGTGGAATGGTGCTTACCAGTGGCTGGGGAGCGGGGAAAGTGGGAGTTGCTCCTCAAGGAATATAAAGGTTTCTTTGTTTCCCAGCAGCAGCCTCTTGCTGGGGGCTTGGCCTGGGTCCTCAGCCTCCCAACTCATCCCGGAGAGGCCAGTGCCCCCTGGGAAAGTGGTGGATACCTCAGTGACCAGTCTCCTCCTCAAAAGCTTTCAATTCCCAGCTGTAGTTCTCATGGCTCTTCTCCTGGTGCTTTTGTTTCCTTAACCCTGGAAGCCTCTGCTCTCTGGAAGAATCCACTTCATACTTTAGCTAATTGTTCTGTGCTCCTTTGGATGTTAGGATATCTCTCATGGTGAAAACTGACGCTTTAAGACTGTGTGATACCTGGTTTTGCCATGGAGTCTTTTGCATGGAAATCACTTCTGCTGGGTCCTGCCTCTCAGCCAAGACCTGGTTCTCAGGCTTCACTTGTGATTGGCAAATGCCTCCCCAAAAGTAGGAAGTCTTCAGTGCACCTCTGCAAAGAGTTTCCTTATCTTGAGTTTTGTAGTCTTATTTCTCATGACATCTCTGATTCTTTGAAATGTGTATTTGCTTGTTTTAATTTATTTTGCTTTCCTGATAGTTTTTTGGGGGGGAAATAATTGCTATGCTTTGAAGATCTCCCTCTTCCTCAGAAGCAAAAGTTTTCACCATTTATCCAATTTACTGAAAGTGGAGAGCCAACATTACAACCTCATAACCACTATTAGATAGTTGGGCAGAAATAACCAACAAGTAAATAACTTTGGGTGGAAGTGTCAAGATTTTACAACCGGTTATATGCATCTAACTGGATATTTCTCAATCAACAAACAACATATAATCCTCTTTATATAGCATTGAACCACTCACTGGATCCAGTGGCAGAAATGTTACTAATCTCCACTTTAGAAAGATTTACATGTCTTCTCTGCTTTGTTTTTAATAGGAAAAGATGGGGCACCAAATATCACCTGTTTGATCAGTTATTTAAAAACATCCAAAGGAAACAAAGGAAGAAAAATTCAGCTACTAAAAACTTCTTGAAGGAAGAGTCTTTCTTATTTTTCTGATTCCTTTGTAAGATCCACTTCTGAATTATGATACTGCTCAACTTTGCAGTTGATGGTTGGCCTCATTTTGTGAAGAAAGGCAATTTCACTCTCCCAGTCTGAACCTCAGTGTGCCGATCCCCAAAATGAAGGGGTTGGATTAAATGATAGCTAAACTGTCTTTTCTTTGATTCTCTTAATGACATTAGATTTACTTTTGAGATTCCCACTTCCCCCCCAATACATTCCTCAATAAATCAATTTGTAAAATCATAGTTACTCTTCAAAAATTCTGTATCAGTGAAGATAATGCTTCCCTTGTCCCAGGCTCATCCATTATCCAGAATGTCTTTAACTTAGTAAAACTATAGTAGTGCAGTCCTAATACAGAAAATCTTTATCATTATCTTATACTCTGCTCTATAGGCACAATCCACTTCAGAAACTTTGAGGCTGTTCTAACCACGATCGAACAAAGCTTCATTCATCCAAAGCTAAGCGAAAGTTGCGTTAGACTTCAAGGTTAAGTTGATGCAGTTCCCCCGTCCCCAAAGTCCCTTTGCTCCCCACTCCATAGCACCCTTGCCCTCATACATTCTCCTCCACCACACCCAGTGTTGCCAGTGTGATTCTTAGCGCTCACAGTTCTGTCTACAACATCATCCCGTGTGGTTCTTTCTGTCCAGGTTTATGCCTCAGGCCCTCCCCCAGCTTGCCTTCCATCAAAGGTTTTCTCTTAAGGGTTTAGGAGTATAAGGCCACTCTGAAGTAATCTGAAACCACCACTTCATTTCATACATTAGACCAATGCTGCTGATAGAAATACAAAGCGAGTCTCGTATGTAATTTAAAATTTCCTTGTAGCCACTTTAACACAATAAAGTAAAAATAAACAGGTGAACTTAGATATTTGACAACCTAGTACATCTGGAATAGTATCATTTCAATATGGATTCACTGTAAAATTTCTCAGTGAAATATTCACACCTTATTCTCAGTTTAAACATCTAAAATTCTGTATGTGTTTTATACTTAAAGCATACTTCACACCAGACTAGGTGCATTTCAAGTGCTTAAGAGCCACCAGAGACTAGAGGCTACTGTGGGGACAACACAGGATAAGAATAGTAATGTTTAGGGGAGCAAATGCCTTTGCCTAAGGTTGTACAAGTAGTTGACAACAGAACTAAGTCTCCTGACCCTTGCTCTAGTGCTTTTCCTGAAATATTGCCTGTTTCTGACGGTGATAATGCTTGGATGGCCTTGAACAACTGGGAAAACAGATCATATGAATCTATAGTGATTTGGTGGTGAGAAAGTAAGCATAATGCTAAGAAAGAGGTTATACCTTCAAGTAACTTTTGTTTTATGGAATTGTTTATTATATGAGGAATATCGTAGACATATTATTTCATTTCCAATTATATATATATTTTTTAAGATTTTATTTATTTATTTGACAGAGAAAGAGAGAGCGCCCAAGTTGGGGGAAGAGCAGAGGGAGGGGGAGAAGCAGACTCTCCGCTAAGCAGGGAGCCGATGCAGGGCTCCATCCCAGGACACTGGGATCATGACCCGAGCCAAAGGCAGACCATTACCTGACTGAGCCACCCAGGCACCTCGATTTCTAGTGATACTGATGGACAAAAGGAGTTCACCCGAATTGCAATGTGACCATGTTTCTTCTATCAGATCTATTTTTTTGTGTTATTCTGATAATATCATCTATGCTAGTATCTAGGTTCTAGGAAATTACCATACACAACAGTAAATCTATAAAATCTATAAAGATGGATATCTTAACAAGAACTTTTAGGTGGGGATAGGTCATATCAGCACATGGACATCTCATTTTCCATCTGTGTGTAATCGTTAGTCTTGCAGCCCAGCCTGAGGACTTGGCTCTGGCTTTCAAACTCCTATTATATTAGACCTATTTCAGGACCAATGTACATTCTAGATAAGGGACTCTGGAGATAAAGCCTTGAGGGTCTCAAAGTCATATACCTTAACCTGAAGCATGAAACTTGATTCAGGCCATAGTAAACATTTCTAAGATTTAAGTTGCATTCTATTCAAGGTGATGAGGAATCCCAGTGAGCTGATGCCTCTGGTGCTTGGCTTGGAAATCCTCACTCTTACTCACCTTATGCCCTTGAGAATATCCTATTTTTAGCACCAGTGCCCTTCTTCATAAACAGGGAAGGGATGACATCTACTACTTAGTGGGCAGGACTTGGTTTTCCAAGATGTATTTGAAG
Organism: Procyon lotor; assembly: GCA_028646535.1. Taxonomy (NCBI): domain Eukaryota; kingdom Metazoa; phylum Chordata; class Mammalia; order Carnivora; family Procyonidae; genus Procyon; species Procyon lotor. The sequence goes on from CM053610.1 coordinate 108,696,975, forward strand.
GTGCTCTAGTCACAGAGGAGGTACTGGGATTCTCTGGGCCACTGAATTAGGGAAATTGTGCATACTCTTAGGTATTCAAAATGTGTAGCAGAAATTTAAAAGCCCAGGTAGTATTGTAGGAAAAAAAGGTTTGTTTTTTTTTTTAATTTAAAGCTTCCTAAATATTTTTGAGCAGGGAATTATTTGATCTCTTTCTCCCCTACTACTTATTCGATAGAAGAAGCTTAAAGAAATACTGTCGTAGGGCTGCCTGGGTGGCTCAGTCATTTAAGTCTTGATTTCAGCTCAGGTCAAGATCTCAGGGTCGTGAGATCCAGCCCCACGTAGGACTCAGCTCTGAGCACGTGACCTGGTTAAGATCCTCCCTTTCCCTCTCCCTCTGCCCCTCTCTGCCCACGCTCATGCTCTCTCACTCTCTCTCTCACTAAAAACAAAACAAATCAAAATGTTGTCATAGAGTATTTTGGAGGCCTGATGGACAAAAATATGTGAAAGATATTTAGATATCTAATACTGTTATCTCAAGCACTCTTTTACACTATACTTTTAAGAGTGTCTTACTGTCCCAATATCTGCCTATGGATCCCCCGACACTGAACTTTCTCCTAGAAACACGTAATTTTCATATTGCTGTTCTATTTGCTCATCTATTTCTTTTTTTTTTTTTTAAAGATTTTATTTATTCATTTGACAGAAGGAGACACTGAGAGAGGGAACACAAGCAGGGGGAGTGGGAGAGGGAAAAGCAAGCTCCCTGCAGACTAAGGAGCCCGATGCGGGGCTTGATCCCAGGACTCTGGGATCATGACCTAAGCCAAAGGCAGATGGTTAATGACTGAGTCACCCAGGCACCCCTGCTCATCTATTTCTGATATGTTAGACAACAAATGTAATACAAGAGGAAAATTTTGGCCACAATAATCAGAGTCCAAGATGTGGAAACCATCACACTTGAGCACTTCAGCTTGTGCCCCCTCTCATTCTCCTGTCCCAGTTCTCCCGCTCTCTCCATCTTCCCTTCCTCCCCCACGTCCCCTTTCCCTTTTTCTTCACTAGTTCTGATGACCTGACATACTCTTCATCCAGTTCAACTAAGTTTTATGAGTCCTTACGTTTGAGGAGAGCACTGGGCTAATTCTGGAATAACAAAAAAATTACAGTCTAGATATCACTCTCAAAAATCTTGCTTTCTGGAAGAGAGGAGGTACATGTGACAAATTGTTCAGCTGGAGTATGACTCATGTAATAACAGGATTCTCTCTAACAGGATTCTCTGTAGTGTAGACAATGGATCAGTTGACCTTACTGGGGAAGGTGGAAAGGGCTATGCTCATTGAATTCTTCACAAAGCAGAAGATGTCTGAGTGGGTGAGTCATACTTCCTAGGCTAGTCAAGGATAGGAAGGTGGTTCCAGTGGAGAGGAACAGAGGGCAGAATATAAAAAGCCATTGAGAAATGAAAGAAGAGCAAGGTGTATATTGGGACATGAACATCACCCAATTAAGCAGCAGGGAATAGGGAAAGAGGAAAGCTGAGGCTAAGGCATCAGGGGCCTTGTATCCCCACCACCCTTTGGACGTGGCTTTCTACCAATTTTAAGCCTTTCAACTCCTTGACATTTTACATGGAAGCTCAGAATTTACTTAGTAGCTTGTCTAGATGAAACAGGGCAAAGGACCTTCTAGTGACAATAGGACGGGTTCATATTTGTGTTTTTTAGTAGCTGTTCAATACATTTTTGTTAACGACTGCCAGTTTCCCCAAAAAGGGAAAGGGGTGGGGCACCTGGGTGGCTCAGTGGGTTAAAGCCTCTGCTTTCAGCTCAGGTCATGATCTCAGGGTCCTGGGTTTGAGCCCCGCATCGGGCTCTCTGCTCGGCAGGAGCCTGCTTCCCTCTCTCTCTGCCTGCCTCTCTGCCTACTTGTGATCTCTCTCTGTCAAATAAATAAAATCTTAAAAAAAAAAAAAAAAAAAAGGGAAAGGGGCAAATGTAAACATTCATTTTAGTGGATGCTATTTTCGATGAAAGGCCAGGATCCATCTTTTTATTCAGTAACACATGGAAGCAGCTTTCAAGAAAATGCAGCAGTGACGTACATTAGCTCACTCTGCCGTTAAACGGGCTAGAACGTATTTTAAAAACGGTTTAGAACTAAATTTATATCCATTTGTGTCTTCGAGTCTTTTCGAGGCCTTTTAGTGATAGACAAGTCTGGGCTGCATTTATTCACGTGGGAGCAGAATTATCTTTGATTACCAAGTGCTCTGTGCTTCCATGGAGGCTATAATAAGCTGCTGCTGGGACCAGTGGGGCCGGTGTGTTCTTGTGAAATCAAAAATGGGGAAGGCCTGGGTGAAAGGAACTTTTTTACAAACACTATAAAAATTGGGTTGGCTTCCATCTCCCTGGGTAGCTATGGCTTTAGAGAGGCTGTAGAGAGAAAAAGGTTTGGGTTACTTTTATGGACACTCCTAGCTTTGCATGCCTCAAGGGATAGGTCCATACTTACCTGGATGTCTTCCATCTACCCCGCCTCCCCCACGTGAAGGATTTTTAAATCTTTAGCCCTACCCACGGCCATGGCACAGACAAACATGGGAGAATGTTCTGACCTGGCTTATCAGCCTTTTTATCCATATCTTGGCTCTTTTCTCCCCTGTAGACAGAAATGCAAAACTGAGACTTTCGTGTGTTTTGCCCATTTTGTTTTTAAATTCCTCTTTCTTTTTCATAGAGTAATACATCTTCACTATAGATATGTTTTTAAACACATATATTCATTTTTTTGAGTTTAATAGTTTTGTTTTATTTTTGCAAAAAAAGTTACAATTATTTATTCATTTATTTATTTATTCATAAATAATATTTATTCATTCAGTGTTCATTTAGGTCCCACTCTGTGCCATGTTCTGAATACATATAGGGGATATAGTACAGAATGTGATGGGTATGGTCCCTGCTTTTTTGGCCCTTTTATTCTTTTGTGTGTGTGTGTGTAGGTGTTATGTTAGTTTCCATACAGTACATCATTAGTTTTTGATATAGTATTCTGTGATTTATTATTAGCATACAACACCCTTAATGCCCTCCTTAATGCCCATCACCAGGCTCACCCATCCCCCACCCCGCTCCCTTCTAAAACCCTCAGTTTGTTTCCCGGAGCCCATAGTCTCTCAAAGTTCATCTCCCACTCCAGTTTCTCTCCCTTCATTTTTCCCTTCTAATGTCCTTTATGCTATTCCTTATGTTCCACAAATAAGTGAAACCATATGATAATTGTCTTTCTCTGCTTGACTTACTTCACTTAGCATAATCTCCTCCGGTCCCATCCATGCTGATGCAAAAGTTGGGTATTCATCCCTTCTGATGGCTGAGTAATATTCCATTGTGTATATGGACCACATCTTCTTTATCTATTCGTCTATTGAAAGACATCTTGTCTCTTTCCACATTTTGGCTATTGTGGACATTGCTGCTATGAACACTGGGGAGCATATGGCCCTTTTTTTCACTACATCTGTATCTCTGGGGTAAATACCCAGTAGTGCAATTGCTGGGTCATAGGGTAGCTCTATTTTTAATTTTTTGAGGAACCTCCACACTGTTTTCCAAAGTGGCTGTACCAACTTGCATTCCCACCAACAGTGTAAGAGGGTTCCCCTCTCTTCCAACTTCTCCAACATTTGTTGTTTCTTGCCTTGTTGATTTTTTCCATTCTAACTGGTGTAAGGTGGTATCTCCATGTGGTTTTGATTTGAATTTCCCTGATGGCTAATGACGATGAACACTTTTTCATGTAAACACACATATATTCAAAAGGTAGAAGTTAAAAGCTAGAATAACTACTGTTAACATTTTAGAGTATATCCTTATATCCTTCTTTATTTTTCTTACACATACATATTATAATGTTTATTTAAGAAATGAGATCAGATTATACATCACAGGTAGGCACCCAATTTTCTCATTTTAAATACATTAGAAACAAAAATAATTTTGAAGTAAATTAATACAGTTTATAACATAGTGCAGCTTTTACGTGGATGCATGCTATTTCATTATAAGGATGGATCTCAATTTACTTAAACAAACTCTTATTTTTGGACATTTGGTTTCCAGTCTTTCCCTATTGTAAACAGTGCTAAGAAACATGCTAGTGGCTAAATTTTGCCCTCATTTATACTTGTCTCCTTAAAATAATCTATTCAAGTGGAATTTCTGGGTCAAAGGCTCAGAACGCTGTTGGTGTGCTTTATAAAACTGTCTTCAAGAATGAAGGTTATTTTTTTTAAGAATGAAGGTTATTCTTACTTATACTCCACATATGAGTGTGTGAGGGTACTTATTTTCAATTGACATTACCAGCTCTAGTAAATGTTGTTTTGGTCAGTTTAGTATCATTTAAAATCCCTGGGGCCCGATATTCTCTCCGGCATGTTGGGTGGATTAGAACATCCACCAAAGGGACATGATGGAGATTCAAGGAAATAGGTGAGAGAGACAGGGGCTGCATAGGAAAAGCTAAGGAATGTGTTCACAGTGGCTTGAAGTTCATGGTGGGAACCCATGTCGTACGAATGGCTCAGTGATGGGCTTTTCATTACAACTGTGGAAGTGGTAGGGTAAGGATGAGCTTATTTATAAACCAAGACCATTCTCTGCATCCTTGGGAGGTCCCTCGTCTGGTGGGGAGAAAGAGGTGCCTCAATAATTCTTTTTTTTTTTTTAAAGATTTGTTTATTTATTTGAGAGAGAGTGAGCATGCACATGCACATGATCATGCAGTGGAGGGGCAGGGGAAGAGGGAGAGGGAGAGAGAAAATCTTAAGCAGACTCTGCACTCAGCATGGAGTCTGGCATGGGGGCTCCATCTCATGACCCCCAAGATCATGACCTGAGCCCAAACCAGGAGTCAGATGCTTAAGCAACTCAGTCACCACCCCATGGAGGTGCCTCAAGAACTCTTAAATCAACTGGAAGTCGTGTGGGCCAGGTGGGCTTGAGGGCTGTGCAGGGACTCCCAAAGAGTGGATAATGTAAGAGTCAACATCATCATTGGCCAAAGCTTAGAAATACTAAAAAGAAGAAAAAGAAAAACGGTCTCCCCCAGAGCTGTTTTCTCTGAACTGCATTCTGGCCATGTGCCACTGGCCTATATGGAACATTGTTTCTTCCCCAAGCTTGGGAAGCAATAGAACTGCCTGGTGAAACGTGGCAGGCACGTGGAGAGAGAGCTGGCCCTGCCCTTTGCTGGCTAACTGAATTGGAGCTATTCTCTCAGCTGATTTCCAGGATACCTTGTAGTGATATGTGAGAATCAGATGAGACCATATGCCCATCACAGTGCCAAGCCTGGGACTAGGAACCATCCTTCCATGGTGGCTCTTCCTCTTTCCTGTGCTTTGCTGCCCACTCTCAGCTTACAGAGGCTACAGGGAATGTCTATTCCCACTGACATTGTCATTGACATATTGTCAATGTCAATTGTCAATGACATATTCCCATTGTCATTCCCACAGGTGACCCACTGGGTCACAGGGGAGCAACACACATTGCCCCATCACTCACTACCTTCCACACTGTCCCCTCAGGCAGAGAACCATTGGAGAACTTTCTTTCCTGTTTGTTTTTGTTTTAAAGATTTTATTTATTTATTTGACAGGAGAGAGATCACAAGTAGGCAGAGAGGCAGGCAGAGAGAGAGGGGGAAGCAGGCTCCCCGCTGAGCAGAGAGCCCGATTCAGGGCCCGATCCCAGGACCCCAAGATCATGACCTGAGCCGAAGGCAGAGGCTTTAACCCACTGAACCACCCAGGCACCCCTTTCCTGTTTTCTTAAACAGAAGCATTTTGCTTTATTTTCCTGCTTATGCTTTGTCCTGTGCTCAAGGGTCAAATGGTCTCCTGCATCTCTCTTTGTCTCTCTCCCCCTGTGTTGGTGTCCAGAAAGCTTAGGGGTGAATTTGTGGTCAGTCTCTATTAAATGTGTGGGGATTCATGGAATGCCTTCTACCCACCTGCCACCCCGCTGGCTACATCTCATCTTTCTCATATTTATTCCTCACTTGCTTATGTTTTTCCAGATTTAATTTTATCTTGTATGTGTGTTGTAAACAACTTTAAATTGTTTTTAGAACAAGGCAGGGTAAAACTAAAGAAATAAGAATGAAAGAGAAAATAAAATTCAAGCATGGTACAGCCACTCGGAGGTAAATCTTATTTATTGCCATAATTTTCTTCCCTCTCACTGTCTGTCTCCTGCCATCCACCTGTCCATCCATCCATCTAGCTTACCTGCAGGCATACCGTGTACAATTCTCATGAAGCCGTAATCACATTTCCTTTCATCATAAAAAGTTTTTCATAAAATGACTTCTAGTGGCCATCCAGCCTTCTATTGTATAGATAAGCCATCTTTTATTTAACTATTCTTTTGTTGTTAAAATTTAGGTTTTGTTTTCCTTTGCTGCATAAAATTTATCTTGTGACCATGATCACCATCATTCCTTACACATTTGTAAAATGCTTTACTTTTGTCTGTTACAGAGCACTTTCATGTACATTATTGGCAATAATCTTCCTCCTATTAAATGAAATTAAAGCCTGTAATAATTTGTGCTCATCCAGCAGTGTTGGCAGGCAGGAGAATGGTATTCCCTGCGTCAGCTTTCCACGAGTGAAGCAAGTCTATAAAACATGGAAAGAAAATCTCTTCTCCCTTCAGGGCAGTGAAGAGCTTCACTAGAGAAGTCTATGAAGAATGAAGTTAGGGTTAGGGATCAGATCCTGCCACCCACTTCCCCTTTCCCAAACTCTGCAAGGCTGTCTCTGACCAACCCTCTGGAGAGGGGAGAGGATCCTCACTGCGCACCACCCCTGTGAGCCTGGCCATCATAGACTTCAGCAAACCTTCCTTAGAGATCTGGTCCCTCATTACTTTGTTTTCAGCAAAAATACTAGATCCTGACATCCCCAGATATTTCCAAGGTTTTGAGTTAGATTTTTGTTTTTCTTTTTGTTTTTCTACTCAGTAGGGAAAACCTGAGGGGGAGTTCGTTCTTT
>CM053610.1:108704537-108720789 GCA_028646535.1 Procyon lotor
TTTTTCCACTGGATATTCTTTCCTGCCTTGTTGAAGATTAGTTGACCATAGAGTTGGAGATCCATTTCTGGGTTCTCTGTTCTGTTCCATTGATCTATCTGTCTGTTTTTGTGCCAGTACCACACTGTCTTGATGATTACAGCTTTGTAATAGAGCTTGAAGTCTAGAATTGTGATGCCGCCAGCTTTGGTTTTCTTTTTCAACATTCTTCTGGCTATTTGTGGTCTTTTCTGGTTCCATATAAATTTTAGGATTATTGGTTCCATTTCTTTGAAATATAGTGATGGTATTTTGATTGGGATTGCATTAAATGTGTAGATTGCTTTAGGTAGCATAGACATTTTCACAATATTTGTTCTTCCAATCCATGAGCATGGAACGTTTTTCCATTTCTTGGTGTCTTCCCCAATTTCTTTCATGAGCACTTTATGTAGTTTTCTGAGTACAGATTCTTTGCCTCTTTGGTTAGGTTTATTCCTAGGTAGTTTATGGTTTGGGGTGTAATTGTAAATGGGATCGACTCCTTAATTTCTCTTTCTTCTGTCTTGCTGTTGGTGTATAGAAATGCAACTGAATTCTGTACATTGATTTTATATCCTGACACTTGACTGAATTCCTGTATGAGTTCTACCAGTCTTGGAGTGGAGTCTTGGGTTTTCTGCATAAAGTATCATATCTTCTGCAAAGAGTGAGAGTTTGACTTCTTCTTTGCCAATTTGAATGCCTTTTATTTCTTTTTGTTGCTAAGGCTAGGACTTCTAGTACTGTATTGAATAGCAGTGGAAATAGTGGACATGCCTGCAATGTTCCTGATCTTAAGGGAAAAGCTCTCATTTTTTCCCCATTGAGAATGCTATTCGCTGTGAGTTTTTCATAGTTGCCTTTGATGATATTGAGGAATGTACCCTCTATGTAAAGGACATTTTTAAATAGAGGCTCTTGGAGCTTTCACCAGAGATTAGGAGAAGCATATTATTTATTTTATTTTATTTTTATTTTTTTTAAAGATTTTATTTACTTATTTGACAGAGAGAGAGAGAGAGAGAGCTCACAAGCAGACAGAGAGAGAGGGGGGAAGCAGGCTCCCTGCTGAGCAGAGAGCCCGATGCCGGGCTCGATCCCAGGACCCTGAGATCATGACCTGAGCCAAAGGCAGAGGCTTTAACCCACTGAGCCACCTAGGCACCCCAGGAGCAGCATTTTAAACTCCTCTGCCTGGGAACTCTGGGCCTGTAGCTTCCATGCTTGGTATCCAAGGCTGGCCTTTTTGTCTGCCTCTGTGGGGATGGCAGCCTACTATGTCCAGCTACTGGGCATTTTGTTTCCCACTGCTGCTGGAGTCCAGCTTGGACCCCCTTCAAAAAACACTTCTTTGTCTTTCGAGATCCTCTTGGTTTAGGTCACATCTGGGTTAGCAAACATGGCTCCTACTTGTGATATTTTGCGAGAAATATCAACCTAGACCTGGGTCAACTGGAGCACTGACCAGCAGAGTCATCTTGAACACCCACTGTGACTCCAGTTTTCCTCTCTCTAATAAGGATAATGCTCCTTTCTCTCAATGTTGTTGTAAAGACTGTAAAGAAGTGTACATAATTAAATGAGATACTGCTTGTGAATGTGCCTCACACTTGACCAACACCTGTCCCATGATGATTACTGGATTTCGAATCAAGCATTTGATCTGGGCTCCCCTGGATGGAGTCATGAGCACAAGCAGTTACCAAACACTCAGCACGTGACTCTTACCATTCTCAGGCCCTTCTTGACAAGCTGGCCAGCAGGGTGGGTGCTGTGATTGTGCCCAAGTCTCTTGAGAGGTTAAGTGACCTGTCTAGGTCTAGAGTCAAAAGAAACAAGTCCTAAAGCCTAACAAATGGTTAAAGACGTGTTTCTTTTTAAAGATTAACTGAAGATGTGAGTGCAGCTGTCATGGTACCCCTGGCCTCCTAGCGCATCCCACTGCCAGCACCCACCCTCATCCCTTCCCCTCCTAGCTGGGCACAGTCCTGTCCTGGATCTCATTCCTGTACCACCAGCTTTGTTGACTTCTGACCCAGTGGGAACAGCGATCTGTGATCACACTATGCAACCAGGACATTGACTCCTCAGTAAAACCAAAGGAATCGTCCCTTCATGTTCCAAGGAAGGGGGACTGTGACCAAGGGGATAGACCATCTAATCTGGGTCTTGTTCCATACAGGAAAATTCCATGTGGATCCTTCCAGAAGAGACCGTCAGATTTTTTACTGAACTTCAAATTGTGGCACTGACTAACTCGGGGGTACTAACTCTTCCACTATAGAACTCTTAAACATATGTGGCAGCACATGGTTCACAAAGCGTTTTCATTGCTTTCTTCCTAGAGGTCAGCACGGTTAGTTTATGAGGGAGGCCTTTCCCTCCATCTCTGCCTCTGTCTTCCCTCTTCTTCACTTGGCTGAGCTAAAGTTTGAAAATGAAAACTGAAAAGACTAGTCTCTTCCATTTCCCTGTTGAGTAGGAATTGGGGTTGTGCTTTAGAACCTGGGTCTCCTGCTGGCCAATCAGGATGTGTTCTGCATTCAATATGCTCTTTTCGAATGGTCACCAGAGCAAAGTTCAGTGCTGAGTCCCAGCACTGGAAATGCAGGATGGGCTTGGGAGAGCCTCTCACAGGGACCATGGGCTGCAGGGCTTGACCTTCTGCCTCCCTAGGGAATGGCCCAGATCAAAGCAGCTGGCATCTGATCAAACTCTTCTGAGTTTGTAGCTAAGGCAGTCAGTAGCTAGTAGTACTAAAGTTACTTCTTGCAGAAAGAAGAGTGGCTAAAGGCCACTGTGTCCAGATAGTGTCTTTAAAGCAGGACAAATCTCCTATAAACATAATTAATCCATTCATCCATTAATTAATTTGTTCGTTCTGAAACAGGTATGTCCCCTACATGGTAATGGAGCACACCTGCTGGGCCCATTCTGTTTCTAGAATACAAATGTTCGCCTTCTTCCCCTCTCCATACTCACCCTCCCATCAACAATGAGTAAAAGCCTGACAATCAGTAGTCCTCCCATATAGTGTCTTTCTCCTTGCTGTAGTGGGTCTTGGGGGAAGGGGAAGGAAAGCTAGGGATTCATTTCCTCTTGGCCAATAACCACTACGAAGGAGGTGACCTTGATGAATCATATCCAAGCACAGTAGCTGCTACAGGCCCTTTCCCATAGTGGCTACAGACCTAAGACGTCATCATTTTCTGCCACAGTGAGTCTTCAGTTCAGAGCTACCCCACTCCCCAGTGCTATACTCAGGGGAGAAGTGGCAGTCAAACTGGCAAGGGCATTTGATTTAAAGGTCACTCAGAGATTTGGGTTGAGGCAGGCCAGTGGTGATGCTGCCACTTATTCCCATGGGAAGTTAGGGTTGCTGGAAGATGTGAAGGGGGTGGTGAGCAGGTGTCTCCAACAGAAGGTGTGCGCAATCAGGAAGAAGGTGCCAAAGGCTGACCCAGGTCAGGGTGCCAGTGCACAGTGGTCTACCATGCTATCAGGTCAGAATACAAACATTTTTAGCAGTACCAGTTAACTTGTAGTTTCCAAACTTAGCTGCCTTCCCAATGTTGGAGCTAAGATGTATTCAGAAACCCTGGTCTTTCCCCTAGCTCCCTTCCTGAGGATGGCCTTTTCTTTTCTGATATGTTAAAGTACAAAGGGTCCTATCAGATATTCTTTCTCAAGAGGATGAGAATAATGATCACCCTTCTGAGTAGGTCACCCCATGGGTTCCACAGTGATTCTTGTTCCTGCCAATATTGTGACATACTTTGTCATACCCTCATGAAAGAGGATAAAAAGGGAAACACTATTCTCACAGATAATCTGCCATCATTCATCTCTTCATGTGGTGAACCCCAAAGACCAGGAGGCTGTAAATAAACCATGTATATTCTAGTCATGGGCCCAGTGATGAACTTGATTTTTTCATACTTCTCACGTTCCTGAGGATCTACTTGGCTTTCGGCCTTTGGACTTTGTCTCTATCTATTACTGACTGGAGCACAGCCTTCACACACACACACACAGTTCATGGCTGAAGTGAGTTTCTCTGGCTTGATGCTGGGCACCCCTAGGACAGTGCTCATACTTAATTCCTTTGCCCTTCGCACTCCTAATCTCTCTGGACAGCTCCTCTGCACACCCTGGGTCTGGAACTTCACTTTGGGCCAGCCAGGCATCCCTCAGAATTCCCAAAGGGGCATTCCTTACTGTGACTTGTCCTGTTACAATTGTTCAGAGCCCAGTAAACTCTGGGCAGCACATTTTTGACTTAATTTATTTCTCAAGTGTGCCCTTATATCATCTGTTCATGAGAGATGTGTTTGGGGTTTAGTGTGACTTGTTGATAGATTGTGAGATATAAATAAATTTCATTTGAGTAAATCTGAAAAACAAGGAATCTCCCTCTTTTTTGTCCTTACCCTCAACTGCCCTATGTTAAAAATGCCCTTGATCCCAAATTGCTCAATAAACCAGGAACGATAAAAAAGAAATAATTTCTCTTAATACAAATGAATCCTTTCAATGACTAATTTGAGAGAGCACTAATCTACCATGAGAGCTTCTTTGAGACCTGTCTTTGTCACCAACTAGCTGTGAGGTCTGCCGCAGTCATTAACCTCTGGGACCCTCTTGTCCACTCTTCATAAACAGAGGGCACTGTGTAATCCTGAAAGGATGACCCATCATTAACGATATAACATGAACAAACAGTGAGGCCTTCGATTATACATAATATTATTTTTACTATAGGGATAAACCTTGATATTTAGAAAGTAACAGAGTTATGTTACTCTCTGTATAGCCATTTGAAGTTAATTAGGCAGTGAATCTTAATTACCTACATTAGTTGAGCCTGGTAAAGTAAAACGAAACTGTTTCCGCACATTGTCTTCCAATCTGCCATTAACAGCAGAAACAGAGTCAAATATTCATACACTCGGTCAGCGACCACTGACTGGAGTGTTTTAATTCATGAGCACATTTTCATCCCAGCCGAACCCAGTTGCCAGCTCTGGGAAAAGCCTTCGTCTTCTCTCCTGAAAGGAGAATGAGAGAAGCAGAGGACTGTGTACTCACCCACTCCCACACAACAAGGGAAATGATAATTCTTCAAAGCCTTTGCTCAGGTTGTTAAATAGCTGATTCCATGACACTCCTCTCCCTTAATGATTAGGTTGTTCATCAGCCAATATCTCAGCCTGAACTTGTGGTCAAAGTAGTGACATAAGTTGGAGTAAGCCCATCCTCACTATGAGAATGTCTCAGGGGATCTGGATGTGGGCATGGCATTTCAGAGCCCCCTCCTCCACTACTTAGAACAAAGGGACTTAGAGAGCCACCCACTTGCCTCATCACTTGGCCCATTTTGCTGATAGGAAAACTGAGTCTCACAGGGGTTAAATGTTTTACCCAAAGTCATGCAGCAGCTGATAGCAAACCTAGCACAAGAATCCAGGCTTCTGACTCCCAGTTCATTACCAAAAAGTGTATGCTCAGTTTGATGAAGTGGAATTTAAAATAGCTGGGAGTGGAAAGGAAAGAATTTCAAAAGATGAACTAAAAAAAATTCCCCAATGGGCTTTAAGCCCTTTGATGCAGGCAAAGCACTGGAAATGGATCTTGGTTAAGCTTCCTTTTGCAGCTGTGAAGACTTAGACTTCTCCTTTGTACCTGGGAACATGGTGCATTATTCATGCAAACACAATCTATTTGTTCTGAGACTTTGCAGAGAAAAAAAAAAGTTAATGGCAAAATTAAGGGAACAAGTGATCTTGGCTGCACTTTGGCACAGAAACCTTCAACAACCATGTAAACTTAGATGTAGAAAGCCTGGGAAAGGACCCTGAATGAAGACGCTAATGAGAATACATCTATCCATGCATCTGGAATCTTCCCGACTGTTCCTTAGGTACAGCGCTACAGTGATTCTGGTGTCCCTGCCTTTCAAGTTTTTAGGTATTTAAGTACTAGACACCTCAGTCAAAATGATGTGAAACCTATTTGTCCTTAAAGTGTGTTTTAAATGTGCAAAATAGGGGCGCCTGAGTGACTCAGTCAGTTAAGCATCGACCTTTGGGCTCAGGTCGTGATCCCCGAGTCCTGGGATGGAACCTTGCATCGGGCTCCGTGCTCAGCAAGGAGCCGGCTTCTCCATTTCCCTTTGCTGCTCCTCCTGCTCGCATGCTCTATCAAATAAATAAAATCTTAAATAAATAGATGTGCCAAATAAATACTATTTGCATGCTCTGAGATGTTAGAATGGTTTGATGAGGGAAGTTAGAGGAGTTTATAAAGTGGAACTATCTGAGAATGGAAACTATCACGGTAGCACTACTCAGGAGGTAATAGGTGCTTGCTTAAATTCCCTGCCGGGCAGCGTCCACTCTCCTAACATGCGGGGCAGAATTTCTCAGGGAGTAGCTGAGTCACCGGAGGCTCTGGACAAATGCACATGTACAGGCCCTGTTCCAGGGCTGTTGGAGCTGATTCTCTGGGGATGTGGCTGAGCATTTTCATGGCTAACACACTTCCTGGGGGCTCCTGATCGCGGAGACGACTGTACGGGAGGGCAATTCTTTCTTCCGTTGCTTTATTCGAAGCTACTCCATTTGATGCAGAGAACGTAACATGAGCTTTTTAAAAATTGGCCTGGAAAGATGGTTTGGGGCCAGTTTGTGGCTGGCCTTGTTTTCCAAGCCAGGTAGGTTGGGCTTTGCTCCCCAGGAATTTGGTAATGGGCAGCCATCTTTGAGCAAGTTAGACCACTAGACTTGGTTGTTAGAAAAATAACTCTCATGGCAGTGAGGAGTCCAGACAGCAGTGAGAAGACCAGTTAAGTCATTCAGAATTAGTTCTTAGTGACTATTTCTCATCAGTTTTTGTTGGTGCAAAATCATCCAAGAGGAAAGGGAATTTACGGTATCCTCTGTGCAAGACAAGCTTCCCCTCTCCATGAAGAGAAAGGCCTGGAGATGGCTCCTTTCCCCAGGTGGACAAGTGGCTAGCCTCATTAGTGCAGTTATGACCTAGTTTGGTCCAGCACCTCTCAAATTTTGGTGTGCAGCAGAGCCACCTGGAGGGCGTGTGAAACTGAAGACTGTTGTCCCCCTCCATCCCCGCCTCCTGCTGGAAATTCTGATTCGGCGGGTCTGGGTTGGAGCCAATAAGCTTGAACTACTAGCAGGTTCCCAGGTGATGTTGATGCTGCTCAACCAGGAACCCATGTTGGAGAACCACTCCTCTCTCTGGCAGGCTCAGGAAACAGTAAGTTTTGTTTTTCTGTTGAGTTTTTAAATAAAATAACCTCATACGACAGAAGAGGAGAGAGGTGGGGGTTAGGGAAGACGGGCTTTGCTCAGGGCTGGAGGGCTCCGTGGGCTATGGGGGGCAGAAGTTCAGCTCCAAAACCAGCTCCTGGTCTTCGAGACGGGGTTCCACAGGCTTGGGCCTGTGCTTGAGGACGGGGAGCACTGCGCCCACTGTGGTTCTTCTTCATTCCTGGGGCCTAAGCGATGATCCTTCATGAGGTCCCTCCTGTCTTAGGAGGGACTGGCTCTTCCCGGCTTGGGCTCGGGGAAGGAAAAGGGGACTCAGATCGTCTTGTTGGCTCCTCCCATGACTCCTGAACTCTGCGTTCAGTTACTGTCCTGGTGTCTCCCAGGTTGAGAAGTCAGTGAGTTGCTCTTTCCTTTTTTTTTTTTTTTTAATGAATTAAACTCATTTGCACTGGCTTTATTCTCAGTGTGGGGAGGCCCTGCTCTAGCTCATCAGTCTCAAGACCACCTGTGTAAGCCAGGGTGCAGCTGCTGGGGGCCCAGCTTCTTCACTCAGGTGGGGATAGACCAGGAAGCTGTCTAGGGGCAGACCAGCAAGTAGGAACCTCCAGTTTCTATTTATCTCTTGACACTTCTATTTACGGGCTTTCTAGACAGGAAGAGAGCAAGAGGGACCAGTGTAGGATTTGGGTATCAAACATCTCCTCATACCCTGTGCCATTTAGAAAGAAGGCTACCTTCTGGATACTTGCTCAAATGAGCTCACAGGCTGAGCTTTGACCTAGATGGTGACAGTGTGTGATATACTGAAGTGACAGGCTGACTGGGTGGTATTACTGGGACTTCACATTACAAAAGGCAGTGGAACTGTACATTCAGAACATTAACATGTGCTGTTTGGTCTTTAGATTGTTAGCACTGGGGCTTTGACAGAGTGTGCTAGATTGGCTGTCCCGAATTCTGTCTTGGTTTCTTTTGGATTTCATGCAGGGAAAGCCTAGAATTCATTCAGTTTCCAGAGTCGTTCCTCTCCACAGGGTCTCAAGTTGGTTCCAGATTGTTCCCTTTGTAAGTCCTGAGCGCAGGTGTGGGTTTTAGAGACCAAGGCTGAGATCGATTACAGAGAAATGGTGCATTTTAAATCAACAGATAAAAAGGAGTATGATTTCGGGGCGCCTGGGTGGCTCAGTCGTTAAGCGTCTGCCTTTGGTTCAGGTCATGATCCCAGAGTCCTGGGATCGAGCCCTGCATTGGGCTTCTTGCTCCGCAGGAAGCCTGCTTCTCCCGCTACCATTCCCTCTGCTTGTGTTCCCTCTCTCACTGTGTTTCTCTCTGTCAAATAAATAAAATCTTTAAAAAAAAAAAAAGGAGTATGATTTCCTTTTTTATCAGCAGCAACATGTCATCTTGGTGGATAGAGACAGAAAAGCCTATGAAATGGAGAGAGCATTAAAACCTCCCCTGTCTGGAACAGACTGTTTTCAGGAATGGAGTTTGGTCAGTTATGTTGGAGTAACATTAGTTCTTAAAAAAAAGACAAGTTTTTATTGTTATCAGGGAAAAGCAGGAGAAAAGTGAAGGAGAAACTATAGGAAGACGTGCCCATTGAAATGGAAGAGCAGGAAAAGCATTTTCTTAACCCAGAGGCTGAGGACTCCGGGAACTCAGATGTGAACGGGAGAAGGACACACACCCAGATGTAACCGCTTCTAAAGGAAGAACTGAAAATAAAGGGGTGATTTGGCAGTTGCTACATCAGTGACTGGATTTCTCCCCTCCAAGTTTAGCCACATGAAACAGTACGTTCTCCATGGACCAGAATGTGTCCCAGAGCAAGACTGCAACATTATTGAGAGACCTCTTAGCAGCGTGGCAATGGGGTTGGGTCAATCCCAAGAGCAAATGGGAGCCATTGTAAAACCTGGGACAGCGTGGGAGGGGATTATGTGGTATTTGTTCAGATTGCTAAGGGAATAACACCACAGCATATGTATTTAGCTTTCAAGATAACACAGAAACTCGTGCAAACAAGTATGATGTGTGCTGTGAGGGGAGCATGGCGAGGACATCGATTGAGCCGAGAGACTGAGGACAGATAACAGAGTTTCAGCTGCAGAGGGCAACAGGACGGAAATTAGGCCTGGAGTTGCTGAAGACAGCTGCAAAGTGATCTCCTGAGTGGTGGGCGCATCTTGTGCTGTTGCCCGCCTGAGAGGGATGCATTCAGTCGGATCTAGGCTCATCAGGCCTAGAACCGACTGAATGCATCCGTCTCAGGCGGGCGACAGCACAAGATAAAATCTAGAAGGAAGTGCACTTGGCCCGAGAGCAAAGAAAAAGGAAGGAGAGCACAGTGATCCAGCAAACAGGGCTACCTCTACACTTTAGAAGAAAGAAAATCAACTTAGGAAGTAGGTTATCATTTCTTTAAACTTCACTTGGCCCGCTCAGAAGGAGGGGGAGAAAGACAGGAACCGGAGCACTCAGAGACTTACCCTTATGTGATAGACAAATGAGGAAAGAGAAATCTTGTGGCTAGGAAAATAGAACAGGTGAGTCGAAGCCTGGAAAATTCAAAAGTGGAGGGATGCAAAGACTGGCAGGGAGAACATTCAGTCTAAGGGCATATTGATTCTTTCCGGCCCTCAGAGGTGCCTGTGCACTGGGAAGTTCATGAATTTGCTGAATTTAATGTTAAACTGAGACAAATGTAGAGAAACAACAGACTTCCCCTAAGAGATAAGCTTCTCAAGCCCCTTGAAACTCAAGAGGAAGAGGAAGAGGAAGCAGCCACTAATACACAGGAATCAAATATTCCTTGGCCTCTTGCTTGGGGTGCATAGCAGTGCAGAGAAAAGCCAGGCTGTGAGGGGGTTTTGAGGGGCTGCCTGTTACAAACCTCACCAATTCCAGGAAACGTCACGAGAGATGGTTGTCACTAGACAGAATCTATATAATTCGGTGTTGAGGCTAGGCACCTACGGTTTGGAAAAGATGGAATTTCAGAGGACCAGAGCCTAGGAGCGAGTGTCTAACTATGATTGTGTAAGTCTTTCAAGAAGTTAGGTTAGTTCCAGGAAAGGGGAGGCTGTGCGATGGTGTTTTTTTCCCTCCAAGAAATCAGAAGGTCACAACGAACCTGTCCATAGAAAATCTTTCCTTATTGAGTTTAGATTAGGACTCTTGGGACAAAGAGCAGCTTCCGGGCAGAACCAAAACCCCAAATCTTTTCTCCCTTTTCCCAGCATGAGGCCTCTATTGGAGTCCGTGGCTGGAGGGAGCCCATGAGGCTGGATTGCTCTCCGAACCAGATGCTAGGATCTGGTACCCAGTTCTGTGCGTGCCAGCCGCTCTAAGGCTGGGGGATTTGTTGGGTGCTCACTAAATTTTGTTGGTGTGAGTATGGTGCTATGATATTCTCGTGCGTCCTTCTGATGGGCTGAAAAAATCCCTCATGAGAACCTTGGAGCTGCAAACTACCTCCATTTTGGAGGCACTCGAAGCTGTACCCATTCCAGCAGAGGGTGGGTCTGGATGCAACTTCTTCCCAAGAACCTGAACTGTCTCTGAGTGAGACACATGTGGCTGAGGGAGAATAGACTAGGGAAGTAGGGGACCCATTAGTCTCTAGACTCTTGTAAGAAATTACAAATGTAAGGGTTTAAAACAATGCAGATTTATTATCTTACCGGGCAAAATGAATACTAAAGTAATCAGTTAACTTCACTGGGCTGAAATGAAGGTCTTGGCAGGTGTGTGTTTCTTTCTTGAGGTTCTAGGAGAGAGACTGTTCCCTTACCCGTTGCAGCCTCAAGAGGCTGCCCATATTCCTTGGCTCATGGCCCCTTTCTTCGACTGTCAAAGCCAGTGGGGCTTTGGAGAATGGGACGTGGAGTCCTCTCATGCTGCACCCTCTCTGCTTCTGACCTCCTCTTCTGCCTCCGTCTTCTCCTTTTTGGACCCTTATTATTATATTGGACCCACCTAGATAATCCAGAGTAATCACCCCATTTTAAAGTGAACTGATCACCAACCTTAATTTTATCCATGATTTGAGTACTTCTTTGCCATGTAAGGTAACATAGCATAAGTTCCAGGGATTAGAACTTGGACATGTCAGGAGTATGTGTGGGATATTTTGCCTAACACAGGGAGCACGGAACTTTGGAATTAGTTCTCTAAAGTTTAATTGGCAAGGCAGAGGTTATTTTCTTGTTTTACTTCCTTTCTTAGAATGCAATAATCAGAAGGTCTGTGTTCAAGTTTAGGCATTTCTGTGCTACTGTTCATTGTGTATCTTGTTAGGTAATGTTTGGATGATATAGCTGGGCACCCAAGGAGATGAGGCATAGAATAGGTAATGTGTTTGTGGCCTGGGATGCAGCATGTCTGTGACACTAATTTCACGAACGTCCTATCCTGCCTCTTTTCAGGGGCTTCTAGGGACAAGAAGTGGCCTGCCCAGGTCATAGAAGGAGTTGTAGGTCTATGCTCTTAGGCAGGGGGACCTCTCAGTGTACTGATGTATCTTCTCCCCATTAGCATGAAGTATGTGTTTGGGAGTGGGGGTATTCTATTTGTCCTTAGGCTTGAGTAGTAGTATTTTCCAAACCAACTTTATTAAGAAACCCTACATGGGTGGTTCTTATCAACTTCTAAGACTGATAAAGCTGTTGCGTTGATTCCCATTGACTGTCAGTTCTTTGAAATTACCTTCAAGTGTTAAACCAGTGGGATAGAGGAGAGTCCTTGGCACCCAAACCTCCAGCCCATCCAGGAGGGAAAAAGAAATCTTTACAAGCAGAAGCATAATGATGATGTTGTAACACTTCTCTCATCTGACCAAAGCTGTGACCTAAATTAATATCCACAGCTTTGTAAACACATATGCATTTTTATGGAGTCTTAACCCATAATGCTGTGATCTTCATCATTATCATCTTCATTAGAAGCAGATGGTAGCAAAGTGTTGCCTACACATTTAGATAATGTTTAAATAATTCCTAGAAAAGCAGCCAGGCAGCCTAATCAATTCTTTGAGGAGCTACGATGGGAGCTGGAGGGGCAGGGGGTGTATTTTGTAAACAGTTGCTCTGAGAAATTAATTGTGGGCCAAAGAGATGGAAAGTCTTTGAAATTGAAAAGTGGGGCCCTTTATGCTACAATCTCACCAATATCTTTTGGGATACATTTTTGAAATCTCATTTATTTGCCATTTTTCTATTACAAAAACTTAGGGCTGATTATAGATTTGGAAAATACAGAGAAGCAAACACACACAATGTGTATTCCAATACACACAAATGTATTCCAATTCCCAACTAATTGGGAAAAATACACTGTTGACAATTGCAGTGAACATGCTTTTATTAGATACAGTCCAACTGACCCTTGCACTCAGATATGCCTATCCTCGAACCTGTCCTCCATGGACATTCTGGGCCCTGAGGAATTAGCTTCCAGGAATTCCTGCATTGGTGTCTTTTCTTGATATGGGCTGCACACACCAGCCAAGCTTTGTTTCCTCCTGCCTCCCTTTCAAAATTGAGAATCTCAGTATCCTGAAACATTTGTTATACTTCTGTGGCATCCCCTGGGCCAGGCAGCCTTGAAGGTAGGAACCATTGTGCTCTCTGAAGATACACTGTGGAAGAGAGCTCAACTCTGTTGATATGCTGAGTATTTCTGTTATTTTTCTGAATTCACCATATTTTTCAGTTTTTTTTAATAAAATAAATGTTTTTAACTCTTTCAAATGAGTTATTTATTTCCTTATATTTTAAGAGACAAACAGATTATAGGAATAGTCTATGCTTATAATCTCTTTTCTAGACAAAGCTGAGTCAGAATGAATGGACTTCTTCTTCCCTCCCATCACTTTCTTTTTTTCTTCACTATAGGTTAAAAAAATGAGCAGAAAGGCATTTTGCATATTGTTTTGGGACCCAAATACAAAAAAGTTAGCTGCTCTGACAACTCAGTTTTGAAATGACATTCCTAAGAAAGTATTATGGAGTGAAATCTATTTTAAAACCTTTTTGTCCATTGAATGGCCAGTGTCGGGTTTTTTTCAGTCTGCTTCTTTACTGGTTGTCTAGATATTTTTATCTCTGTTCAGCAGTTTTAAAAATTCGTCATGGAAAACTGTGTCTATTACTAGAATTGTTTTCCTAGACAAATAGAAATATCTTGTCTAGTGATTATTTTCAAGTGCTGTTTGATTTTTTTTTTCAGGAATCTTGTGGTACAGAGGAATCAGGGTTTATATCCTATTTACTCGGTAGGAAAACTACCAGGTTGTTTCCTAATTTTTAATTTCCCTTTCTTGTTGAATTTATTTCTGACTTATAAACACATGTGAGCCCCTGAGTTACACTGGTGGGTGGTGACTATGGGGACCTCAAGGCCACACAGCTAGTAAGTAGCAGAACTGAGACCAGAGCCATACATCCTGTCTCCAAGTATTTTGCTCTTGGCACTCATGTTGCTTTCTATCCAAAAGGACTAAAATCTTTTCCATTAGGGTGACTAAGGAAACAGAAGAGATTCTTGACTGGAGAGCTTTTACTGCAAAGGAAATTCTTTTTCGTGTTTCAAAAGCTTTAAGCTGCCGTGTTGGCTTTTACTCACAACCATGACTGAACTCATCAGTTCCTCCACAGAGAGCATGCTGGGAGGATGGAGGAGAAAAATGGACACCATAATGTTTTCCCGGGGCTGAAGGGTCCTCTGCTGAAATGTAATTTCCTAGAGTTCGTTATTAATTAATTCAACCAATATTTATTAAGCACTTGTTCTGTGTCAGAGACTGTTCTAATTCAGGAGGCAAAACAGTGAACAAAATAGACAAACACCCCTCCCTCCTGGAGCTCGTATTTTAACCATTGCCTCAGTATTTTTTATTTTTGTTAGTATTCCTGTTTAAGGCTGCCCATAGCACCCCTTATCTGAATGCTATCATTGTAATTGGTATATTTGGTGGCAGAGCAATCATTACGATTTGCTGGTTGCTTACAAGATGTCGGGCACCACACGAAGCGAATCACACCGAATCTCATTTGATCCTCATAATCACCCATTTTACCAGGTTGGCATTCTAATTTTCATTCTGTATCATTCATACGTCGTAGATCCAGGATTTTAACAAAATAGATCTGTCCTCAAGCTGTGGTCTTCAGCAGCTGTCCACGTCGGTTTATCTTAAAAGATTGCAGGTCCAAAAAAATAGTTCAAAATGAAAATGAAAATTGTTTTAGTTCTATATCCAGTAAATTCAAAATATATTAGCTTTCAAATCAAAAGGATGCATTTGTCCTTTAAGTCCCATCATGAGGTGTTGACTTAGAAGTGCAAACTTCAGGACAGATCATAAGGTACAGCTGACTTTTCGAGTTTACCATGTAGGTCTCTGTTACTGTTGAAACTACACGGACTACAGTTATCAGCAGTTGTCCTCAGTCCTTTGTGGTTGATCCAGAGCAAGAATTGAAAGTCGGGCCCTGTCCTCATGATTCTGACCACGTTTTTATACAGCTTTGGAAAGAGCAGTGGGCTCCAGATGGCAGAGGAGGTTAAGATCACCACAGATGTGCAAACAGGTGGGATGAGTGAGGAAATTAGTAAAGCATGTCAGGGGATATTAATAGCTGCTAATTATTGAGAGATCCTCCTATGGTAGGCACTCCTGCTCAGGGGATGACATACATTATCTCATTTAATCCTCCTGGCAGGCCAGTCTAAGATGTGATTGATGCTGAGAGCAAAGACCTTGCTGGTAGTTGTGCTGCTGGTGGGTGTCCAGTCAGGATTGGACTCCAGGTGATTTTAATTCTTCTCCACTCTGTGACATTGTCCTGAGGATTCAGAAGGGGACAGATTAGGCCAGGCTGGGGACCTGGGGAGGAAGGCTGCTTAGAAGTAATCCCTTTAAAGTTGAGTAAAAATTCCTGCTAGCATTTTTATCCCACTTACATCCCTTGAACATTTCAGGTGTGATTCGACAGTTTTGACCATGGACTTCCTTCTATTGGGTGGAGCTAACTCATATCACATTAATACTTATAATTAGCTACTTAATCAGTTGTAGTGATCCCACTTCTCTCTCTACTACCTGCCTTTGCCCCATTCATATTTATACACTCTTCATTATTCTCTTCATTTTCCTTGCTGCAGTCAGAATGCCAAGGCTTGCTTTCAAAGTTGTCTTGTGCATCTTGTATTTTGTCTCAGATTCTAATATGGAACCAAAAAGAAATTATATAAGGCAAGATTTCATGATATTCTCAATTAGAAAAAAAAACATTGCAAACAGAATGCACAGGTATTCAGAAGAAGACATTAGGTACCTTGGCCTTTGTCGTGAAAACTTTTATTATGAAGTCAATCAGAAACCATAATCTGTTTGGCCCTACAATGTACCCAACCCATGCCCAGAGATATGGCTAATCTTTACTGCTGTTATATGAATCAGAAGAAAGTGCCCCCTCTATATGTATGCATTTCCGGGCAAGAGGGAGGTGCCTTGTTGAGGAGAAGCAGTTATCCCTTCATCCAGGTGGATAGCTCTGAGCCAGGACACAAGCTTGGTAGGTGAGAAGAGGGGTGGATTGTAGCCAATATACCAAGAAACCTTGTGAAGCACATGAATGGTACAGCCATGCACTGTGGTCTTGCCTGTGGCTATCAGCATTATGGCTATATGGGCGTATGCCTTTTTTTCTCCTATAGAAGAAATAACAGGTAGAATGCTGAGTATTTTGCATTCAATCCTCATAGGCTTAAAATCACCTGTTAAGGAGGTAATAAGTAAACAGACCAGAAGTTAAGAGGACACAGCTATCAAGTATGGGAGCCAGGATTCAGACTGAGTTCTGATTAATTCTAAAGTCTGGTTCATTCTTGCTGATAAACTACCGCCTTATCTCTGTACTGCAAAAAAACTTGTC
>CM053610.1:108721289-108764486 GCA_028646535.1 Procyon lotor
AATCCACTGAGCCATGCCGGTGCCCCTGATTATTAGCTTTTAAAGAAAGACTATTTTAGTTTGAGTAGTTCCCCCAGCTTTTCAGGCCAAAAAGGAATGGACTATAAGATACCTTTAGAGCAGAACTCTCCATATTTCCAAACCATCCCATCATTTGAACTTTAGGATGGAACACATCTTCTAGATCAGGTTACTCATACAACTGAGCCTTTTCTAAGAGGGCATCACAAAGATCAGGGCACAGAAGTAGGATTTGGAGTCAGGCTTCCCTGTCTTATTAGCTCTTGGATCTTGTGTTTTGGTTGTTGGAAAATGTGGATGAGATAGAAGACAAAAAAGAGCTTAGAAACTGTGAGTAGGTATTCACCACTATCTCTACTGATCATGCAGTCATCTCTCACTGTCCTCTTGGGGACATTTAAGAAAGGACAACTTCTAAACCACCACCAGTGTGACCCCTCATGGAGGTCATTCAATGACAGACATGAGGTGCATGGAATGGGGTTAATTCCCATTCCCATGGAATGGGTCACACACCGAAATGGCAGACGAAACTTCCAAGAAGAAATGACTCACACTGACTCCTGAGGAGACGAGGAGGAGGTGAGGCCTCTCTTCTGGCACAGTTTAGGGGTAGGCAGCCTTTGATTCTCTCCCCTTCTCAGATTGTAGGTGAACGAAACTTATCCAAAGGTGTGTTAGAAACTTTCCTTCCATCTTCCTGTCTTTTCTGACTTCTTTAGGGGAGGACAGGACTCTGGTCATGTCAGCAGCTCAGATGGCAGGAGGATGTGGAGATGGGCTGATGGTGCACTTCCAGGCTGGACAACTAAACTCTATCTGTGCTCTGGGTCCAGTTCAGCAGACCAGCTTCAAGTCATTTTTGTCTGTCCTTAGGCTAAGGCAAAAGATGATTTCTGCTCCAAAGGGCAGACATCGAGATGATGAAGAAACAAGACCATTTCAGAGTCCCAGCTCCATCAATCACCATGCACTATGACAATGGCAAGGAATCCACACAGGCCCCCTTGTTGTGTCTCTGATCCTATTTACTGGCTCGTCTCTCTGGCTACATCTTGCACTCTGGTTCCAGCCATCTTTAGGAACCAATGGCATCTCCATTGCTGTTTCTTTCATTTCTTTTTCTTCTCTTCCCTCTTCTTCATTTTTTGCTTCTTAGTAACATAATAAGGATTTTTAGAATAGTCATTTTTTAACTGTGATCAGGAAGACCAGGCTCCTGTGTGGACAGAACTCACGGATCAATGCCAATACAGAGAAAACAATACCACACATGCTGTGGTGGGCTGAAAGGCTTCAGCGCCAGCCCGAGCAATCAGGGCAGGAAAGCCTTCAATATGGGGCAGCTATGGTGGAAGTTAAACAGACAGACTGGTGAAGACGATGGGGAATGTGTTATCAGATTTCCTGATAAGGAAAAGTGCATATGCAGTCAGTGGCAGTAAAGTTGGAGACGTATTTGTTTATTTAGTGGCTTCCTCTTTGCAGACTCCGTGCCTTTACTGTATAGTAGCAGATTCAGGCTATAGCGGGAGACTGAAAAGAGCCAGGTTGCCCTGGGGGGATGAAGAAAGGAGAAGCAAGGGCTGAAAATTGTTTCCTCGAGACAGTGAATTCCTCCTTAACAAACCTAGACCCCAAGCTTTGAGACTGAGTTCTCACCAACTGGGCTTATGCCACTATGACCAAATCATGAGTGATAGATGAAAGGAAGACCCGAAATGCAAACTACATACCAATTTAGCAAAAGAGCCCTCTCAGTATTTCCTCTAAGATCCTGAATGCAGAGAAATGACACCATTTCCTGGCTTAAAAATACAAGTTTGAAAATGTTGCAAGTGACGTATTCCATTTGTACTGATTGACTTAACTGTGCAGGGGAATTGCCTATGGTGGGGATGGGGTGGTTTTAGGGAGCCATAGAAGGCTTCATACTTTTGTCCCCCAGTTTTCCCACTCTGGACACAAAACTTTGCCTTTCAAGGATGAGATGACATTCAGGAAGCCTAGCCCCAGAAAGACTTGACACCGTAGCTTTCATGGCGGGCTGTGCTGGGCGGCCAGTGGCCTTGACTCTCCCTCACCAGCTGGGCTCTCTGGAGCATAGGAAAATGAGAATATTAAACCATATGGTCACTAAAACTCTTTAGAGATTGTGCATTCTGCTTTACTTTGTGGTATAACTGTTCATCTTCCCAGGGCAACTTTTGGTAGACATTAGGGTAGCAGTTGGCATCTGAGGGGGACCATGGTGTGCCCAGAGGGGAAGAATAGACAAGAACAGGAGAACTACCAAGACAGGCTGCTGCTTTTTGGATGCTTGGTGTTCAGCTCAACCCGTCTAAGTAGTTTAGGGTCAGGTGTAGATGCCTGTGTCATCATAAACTCCCCTACACACCTACACCCTTTGGAGTCTGCCAGTTCCCCACCTAGGTGTTCTTGTAGACTTCAGCTCTGCAGTAAGTTAATTTCTCCAGTGTGTGTCCCACCCAAGTGGGCAGCTTCCATGATAAGCTTTGGCTTTCTTACTTTTCCTTTCTCTTAAAAAAGTCACCTGCTTGGTCCTGCCCAGAACAGGCCAACATGACCTCTTCTGAGAGTGCCAGATCAGAAAACAGGGGACACACAGTTTGAAAGGAAAACTCCTCATTTATATATGGCAGGAGCAGTTTCATGGTGGAAGACATGTGTATTTTTACTATCTACAAATAGCCATCATAAACCTCAAAATGACACCATGTAAAGAGAAGAACTCAAAAAAAGTCAACACCTTGGAACTTACCTGGAATGCCTAACCTTAGGAATAGTCACCTTCTGGATTAATTGTGAAATTATTATTCATATGTAACCAATGAAATGACCTTTTAATGTTTTGATGCTATTCCCCCTTCTCAAAAGAGAATAAAGTGTAAAATGAATATTTATCCCAGGAAAACTTTCTAGTTTTAAAGAACCATCTTGATGTCTGTGTATACTTCCCAGGTGGAAGCTCAGGCTTTCTCTGACATGCTTGAGCATTATGCATGAGCAATTTGGGTTGTAAAATCAGTTTGCAAATAAATGAATTTCAGAGATCTGTTTGACAAGAAGGCAAAATAGTGATCAAAGTGTTTAGTTGATTAGAAGGGGAATAGAAAAAAACAGGAGATAAGAAGGAACAAGAATGAAGGGTGTATGATGTGTGTATATATGATCGAACCTGCAAGCAGACAGTGCCGAGGCCTCCGGAGGACAGACCTACTCCCTCCTTGTCTTTTGGGAGCCTGCAGGACTAACGAGGGCTGATGGAGGCTGTGCTGTGCTCCTCCCGGAAAAGGTTCCTTCACTTCTCTTTCCTCCTTTCATCTCCACAGCCATCTGCTTAGAAGGCAAGAACAGGACTGCAATTCCCATTTCACAGACTAGACAGAAGGGATGGGATTTGCCCAAGGAAACATGACCGCTCCCCTTATAGTTTTCATCTGGGCTTTACCTTCCCCATAAATGAAGTCCTTGTTCTGCTGCCATTAGATCACTGGAGAAGTATCTCACTCATAGATGTGTGGCCTTTAGTGGTTCCTATTCCTAGACCAGACTTCCTCAGAAATCTCCCTCCAGAAATTCAATTCTGCCTTTCTGATGTTTTCTTGGAAAACACAAATATTGCTTGGAAGATTAATTTCTTACAGGAAAGAATGTGGGATAGTGGAAAGGACAGGTGGAAGCTGCAGTGGGCACAGGTTACCTGGAATATCACTCAGCACCAGATGAACAATTACACCGCCATATGTCAACTTGGCACTGGATGGCCTTCACTCCACCATGTTTGTGCTCTGACTTCAGCGATGGGCTCATCAAGGTACACGTGTCATCCAATGCCTCTCAGATACACCCTGCACTTTTCATATCTTAGGGAAGATCTCATATGAGGGCTTTAGAGTCAGAAAACCTTGGGCTCAGACAGCAGAGCCCAGCAGAGTTGGCTCAGCAGCTCAAACAGCTGTTTCCTAAGTGTATTCTCAAGAGCCAGTTACTTCGTCTCTTGAGCAGGGTCCCTGGGTGCAACTCTGCTGGCTATTTAGTGCCCCACCACAGACGATGCTGTAGACAGAGAACACAATGAGAATAGCACCCCCTAGAGTTGTGCACTGCAACAGCTTCACATGTGCTTCCCTAAACTCTAAGATGTGGATTTGACCCACTGCCACATGTGTGGGTTATGGAGGCAGATTGACAGTATTGCCTATTTCAAGTGCTTGGCATATATCGCGGTCGCAGTAAATATCAGTTCACATTCTGGTTGGAGGCTAGTTCCTGAGATGTTCTCCTGCATGCTAGGCTGAGGGTATTTTCTACAACCACTTGCGAGAGGCTGCTTTAGGCCCTTTCTGTGCACACAAACATGTAATTTGGCTCCTGATGGATTGGGGTTGATTATTGTTTACGATTGAGTGTTGTGCTTTCATCTGAGTGAACTCATTAGGCACAGAGAATGAGACAGGTGCTGCTCTCTGGAGTGTCAGCACCACACACAACTTCTCTGCCCTGTCACTCTGGCTTGGGCACAAGGAAAGTGTTCCAGGGCAAATACCACTGCCTGGAGGATCTCTCTGAATCTGGACTCAGAGCACATTCCCTACCATTGCCATCATTTACTATAGCAAAAAACAAGGATCTGACTCCATTTTTGCTATATATCCACTGAGACCTTTCAAGCTCTACTCCCCACCCCTTACCCAAAAGTTGGACAAACTGACAAGAAAGCCTGGTACACCATCCATCTGTACCAGGGAGATAGTCAGACCATGTGGCCCCTGGCCTCATGCACAGGGGCCTTCACCCTCACCCCAGCCCCTAACCATGATATAAACCAAGCCACTTTCCCCTCCCTTCACTTGAGCTATCCCTCAGCAGCTTGGGTGCCCGTCCTGCATGCCCTAGAAAGTTCCATTTTGTGAGTAATAAATCTTTTCTTCCTTTCCTGGTCCAAGTATAACATCATCCGTCTCAATATTGGAACCAATTTTGAGTGGAAGGTTGGTTACATCTTCCATTGGGCAACCACAAAACATTTATTTTGCCTTTAATGCTTGATTTGGAGACAGTGAGGGTAGAAAGAAAAGAATATTGGACAGAGGTTGGAAGATCTGATGGTCTTGTTTCAGCCAGTCCTCAGCTGTATGGTATTTGTGGAATGGCTTACATGCTTTCACTTTTTTGAAATGGGTGTTGTGATTAATCAATGGATAAGGACTTGGAAGTGCTTAACACGTTAGGGTGTCTGGGTGGCACAGGCAGTGAAGCATGTGACTGGATTTCAGCTCAGGTCATGATCTCAAGGTTGTGAGGTTGAGCCCCATGTTAGCTCCCCACACAGGGCATGTAGCCTGCTGAAGATTCTCTCTCTCCCCCTCCCTCTGCCCTTCCTCCACCTTCTCTCTCTCTCTCTCTCCCTCCCCCCCTCCCCCCCTCTCTAAATAAATAAATAAATAAATAAATAAATAAATAAATAAATAAATGCTTACCACTGTGACATGTAGTAGATGCTAGTTTCTTATGCTGATTCAATGGGTTGTGACTTCCAAATGCTTACTTAACACAGTGCCTGGGACAGAGTAGGTATCTTCTTTCCTTTTTACCCTCTCTTCTCTTGCTGCTCCTCCGTCACTACTGAGGAATTCAGCCATAGGTCTTTACTTCTTGCTCAGCTCCTCAGTGTCCTGTGCAAACCTGGTCCTGGGTTACCTGCCTGAGAGTTAAACGCGGGCCCCGAGAAGGCACTAGATTCCATGATACGGAACAGCAGAGTGGGCCTGGGGGTGGAGAGCAGGGAGGAAGTCCGAGAACTATCCCGAGTTGTTAGCACCCGGGCTGGACAAAAAGGCTGTGGACCGATCATCAGTAAAGGCCACGTGGAAAGAGGAAACCAGATTTTTGGCTTTGAGGGAAAAATAGTATCATTCTTACGGCAGAGTAGAAGTGTGGACTTGCTAAAATACAAATCATGGACCCAGACTTTTATGAAACAGCATTTTGGAAAGAGGGGGATGTGCAGCAAAGAGGAGAAATCCCACTTTGGGGCAGACATGGGTGGGAGCTCAGAGTCTTAAAACGAAAAGGCAACAGTCAAGAAAGGAATCTGTGATGTGTGTTTTGGGTTGTGATTATGAAACTCCCTGCCCGTGAGAGTCTCATGTCTGGAAGACGCATTACATCGCATTACAGGTTACAAAGGTTAACACGATCTGCTTCTGCTATGAGGCCACAAAGAGGATCTTTTTCTCTTTAGCTGAGTTTTGTTCTACATGTTGTGTTCTATACATTATTCTACACGTATGCCCAATTTTCACTGTTGTGGTTTTCAGAGAAAAGATTAGATAATCCTTGTTGATGCCTGAAATTTAGGGTGGACTTTTTCCGTCATGCCTGAGAAACTTTTTCTTTCAGAGGATCAGTTCTGTTTTCTGGCCAACTCCCCCTCATGAATAATGGAATTCTAGATCCATTAGATCTAGCAAGATCTAGATCCAGAGCTAGAGCACCTTTCAGACAATCCCAAAAGGTCCACCCGCACTTGCTACAGGGGAGGGGACCAACGTCTAATTAGGTTAACTCCCCAAAATTATACAAGCAGTTAAGGATGGGCCCTCCTGCATTTTTCCTGTGTTGGACCACCAGTGACCATCTTTCAGTATCATGAGGAACATTATTAATCCACTCATACAATTAAAGTGAACCTGAGTCTTTTTCTAAACTTTATCTGGGTCTCTGATAATATGTTTTGAAATTGATCACACCTGACTCTGTGGCCTTCCATTGAATCTTAAAATTACAGGACAAGATAATAGTGATAAGCCTTCCCATCCTAGGCAGTGCAGTTGGAAAAGCCTTTCTAACATTTCTGATCAGAAACATCTAATTTTCTTTAACAATTTCAGTGACAAGAGCCAATATAGACTCTGAGTCACTCTGCTTTCTCTTATTCGTGTTTTAGCACAGTACCCTCTGCCTGAGCTGGCCTATTTGTTCTTTATTTTTATCTTCTTCCAAAACTTAAATTCTTTATTCTTTGGCCAGAAACCTCTTTCTCAAAAAACAAACAAAACAAAAACAAAAAAAAAAAAAAAGAAAAAAAATGAAAACATTTTCTCAGTTCCTGATCTTTCTTGACCCTGTTCTATTGGTTTGTCATCCATTGTTTGAGTCTTTCTGAAATCAAGTTTACCGCAGAGCTTGCTGAACTTCTTATAAGAACGAACAGTCTCACTTACCTTTTTGCCTTCATCAGGATCATGAGTGACTGTGCATTGTGTCTTCCATGTCACAGCACCTCATGGAAGGGACGCTGTGCATTGTGTCTTCCATGTCACAGCACCTCATGGAAGGGACGCGGTACAGGTGCTATTGCTATGGATGACGACACCATTGGCTGAGTGAGACCCCTTCGTTTCCAGGCATCCACACAACTGGCAAGGGACAGACTTGGGGCTGGCACATTGATCTATATAATTCAAGCTCAGTTTTGTTTTTGACAGCACTGTGTGTATGCTTCCCATTAAGGCAGCGTCTTGGTGATGAGAGGGATGGCAGGGCAGTTGGGGGAATGTGGGATAGTTCTCGGTGTCCCTAAAATCATCCCTGTGCTCTCATCTCTTTCCCCATACCTTGTTTCTGATAGCCTCCCTGTATCATACGTGATTTTATTTTCTACACTGTGTCCAGTTTCAGTACTCATTCCCTTCCTCTAGCCCCGCCTCTGTATCTGGC
This sequence comes from Procyon lotor, assembly GCA_028646535.1. Lineage (NCBI taxonomy): Eukaryota > Metazoa > Chordata > Mammalia > Carnivora > Procyonidae > Procyon > Procyon lotor. The sequence goes on from CM053610.1 coordinate 108,729,057, forward strand.
CTAGATCTCTTGGGGTGGACAGTTTGTCCCAGATTGTGCATAGCTTCCCAAATTCACGACAGCCCTTCGCCTTTGATTTCCACACTGGAATCGTGCCTATGAAATGTGTCCAAGTGTTCCTAGGTAGTTTCTCAGTTTCAGATAATTCCATTCGTGTTGAAACAAAACAGACTTGTGAGACATAAGCTCAGTTTTTAGATTCTGACAACTGGCATTTTCCCATTTTGTTCTAGAGTTAGCAGTGATTTGAGGGAGGGATGGGGAAGAGCAGGCAGCTCTTGGCAGCTGGCATGTTGGGGGGCAGTGAGTGAGGAGGAAGGCCAGGAACCTCGCTCTCTGACCCCCGGCGTCATCGCTGGTGAGCCAGGCACGCCTCCATTGACCTGCCGCTCTGCCGTGCACTGATCAGAGCACCTGTGAAGTGCCCTTCACAGTTCCAGAAACCCTGGAGGTCAGCAACAAATGGTGATTTCTTCTTTTACAACAAATGAGATCAGGCCTGAAAAATGCTGTGTAAACTTCAAAGGTCTCATTATTATTGTTAGTTATTTCTTTCTTGGGTGCCTAAAGTTTCACTCCTTAATTAGGGGCCACTCCCTTAGCCTTTTTGGAATAATATTCAATCACAAAGGTGGCCTTTGATCTCCCTGAGTAGGTCACACCCAGTATCTTAAATACAGTTATAATCTCCCACTAATCATAGTATAAATGCTGACAGCTTGCCGCCTAGAAGGGGTGAGTGTAAGCCAGTGTCCTGACCCACCACTTCAGTGTCTTCATTCCTGGATGAGCCAGATAAGTGTGTCAAAGAGCTTTGACTTTCCTCTTTTGGGAGTCTTCTTAGGAAACCAGCCATTCTGGTCTAAGGAGCTGTGCTGTCCTACCTAATCCCCAGGGTGTAGGCAAAGGAGTCAGCATAGTGTTCAAAAGCATTAGCCTTGGAATCAGACAGGTGGGGTGATTCACGTCCAAGATCAGCCATTCTGCTGCTGTATGTAAGCGGCACATTACTTCATCATTGCATGTCCTGCTTCTTTCATTTACACAAGGGAGGCCCCTACTGCCTGCTCATTGGGTTGTGGGAGATAGAAAGAGAGAATGTGTGCAATGCACTTGTCACAGAGTGTGTGATGCTAAAGAAATGTTCATTTCCTTTCCAGGCTTTCTGTTGATACCCTGATGTTGGCTTTATCATGGCGACACTTTTCCGTCCCAGAGCAGGGAATTTCTGCCTCCCCAGTCCCAAACAGAGAGTATTGCCACTTAGATGGTTTCACAGACTCCCTCAAAGGCCAAAAAGAACATATTCTTCATACATTTGTTCATTCATTTGTGATACAATAAGAAAGCTTCTATAATGGTCTAGCAAATGTAAAATGAGAAATCATCTCAGTTCAACTGTGTTCCCTCATGTTTGTCCATTTAATCCAGGTTCCTCCTTATGAGTTTCTGCTCTAGCTCAGAGAATTCTTTCTGTTTATAGATGTATCTTGTTGAGTCTCCAAAATGAGAAAAAAAAAACCCTGAAAACAAAGAATAAAACCATTTACATGTTATGATTTATTGTCAAAATGGTTATGGTGGTGAGTGGAGATTCACTCTAGTTTATGAATAATATATTTACACTATTATGTCTCCTGGTGAATTTATAAGATTGATGTTCAAAAGAGAGACGCTAAGTATGATGAATTGCTACCACATAACGGTAGTCAATCTTTATCAGCTTCCATTCAGAATGAGCTGGAATGGGGGCAGGAATGCTTTGAGAGGTTTCCAACCGGTGCTTTCTGCTATTTTCTTACAATTCCTTTGGAAAAAAGACATTGAGTTCCAGACCCAGCTCTGATAACTTAGGTGGGCCGAGCAGAAAGGGGTGCTGGGGCTTAGTTGTATAGGAGGGAGACAATATCTACAATTCGGTCAGAATTGGGGCTCTTGGAGTGGCCGAAGCATTGAAATGTCAGCACTAGAATACGTTTTTTTCTTCAAATAGGCAGTGAATTTCATGGAGAATCAAGCTGCTGTTAGAGAAACATATGTAGATGGAGTCAGACAATGACTTTCTGTAGCTAGAAGTAGTACAGCTTTCCTGTTTCTTTGCTTAGTGCCCACTGTGACCTAAGCCTTTGGATACATCAGAGAACAAAGGAGAGGAGTCCTTGCCCTCTGGAAACTTACATGCTAGTGAGCCAGAGACAGAAATAAATTGCTAAACCAGTCAATGCGTAGGAAGTCAGATAATGAAAATGACTATGTTCAAAAATAAAGCAGGGTTAGTGGGATGGAGAGAGAATTAAGGTGGATACAGGGAAATTTGCCTTTTCATTTTAACTGATTAGGGACATTTGGGAACCAAAATAAGGGAAGTGAAGGAGCAGACCATGAGGATAGCTGGTGTGAGCATTGTAGGTGATAAAGCCTTTGGGGTGGGAGTGGGCTTGTCAGGTGTGAGATGATGGGCGGATGGGGAAAGCATCAGAAATAGATGCAGAGTTGGACGGTAGCCCATGTGTCTGTTGGGAGCACCGGTGGAGAGTGAAGGAAAGGATAGTAGGAAGAAGCCGAGGCCATCAAGATATTTAATGTGCTGTAGCACATACTGAAGCCTTCCTGTGTGCTGGGCTTGTGGGCATTCCAAGCATCTGGAACTTTATGTAGCCCATAAAGATCTGTCTTGCTCCAATTCTGAGCTAAATATCTGAGAAACTGCGCCAAAGAAATGCCACCACATACCCATTTTCTATGGGTTTTGATCTGGGCCCCTGGCCCCGCCAGCCACACAGCTCACCCCAGCCTTGTCTTCCTAGGACTACCCCCTTCCCCCAAAGTGGTTATGCCTCTGAGCCTCCCTGACACAAGACTTGCTCTCTGTCAGCTTTCCCCCTGGCTCCAATTTTTTTTTTTAAGATGTGTTTATTTCAGAAAGAGAAAGAGAATGAGTGAGCCAGCAGGGGGAGGGGCAGAGGAAGAGGGAAAAGCAGACTTCCTGCTGAGCACAGAGCCTGGCACAGTGCTCGATCCCAGGACCCAGAGATCATGACCTGAGTTGAAACCCAAAGTCAGTCGCTCAACTGCCTGAGCCACCCAGGGGGGCACCCCCACCTGGCTCCAACTTTTATCTTCTCTCTTCGGCTTGGTTAGTTGGTCAAGGATTTTGTTATCAATGCCCTTCCCGCACCACTACATTTTCAGGTCCTTGTCCTAACCACTGTTTCCAGGATCCTCTCTTGTCCTCTCTCCTCCTGGCCTAGGAAGTGATCACAGGGCATGAGTAAGACAGAATCTCTGCCCTCAAGAATACTTTGGGAAGAGAACATCTGCCCAACCCATTGATCCAGGTTGAGTTAGACTGAGATGCTTGCTCTGTTGGAGGAATGAAAAAAGCAACATATGAGTTTGCAGGAGGAGGAGAACTTCTTTCTCCCAAAGGAAGGAAAAGGAGGCTCATGAAGAAAGTGACCTTTGGCTTGGGTCTTGGAGGGTGGATACTACAGCAAGAGGCAGAAGGGGTGTGGGCTGGGAAAATGCATTCCATGCAGAAGGACCCACCTGTACAAACAGAGGCATGCATGAGTGCACGGTATGTTTCAAGAGCTCGAGCCAACCTCTATGTAAAAAGGGAAGCCATAGACCATGGAACAACCAGGGAGGGTGGACTTTATCTCAAAGGGTGGACTTTATCTCAAAGGCCATGAAGAGCCACTGAAAGATCTTTAACATGACTGGAGGGTGGTAATGTATAGGATCAATTAGCCTTAAGGGGATTGTTCTGCCTAACACGCTGTAAATTGGTGAGAATGTGCACTTTGGTAATGATGGGCCCAGGGGCTGTACCGCATGGAGGGAATCAGGGGAAGTGAAAAACCTACAGATTTATTATTTATCGTCATTTAAAATGATGCAGACTGAACATCTCTAGGTGCTTCCTGGGTGCCAGGAACCTATCTAAGCCCTTTTTATAGAGATTATCTGGTTTACTGGGGGGCTCTTGGCCATGTACAGTTATTATTTTCATATCACAAATAAGGGAAGGATGAGGGAAGAGCTCGAATCATATAGGCAGACCGCCATGGGCATTTGAGGCCAGACACAGCTGTCTTACTAAGCGAAGAGAAAAAGGAAGCCCAGGAGGGCAAGTGCTTGGTACGCAGTCAGCCAATGGTTAGCTGTGGGGCAGGGACCAGAGTCTGGGTTTCCAGGCTCCAGGATCTGAACTCATCTCCCACCAGGAATCACTGTGCTGCACCCAAACCTCAGCTGCCAGTGCTCCCCCCACATCCCCTGTCAGGTTATCCACAGATGGAGGTACAGGGCTCCTCCCATCTGTGAGGTGAGAGGCCCACTCCCTCTTCCATGACTGACGTGCCACCATTCGTGATAAATTCATTTGGGTTAATCCCATCCCATTCCCCTTAGGATCTTTGAAAACTGGAAAGGGTCCTCAGGGGTGAGTGTTTTAAGTCAGCGCTCCCTCAGCCCCAGAGGCAGCAAATGCTGAATTGTGTGGGTGCAGGAACTAACGGGGTGAAGGGGCTCTGAGGGCAGGATGTGTGCGCCCCAGAGGACTTCGGCTTTTGTTTTACTTTTGGAGCTGGCACTGGCTTCCTTCTGTTTGACACATTCTCATTTCTCCCATTCCCCTTTTAGGACTCTGTGCCGTGGCCAAATGTCTAGCCCCGCACACATACGTTAGTCAGGATTTTCTGTGAGAACCTGAGCACATGCCATCCTCTACTTTCGTGGTTTTCCTTTTTTTCTTTTTCCTTCTTTGGTTTGCTTGCCTTTGAGCCTGCTAGTTCCAGAAATCCTTCCCAAATCTCCCTCAGTCAGCTCTGAGCACAGCTTTACACTCTGATTGCTTCTGTTCGGGACCAGGCCATGAGTTTGCTATCATTCCCTGCGGACCCTTTCATCTGCGTGTGCTGCTGAGGAAAGTAAAATGAGGTGACAAAAAATCGTGGATTCTGGTTCTGGCTCCCCCACTCGCTGACCTATGACAAGTCCGAGGTTCCTCCTGGGTAAAGTAGCTCACCTGCTTGGATGTGGGAGATTGTCTCCAATGTCCTTTCTGAATCTAAAACGCCTGTAGTTTCGATAGATGGCGGTCATCTTGGACTGGGCGCACGAGGCCACCATTTCCCGTGGGCTCTTGCTCTACCACCTGACTTAGGGGCTCACAGCACCATGGAAAGAACATTCAACACACAGTGTTTCCTGTACTCGTTTCTGCTCTGCCCTTAACTTTCTCTGCCTGACCTTGAAGTCTGTTTGACACAGACTTAATTTTAGGTTCCTCCTCTACAAATTAGTGATCAGACTATCCACCTCATTTACCTGCGGGGATGATTAAATGAGATAAAATATCAAGGTGCAGCACATGGGAGAACCTTAAAAAAATGTTTGAGTTACAGTCACACAAAGGAGATGCTCAGCACTTGTTACAACTAAGGCTTAATCTGGTTGGATTTGGATTTGATATCATTGTAACTATCAGCCTGCTCTCCATTGTCTGAAATGAGTTCTCTGTTACACAGAGAGATCATAACACATTTGAGCTCCAAAGTAGCCAGTGAGCTTGCAATCAAGGACATCCTGGAGAATCCATCATTAACTCAGTGTTTAGTAGACTCTCATTCATACTTTGGAATATTTAGCACAAAAGACATGTATAGCTAGACATGCAGTTCCAAGATTAAAAAAAAAATCAATGGTTTCACAGGTCTATCTATAATCATTAAGGAGATGTTTTCAATAAAACATAATGAAATTTATTATTTCACCTATAAGACTAAATGGATTTGCAGATGGGTAAGGATCAGGTCAGCTCATCGCTTCCTGTGAAATTGCCCATTCAGATCTGCCCACTGCAATAGATTTTAGCAGTGATTTGCGGCAAATTAGCTCAAGTGATTTCACATTACAACCTTCTGCTAAAGACACTTTCTTAATGGGTCCTGCTTCTTGCTGGATCTTCAAAGCCTTCTTTTGTTTTTGTTCTTGAATTTCAGAAGAGCTTAGGACGGTTTGGAGTAGTACAATAAAATGTAATAAAATCGATTAAGGAATGTAAAGAAAATGAGCTTCAAGGCCAGAAAATTAAACCTCAAGTATGCTTATAGGCAGGTAGAAAAGGCAGTGATGAACATGGTGAAAGGCATAGTCATTCAACTTACATTAACCTGCATTTATTCACCGAGCATGTGCAGAGTGCTAGAGACCAGAAGAGGAGTAAAACCTGGCACTTGGGTTTAAGCTGTTCTCCATCCAGCCCACAGAACAGGAATTAGCCTTGTGCCTGAGTGGGGAGTGGGGGTGGGATTTGAAGCTCGGGAGCTGTATCCAATTTCTGTGGCCACTGTGACAAATCACCACTGTCTTCCTGACTTAAAACCATGAAAATGTATTATCATGAAAGCCCGTAGGTCACAAGTCCAACACTGGTCTCATGGGCTAAAAGCAAGGTGTCGGCAGGGATGAGTTCCTTTCGGAGGCTCCAGGGAAGAATACTTTTTTTTGCCTTTTCCAGCTTCTAGAGACCGTCGCCGTTTTTTGGCTCATGGCCCTTTCTCCATCTCCAGTCCTGTTCTGCCTCTCTCATTCACTTTTAACAACATGTATGAATTTCCCAGGGCTGCAGGAACAAAATACAAAGCCACAAATCAGGTGGCTCAAATCGCAGACATTTCTTTATTTATCGTTTTTACAGTTCTGGAGGCTAGAAGTGTTGGCTCAAGGTGTTGGCAAGGTTGGTTCCTTCTGAAGGCCATTCTGACCTCTTGCCTAGCTTCTGGCTGTTTGTTGGCAATCTTCTGTGCTCCTTGGCTTATAGAAATGTCACTCTGACTTCTCACATGACCTCTGACCTTCATCTCAATTGACACTCTCCCTGTGTGTGCTCATTCATGTCTAAATTTCCCCTTTTTATAGGGGCCCAGGTCATCTTGGATTAAGGGCCCACCATACCTCAGTATGACCTTATCTTCACTGACTGTATCCGCAATCACCCTAGTTCCAGGTAAGGTCTTATTCTGAGGTCCTTGGGTTAGGATTTTTGTGCACGAATTCTGAGAGACACAGTTCAGCCTATGACAGGCCCCTGGTGATTACATGAGGCCCACCCAGGTAATTCACGATAATTTCCCCATCACAAGATCCTATCTCAGGCATATCTGCAGGGTAACAAGGCATATATTTGCAGATGACATGGACCAGCATGTGGACATCTTTGGGGATCTGTTACTCTGTCTCCCACAGAAGGCTTCTGGGCTCAGGTAGTATTGGAAGCCTAGAGGTTTCCAAGGGTGAGTGCGGTCAGAAGGAGATTTTTAGTAGAGGACCGTGGAGAATGGAAAGAGCCATATCCCCAGGAAAGTGTAGGAAACAACCATGCATTCAGCAAACCACATAGTCCTGTAGATTTGGAAAGCTTTATGCTCAGGTTTCTCTTCACTGTTAGACATGACCTGTTGTTTCCATTTTGAGGCACCTTCTCTAGGTTTCTGTGACACCATGATCTATTTGCTTGCTTTCAACCACCAGCACAACTCCTTCCTGTCTACCTGTTCCAGTGCTGGCAAATCACAGCCGCTGCCCAGAGTGCTTACTGCCTCCTTTGTAAATAAAGTTTTCTTGGAACACAGCCATGCCTGTTTGTTTCCATACTGTCTGTGGCTGCTTTCAGGATACTGTGACAGAGCTCAGTGTGAGTAGCCACAAGTGGAGTGTGGGAGTGTGGTAGAGCATTCAGGGATGAGAATGGCTATTGCCTGGCCTTTTATAGGAAAAGTTTCCTCGTGTCTGTTCTACTTTCTATTGTTCTCCTCCCAGCTTTAGAGGGCTCCAGAATCCAATCTTTTATTCATCTTCTCTTCTCCGTCTACATTCTTGAAGTGATAGCCAGTCTCCCATCGTTAGCCACCACCTCCTCACTGATGGCACTCAAATGGAGTTGACCAATTCTGACCCATCATCTGTGAGTTTCGGGTACAAATATCCAAACAGGCTCACAACATCTTCACCTGAGTAATTAATCAGAATCCCAAAGTTAGTTTCCCGGAAAGAACTCTTGAATTCCCCCAGATCCCCTGATCTGCTCCACCCCCCATCAGTGACGTCATCATTTACTCAGTTGTTCAAGCCAAAGACCTAAGCGGAGAGCCTTGACTCTCCTCTGACCCCCCACATCCCATCAGCAACCCAGCAAGCGCTACTTCTAAAATGTCCCTCGAATCTGAATGCTTCTTACTGCCTTATTATGTCTACAGCTGCTAGTGTCACTCACGCCAGTGTCTGTCACCTGTGCTACTATAATTCCCCTTGCGGTTCCTGCTTTTACTATGCCCACCCCCTCCCTCCTGTCAAGTCACTCACCAGCAGCCTAGTAATCTATCTTAAAGTAGATTTGATGTTTCTTCCTCTGCGATGGATTCCCATCTCACTTTAAAAAAGAAAATCAAATTTCTATGCCACTCCTGACCAGACATCCATGGGTCTATGTGGCTTCTTCTCTGTTTGCTCCTTGTCCCAGCTCTCCCTGGCTCATGGCATCTCCACCTCCCTGGACCTCCTTCTGTGGCTCGAACACGCCAACCATATCTTCATCGCTGGAATGATTCTGTTCTCTCATGCTGTTCTCCCTGCATGAACTCACCATTCCATAGTTTCACATATCTGGCTCTTTCTTATCATGGTAACCTCTGTTTAACTGTCACCTCCTCAGAAAGTTCTACCCTGACCGTTCTCGCTAAATAGTCCTCCCTCTCCTATCTCACTCTTGTAAATTTTATTCATAGAACTTTTCCTTTTCTGAATTGATTATTTTATTGTTGCTTACCGATGCCACAAAACTCACACCTCTCTTTCCCCCTCTCTGCCACACTGGGATGTGAGCCATGTGATGGTGAGAACTTGGTCTGGATTAGCAAAGACTTCATGGAAGAGGTGACCCAGGAGCCTCTCAGGTGATATTCCTTTCCTTATGCACACAGGTATATGTGCATGAGTACTTTTAAATTGTGGTACTTTTATTCTCTATGTTGTTGAATAATCTTTGTCATTCAGGATTATATCACAGCTACTTTTGCATATTTAATAAATACATATTTTCAAATCACGTGTTATGGCCACAGACTATCATGTTTTCTGAATATACCTAACTTTCTTAACTAGTGCCCTAAAGTTGAACACTTACTCTTCTGGCATTGTAAACACACTGGGATAATGTCTACTGCACGCATGTTCAGTGCACGTATTTTCATAGGGCCAGCTTGGGGTTCTAATTCAACAATTGGGTCAGACTAATTGTTGAAATATAGAACATCTGTACCACATTGCACACAACTGACCAGTTTGTACTATGCAGTAAGGACCATTACCTGTTTCAAATCTCAGGCCCCTGGCTGTCCAGGTCTCTGTCCCAGGACCCTGCAGACCTTCCTCAAAGCCTGGAACTGAAGCTTGAAGCCTGAGTCAGCAGGGTCCCTCCAGGACGCAGTGGCAGGCCACTTCCAAGTCATCTACTGCAGGAACAGTTTGGAATGTTTGTTTATAAATCCTGTGCTACTGTGGCCTTTAAGTTAGATAAAAGTTGTGCATATCACACATTTTGATACTTACCCCAAGCATTGTTTCTATAAAATTTGTTTCAGCTGAGCATATGAAAGTCTTGAGTTTGGGAAGGTTATTTAATTACAACTTCACCAACACCGGATATTGCCAGCCCTTAATTTTTATGAAGTTTATTGGGGAAAATATATCTCATCTTTGTCTTATTTGCATTAATTTGATAACTGATAAACTGAGTATCCTTTAAATGGTTATTGGTCATTTATACATATTCCTTTTTAAAAGATACTTTCTGCTTATGTGTTTTGCCCTCTTTTCTTTGGACTGTGGAAGTTTAAAGTTTTCTTTCTCTTTTGAGTGAGATTTGAGGTATAATTATTTTAATAGCCTTATTAATATAAAATTCACATACCATGCAACTCACCATTTAGTGTTCAATTGAATAAATTTCAGTACATCCATAGATTTGTGCGGCCACCACCACAAGCTAATTTGAACACCTTTTAATGAAACTCTGTCCTTGTTAGCAGTTGCCCCTTATTACCTCCTTTATCCCAGTCCCTGGTGAGATTTAATCTGCTTTCTGTCTCTATAAATTTGTCAAGTGTGAGTATTTCCTATCAACAGAATCATACAATCTGTGATCTTTTATGACTAATTACTTTAACATAACATAGTATTGTCAGGATTTATTCATGTTGTAGCATATATCAATACTTCATTCTTTTTTATTGTGGAGTAATATTCCATTGTATGGATATACCATGTTTTATCCATTTATCAGATGATAGACATTTAGATTATTTCCACTTTTGACTTATGTACATAACACTGCTATAAATATTTCCTTACATTATTGAACAATTCCATTTCTGTATATATACCCCAAAGAATTCAAAGCAGAGTCCTAAAGAGATATTTATATACTCGTGTTTATAGTAACATTATTCACAATAACCAAAATGTGAGGTCAACGCAAGTGTCCATTGAGGGATGGGTGGATAAGCAAAATGTGGTATATATGTACAATGTAATATTCAGTCTTAAAAAGGAAAGAAATTCTGACATATGCTACAAGATGAATAAACTTAGGACATTGTGCTAAGCAAAGTAAGTCAGTCACAAAAAGACAAATGCTGTATGATTCCACTAATAGATATTTAGAGTAGTCAGGATCATAGAGATACAAAGTACAATGTGCTCGCCAGGGACTGGGGAGAGGGGGAAATGGTATTGTTTACTAGGTACAGAGTTCCAACTGTATAGGATTAAAAAGAGTTCTGGAGATGGACAATGGTAATGGCTACACAACCTTATGAATGTATTTTAGGCCCTGGAAGAGGGCACTTAAAAATGGTTAAGATGATAAATTTTATATTATGTGTTTTTTTGTCTCAATAAAAAATTAGAAAAAAATTTGTGTGCAAGGTTTTATGTGTATGCATATTTCTATTCCTTGGGTATAGAACCCAGGAGAGGAATTGGTGAGTCATATGGAAACTCTGTGTTTAAATTTTAAGAACTGAGAAACTATTTTTCCAAGTATTAGCTGTATCATTTTGCGTTCCTACCAGCAGTGTATGAAGGTTACAATTTCTCCACATCCTTGTTAAAATCAGTTGTTTTCTCTCTCTCTTTTTTAAATATAGACATACTAGTGAGTAAAAGTACTATCTCATTGGCTTGACATCTTGGTTATCTTTTTACCACATTACTAATACTTTTTATCTTATTAGCCATTTGTGTATCTTTGTAGAAATGTCTAATCATGTACTTTTTCCATTTATTAATTGTTTTGTTTTGTATTATTAACTAACTTTTGCTCTTTGTATATTCAGGATACAGTACAATATCAGATTATTTGCAAGAATTTTCTTTCATTCTTTGAGGTGTCTTCACTTTCTGAATGGTGTCTTTTGCAGCACAAAAGTTTATAATTTAAATGAAATCAATATTATATATTTTCTATAAGCAAAACAATCTGACAGGTATAATTTTTTTTTAAGATTTTATTTATTTATTTGACAGAGGGAGAGAGATCACAAGTAGGCAGAGAGGTAGACAGAGAGGGGGAAGCAGGCTCCCTGCTGAGCAAGGAGCCTGATGTGAGACTCGATCCCAGGACTCTGGGATCATGACCTGACCCGAAGGCAGAGGCTTTAACCCACTGAGCCATTCGGGTGCTCCCTGACAGGTATAATTTATAGACAGTAAAATTCACCTTTTTTTTAGTGTAAACTTAAGTTTTGACAAATAGTTTCATGTATCTACGACATAATCAAGATATAGAACAGTTCCATTCCTCCAACAAATTCCCTTGGGCTACCACTGATCTATTTTCTGCTGGTGTTTTTTTTTGTTTTTTTTTTTTTTTTGATTATCCAAGGATATTATAAATGAAATCATAGGCAATAAAATATCAGATGTGTTTCTGTTTAATGAATGGAATCCTATCAAGCAGTTCTTTATATTCAAACTTAAACCTTTTTTTTAAACCTCTGCTCCTGGTTTTCATTTCAAGATTTCCTGCCCATTTCATTTTAGGCTGGACTCTTTTACACTCCATATATAGCATATCAAAATTTTAGTGTTCCAATTAGGTATGCAAACTTTCTGGCTTTAAAGTTCCAAGTCAAGGTTGTAAAAAGGTGAAATAAAATTTAAGAATGAAGAAATTACAAATGGGTTAAGTAAGGTGGTAGTCTTCTAATTTTCTAAAAAAAATAGGACAGTACTTTCATCAAATGAAATTTGCATAGAAGCTCAATATGTAAACACATAAAATTAAAGCAGAACTGCTCTTTTGATTTCTGAAGAGACACCATGCCCATGCCCCCTCTTCTCGTCAGAGTGTGGTGTGTGTGTCAGTGCACTTGGTTAGGAGTTATCCTGAGTTGAGTGATATGCTAGGAGCCGCTTTAAGGTATTGGTCATCAGTGATGGACGTTGGGGAGAGTATGTGCTATGCTGAGTGCTGTGAATTGTGTAAGACTGATGAATCACAGACCTGTACCCTTGAAACAAATATTACATTATGTTAATAAAAAGACAATGTAAAATAAAGTTTAAAGCAAAAAAAAAAAAAAGATATTGGTCATCAGGATCAGTCTCAGGATGACGAAGAGGGAGAAATTTGAGAAATAGCCCAATTATAGGGGTTCTGATCTCAGCCATTGGTTTTTCTGGTCTGCTCTTCACTGCTCTGAGCTCCTAAAAGGACATAAGAATAGTCAGGGACAATGACGACTGTCTACACCTCAGAAGGGCTATTGGAAGTTGGTAAGAAGAGTCCAAAACCCTTCCAGAATATAAATATAGAATGAGTGTGATTAAACAAATAAACAAAAGGGAAGAACATTCTAAAAACAAGATCAACAGTAGACTAGACCACTTTCCAAAGAGTTTGAAATAAATTTTCCAACCTCATATGAAAAATTGGAGTAAGAACACAAGATTTTTCCCAGCACTGATTTGTGTGTCTGTGGGTGATTGCATCTACATAGCTCTTCTGGGGATAGGTTATTGACCAGCATTCAGCTTGTCATGCCACTCCCCATTATCCATCCTAGAGGCGAAAGAGGAGGATCTGAGTGGCCAATAATGGGGGTTCCTAAAGTCAGCTTGTCTCTAAGTTTTTAATTCCAACCTTAACAAAATTAATAAACTCCAAACTCAGATTTTCCAATGTGCTATATTTATTAAAATAGCATACATTTGCTTGATTACAGGCTCCTTTTCTGTGGCATCAGAAATCTTTGCAAAATAACAAAAAGGAACTCTGTAGGTTTTGTGATGTTTGTATTTGTGCTTTCAGTGATATTTCCCCATCGTGTCTGCCTTTCCATAAGTGTTCCCTTTCTTTTTTTTGTTTAAGTGTTCCCTTTCTTGACTCCACTTGGGACTACCATGCTACTTGGCAGTTTTGATAACCACCACAGGGATGCACCCATTTATCCTTTGTACTTTTATGCATTCCTTTGGATTTGCACGTGCCCACTGGGACTGCATTAGGTGTAAATAATGTCTGCTGTCAATATAGGACTGCTTCAATTTATTTCTTTAATAAGGCTGCACATAATAATACATTTTGGGGAAAGAATTTGGAGACTAACTAAAAAATAGTGCATGTTCCAAACTTCAAGTTCAATTTAATATGATTTTATTGAATTGCCCATTTGGTATTTGGTTTGGATTTGGTGTTTTTTGTTAAGCCCCCCCCCTCCCCACGAAGGCTTATCACCCTGGTTATTTCAGTTAGGTATAATTTTATAGTTTTTCTAAACAAGTATAAATGGTTGATCAGTTGATATGACTGTGGCTCTTTCTGTGAGTCAGGAGTCCAGGCACAGCTTAGCTGAATCCATGGCTCACGTTCTCACAAGGTTTCATCTGAAGTGTCAGCCAAGCTGTGTTCTCATCTGAAGGCTCAACTGGAGAAGAATCATTTTCCAAGTTCATTCAGGTTGTTGGCAGAATTCATTTCCTTGTGGCTGTTGGAGGAAGGCCTAAGCTTCTTATAGGCTGGAGGTTGCCATCTACAATCTTTGGGACCATCCATCGTTCCTTGACACTTGAGCTTTCTCAACATGGTCATTCACATCATTAAGCCAGCAAAGCTAGGCTTTCACCTCAGAGAGAGCCCAGTCCTCTTTTTTCTTTTAAGGATTTTCACCTAAGTCAGGGTGACCCAGGATATATTCATGGCTGATTGAGTCAAAAATTATACATTTAGGACTTTGATTACATACGCAAAATGCCTTCACCTTTGCCCTATTCTGTTGGCTAGAAGCAAATCAGAGCTACCTCTCACACTCAGGGAAGGGATTTATACAGGGTGTGAACACTAGGGGGTGGCAGTCTTTGGGGACCAGACACTACAGGTGTAAACAAAATTTACATTGTAGGGAGCAAGAGAAGTATCTCAAGTTGTCACAGTTGTGATACAAGTCAAAGGGTCTTATGGTTTCATAGAAATGGAGTTCTAAGGAAGCCAATGTCCAGTCTGGGGAAGTTCCCAGATGAAGACTGCTGAATTGAAAGAACCAGAAAAGCAGGAACTGAATTCTTAAAAATCACCAGTCGGGAAGGTTGTAGTATATTCAAGCCATCAGCAAGGGCACAGTGGGCTAACCTCAAAGGTGCTCAAGCTACAACAAATTTTTTTATGCTGCCCTTGAACCTCATTTTGTAGGCATATCAGCTGCTCTGAAAGGGTTCACATCTGGTAAAAATGGATCAAGCACTGCCCTAGTCATTCAAACACATTCTGTCACTTCATGATGTTTCTGTGAGGATAAAATGAGAGAATGTAGTACTTTGCAAATGGAAAAGCTCTCAAATATGACAAAGGTGACCTTCTGCTGCCATGCCATTAGTGGCTTTCTTGGACTTCTCTTGTGCTATTCCTGTCTTTTCTCTAAATTTTCCCCTGTCTGATCTCCTACTCAATGCCTATGTCTCAGAGGAAGGCTGTGTGGAGTCCTTCGCTATATTCCCACCCCACAGAGGGTTGCTTACAGGACAGTGAGAGAGAGTATGTGCACTTGGGGCCCTGTGGGTTTGGGCCTACAAACCTACCAGAGTGGGTGCGCTCTATTGTAGGGGAACCCTACTATCTACAACTCAACCAGCAAGTGTCAGAATGACATTTGTTCAGGAGATTGGCCCTGCAGGGATTAAAGACTATGAAATGGTAGTTAGATGTTGTTTAATGATTCAGATGATGTCATGAGGGCCCTCTGCTAGGTTAACCAAGAGAAATAGGAGAAAGTTGGTCAGAAAACCAGAGTTAGGGATGCCTGGGTGGCTCAGTTAAGCATCTGCCCCTGGCATGGGTGTGGGGGATATGAGAGACCTCAAAAACCAACAACCCCAAAACAAACAAAACAAAACAAAAACCCAAAAATCAAACAAGAGAAAACAGCCAGCATTTTAGAGTGCTCGCAGTGAGTTGGCATTGTTCCAAATGCTTTATACAAATTAATTCACATGTTCCTCACAACTCTCTTATAAATTATATTTTATACCCATTATATAGATGATAACTTTGAGCCATAGCGTGGTGACTAACTTGGCCAGGGCTACACAGGTACAAAGCAGCACATGAGCTATTGTGTACTTGCACTTGAACAATGCTGCATGCCTGCTCAGGCCACAGTCACGCAGCTGAAATCTCCATACCTCCCACCTCCCCCACCCCTCCCTGAGTGACGGCATCATCTGGCAGCAGAATGGGCAGAGGTGGAGGCCAGCAGATGACTAGTCTCCAGAAGACCCGTCAGTGGAGAGCCCCAGGGTGCTTACTTCCAGGGGCCAAATGCCAAATCTCTGGGAGAACTGGAAAGATCAGTTTCAACGGCCCCCTTCCTTGAGCTGGAGGTTCTGAAGCAGGGAGACAAGACACCAGGACCAGCGGATGGACTGTGCATCTAGGCTGACTTGATACTGAGCTGCAGAATTTCTGTCTTAGGGTTGCTTCCCAGGACCCTAAACTTAGGAGCAGGGCTGAGCCTGTGGGAACATTCCAGCTGAGTCCTGGAAGGCAACATGCCAAGCAGGGCACGGCTGTGAACTTAACAAGCACTTACCTGTTCCGTGTTAGGACCTGTTTGGGTGTGAGGAATTCATAGAAGAACAAGATCATTCCTGCCGTGGGAAGGCTTCCAATTAAGTGGCACTGCTTACTTCCTTGTCTACACATGGCCCGGCACCACGCCTAATATTGCCTCTTTTCATCACCAGAATAGAAACAATTGATATTACCATTTTCTGAGACAGACTTTTTCATGATAATTTCCATGGCAATTTTAATAAAACCCAAATGGAAATTCGGTTTATTAAAAACACATCCTTTTTGCGTTTCCTCATTTTCTAATTTAGTTGGGACATTAATACGAGTCTAAAAATAGAAAAAAATGAGATGAACAAGTTAAATCACTTCAATGCCAATGAAATCGTACGAGGTGTTGCATGTTATGTCCCTCCCATCCTTGTTCCATGGGGAGTTGATTCTGGCAACCCAGGATACCTCTGCGGAACCACCTAGAACCGTAAGGAGCCAAGTTTCCACCCTGGTCAGATCTGAACTCCAGTGGGTGTGGATCCTTTTTGAGGTAAATATTTTCACAGACCCTGCACTATGGAATTAGACTATTTAATCTTCCTATTACTTAACTATGCGTGCACATAAAACTAGCTCTCCACTACTTACACTTTTAATTCATATCACTCTGAAGTCAAAATAAATTAACAAGCTAAAACCAAATACATTACAAAAGCAAAAATAATTTTAGTTGTCAGAGTAATTAATTTTGCCAAAACTAAGTGCCACCTGCACGAGGGCCATGTACCGACTATTCCTTTCCTTTTAATGTGCCATTCCTGATTTTTCTCAACTGTAACAAACTGAATTTGAATTAATTGTCAATGGACTTTGCGGGTCTAACTTTCTTTTGTATGTTAGTCTCAAACTGCCAATCTAAAAACTTCTAGCATAAAACATGCAAAACGCAATGATTTTGTTTAACTATCTTGTATGTATCTCTTACATTTTTGCCATAACTACAGAGGATCACAATATAAAGCTATTTCCCTTATAGGTAAATAATCGTTTCTGTAATCTAGACAAGGTCATGGTTTTCCATTTTAATATTTTATTTAACAATGTTATTTGATTAACATGAATAAAGTGTGATATGATATAAAATATAAAATAAAATCATGATATACATTATATATATATCATATGTATCGTGTATATTATATATTTATGTATAAAACCACATACTTATGTATATATATAAAGGCAAAGGTCTCCTGAGATTTTAGATCAATTAATTCCTTTTAAAGCTAAGTTGTATTTTTAGGGTAGACGCTTAATCATTTCAATATATACGGATGTTGTACTTCTGAATATAAGCTGACTGTTCCCTTCCTTGTAACGTGCCATTCCTCGTCTGTTGGCCTGAAAATCATTTTTTCTCCAGTTTTTGTGCTGCTTCAGAACCCTCATGCCTGTGGCTTACAGTGATGCCATGTGGAGTTCACGCAGCAGGAATTCATCATTTACCCACTAAATCTGCCTTTGTTCTTTTCTCATTAGCCTGGGACAATTAATGTGGCACCATTTGACTGGTGAAAACTCATTTGTAAATATAATTACAAACTTGAACGCTGGAACTGTGAGAAAGGGTTTGGAAATAGAGCAGTCATTCTGATCATTCAGAATAGGCTATTTTTAATTTTTAAATGTTTGTCAATGATGTTAAAAATTTAAAAGTCTTGTAGTGAAGCTTGGAGACCTTTGAGAATTTGTCCTTGGGCTTCTGTTTGTAAAAACAATCCTAAAATAACTAGGATAGTGAGCCATTTCTCACCCTACGTACTTTCAGTTTGACTTTGGAGGAAGCCAACACATGGAGTCTGGAGGCTGGACATCGTGTGAGTGATCACGATGTCAGGGATGGACATGTCCTGAAGTCTTGACATCTGGTTAGTCAACAGAACCAAGGGGAACAAAACCTGAAGCAAAATTTTGTGTTAAGTCTAGTTTCTTAAGATGGCCCTGTGCTTTCATGGGAGCTGGCCTTTTGGATGCAATGTAAAGGCCAATGTTCGCCTACAAGATATACAGGATAACATCTGGCATCATTTAAAAGTTCAAGATACTCATGTGATTGATGGAGGAGTCACACCTTAAGATCAGCTGTCTTGATCTATAATGAACTTTTATCAGGACGTAGGTAGAGATTAAGAAATAGTTACTGGGCAAACCCTTGCAGCTCCTACATCAGCCAGAAGGCCCGCCTGTTTACCGTGTCTCTGTCAGATTAGAGATGTTGTCTAGTCCATGAGGGCTCTGGGGTCTACAATGGACCTAGACGCTTTAAAGCTATATGACTTTGAGCAAGGTGTTTAACTTAGGTAGGCATCAAGTTGCTTTGCTGTTAAATGGGGATAATAATAGCATTGACTTTGTAAGGCTGCAGTGGGGAACTCAGTGGAATAACCCATGGAGAGTGCTTGACACAGTACCTAGGGCAGAGCAAGGCCTCTATAAAAGAAGCCTTATGATTTACATGAATGCAGAATTTTATATTGTCATTTAGGCATAAGTAAGATGGCTCTAGAGCAATAGTTCTCACATTTGTCTGCCGGGAGCCTGTAAGAAGTGGTAGAGCTGGGTCCCACCCCCGGAGATTCCAATTTACTTGGTCTGTAGTGTAGCTGGGGTATTAGAATTTTTAAAAATTTCCCAGGTAGTTCTAATATGCAGTTGAGACTGATGATCCATCCCTGCTCCAGAGAAGCTCATAGCAGGTGTATCTAGTGCCACGAATACTAGTGATTTGGATCCTAGCCCTGATATGATAGCCAGTCATTTGTGTCCTTGGACAAGTCACCTCCCCACCTAATTTTCTATTTACACAGAACAAAGGCTAGATATTGCATAAACCTCATAGATTGCAAATGCTATGCTCTTATAAACTCAGAGGTAAGGAAAAAGCAAACAATATCCCAGGTTATATTTCTGTCTCTGAACTGCTTCAAAAAATCAAATCAGTGAAACAGATCTTACTCTTTTTAATTTTTTTTCAATGAAACAGGTTTTAAACTGTTGACTTAAGAGTAAAACATAAAAAAAAAATGCATTTCTCCTTTTTACTTTTTTACTGGTATGTATTTGGAGGCACAAAACCCAGAATTTGAACTACATAGCATTCAAAAGGTGTACGTGTATATTTTACTACAACTTAGCATCAGCTACAGTCCTTCTACCACTTCAGGAAACCAAGGATTTGAGAATATCTTCTACAGCATCTCTGGTTCCTAAGGCGCCCATGGTAGGAGGATCTCTGTGTATGGGCAGGAAAGCTTGGGCCAGGGCAGTTGAAGGTGGCATTGGAAGGTAATCCCAGTGCCAGACCCAAATTTGTGAAGATTCATCCCAGTTTCTTGCTGTCCATTTATAACCATGTCTTGGTAGCTTGCTTTAGAAGGAAGTACACTGAGGGAAGATATCAGTGGACATTCCATGATCTGCAAGGAGCATAATTATGGTGTGTATGCAACAACTTATGGTCTACAAAATGCTTTAGTGTACACTACTTGTTAGCATTCACAATAAGATTATGAATGCAGCATTTTTCTTTGAATTTTATGGAAGAGAAACTGATGCATATAGAGAAAAGGTGACTCACTTGATGATATCCATGTAGTAAGTGGCAAAGCAAGGACTCCATCTCTTGTGACTAATTCGATATATCTCCACTGCATGAGGCTCATACCTGGAGTAGAAACTGTGAGTCCCATAGAACCTGGGTCCACTGAAGCACAGACCCTCCTAAAGTAGGATACGTTTTCTCTCTCTCTCTTAGGAGTTCTGGATCCTAATCAAGGAAACTTTCATGACAAATGGAAAATACCCAACTTCTTATATGGACCAGCCCTAGAATCTGGAGTATATATTTTAAGACTGAAGATTCTTTTTTTATTTTACCAAGGTGTTATGAAATTATGCTATCAATCTCAGCTTTTAGATTAAAAATGTAATACTGTATTTTCTACAGAATTCTCAATTTCATGCTAAAATTTCTTTTACAGAACATGAGTTTCCAGAGAGTAAGATTATGATAAAAGTCATTTGAATAAGACCAGAATTTAATTCTGATATTTTTCAGAGGTATTTTTTCAGAGGATTATTTTAGCTTCTGAATAATTTAAACCAATTTTTGGTTTATTGTATTCAGTAAAGCAAAGCAGTTGAGTTTAGATTCTGTATTTTTTGTAGGTCATGATTTTTTTTCATTTAAATTAATGGATTATGTATTTTAGATGTATTTCATAGAAAATGCCTATCTTATGTGGAAATTGAGAGTTATAGTTTTATAGTTTGAGCTTGATAATATCAAACCTGGATTTTAAATCATGTATAGTTCATGTTCTTCAGTTCTGGTATATTTTCTAGCAGCACTGCTACATGGCTTAAAGAGAGTCACTTCCAAATCTGACCTGATTTTTCTCAACTGTAACAAACTGAATTTGAATTAATCAATGGCCAATGGACTTTGCAGGTCTAACTTTCTTTTGTATGTTAGTCTCAAATTGCCAATCTAAAAACTTCTAGCATAAAGCATGCAAAACACAATGATTTTGTGTAAATATCTTGTATATCTCTAAAGCTTTGGTGATCACTACAAAGGATCACAATATAAAGCTATTTCCCTTAAAGGAAAATAATTGTTTCTGTAATCTAGACAAGGTCATAGTTTTCCATTTTAATATTTTGTTTAACAGTGTTATTTGATTAGCATGAATAAAATGTGATATGATATAAAATATAAAATAAAAACATGATATATATTACATATATATCATATATATCATGTATATTATATATATGTTTAAAATCACACACACACACACACACACATATATATAAAGGCACAAGTCTCCTGAGATTTTAGATCAATTAATTCCTTTTAAAGTTAAGTTGTATTTTTAGGGTAGATGCTTAATCGTTTCAATATATACGGATGTTGCACTTCTGAATATAAGCCGAAGAAACTCAAACATGATTCAAACCCATCCATATTTGAAAGCTTCTTCAGACATCATTACTTTATTTCTACCCAATTGCTCTGTGGTTCTTCAAAGCCTGTGATTGCACCACGTGGAAGGCAGCTCGCTGGGAAATTCTTGCTGTCTCTGGTTATCTCCCACCACATGTTGTCTTGAATCAGAATGCCTGCCCTTCATTCAAGCAATCAGCCATGCCTTTATATATTCCTTGTGGTTTAATATTCAGGGGGTTAGAGGCCTGATCACTTAGGGAGAGCATACAGTCTTGTGAGTCATGGGGGTTTCTCAGAACTCTTAATTCTTAAAAGTCCTTAATTTGAAGAGACAGTTCACTAATGCTTTAAACAAGTTCCCATGACCCCGCCATCTGCTTACATTAAAACAAGGTGAATCACTCACTCTGCTTCTACTTTCTCCAAATGAAAGTGGACATGATTTCTGTGTCCATCACCCAGAAGACACATGATCTTGCCCATCTCTGCCTCTTCTTCCAGAATCCACAGCACGCCACCTTCAAGGAATGGCCTAAAAGGAGAGCACACCAATGTGTTACACCAAGTGAAAAGAGCCTTTCATGCACTGTTGCATGTCTCCTACTGCCAGTATTCAACCTGTGGCAGGTGAACTCAGACTTTCCATGTTTATTAAACATTCTTACAGGCAGGGGTGTAGATTTGGCTTATTCTGAAGATAAATATTTTTGCTGGAAATATCTGGCAGGCCATTTTGTACTCCCAGAGCCTGGTATATCCAAGACTCAAAGGTATTATTGTTAGTTGAATTATCTGTCTCTCCTGGGAGATTCTGATCTCTTTGAGGATAGTAGATTTGTCATATTCATTTTTATTCCCTGCAGTTCCTATATAGTTCCTGAGGTTTGGCTGATTCACTGACTGGCTGATCTGGTTTGATGAGACTCAGTGAGGGATATTACTTAGTCCTATTTTTTTTTTTTTATAAGTGTACCCAAGTGTTTTGACAAAGGACTCTTAACTTGTAAATTGCCCAAATGGAATTAAGCCCCAGATAGCCTGGCATTTATACTACATCATTTTTTATACTACAAAATCCATAGAAGATACATGGAAGGAAATGAAATTGAAGCTGGAATGTATATTAGTAAAATTAATAGCATTTCCATCAGTATGGAAAGAGGAAGAAAATCTCAGATAGTAAAAACTGAGGGGTTAGAAGAAAGGGTAGAAATTGGATATCGGGTTGGGTCATGAGGGAGAGAATAATTCATTTCACTTAATTGGAGTTAGAATTGGAGTTGGGAGAGAATGGAAATTAAAATAGGTGGGTAGATTTGGAGGGTCTTGAATGCTATGAGTGGTGCCTAAAACTGGTATAGAGCAAGTTTAAATTATAATCTTCAGGGTCAGTCTTTTACACTTGGATTGTGCTTGTTGACATTTAAAGTGCTCTTATAAATATAGTATATCCTCATCTTTGTAATTATCTTATAAGGTGGAAAATGCTAGATAGTCTTACCAGTCTGAAGGTGGAGCCTTAATGTAGCATCAAGTCGCACCATCCCACAGAGTGCTTCTCCTTTACCTACTTGTAGAAGAAACTAGAATCTCCTGGAACAGATTGTGTAGTTCTGAATGTTTGCTCCCTAAAATTTTACATACCCTTTCAAGAGGTCCATAGCAGGAAAAGAGTCTACAATAAGGGGTAAACATTCAGAAAATACAATATTGTGTTTCCATTTACCTTCTACTCCCAAAGCTAATTGTTGAACAAGGCCTTGCCTGTTATAACTCATCAGCACCCATGGCTAGATTTTGTGATCTTTGTCCTTTGGATATCAAGTGGGACATTCATGCTTATTTCACCAGTAACCCTAGAGGCTCTGCTTAGGTTATACTGAAGAATCAGACATAATTCCTGCACCCAAGAAACTATTTATGAGAGGAAACAACATTTTAATGTAATTTCTGGTAAAAGGTACCAAGTTACTCAAACTGCTAATCTTAGACAGACAGATGGTAAACAGACAATATGTGAGTGTGTTACATTAGGTTTTTTGCTCAAATACATGTGCTGTATGTTCTAACATGTTTCTTTGAATTCAGAATTACACATAAATACACACACCCATATATCCACACTACACAAATCTGTGCTTCAAAACAGAACAGCTATGCAAAAATTCTTGAACTCAAAGAACTTTACTCTTGCTAAAGGGGAAAAAAAATGTTTGCCTTCACACACACACACACACACACACACACACACACACACACACACATTAATAGCTGGGCTATAGAAAGTCCCACCTTAAATAATAAAAAGAAATTACTGAAATTCTTAAGACTTTTATCAGCTGGGTAGATACTAGAAATGTAATAAAAAATTCTTATTTTAGGAAAGTCAGAGGAAAAATCACCAGATACTTCTTCTGAATAGCTCCTAAACTACTTTGATTGAAATTGGCATTTTCTTGGCCTGACTTGAATTTGTTTGAGAGGAATAATATATACTCAATTCTTGGTAATCATTAAGGTCAATAAAACATCCATCTTCTGCTTTGCCTTCTCTCTGGGATGAGCAGTTGATAGCTGAGGATTAGGTGAGGGAAGTATGTTGACTCAAATGTTTAGTACCAGTCAGTGTTACTGTAACTCAGCAATTGTTAATTCAGCATTTAAAAAATACGTACTGAGCTCAAGTCCAGGCACATAGAACGAGTGTTAGGGAATAAGGATAAAAATTATGCATGAGGACACCTGGATGGCTCACTGGGTTAAGCATCTGCCTTCGGCTCAGGTCATGATCCCTGGGGTCCTGGGATCAAACCCTGCATTGGGGTCCCCACTCAATGGGGACCTGAAGCCTGCTTCTCCTTCTGCCTCTACTTCCTCCCTGCTTGTGCTCTCTCTCTTGCTGTCTATCTCAAATAAAATCTTTTTAAATTATGCATGAAACAGGTTACATGCTCTAAATGACCACTAAAATATTTCCTGTTCCACATGATATTCTAGAACATTCCCTCTCCCCTGTCAAGAGGTAGAGTGTATATTGTCCCTCCTTGAACTTAAGCCTTTGTGACTGAATTAACTAATAAAATACAATAGCTGTGATGTCTGAGACTAGGTCATAAAAGCCATGCAGCTTCTGGCTCTCTTAGGACACTTTCCTTGGAACATTGACCTGCCATTTAAGACATTTGAGGCTGCCATCTTGTGAGGAAGCCCAAACCAGCTCATGTGCAGAAAACACGTGGAGAGGTACTAAAAGTACATGAAGATAAGAGATCCCAGTCAGCCCGAAGCTTCCTTAGTCCTCTGTTGTTCTAGCTCTAGCCACTATTTGCCTATGTCTACATGAGAAACTCTAAACCAGAACAGATCAATTGAGCAATTCCCAAATCCCTGACTCCCCAAAACTATGGGAGATAAATGATAGTTGTTTTAAGCAATTTCGGAGATTATTTGTTATGCAATAATAGATATCCAGAAGCAGATAGAGTAGATATCCAGAGCACATAGACCAGTGTCCTTAGTAAGTTCTCATTTAGTGAAAAATATCAGTCATAATAATTTACAGGAATGACATAATAAATCACATAAATAATCACAATGTAAGGGAGATGGTTGTAAGTGGCACGAGGCAAAAACAATAGAGCTCTGTACAAACTCAAAGAAAGCCAAGATGGGGTCCTCCTGAAGCTAACACCAAAGACCTCATAGAATCACGTGTGGGCGACCTGGCCATAGACTTACAGATGAAATGTGACCCTTAGAGGTGGAAGAATTCCAGACGGGAGAACAAAGTCACCCATAAATGTGTGACTACTTCGATATGTAATACCTTACACATTTCTCAACTACCATGACCAGCTCAAACCCCATAGGACAAGAGCAGCATTTCTATGGCAGCTTTTGTCATTTTGTCTTATGGCAACATCAGCCCTATGTGTTCACATCCCATGTGGAATTCACATCTGCTTTTATTGATATGCATTATTTGAGAGTTTCTGAGATTTGTGGCATCCCCTCTCCATCAAAACCGTATTTGTTAGAGCCCCTACCCAGTTCCTGTCCCTCTGGCAGACTGGAGAGAAAAGAGAAAAGGAGACAGTGTCCTTATCCTGAAAGAGCTCGTGTCCTGATCGTAGAGAGAGGCAAGAACCTCACAGTGGTGGTGCGGGGTAGCAGGCATTAGAAGAAAGGTGGCCTGAGACAATTGGTGGCAAGAGGAGGGGAGTGAGCAGCCATGACTGAGAGCTTCTGGGAAAGCTCTGGGGGGTGGGGGGTGCGGTATTCTAACAGAATCATTATGGGTTCAGTTCTGCCAGGCAGGAAGGGAAAGAAAGAGTTCCAGGCACAGGGGATGGACAGAAAAAGGGCTCCCGAACATAAAACATGGTGTGTTTTGGGAATTGCAGATAATTCCGTATAACCCAGGGTGCAGTATTTAAGTGGGGAGCCTGAGAGATAAGGCTGGAGAAGGAGGCAGGATCCAGCTAACTGAGGGGCCTACAGTCCCCATTAAGCTGAGGAGTTTGGATTCCATCCCAAAGGTGATGGGAGAATCTTTAAAAGGTCACGAGTTATTGAGTCTACACATTCAAATTGTAATTATTTCTCGCGTAGCCGTTTTCTCTATGTATGGTTTCTGGGGCTAGGACGTACTTTTTGATGAAAAGCCATCTCACTTTTGCCTTCTTTTTTTTTTTTTTTAAAGATTTTTATTTATTTGACAGAGAGAAACATAGCGAGAGAGGGAACACAAGCAGAGGGAACGGTAGCGGGAGAAGCAGGCTTCCTGCAGAGCAGGGAGCCTGATGCGGGGCTCGATCCCAGGACTCTGGGATCATGACCTGAGCTGAAGGCAGGCGCTTAACGACTGAGTCACCCAGGTGCCCCTCACTTTTGCCCTCTTTAAAATTCTGTCATCCATTTCTCCAAAGAATACTGTTCACCCTAATGATTGGACCTAATGTAGCCTGAAAGAAATGCCAGCTTACAGGAATCAGAGGCAATCTATTCCAAAGTGTTTTCCACTCACTGTTCTTTCTGGAAATGTGGTTTCTCATGCCATGAAACTTGCATGATGCCATAAAGACGCTAATTGTTGTAATTTATGGGCTGTGGCTCTATAAGATCCATTCAGTCTCTTCAAGATGGATTAATTACAATTTGAGGATTCCCACCCCCATACAAAAACCACATTATTGGCTTATTCCCACTGTCAGGAAATCTGGTGGTAAATAATTCAAGATAAATACCGTCCCAGTGGGAGATTGCAAGTGCCTATGTTTCATGACCTGTGACATCCCTGGTGACATGTGATGCTGTGCCAGCGGGACCATGGGCTTGTTAATGAACCTTCACGTATTGGTTCAGGTTATCTGATCTGCCCAGAGCCTTGCTATTCATCATCCTTGGCAATGAAGGGCAATTCCTCCAGAAAACCCATTCCCATATTCTTCCCTTGTGCGAGGCTGATGGTGCTCTCAATGCTTTATGATTTTTTTTTTCTATTCAGGTCTTTTAGAGTGCCAGGAAGAGGCTTTAAATTCAGCCACCAGTGTCCACAGAAGATGGTTGATTTTTAGTTTTATTCAATTAAAAAAAATACTTCCTGCATAGCTAATAATTCTGGCTATTTCATGGCGAATGACACAGACATGTTTCTGGGTCTCAAGGTGTTTACAGTATAGCCCTGTATTGTTGGGAGAAGAGAAATGTCAAAAATGATAGTATTTTAGGGTTGGCCCGTGCTGTCACACAGGACATCCTCTGAGTGCTTTTGGATGTGTGTGTTATCTCGCCATCCCATCTGGCTTGGGGTGTACTCTGTTCTGAGGGTAGGTAATTTGATTTTCCCAAATCTCTGTACCAAACTTTGTCCTACTGCCCTTCTCTGGAGTGAATGCCTTCCATATATCTGGTTCTAAAGTGAGTAACTTACAGTCTTATGTAATTTAACACTCACAGTAAATCCACGAGGAAGTCCTGGTAACCTAATTTTACCAAGGACCAAGTTGAAGTTTAGAGAAGCTCAGTAACTTGCCCCAATCGCTCAGCTCCCAGTCATCCTGGGCTGTGTGACTTCAAAGGTCAAAGGTTCTTTATTTACTGTTCTCAGTGAGTGGCCTTACATACCTGCCTATGTAAAACAAGTTCTGGAAGTTTCCTTGTTTGGGATTTTTGAGAATATGACAGAGGACCTGCTTGGTGCTTATGAAGATTTAATTTAGTTATTTTAGTGTAATTAGTATGGAGGAAAAATCTTAGTGGTGGTCATCAGTCCTTTGGGGAAACAGATACAAGTTTCTGCTTGCACCAAAGTCCCATGCCCTGTGTTTGTTCTGTCCTCACCCATCCAGGAATGGGGTAAAACTTGTGCTCTGTGATTTCTCTTAAGAGACCTTTTGTCTATAAAACAGACTTTATTAAAGCTTTAGGGGCAGTGATTGGGTTTTAATTTGTAGCAGTGCAGACTACATAAAATTAAATATTAGGCATGCCATAAAATTAAATACATAAATTTAATTATAGGAAGAATATAGTAGCTAAAGTTCATCATAAACACAGAGAAGTGGAATAACATCAAAGTTGTCTTCACTCCGTAGCGTGTATTTTATCCGTATGTGTAATTCTGGCTTCCTTGCCTCTCTCTACATGAAAGCCCTTCCCGTTGCTGCCTTTCTCAGAGCACCAGGGCCCAGCCATGCTCAATCCCACCACACCTCTTCAAAAAGCTCCTTGAAACTCAGTCCCTTCTTCTTCTTATTTATTTATTTTTTTTTTTAGTTTTCCATCTTCCCTAAATGGCTCGTGAATGTGCTCTGCAAAGCCAAGGGCCGTTTACCTCTTCATTCATCTTTTCGCAGCCTGACAAACCTGCAAATACTTGAGACCTTTTGTCTCTACCTCCTTCCCCGTAAATCTTCATCGGTGTAAAGAGAGGAAATGGACCCTTCCCTTGCTTTATTTGCCATCCACTGACCTCCAAAATACTCAAGGGGGAAGGCTTCTATAATCAGATCTGGTTTCATAGATCTCCTTTTAAAAATGGGTCTTGTGACTTATTCACATGTGACACAGATACAAGTGATCAGTTATGAAGTAACATTCTGTCATCAATTTCCCAACAGCTCCTCACTAAGGAATGGAAGAAAATTCTAATGAATTCTTTCCCTTCATTTTTGTTATTGCCCAGTTCTACTGATTCTCTTGCATGTTGTTTCAATTCCACATTGGTCTGTAGATACTTACTTCCACTTTCGGGGCCCATTTAAGAAAATGTTAAGACTTTTTAGCTTAGTTGAGGGCCTTGCAATACAGAATCTGGTAAGCAACAGGCTCTGGAGTTGAACTGTCAGGCACCACGTTGACTTTGTTAGCATGCTGACTGTGCACCATCTGATGATCATGCAGCCTCCCTCAACATCAATTTTCTTACCTGCAAAATGGGCAAACAAATGAGAAAGTACTATGAGAATTAAAAATGAAATCATGCTAAGAAGAGCGTTTAGCATAGAGTCTGGCATATGGAAAGCTCTCGACATCTGCAAGTTGCTAGTCACATTATTACTTCTATGCAGAAAGAACTATAAATGCTTGTCTCTGTTATTCTTCTTGTAGAAGGAAATGAACTCTGGGCAGAAAATTGACGCTAAACTCTTGTACGATAATATTTAAAGCAAACCTTCTCTTCCAGCCTTTACCTGCCCGTCTTCAGGTGCATCAATGCTCAATCTTTTCTGCCTGACATTGTGTTTGATGCATGAGTTCATGTTCTCTCCGTTTTGTAGAGGAGATAACGACTGGAGAAGTTGAGTCATGTGTGTGGGGTAGTCACATTTACTGCTAAATACCTCCCTGGAGTTTGATTCACAGAAGGGGCCAAATCACTTTGTTCACTGATTAGGTCATTCAGCAAATCCTAGGTAACGATTAAATAAATGCACGTTCAGAGAAATTTTAAAATGGTGGGTCTGCACCATTATTTAGCTGAAGGGTGAAGCTTGTCCTTTTGTTTCTGGCGAAATCTTTATCCACTTGTGAAGCACTGTCAAGCCCTTGGCAAGGAAATAGGAAAATGTACTTAGGTTGATCTTTGCGTACCTTTCCCGCCCCTTCTCATTACAGGGGAATGGAAGGATGGTGTTCTCCCTGAACAAACAAATAAAAAACACGGTATGTATTGTATGCAATCCAGCGAGAGAATGGGGACATTACCCAGAGTTTCTATCATGGACCTGAAGTAAAAACTGAAACAACTCTTAACTGACTTCAGCTGGAAAATACAATCTTCCTCCAAAGGCCAAGGGCTGCTGCAGAGGCTAAGACAGGCTCTAAATTATGCCTCTTCAGAGGAGGTTTGGCACTTCAAAGCAATTCAATTTGAGTCTCAGAGAAGGAGGGGACCTCTGAGGTGACCTGAGCGTGCCTCACCACGGGCACCAAGCTGCTCATAGGAGAGAGCAGCCCAAATATCTCAGGAGGAGGCCTTGATTCAGGGGCTGGGATTCAAAATTCCCCCAGTGTTTCTATGTTTCATCCCTTCCCTCCATCACTACCAGCTAATCCTCTACCAAACTTAACATTTCTTCTCTAGGCCCTGGCATCAACCTAATAGTTCCTATCTCCCCTCAGGTGTGGTTGCCCTATATTCTTTTTAACTACAAATGTCATGTTAATTCTGTTCACAAATCTTTCTGGTTCTAGCATAGCATTCAAAGACACAAATGTTTTGCTTTGTCCACCTATTTCATTTCCTTTCTCCCATTTTATATTACGTTAGTATTAATGTTCCAGTTTCTCGCTTGTTCTATGGAAGTTGAGATCTGTGTTTTATGCCTGCTGTCTTTTGTTTGGAACACTTTGTCCTTTCTCCTAGCTGTTCAGACATCACCTCTTCCCAAATGCATACGTGTTCCCCCTTGGCTGGGCTAAGGGTCCTGTTTTTCTCCAAGGGAACAACAGCCCACGTTTACTTTTCCGTAGGAATATTTCCTCCTTCAAAGAAATCATCATTGGAGGCTAGACACAGATTCTGACATAGCTTATATACATTGTTTTAAATTCACATTAAAATCCTTTCAAGCTTCAGCCTTTACTAGATGCCCTATGACCCAACATGTCAGAACCAGCTAACATAATGGTTCTACACATGCATTTTCAAGTCAGGCAAACTGGGTCCAAATGGTAATTCTGCCAATTACTAGTGTGTGTCCTTGCACAATTGACCAAATTATTGAAGTCTTTTTTTCTTTCTTTAATATGCACATGGTTACCAATTAGGGTGTTTTTGGTTTTTTTTTTAAAGATTGATTTATTTTAGAGAGAGAGTGAGTGTTGGGGGAGAGCAAAGGAGAGACTCTCAAGCAGACTCCTCTGAGCAGGAAGCCCCCCACAGGGCTCAATCCCATGACCCTGAGATCATGACCTGAGCCAAAAGAGTCAGGACATGTAACTGATTGAGCTACCCAGGTGACCTGACAATTAGAGTTTTGATAAGAATTATATAATATTAGGCATAAGTAAGAAGTATTAGCCCAGGGAATGGTAAATATAAGTAGATCAATAAATATTAGAAGTAATATATAACATTTAAGAAACATATTTCAGGGGCAACTGGGTGGCTCAGTCGTTAAGCCTCTGCCTTCGGCTCAGGTCACGATCCCAGGGTCCTGGGATCGAGCCCCACATCGGGCTCTCTGCTCAGCAAGGAGCCTGCTTCCCCCTCTCCCTCTGCCTGCCTCTCTGCCCACTTATCATCTCTTTCTCTCTGTTAAATAAATAAACAAAATCTTAAAAAAACATTTTTCAGACTTCTCAGCCACAGACTCTCTGATTTCTGTCCTCTTAGACTGTTCTTTTTTTCCTGGAATCTCAAGATTTATATGTAATGCAATAAAGGTCTACTCTGATGCTACAGAAATAAGGAGGGCGAGGCAAGAAGGCCCTTTGCTAGCTCAGCGAAGGCTATTGTCCTGAGGTTTGAGTTAACAAATGTGTAGTGACTGACATCTATCTATCTGTTGCTTAGGAAGTGTTGATTGCCTTCTGACTGATGGCAAGAGTTCGTTCTTTGAGGTTGTTTCTTTTCTCAGAAAAAAGATTTAAAATCAAATTGTGTTTAGCAGAATAATGGCTACCCCAAAGATGTCCATGTCCTAATCCTCAGAAGCTATGAATATGTTAGCTTACACAGCAAAGGGAAATTAAAGTACCAGGTATAAGTAAGGTTGCTAATCAGCTGATTTTAAAATAGAGAGATTATTCTGGAGTATCCAGGTGGACTCAGTGTAATCACAGAGGTTCTTAAAGGTGGAAAAGGGGGCAGAAGAGGAAGGTCAGAGGAGACAATATGACAGCAGAAATGAGGTCTGCTGGTTTTGAAGGGGGGAGAAGAGAGCCATGAGCCAAGGGATGTGAGTGGCTCCCAGACACTTTAAAAGGCAACAACAGGGATTCACCCCTAGAACCTCCAGAAGGAGTACTGTCCTACTGACACCTTGTTTGTAATTCAGTGAGCCTGGTGTCAGACTTCTGGCTGACAGAACCTCATGATAAATAATTTGTATTGTTTTAAGCCACTAAGCCAGTGGTAATTTGTTACAGCACCAATAAAAAATTAATATGCAAATGAAGGGGAAAAAATTGGATTTCTGATGGCCAGGAGTCTGGAGTTTTGGTCTTAGGGCATTGTACTGGCGGTTAAAACAAAATTGCCAGGGGTGCCTGGGTAGCTCAGTGGGTTAAAGCCTCTGCCTCCGGCTCAGCTCATGGTCTCTGGGCCCTGGGATCGAGCCCCAAATGGGGGGTGGGGGTCTCTGCTCAGGGGGGAGCCTGCTTCCCCCTCTCCCTCTGCCCACCTCTCTGCCTACTTGTGATCTCTCTCTCTCTCTTTCTGTGTCAAATAAATAAATAAAATCTTTTAAAAGCTTACAAAGGAGGGAACTGGATTTCTGGAGGAGGTCATGAAGTCTCAGGGCACATAAATCTTAACAGTTTATATGTTTCCCATCCTCTATCTTATCAGCAGACTTTGAGGAAAGCCAGAGTGTCTTCCGTGGTCATGGAAATGCTCGATCCCTGTCATAGTGCTGTTTTCCCTGTTCGGGAGGGTGGATGATTCCTTGCTGGTGAGGAAGGGATGCTGTAGCAGGGGTCTGCAAGAGGCTTCGCATTTCACATCGTCATCGGATAATGACAATAGTGACAGCCGTTGTGTGTTTAGTCTATTTCAAGAACCATACCTTGATTCTAGTCTTCAAGAAAAGACTGAAAAAAAAATCCATCTGAAGTAGGTATTATTGTATCTATTTAAAAAAATAGGAAACCGAACCACAGAGCCACTCAGTGACTTACACTTCAGTGACGGTGCCTCTGCCAGGGTGTAGGTCATTGTCACCCAAGCCGGGGCTTTGCACACCATATGGTATTAGCTCCCTAATAAGCTACGCCTCTGTTTTTCATTTTGGAATAAAAAAAGCAGCTGACATTGTGCTAAAATTTGTATCACACCTTAGTTTATGAAATCTGCCCCCCACCTCCCAGCCCCCAGCAGGAAGCCAGTCCTGTCCCCGGAGCTATTTGATGGATTAGATATTCAACGCTCACTATTTCTAATTGATGTTGAATGTCAGTCTGCTGCTTATGAGACTGAAGAGCTATTATTTCACTACAATATCATCATAGAAAATGTCATTGTATTTTCCCAGGCACAGTGCTGTGATACACACAGTAACTTTGAAATCAGAGGCTATTAGGACATTTTCCCAGAACAAAATGTGTCCCAGAAGAAACAATGTGATGTGGCTTAT
Organism: Procyon lotor; assembly: GCA_028646535.1. Taxonomy (NCBI): domain Eukaryota; kingdom Metazoa; phylum Chordata; class Mammalia; order Carnivora; family Procyonidae; genus Procyon; species Procyon lotor. The sequence continues at coordinate 108,761,995 of CM053610.1, forward strand.
CCTAGTGTGTTATTTTCTCCAGAGCACTTGTCTCCTCCCCCTGCAAGCTCACAATATTTTAAGCCTCACAAATAACACTTTCAAGAGGACTGTGGAATGAAAGGCCCACACAGTGGTGGAGAACTCTAGGGGGCATGTGTGTGTGTTTGCTTTCCTTAGGCGGATTCTGAAAAGGTACAGAATGTGGGAGGTGTTATGGTAGGTTTCACGAGGCCTGGGAAGCATGAAAGAATCCCTTCATCAGCCTTATTTTTGCAGAACTTCAAAGTAAGGCCAGGAAAGAACAGGCTTATGAGCATTCGGGCTAGAAATTCACCGTCTACTCTGTTTATTTCAATTGTGTTTCAAGTCATTGCTCAGGTGACCTTACTGCTGTACTGGGAACTGACAAGGGTAGGAAGCACAACAGCTTGTCAAAACTTTACTCAAGTAAATTGCCATCTGGGTTTTTGCCTTCCTTCTGAGGCGCTGCAGCCTCCTCTGGAAGAGAAGGTGGCAAACCAGGAACCAGCTGGCAAATAACAGATTCTTATCTTCTGTAATTGACCCATACATTTTATTCCCAAGGAAGGAGAGGTGAGAAAAGTCATGCATTTATTTCTTCATTCATATAAACCACTTTAATTAACTATAACCAGTGTACTGAAAACCCAAGTGCATTCCATTTCAAGGAGTGTACTGTTTTTGTTTTGGTTTTTTTTGTTTGTTTTTTTTTTTTTCCTTTAGACAACACCACTTTATACATCCTGTGCCTGATATTAAACACATTTGGAAACTGGTTTTCTGCCCTTGAGAAACTTGTCATCTAATTGGGGAGAGGAGACTTTTACATGTGGAAAACTCCAGAGCTGTTTAAAGCACTTTCTACCGTGGACCAATACAGTAAGGACCTGAAAATTATTTGGCTATGAAAAAGAATCTGCCAAGTTAATGGCTTGAATAATGCCATAACATTTCCAAAGGGGGTGCTGCCTCGAAGAGAGGAAATCTCAGGGGAATGCTAGGCTAAACTGTAAAGAAATTGGTAAGATTTAAAGGGGTAAGGGAGGCAAAGGTATTCTGGATGACAGGGCTGCCACGTACCCGTCCACATGGGTTCCTGTGTAGGGTTGGAGGAAGTTGAGGCTTTTCATGGGAAGAATGAGCAAGGGTTTGGAAAGGCAGGGTAGGCTGGGCCTTGAATGCTCTCATAAACGTTTGCACCTGGTCCTATGCATAAAAGCAGCTTTGATGAATTGTGGTTTTTTTTTTTTTAAACCAGTGTAATGGCAGGTTCAAAGCATTGAGTGAGGAGCACCAGTCATGGTGAACAACATGTGCTGGGTGATGGGGGTGGTCAGAGAATATGGCGTTCAGTCAGGAAGGTTGTTTTATTGGTCCAGCAGCAAGAACAGGGAGCATGGAAGCAAGGAGTGGGCCACTCGGTGCCAGATCCTATTTTATGCTCTGGAGCTCCTGCCCAGACTGTCATTCTTCCTTTAAAGATGAAGAAACTCAAGCTTGGGCCGTAGGATGATGTGCTTCAAGTCAAAAGACTACTATTTTTGTCGAACTTTTCTTAGCTGTAAATCTCCTGTTCTTTCCGCTTCATCAGGCTGCTGGGAGATCATGAGCCCCAAGTTACTGCATGTCCTGATTCAACCCCCACATCACAAGTGCCAATAACAGAGCTCACATCCTCCTCACAGACACACAAACACAGTTGAAGCAGCCACCTCCACTCTTCCCAAAAGGCTGGGCCAGGGAATTACAATATGGAGGGTAATGAATTCTCTCAGTAGGAAGAAGAGGATTCTTATTTACTAATAAAGTAATCAGTCTCCTTAGTGAATTCCACAGCTGTGATCCCCATGATCTAGGACACATGGGAGACGTTTTCTTCTTTCTGGTACTCTGGGGGAGATGCACTTCACAGTATTTCCCTTTTATTTTGTTTTCCTAGAGCAGGGGGAGGGACAGAAGGAGAGAGAGAGAGAGAGAGAGAGAGAATCCCAAGCAGACTCCTTACTGAGCATGGAGCCCTACAGGGGGGCTTGATCTTAAGACTTATGAGATCATGATCTGAGCTGAAATCACGAGTCCCGAGCCACCCAGGGGCCCCCACAGTATTTTCCTTTTGAAATTCTGAAAAGCGGGTTATAAATAAATCTTTCTTTTTTTTAATGGCTTGATGTTATCTATTCTCACATGTACAACCAGAGTTATTCATGTCTTATGTCCTGTATGCAGCACTCTCCCAGCAATGACAGCCTTGTGCTGGAATGATATGTTTTGTCTCTTTCGCCCACACCAGACTGAGAAGCCTGTGAGGGCAGGGTTGGGTGCTCCTCCTTTGTTTGCTTTTTTTTTTTTTTTATTAATTTTTATTAACATATAATGTATTATTTGCCCCAGGGTACATGTCTGTGAATCTTCGGGCTTACACATTTCACAGCACTTAACAGCACATACCCTCCCCATTGTCCACAACCCAGCCACCCTATCCCTACCCC